>OY757927.1:84011753-84201753 GCA_963585895.1 Sepioteuthis lessoniana
AGATAAAATAAAAATATGATTTTCTTCCAAACTGGAGCCGTGTCAGAACGACTGTATGATGGCATCGCTTCGAATCTAACGAAACACATGGAGTAAAAAATAGAATACTTTGGAACTATACAATAATTTTTATGTTGTTATTGAAAAAATCCTGGAAAAAGCAACCTACAAAATTGCAGCTCTATGTTTACTTCCATCCCATTTCATTAAGTATTTAAGTATGATGCAGCCCAGTGGACTGGGACTGTAGAATACACCGACTCCATCTATGAAGTCCTGGATAGGATATTAAACAATCTGATGGTGAGGCTCCAGTATTCCTTCGGCTGAGGTGAATGCGGAACCCCTTTCTTGCCGTTACTCCCAGGTCCACTATGAAAGAGTTTTATCTATGGGTTAAATAGAACTGTTTGGCATTTAAACTGAGAGCAAGCAAATGAATTATGCTAAATTGAATTGATTGAAAATGAACTGTTTGGTCATTTAACTGAGTGTGAATACATGGTTGTTGTTTAATTGAATTGCTAATGATATATAGGGATACTTGGAACTATTTAACTTTGTTGACTGGTTTACAAATCATATATATATCATTCGATCTTAGTCGAGGGTAACCCGAAGGCTCTTTTTTCAATAGCTCCTACACAAAGGTGCAGGGGAGGGTGCTACCCGATTCCCTGGATTGCTCCACTTTACCCTTGATTCTTACCTTATAGTGCTGAGTGCTAAGCAAGGTTGCATCAAGTACCATTTTTAAGTCTTTGGTATGAATCGACCTGGGACAGAACACTGGTCTCCCGGACCATTGGTGAACTCTCTACTCATTAAGTCAATGGCCGGTAAATATATATCTAATATATATGAATAAATCGGATTTAGCATTAAATAACCTACAATGGTTGATATGCCATGAAAACCAACCATATCGTATATATCTAATCTAAAGTTATAAAAAGAAATAGGCTTTAAATTACCAGCACTGTTTGATGTGGCATAAAGCCCTACCAAACCAAATCATATATAACAAATAAAAATGTATAAAGAGGAATTGGCATTAAATAACCTACAATGGTTCATATGTCATGCAAAAAAAACAAACAAAAATATATATATATATATATATATATATATCTCATATTTATGTATAAAGAGAATTTGGCATTAAATAACCTACAGTGGTTGATATGTCATAAAACCCAACCCAACCAAATCATATATATTTAATATAGATGTATAAGCCGGGTTTGGCATTAAAAAACCTACAAGAGTTGATATGCTATAAAACCCAACCAAACCGGGGGGGGTCTCGTGGTGCAATGATTTAGTGATGGACTCCAGTCATGCTACTACGTCCACTTTCGGGCAAATACCCTTGGAAAAGGTATAAACCCCCTTATCCTGCCAGCTATAGGTTAAATTACACCACTACTACTCTTCTTTAAGGATGGATTTGGCATTAAATAAACTACAAAGGTTGATATGCCATTAAACCAAGAAACTGAAACCAACAGAACAAATCATAAATATCTATTATTTATCTATAAATCTGACTTGGCATTAAAAGGGTTTATATGTCATTAGACACAACCAAAACCAAACCCATTTAAGACTATCAAGACGTGCTTGGCCAAGTTGAAGAAGTAAGGAAGAAATCAAAGTAGATGTTCTATGGACTACACACTAGTGTAAGCCGACCACCAAAAACTTATATTCATCAGCTTTGTGCAAACACTGGTTACTATCTAGAGGACTCGAAAAGGGTGATGGTTGATGGAATCTGTACTGCAGGCACTCATTGATGATGATAATGATGATAATGATGCTGGTGGTTATGACATTTTAAAGTAGCTAAATTACTTTATTAAAAATGTAATCCATCTTTACCTGGATATGACACAAGGTCAATTTTTAACCGGGGTTTAACAGCTTTGAATTCAGAGTTTTCCTTCTCCTAGACTAGTTGCCTCACCAAGGCTGAAGAAATCCGTCTGTCCTACTATTTACCCACAGCTGGAGGGAGAATAATTGGATTCATAGCTTTCCGAGGGTATTAGTGCTATTATTATTAAAAATGTTATCAGCATTTTTATTGTTGTCATTAATAATGATGATTGTTTAAAGCAAGGTCTCTCAAACTTTTCACTTGATGCACCTCTTATAAAAAAAAAAATAATTTCTATTCACTTCCATATAAATTACCTGCATACTGGCTTGAATCTTTCTTAGTCTCACTGTATGCCATGATGAGTAGGGTTAATTCTTAAATGTTTTCAGCTTCAAGATTAAAATTACTATAACATACCAAAAAGTAATTTTAAACAGAATATTGAATAATATAATAACAGCTATCTAAAAAAATATATATCAGGTGATACTGAAACTGGCTTTAAAAATGAAAATCCCGATCTCTCTGTTTAGATCGAGATATTTCGATATTAATACTTTGATTTTTATTTTTGTCCTTAAAAATCTGTTACCATGGATAAAAATTAAAATTGCAGGCATTGTATTTTATTTAAATGTTTCATTATTTTTTTCAATTGCTTTATTCGTATTATTAAATAAACTTTTTTGTCTAAAGATATCTTTAACAAAATCTTTTTTTAAAATTAATTATTTCAATAAAATGATTTGTTTGAAATATTGTTTTTAAGCATTTTATTTTGTGAAAATATTTTTATATTCAGTAATAACAAAACGCCGAAGAAATCGGGATCTTTTCGGTCAGAGCTAGATAGTTCGTTCAATTAAATGACCTTTATTGTTCAACCGAGTTGTATATGAACCCAATCAAGAATTCTATGTGCATAATATCATTACTCAGCGTGTGTTGTCCTTTGATTACCAAGGGATTTATAAAGGTAAGCAAGTAAATTCACCCCACTATGGACTAGTATTCTTTTATTCAAAATATGAAAGTTTTATTCGGCCTGGGGGTCTATATAGACCGCTTTGAGGCACACGGGGTGTAATGGATATTGCTGTCGGAGATGGATTCGGCAAACCAAGTTCTAGTCTTGGACCAGGCTGTTTGCCTTTTCCCATTGCGTTAATACATTTGGGAAAAAATAGGAGCTCTGTTCTCCTCCCTCTTTCTATAGGTAAATAGTAAGACAGACTGGGCTCTTTAATCTTGGTATCGTAACCAGTCTAGCAGAAGAAAAAACTCTGAATTTAAATCTGTTAAACTACGCTTAAAATATTAACCTTTTTCCACATCCTTTGAGAAGACATGATTGAAAGCCAAAAAAATCTGGGGGTCACTGACTCTCTTGTCTGGGATCACCAATTTCTTGTGATCTGAGGTTAAGATGACTGCAAATGGAAACGGTTAGAACTTATGACCAAATTTCTTATGTACTTCAATATGTACTTCATTATGTCATTAATACTGCGCAATATTCTAATATAACCGTTAAACCATGAAGATTTATTTTGCCAAGTTTCTTCATTCCAATTTTCGCATGCTGAGGCAGACAAGTAATGACTCACGTTATTTTTCAGCTCAGTCTTACCGGTTAATTAGGATGTGACCACTGATGCATACAAACAAACATTTGCCAATACAAGCGTGGATGAGGGTATCTGGTAAGACTTAAAGTGGACCTCTCTTTCAAAGATGTGATATATTCGTTCCGTTAAATGGTTTGGTTTTCTTTATTTAATGGTATATCAACCTTCATGGGTTTAATGCCATAACCATTCGTACAGAAGAAGTACAGGGGACTATTTAACTCATAGCTGTGGGAATAAAGGGGTTCATACTTTTCCCAATAGTATAAGTTCGAAACTGATCAAAATCGCTCGACTGGAGCTCGAGCATGCTTAATTCACAGGCAAACACTTTAGCCATTAACTCTAAGAGACTTCCGTAGTTTCTTTATCCTATTTACCAACCCCTCAGCTCGGGCAGGATATGACACAAGGTCAATTTTTAGTTTAACAGGTTTGAATTCAGAGTTTTCCTTCTCCTAGACTAGTTGCCTAACCAAGGCTGAAGAACCTAGTCTGTCCTACTATTTACCCATAGCTGGAGGGAGAATAATTGGATTCATACCTTTCCCAAGGGTATTAGTGTTATGTGAAATGCAATCAGACTCGTCCAGGATTTGAACTCGTGTCGGCGTGTTCATTTCCTACGACGATAACAATTACACCACGGGCACCTCCTTTTCCGTAGTTTCTTTATATTTCTTTATAGGTTCTACCTCTCCATGATGCTAAATACTAGCTTAATTATCATAGTGCATTCGAAAATTATCTTTTTTTTTATTGGAAGAATCTAAAGAAAAAATTATGACAACCAATTATCAGCGAAAGCGACGTCCCAAAAGTAATCTGTACGAAAAGGTGAATAGATGGAAGAGACAAAAGCAAGATTATCGCTGTAGATATTTATTCCAAATTCAGTAGAGAAGGAAAGTTAATTTTCATATATCCGATTTTGGTAACCCAATTTTTCCATTCGAAAATAACAATCAATGTACTGGAAAGATATACCTTTTTGTGCATTTCCGACATAACTGAATATTTTTAAATCATCTTACTTGAGGTTCATCTTTACGCTATTAAATAAGCAGGGACGAACTCATAAGAGATGTACTCTTATGGACCCCCACACATGGCCGTGCAAAAGCAGGACGACAAGCACGAACATACATTCAGCAGCTATGTGAGAATACGGGATGCTGTCCTGAAGACCTACCTAGGGCGATGAACGATAGGGGGGAGTGGTGAGAGAGGGTCAGGGATATCCGTGCTACCAGCGCGACATGATGATGATGATTTACATGTTAAAGTGATTCAACAATTTCAAATGATCAACTTTAATGTGCATCTTTTTGTAATAAAACTATTTCAAATTATTTTCTTTAATGAGCGTCTTTACGTGATTCAACACTTAAATTATTTCGAATACTGTGCATCTTTCCGTGATTTCTCACTTTAATCTACCTGCTTGAGTATTTTTACGTGACTTAACACTTTCAAATAATCACCAATAATGTGCATCTTTACGTGATTTAACACTTTCAAAATAAATGTAATTTAATATGTATCTCGACACTTTGAAAATATCTAACTGCTTTCGCAACTTTGCGTGACTTAACACATTCAAAATATCTACTTAATGTGCATCTTTACCCAATTTAACATATTAAAAACATCTACCTGCTTTTAGATTGTCATATGATTTTGCACTTTATAAGTGAGTGCGTTAATGTCCAACATTAGGCGCTAGAACACTTTCAAATAATGCACTTAAATGTGCATTTTTACGTAAGTTATAATTTCAAATTATCAACCTATTTGGGTACCTTTACCGGGTTCAACTCATTTAAATTGTCCCCTTTAATTTGCATTTTATGTAATTTATCAATTTCAATTGACCAACTTTAATGCTAATCATTATGTGATTTATCACCTTCAAATTAACTAGTTTAATGTGAATCTTCACGCAAATTAACACTTTCAAATTATCTACCTGCTAATGTATATATACGTGATTCAACACTTTCACATGATCTACTTTAATGTACATCGTTATGCAACTGAACATTTTGTAAATATTTACCTTTTTGGGCAAATTTACGTGGTATAACACTTTAAAATTCCATATTCTTATGTGTTTCTTTACGTTATTTAACATTTTCAAATTATATCTTTGCGAAAATTAACACTTTTAAATTATCCACTTTTCTGAGTATCTTTACGTGATATATCACTTTTCAAATTATGCACTTCAATATACGTCTTTGCCCGATGTAAAACTTCAAGATGCATGTGCATCTTTTCGTGATTTTTGGCTTTCAAATGGCATAACTTAATGTGCATTTGTACGTGATTTAACAGTTTCAAATTATCTACTTTAATGTGCATCTTTTGGATATGTATGATTTTTGAATTAGGTAATCCAATGTTCATCTTTATGCCAATTAATGCTGTGAATTGAATTACCTTCTCCAGAAAATCCGGCAAATACTTATGCAGGATTTACAGAAACATTGAATTCGACGTTAAATGACGGGAAAAGGGTTGATACACCGTAAAAAAAAGACAGCCAACCAACCATTCATGCCAAATCCTCTTTATATATATATATATATATATATATATATATATATATATATATAATTAACTTAAATCGCGAGTCAGAATTCTCCTACTAAAGTTTCTCCTTAACGGATCATCAGGGAGCCTCACACTGATGATCCGTTAAGGTGAAACTTTAGTAGGAGAATTCTGACTCGCGATTTAAGTTAACTTTGTAATTGGCTCCACTCGTGTTGAGCAATCTTGTAATCGTTGCATTGCAGTGTTTACGGTGGGTTTTAGTTTTCTTTTGACCAACTGACTGCATATATCTTGATTTTTTTCAATTGGTATGACGGGGTTGGCCTTTTCTTTCTTTTTGTCCTATGACATTTTTTTCTTTTTTCCCCCGGGCGGTGATTCGAGATATTTTTATCTCTTGTTCCTGGCGGTTTTTTCTTTTTTTTCTGGCAACTGTGCCTATCTGTGACCGTAATTATTACGACAATCATCAGGGAGAGAAAGAAAGATTTTAAAGAAATCAAAAAATCCAAACATACAGTCAAAAGAATATTTACGTTAGAATTGCGTATAACTTGATTTAACATTCATTAAAATATCTACCTGCTTGTGAATCTTTCTGAGATTAAAACTTAGAATATGTACTTTAATCTTTATCTTTACGTGATATATTATTTTCAAATTATCAATCTTTATGTGCAACTTTATACGATTTAACATTTTTAAATTATAATACGCGTCTTTACGCGCATTTTCACTTTTAAGTTATCTATTTTAATGTGCATCTTTATGCAATTTAACTAATTGAAATATGTACCTGCTTGTAGAATTTTACATGATTTATCACTTGTAGATATTTATTTTAGAGTGCATCTTTAAGTGATGAAATAGTTTAAATTATGTATTTCCATCTTTACGTGATTTAACATTTTCAAATTATTTACTTTAATGTGCATCTTTATTCGACTGAACCTTTTTAGAAATATCTTGTTGTTATGCATCTATATTTGATTCAACTGTTTCAAATAATGAGCAAAATTACCGGATTTATCACTTTTAAATTATCTCCCTTAACGTTCATGGTTACGTGATTTATCAAGAGCATATTATTTACTTTATTATCATCTTTACGTGACTTAACTCTTTAAAATTATTTGCATTAATTTGCATTTTTACCTGATTTAACGCATGCAAATTATCTACATGTGAGTGCATCTTCATGTGGTTCAAAGTTTCATATCATTTACTGTCATGAGCATATTTACTTTGTATATCAATTTCAAATTATCTACTTTCACGTCCACCTTTTCGTGATTCAACACTTTAAAAAATATCTACCCACTGGTGCATCTTCACGGGCTTTAACACTACCACATTATCTGCAGTAATGTGCATCTGTAGGTGATTTAACATTTTTCAAATTATTTTCTTTAATGTGCATCTCTATGTGACCTATCAGTTTAAATTATTTACACTAATGTCCATCTTTACAGGATGTAACACTTTCAGATCAACCATTTTAATGCACATCGTTACGTGATTGTAAAATCAGTGATTTCAGGGTTATTTGTTGAACAGTAAATATACCATATTTGTCCCAAATCATCATCATCATCATCTTGTCGTGCCCCCAACACGGATATCCCTGACCCTCTCGCGCCACCCCTCCCTATCGTTCATCGCTTCCGGCAGGTCCTCAGGGCTACACCCCGTATACTCATAGGGCTTCTGTAAGTAGGTGTAAGCTGGTCGCCCTGCTTTTGCTCGGCCATGTTAAGGGGTCAATAGAAGTACATTACTTATGAGCTCGTCCCTACTTCTCCAACAGTGTCCTGCATATCTGATTCGTCTAAATTTGATAGTTTTCGTGATGGGTGGTAGGTGGCCGTATAGCTGCTATTTTGTGGGATGTTGCCCCCAGGACTTGTTCAATATTGCTCACAGCATTCTTGTGTAGTTGCCGTCAAGCTTATTATCGATCTGTTTAATTAGCGTCCATGTAGTGCATCCATACAGTAGTATTGACACGATCGCGGCTTGGAAGAAACTGCGTTTTCCCAGATACTGCCTCTCAAATACATATATATATATATATATATATATATATATATATATATATATATAACAGAGATTATGTATGGGTCTTTCTACAATAGAAGCTTGGTCACCACTTTCGTAATAATGCCCTTATTTATTTACATCACATTTCCATCTTTTTATTTAAATCTTAGTGTTTAAGAAAATCGTTTTATATTTTTGATACTCTCAACCATCATTTCATATTCATACCATGCAGTTGTATATATATATATATATATATATAATTGCAGTTCACTGTAGGAATGGGTATGCTAAATTTGATTTTGATGAATACTTGCTTGATTTTATTGATTTGAAATTGTCTAAGTTTATTTTAATGAATATGAGAAAAATTTTTACCGTTGAATCTTTAAAGAAATAACTGTAGTTTTATTCTTTAATGTCTAATTTTGAAAACCCGAAGAGATGGGAATAGCTACCATCCAAACTGTTGGATGCTTTAATTATAACCTGTCCGTTTTAAAAAGACAACTTTAACGTAATAAGAAAAATTAATGATTTAAACAGAAATCAACTCAAACAAAATATAAATAACAGTAAATCTTATAAGAGTTCTTTGTTTTCTTAGTCTTTCTAATTTTATATATCTTATGATATTAAAACTAAAATACTTGAGACTCGGGCGTGCATTGTTCACCAATGGTCTGGGACACAGGTGTTCAATCGAGTCATACTAAAAGACTCTTAATGTTATTGGATGCCTCATTGCTTAAAACCCAGTATCATAAGGTACGGATCAAGGATAAGTGAAGCCATCCAGAAAAAGAACTTGTGCCTCCTCTTCACCTTAGTGTAGTAGCAACTGAAAGGGCGGTCTTCAGGTTGCCCTTGACTACCGTCGGCCAACTTACTTAGATATAAAGATAGATATTTATGTAACATTGCGCCATGTTGTTTGGTTTATTTGATATAGATATTTCTGTGTAAAACTTCAACTTACTTTCCTATAAACAAAGATAGACAAATATATATTTATGTAACATTGCGACATAGTGTTTGGTTTTCTTAATATGACTGTTTCTGTGTAAAATTTCAACGTACTGAACACCGATTTCTCAAAGAGAAAACATAAAAAATGGGTATATTATTTTCTACTAGAGTAGATTTTTGACATCAGTAGAAAGTATATGATCTCAGACTAGACAAGTGCACAGTAAGTTAACATATAAAAGTTTATGTACATCGCTAATTGATTCACGTGGGGGTGTATGTGTATGTGTGTGTGTGTGTGTGTGTGTTGGAATGAAAGAGCTAGATTTTAAAAAATCGGTAGCTTGAAAAAGCCTCAGATAAAAAAGTCTCAAAGTCAATTATAAATTAACAAGTTGGCATAGATATGCTCGTAGTGATATCGATACGACTGAATAGCTGAAATTACAGACGTATAAAACAGAAATAAGTAGACGCGAATACATACCGTAAAATAAATAGAAAAAACCAGTACATAAAATTATCAAGCTTCGATTTTCACTCGGTAAGCGATGTTATGCAGCTCCTAAACAGAACATAGATACGTAACCACATTGGAATATCAATGACTGATGGCAATGTGTGAACCTATGTTAGTAAAAGAAAAGTATCCGATGTAAATAGACATCTCTTCAGATTATACTTAGATAAATTGACCTGCAGATATAAATATAATTGCACGTACTGATATGAGAAAAGAAAGACAATTTAAAAAATTATATAGATATTCCTCGCAAAAAGGATAGATTAATCAGGAATTACATTTTCTTTAAGCAATGCATGTCAACTGGATGTTTAGTTTTGCCCTCCTTTGGTATACCGTTTGAATATATCATAAATCTCCCCCATATACATATATTTACTTATGTTGTTTAATGTACTATCAATCCTTGATTGGTATTTAATGCCAAATCTGGTCCAGCCGGCTGGGACTGCATAGTTAATCGACTGAATCTCTACAGAGGAGTAAGAATCCTCTAACAGTCGTCCTGATATGACACTTAACAATCTGGTGGTGAGGCTTCAGTAATACTGGAGCTTTAGGAAATGTTGAGTACCCTTTATTGCCATCGCTCCCAGGTCTGGCCCAGAGTGGTCCTATCTATGGTTGAAATAGAATTAATCTGTGTACTTATGATAAACTGAATTGCTTGAAATGGAACTGTTTGATATTTAAACTGCGTACTTATGCTAAACTGAATTTTTTGAAATTTAATTAGACGTTAAATGATGCGAAAAGGGTTGATACGCCGTAAAACAAGATAGCCAACCAACTATTTATGCCAAATCCTTATATATATATATATATATATATATATATATATATATATATGTATATATATATATATTATTTTTTTTAATATATTTAATAGCACGGGTGCTTATCTGCAACCTTTGGTTTCATGCCTAATTATTACGACAATCATCAGGCCGAGAAAGAAAGATTTTAAAGAAATCCAAAAATCCAAAAATACAGTCAAAAGAATATTTACGTTAGAATGGCATATAACTCTTTGTGTGTGTGTGTGTGTGTGTGTGTGTGTCTGTGTGTTGTGTAGATTATATATGCGTATTGTTCTGTGTTGTCGTACATGTGATTGTTAGTATGTGTGCATGTATAATGACACTTGTGCAGCGCGGCTGATTTGAAGTTCTCTCCTGAATTTATGTGTAGCGATGTGTAGCGGAAGTCGCGAGGCAGTTAGGGATTTGGCCGAATAATTTTGTTGGTTGAGATGATTTTAAAGAAGGACAAATTTATCATATAATTGCATTATGAAGAAAATGAATTTTTTGATTTGACATGTTTGTATGATAGATGAAAATGCATGCTTGATCGAGGACGTTAGAATTATAGGTGAGGTGGGAATATCATGGTGTTAAGAGACATGGTATATCGTTATATACAATGGTATATTATGCAATTCTAGTATTTACATGTTCTTTCAGGCTGCGGTCGTGTCGATACTGCTGTATGGATGCACTACTTGGACGCTGACTAAACAGTTGGAAAAGAAGCTCGACGGCAATTATACAAGAATGTTGCGAGCAATATTGAACAGGTCCTGGCAGCAACATCACACACGGCGCCAACTGTACGGCTACCTACCACCTATCACGAAAACTATACAAGCTAGACGAACCAGACATGACGGACACTGCTGGAGAAGCAAAGAAGAGATCGTAAGTGATGTGCTCCTGTGGACCCCCGCATATGGCCAATCAAAAGCCGGACGACCAGCTCGAACATTCATAAAGCAGCTATGTGATGATACTGGATGTAACCTCGAAGACCTGCCGAAGGCGATGAATGATAGGGAGACGTGGAGAGAGAGGGTCAGGGATATCTGTGCTAGCCGCACGTCATGGTGATGATGATGATGATGATGATGATGTATTAATATTTTATTACGTATATGTTATTGTTCTATGTTGGTATGTACGTAACGAATATAGTAAATATATTGTTTTAAGAAGTGTGATAGCAACAACCATACACTGTTGTATATATATATATATATATATATATATAATTTTTAAGCGAATACTTAGTGTTGTATAGCCATATTGATTTCAAACACAACAGTAATACAAATACATATACAAATACAGGTGGACTCTTTCCTTTCGGATACGAACGGGTTTATTATGTTCTGGCATGGTGACATGAGGAGAGATACACACTTCTTAAAAGCCTTTGCTAACCATACTATGCTGACCCCACCCTATTGCGCGGCGCATCTTGGGATGTTTAAGATCTCAATTCGTCTCTGTCGGTCGAGATCCGAAAAACTCAACCGCACTCCTCCACGGTAGAAAACTCAACTACCCCTTCAAATACTCAACTACCGTCTTTTCACAATCCTCAAATTCTCAGAACCATCTCTTCAAGGCATGACGTTATCGACATTCCAGCCTCATTTCCTGTCTGGGGTTTATTATGACAGATGATGATTGTCATATCATTTCCGCGTGGGCGTAAGACTGCACCATCTGACAATGCACCTGGACTAAAAGACCCGAGTAGTTCAAAGCCTTACCCAACTAAATGATAAAATATAATTAACGAAAAATGATTAATATAAAAAATCACTACCTTAATTATATAACATTTGCAGGAAACTTTATTACTAAACAAGGTAAAACTCATTTGTTTGCAAACAGTTAAGTTGTTTCAAGTATTATTAACACAAAAATGATTTTAAGTATTGCAATTTGATACTTATTCTGTTAAATATAAACCCTTTGTTAGAAAACAGTTTGAATTATTTTTGATATTTTTAACATTAATAAATCGATTTAATATTGATCACTTATTCACAAACTGTTAAATTATTTCAAGCATTGCTATCTAATAATAATAATTCTATTTAATCTTAATAATCTATTTTGCTTATCATCTACAAGGATGGTCTTGTCATCAAATAATTCAGAAAGGTTGATATAACTTTAAACAAAAAAAAAAAAAAAAACCTATTTACACCCCTTTTAAATGCTTTCAAGTATTGCTATCCAACACTAATATTTCTATTTAACATCAATTATTTGTTTGCACACAGTTGGATAAAGTATTGCAATCTCATTGTAATTGTTTCTCGCACTCTTCTAGAGCCTTTATAATTACATAGGGTTAGATACTTGCTTGATTAACTTGCAAGATTAATTTGAAAATTACGGTCAGGACTACTTGTAGAGAGAGTAGGTATTGACATGACCAGCCGACCGATTGGATCGGGTCTCTCACTCCGCTAGTCGTACCCAGTAGGTGTTAAAGTGGATTCTTGCAGGTGATGTGGCCACTTCTGAGGTAAGATCACGGAATGCTCAGCCGCCAGGGCACCATCGGCTATGGAAACCTCACAGCCACGAGCAAAGTCAGCGTGAGCGAAGGGATTTTGACTTATATGTACCACTTTTGTTTACATATATACGCTTAACGGCCACCATGTAGTCAATTCATTATAAGAGCTTTGCATTACGCAAGTGGCAACAAGTAATTCATTCGCGAAAGAGCTCAATCCTCGTGGGAGGTGTATATGTATACATGTAAAAATATCAGTCTCTCTCTCTCTCTCTCTTTTCTCTCTCTCTCTCTCTCTCTCTCTATATATATATATATATATATATATATATATATGTATATATATAAAGATCTTCTGGTAGGTACAAAATTTTAAAATTGTCTTTAAAAGCCTGGGCATAATAAAATATTTTAAAATAGCTTAAAATCCTGAAAAAGAGGATTTCTTTTTGGTCACTTCTTTTCAGAGAATTCTGTCAGTGGCAACATCGTTTACATCAGAGGAAATGAAAAACGAAAACGGCTGGAAGAAAACTGATTAGAAATATTCAAGAAATTTAACGAAAACCAGAAGAGTTGGTGGGAATAATTATATTTTCTTCAAGTGGCCCAATAAGGTTTTTTGAAAAGTAATGATGTGTAAAGTTGTTTTTGGATACACAAATACGTTTTATTCCCCGTAATAAGCAAAGCTTACAGTACCGACTTCTGAAATTCATTGTTTGAATTCGCGATGAGTGTAAACATTGTGGTCGAATATGCGGCTACGCACTCCGGATTGTCCAATAGACGACGAGCAATGGTGAAAGATAAGTCTTGATTACTCGGCGTAGCAGTATAGCCGTAAGTATTTGTCCAGATTTTCGAAGGAATATACTGGTTTATTCATGTATCTAATCTCTGAGCGGTGCGACCGATATAGCAAAGATCATATTTGCATGAAGATTTTTAGATAAGAGAGCCTTTTCGAAAAACAGTCACATTTTCTGTGAGATAAGGGGGAAACTGTAAAGTTACAAGTCATTCTTAAATCCGATATGTTATTTCCTCTTATGCAGTAGGGGTTCGAGCTGAGTATTTATAGTTTAGAGAAGCACTATATCATCTTTATCATCATGTTGTGCTGGTAGCACGGCTATCCCTGACCCTCTCTCGCCACTTTTCCCTATCAATCATTGCCTCTGGGTGTTCTTCTGGACTACATCCCGTATCCTCACATAGTTGCTGAATGTATGTTTGTGCTGGTCGTCCTGCTTTTGCTCGGCCATATGTGGGGGTCCATAAGAGTACATCTCTTATGAGCTCGTCCCTGCCTCTCCAACAGTGTCTTGCATGTCTGGTTCGTCTAACTTGAATAGTTTTCGTGATAGGAGGCAGATGGCCGTACAGTTGGTGTCTTGTGGGGTGTTGCCGCCAGGACTTGTTAAAGATTGCTCGCAGCATTCTTGTGTAATTGCCGCCTAGCTTCTTCTCCAGCCGTTTAGTTAGATTCCATGTAGTGCATCCATATAGCAGTATCGATGTGACCGCTGCCTGGAAGAAACTGCGTTTCATTTTATTGGTTAGGTCTGATTTCCATATAATCGATAGCCTATTGATAGCTGTCCATGCCTTCGTTAACCTCGTGTCGATGTCCTTTTCGGTTGATGAGATGCTGCTTCCTAGGTAAGTGAATTTGTCTACTAGTTTAAGAGGGTTCCGTCTAGAGTGGAGATGTCACCCGTTTGATTATAGCACATATTTTCCGTTTTGTGTGCATTGACATAGAGGCCTCTGCCTGCGGCTGCTCGTTCCAAACTATGCAATAATGTTTCGGCTTGGTTGGGTGTATTTGCCACTATCGCACTGTCATCGGCGTAGTCGGCGTCGGTAATTGTTTTTGCGGAGTACCTTCTGCTTCTTTTCTTTATCAGCTCGAAGCCGTTCTCTCTAATTTTATCAATCGATGTTCTAAGTACGTAGTCTAGACAAATGATAAAGAGGTATGGAGCTATCGTGTCCCCTTGTAGTACTCCTGCTACAATGTCGAAGTATTCTGTGTCTCCCTCTGGTGATGGTACTTTTACTTTGGTGTTTCTATAAGGAATCGTTATTGCTGCTACGGTTTCTTTAGGTAGGCAGTATGCTAGTAGGATTTGTTCCATCTTTCCTCTGTGAATGGAATCGAAGGCCTTGGTAAAGTCGACAAATAGTAATGTCGCTTGTATGTTTTTTGCCCGTATACCTTCATGGATTCTACGGATGGTTAATATTTGTGTGGTCGTGGATCTATTTCTTCGGAAACCATTTTAGTTTTTCCTAAGTATGTTGTCGATTTTGGGTTCTATGCGGTTTCGTAGTAGGGCATTGTAGATTTAGGCTGCTATGGACGTAAGTGTTATGCCTCGGTAGTTTTTGGCTAATCCGAGGTCACCCTTTTTAGGGAAGGGGAGGATACATCCCTTCATCCATCTATCTATTGGATTTCGAAAAAAAAAAACATCTTTATAATCCGCATCTACTATGGTTTCTGCCGGGAATCGTCTTCTTGCAATTTTTAGCGTCAAACTAATTTCTTTTATTAGATCTAACGATGTTCGAATTACCTATTCTAGTCAAATTATAAGCAAATATAGTCATCTCCTTGCAAAACTCCAGTAATAATATCGAAGAAGTCTGTATTGACATCCGGTTAGCGAATCTTTCCTTTTGTGTTTCTATAAAGTAAGATTATGGCTATAACAGTTTCTTGAGGGAAAACATATGCCTGAAGATTTTGCACCATCTTCGGTCTGGGTACGGAATCAAATGCCTTGGAGAAAACAGCAAACAACTGTGTTGCCTCGAGATTTTTTACATGAACCTCTTCGTAATTTTGACGAATTGAAATTACAGATGCTGTATAGAAATTATTTTAATAGTTAAACGATCGTCTTTATCACGCACCTAGGCTTGGCACGAATATGGATTGATAAAGTAAAAAAAAACTATGAAAGTTTTGTATTAAATTGTTAAAAAATCGACTGTCATTTGTTATTATGACAAAAGTTAGTATTATGATTTATTTGCGATAGTCAGAAAACGAACTTGGTATCAATCGATTCCTGAATAGGCATGTTCATCACAGGGGAATGGTTTAAATAGTTCTGATTATTTTATGCTTGTAAAATCAACTGCTAATTTAACAGAGGTATCGCACACCTAGAAAATGAATTTTATAGATTGATTGATTGATTTTGATGGCATTTCAATCCGTCAAAGGTTATTTTAAGCCAAGATGTCAGGGAGTTACATTCATTGTATATTTTTTTACATTTTTTTTTTACAATTTTGTGTAGTTGTTTCTTAAGAGTTTCTACACCACGTTATATATTATCAAAATATCCTAATACAAATGATTTTCACTCTTGTATGGTTTCACGTATTCCTATCTAATACAAATAAGGGTGTCCTCGTGGTGTAATGGTTAACACGCTGGACTGCGGAATTGTAGTAAGCGAGTTCGAAATTCTGTTGCGATATGGCGTTAATTTTCGGAAAAATACCCTTGGGAAGGTTATGAACCCTCTTTCTCCTCCCAGCTATGGGTTAAGTAGCATCACTGCAGTTCTTCTAGAATGATGGCTTTGGCATTAAAAAACCCAGGAAGGTTGATATGCCATTAAACAAAGAGACCAAACGAAACCAATCCAAACCTAATACAAATAATAAAATGGTTTTAAGCAACCATTTCTTATTAATATTAGTCATTTGTTTGAACAGGGTTATATGTCTTCAAGTAACAAATAAAAATTATAGCTTCCTCTAGCTCTTCTTAATATAGTTATAAGACACTAGTTATAAAGCATTAAGTATTCCTATCAAATGAGAATAATATTTTAACAGATCTACAGATGGTCACCAGATCCCCATCAGATGCAGCTTATTGTTATTTTTAAAACAGCGTTTTGAGGATTCTTACCCGTCTATTATGGATACTGTCAGTGTAATTTAAGATACGCTTTTGTTTGTATCGCATTGCCAGAATATACATTACCGGCTCATTGTCCTAGTAGTTAGAGTGTTCGTCAATGGTCCGGCTCATACCAAAGACTTTTAAAATGGTACTTGATACCTCCTTGCTTAACACTCAGCCATATAAGGTACGTATCAAGGGTAAAAGGGAGCAATCCAGGGAAAGGAGTAGCGTCCTCACCTAAACCTCTGTGTAGTAGCTATCGAAAAGGGAACCTTCTGTTCACCCTCAACGAAGGTCGCCAACTTTACTTAGTTTTACTTATATATATATATATATATATTATTAATAGAGAATCGTTATTGCCGCTACGGTTTCTTTAGGTATGCCGTACGCTAGTAGGATTTGTTCCATCTTTCCTCTGTGAATGGAGTCGAAAGCCTTGGTAAAGTCGACAAATATTAATGTCGCTTGTAGGTTCTTTGCCCGTACACCTTCAAGGATTCTGCGGATGGTTAATATTTGTGAGGTCGTGGATCTATTTCTTCGGAAGCCATTTTGGTTTTTTCTAAGTATGATGTCGATTTTGGGTTCTATTCGGTTTCGTAGTAGGGCATTGTAGATTTTGGCAGCTATGGATGTAAGTGTTATGCCTCGGTAGTTTTTGGCTAATCCGAGGTCCCCCTTTTTAGGAAAGGGGAGTATGCATCCCTTCATCCATCTATCTATCGGATTTTGATTGTATACTGCGTTGCAGTGGCGGAGCAGTATGTCGTCGAATTGTCTGGTCTTCCATACTTCCGGTGGAATTTCGTCCAGCCCTGCAGCTTTCCTATTTTTTATTTTTTCTGAGAACCGAGTCGAGTTCTTCTTGTGTGAACGGTCCTAGTTTAATGTCTAATTGTTTGCTAATTATTCTGGTGATTGGTTCATGCGTTATTTTTCGTGGGTTTCCAAGTAAGTTTTTGAAGTGCTGTTTCCACAGTTTTATTGTTTCTTGTTGGTTTGCTGCTTTAAGTTTTGCTTTGGCTGTGTTCTTTCTTCTGCTCACTTCGTTTATTGTTTGCCATGCTATCCTAGATTGCCTATCTTCCACCGAGTCTCTGATCTTATCTATCTGATTTTGAATGTATTCTGTCTGTTCCTTTATATATATGCCTGCTAATTGATATTGTGCCGTTTTTAGTTTTAAGGCATTTGTGTTTGTTGGGTTTTTTCGATAGTTTTTGGAGGCTGTTTTCACTAGTGCACGTTTTTCTCTCACAGCTAAAGTTTCCCATGGGACTCTATATTTAGTTTTAAGTTTTGTTGGAATGTATTTTGCTGCTGCCTCGAGGTGTGCATTGACGAAGTTTTCATATTCGTCGTTTGGTGTACTTTTTTCCATCTTTTTTTGTAGCGTTTCGAATCTGTTTCTTAATTCTAATACGTATTTATCTCTTATATCTTTGTTGTTTAATAGGGCCCAGTCATAGTGTTTGGTGGTGACTGTTCGTTTGGCGTTCTTTCGTAGGCTTAACCGTATTTTCGCCGTGACTATTCGGTGGTCGGTGGACACACCCTCAAAAGAGGAGTATGCCTCGCAATTCAATGCACTATTTTTCCATTTCTTGTTTATAAGGACGTAGTCTATCTGAGCTTTGGTATTGTTTGCGTACGTGTATGTCCATACTTTTCCCTCTCTTTTTTGGTAGTTTGTTTTGAGGCATGCTAATCTATTTTCTATCATGAAATCTGTTAGATGTTGCCCATTCCTATTTGACGTGTTGTGGAGGCTGTATTTGTTGTTTCCGTTTTTCCCGATTTAGGCATTCATGTCTCCACCAATGACTAACATGTTTTGTTTCGGGATGCTACGCACTAATGAGGATAACTCATCGTAAAAGGCGACTAGTTCATTTTCTTCACTAACATTGGTGGGGCTGTAGCATGAGATGATTGTTGCTCTGGGGTTTCCGTTGAATGTAGCTGCCATCATTCTAGGCTGTATTTTCTCAACGCTATTAAGCGTTTTTAATGCTCTAGGTCCTATAAGTAATCCTACCCCTCCTACTGCGTCGTTGACAGAGTTTTTCCATGCGGATACAGTGGCGAGCGACCAGCCATTGCCAGTTTCGTGATATTTGATATTTTCGGAGTGCGTGTATCTGTGTTCTTGTATGCATATTATGTCTATCTTATGTTCTTCGGCCGATGCGATTAGCTCTGGGAGTTGTCCTATTCTATTTAGGGTTCTAACGTTAAATGTGGCTATTTGTAGTGTTTGCTTGCATTTTAGTAGTTTTGATTGTTTGAGCTCTGTAGCTGATTTTTCGAACACCGAGGCCAGGGCTCCAACCTCAGCAGGACGCGCCCCTTTTTTACCCGCGCGAAGAGCGATGCGGTTTGTGTAAGTGGTTTGAGTGTGGGTCATGGTTATCTTTCGA
This sequence comes from Sepioteuthis lessoniana, assembly GCA_963585895.1. NCBI lineage: Eukaryota > Metazoa > Mollusca > Cephalopoda > Myopsida > Loliginidae > Sepioteuthis > Sepioteuthis lessoniana. The sequence goes on from OY757927.1 coordinate 84,031,036, forward strand.
TGGCTGTTTTATTCTCTTCTATAGACGCCACTCTTATAGAAGAGCAGCAGTAGTTCCCCGATCGAACTAGCGATCCTGAGCGTAAAGTCGTCAAACTCACGTCCATGACCCGTTTAGGTATTGAGTTTGGTCGTACATGGGATTATTCAAATACCCTTACGTACATCATGCTGCTTCCCATGTGTACGCAAAAAAAAAAAAAAAGGGGGGGGGTAATTTTGGTTTAAGTTTTCTTAAGTTTTAACTTAGTTAAAGTCCAACATTAAGGTACTTTCACTGGTACTGACTTGTGCTTTTTTTTTTGCTGTATTGGGACTTTTCCTAGGTTTTTTTTTCATTTTTTTTTTTTTTTTTTTTTTTACTACAGTTTGGAACCTAGCAGGCTTCAGGAATTATAGAGCTTAAAAAATTTTCTCTTTCTCTTGGTGGGGGGGCCTGTGGTAGCATTAGGTGTTTTAGGCTTTTTTTTCTAAACTACTGTTAGGGCTTTCTTTACGTATTTTTAAATTATTCGATAGAAGACATTCAAAAACATTCTGCCTTGTTCGCTGACATTGGAATGAATAACATCAATTTGGCTTTATAGTAGAGTAAGCGTGTCTTTACATTTAAAACGCATAGTTTAAGCATTATTTCACAAACAAAATACAGCATAACATTTTGTAAAATTCAGCATTTTAACTTGATAGGACTTAAAGACATACTGACCAAAATTGATATTTCTTCCGGTTGGCTCCTGAGTTCAAATGCTCCTTCCTCGTTTCGACTTTTATTTACTACTTAAATTTTACGTAGCTTTGGAGGCGGTATTATGGGGGGGGGGATTCATTTCATTTTTTTTTCTCTTTTTCCCTTTCTCTTGGCGGGGGGCTATGGTAGCATTAGGTGTTTTAGGCTTTATCTTTTAAACTACTGAGAGGGCCTTTTTTTTTTTTTACGAATTTTTAAATTATTCGATAGAAGACATTCAAAAACATTCTGCCTTGTTCGCTGACATTGGAATGAATAACATCAATTTGGCTTTATAGTAGAGTAAGCGTGTCTTTACATTTAAAACGCATAGTTTAAGCATTATTTCACAAACAAAATACAGCATAACATTTTGTAAAATTCAGCATTTTAAATTGATAGGACTTAAAGACATACTGACCAAAATTGATATTTCTTCCGGTTGGCTCCTGAGTTCAAATGCTTCTTCCTCGTTTCGACTTTTATTTACTACTGAAATTTTACGTAGCTTTGGAATAACGATTCTCTATAGAAACACTAAAGTAAAAGTACGATCACCGGATGGAGACACAGAATACTTTGACATTGTAGCAGGAGTACTACAAGGGGACACGCTGGCCCCGTACCTCTTTATCATTTGTCTAGACTACGTACTTAGAACATCGATTGACAAAATCAAAGAGAATGGCTTCGAACTGACGAAGAAAAGAAGCAGAAGATACCCCGCAACAACAATTACCGACGCCGACTACGCCGATGACATAGCGATACTGGCAAATACACCTGACCAAGCCGAAACTCTTCTGCATAGTTTGGGACGAGCAGCAGCAAGCATAGGCCTCTATGTTAATGCACACAAAACGGAATATATGTGCTATAACCAAACGGGGGACATCTCCACTCTAGAAGGAACCCCACTTAAACTAGTAGACAAATTCACGTACCTAGGAAGCAGCGTCGAATCAACCGAAAAGGACATCGAAACGAGGCTAACGAAAGCATGGACAGCTATCAATAGGCTATCGATTATATGGAAATCAGACCTAACCAATAAAATGAAACGCAGCTTCTTCCAGGCAGCGGTCACATCGATACTGCTATATGGATGCACTACATGGACGCTAACAAAACGGCTGGAGAAGAAACTGGATGGCAATTACACAAGAATGCTGCGTGCAATCCTGAACAAGTCCTGGCATCAGCACCCCACAAGACACCAACTGTACGGCCACCTGCCCCCTATCACGAAAACTATTCAAGTTAGACGAACCAGACACGCAGGACACTGCTGGAGAAGCAGAGATGAACTCATAAGAGATGTACTCTTATGGATCCCCACACATGGCCGCGCAAAAGCAGGACGACCAGCTCGAACGTACATTCAGCAGCTATGTGAGGATACAGGCTGTTGTCCTGAAGACCTACCTAGGGCGATGAACGATAGGGAGGAGTGGCGAGAGAGGGTCAGGGATATCCGTGGTACCAGCGCGATATGATGATGATATATATATATATATATATATATATATATAAGAAGAGCTTAAGATCACTCGTTAGATACATCAGAAATGAGTGAAAGAATAGTTTAATTAAGAAGAAACTATCTTTTTTTATTGACTTTTTTGTCGTTGTCATATAAATGTCGTTGTCATTCTTTTAAAGAATCGTTTGCAGCCAAGAAAAGAAGAGAAAATCATAGGAGAGTATACGACTGAAAATAATACCTAGTGATATACAGTGCATATCTCGGCAAAATGACTCGCAAACTTTGTGATCTTTTAAAGAATAAGCATTCATTTTTGGAATTCAACCTGAGACAGATGAAAGAACACCGGTCTATGATAAAAAAAAAACACAAAAAAACTATCGAGCAAAGAAATTGTATTAGCAAGTTCAATTTAAAGAAATCTTGCTCACCGGGAATAAAATGTAGCCAAGATCAAAGAGTCTCTATTATTGTGTGAATTCCTAAATTAACCAGGCCGTCTCTATTCGGAAATTAACTTACGATACATCAAGGAATCTAGATAATTGGGCAATAACAGCTAATTAATTCCTTTAAAACATCATTATATTGAGAAAATCATCAAAGGTTTCTCGTTTCATAATTGAATATCAATTAAGTACTGTCAGATTTAAAATATAGTTCATGGGATGTAGAGTAAAAATAAATAAGATTCCTCTAGAAACCAGATTAAAAATTTTCAATAAATTCATCCAAGTAATCGAATCAGTTTCTCATCTGCCTTGAAATCTGGTGCGCAAAGAGAGACTTATCTCTTCCACTGTAATTAAGACTCTATCCAGACGCCAATTGTTCCGATTTCTATTCTTTTATTGTCTAATTAAAAATATTTCATTTCGCTGAGTCTCAGAATTTTTTTTAATGTCAGTTATAAAAGCAGGAATCATTTGAGAAGATGAAGCCTATTGGCTCAATGTCATCTTTACAGATGATCTCTCGCTTTTACAAGTGGATATATTTGAGCCCGATTTTTTAATGAGCAATTTTGTTTAAAATGCTTTGAACCGATGATCATTCATGTTGCATTTTCATTTATTGTGTCTAAATCACTTTAGACAGCTTGTCTTTCAAAGTAAATTAGTTATGTAACAATATGAGTACAGAACATAAATCCTTATTTAAAAAAAAAAAACAATAACAGCACTAGTATAACCCTATGGTTTTCAAATTGATGTTGGTAACACTACGTCACTAAATAGACGCTTACACCATCACGCTTCTCAGCAGACCCTTGTAGCGCTACGGGACTACAGAGACATTTGTATCACCACCACTTTAACGGGTCAATGAGAGTAGCATTACGTCTTCTGTTCCTGTCAGACTTTCTGTAACCTTGCCGTTAGAAAAAGTGACAAAAAAAAACACCGCCTTGGTTCGCTAATTCACAAGTTCATTCGCTTCTTCACATTTTAGTTGTCACCGAGAAGAGAGAAATAGCTAAACAGAGAGAAATAAAACGTCGTAAGAAGAGATAGAGAGCGCGCGTGAGAGAGAGAGAGAAAGAGAGAAAGCAGACACAGATATAATATATTACGTGTTTTCTGCTGATGTACTCGCAATTGCTAGCCCGCTGGTTCCGTCTTCATAGCTTCGCTGCGGTTGTGGGACCCTTTCGCGGGGCTCAACCCAAAATGGTTGCTGTAATTTTCCGCCGTCTTCACATCATCGTTGCTAGTGTCCACATCGCCGTCTTCACATTGTCGTTGCTAGGATATAACGTATTACTCAAACAATTACCCAGCGTTCCTACTTATATTACACCACTTAATAGATAGTAGATCAATCTATTATAGAGAAGAACAACTTTTAAAACTTGCAATTCTGGAATCTTTCCTAATTAAGGTTAATATGGTATTATGAATGAATCCAATTAAACACTTATACTACTTTTGGATTGTAAAACAAACAAACACAGACAGATTTCTAAAAAAATTTGATTGACTCATTTTCAATGAAGTTTGTTTGGATCAAGTCAAATCAAGGAATTCAATCGATATCGATTCAAAACTCTGGGAGTTAGAAATCAATTTTTGCATCGTCACAAACAACACACACGCGCGCACACACACACACACACACACACACATATATATATTTTTTTTTCTTTAAAGAAAAAACCGAAGACCGGTTATTTTAGGATTATAAATTTATTTCCATCCTGTTTTGCGTTTCTGATGTAAAGCAAAAACACGAAGAAAAATATAACGGGACTTCTTCAGATCTTATGGATAAAATAAAACAGAATAGACAGCTCTTGAATGATTTTCTTGCCCTGAAGGAATTACTCCCAACTCTGGTTTAACTGGACCCAATAACATATATATATATATATATATATATATATATATAACTAGACTGATTAAAGTGGAAAACACCTAAAATTATGTTCATAAGATAAATCAGTTGAAAATACAGTTTCGATTGTAATTAAAGTCCTCTACTTCCTCCAACAACCGTATATAAATAATTATAATCTCTTTTGCCATCACACCCTATCATTCATCACTACTAGCAGGTCCTTTAAACGACATTTCGTGTCCGCAGAGAGCTGATGTAAGTAAGTCTTGCCCGTTGGCCAGTATTAGAGCGTCCATGTTTAGGATGGTATGAGAGAACGTCCAGTATGAATTCAACTGTGTTTCTCCCATTGTGCCTCGCATGTTTTATCCGTCTTATTTGAAGGGTTAGCGAAATGGGAATTAAGTAATTGTGCAACTGTTGTTTTATAGAGGGCTGCTTCTAGGAATTTTTCAAAATATCACATAGCATTCTTTAATAGATTCCACCAAGCTTCTTTCCATGCGTTTATCATATTTCCCACCCTCTCCGCTTGGGCAGGATATGACACAAGGTCAATTTTTAAGCGGAGTTTAACAGGTTTGAATTCAGAGTTTTCCTTCTCCTAGACTAGTTGCCTCACCAAGGCTGAAGAACCCAGTCGGTCCTACTATTTACCCATAGCTGGAGGGAGAATAATTGGATTCATACCTTTCCCAAGTGTATTAGTGCTATGTGAAATGCAATCAGTCTCGTCCAGGATTAGAACTCGTGTTGCCATGTCCATTTCCTACGACAGTAACCATTGCACCACAGGCACCTCCTCTTTCCATACGTTTATGGCAGCGACCCTATCGTGCATCCATAGAGTAGTACAGATACAACCTCGTCTTGGAAGAAATTCCGTTTGATTTCACTAGAGAGCTCAGAGATCCATCAGCTATAAGAAACATTGTACGCCTTCACTTGGCGTAATTGGATATCAATTTCAGTAAATGAGATATTTTGGCCGAGTTATGTGAATTTATTAAATTATTTTATTGGCCTGTTACTTAGAGTGGACATGACTCGTTTCTGTTTAAAACATATGGATTCTTTTTGTGGAAAAACTTATTGCAACTTGCTCCACATTACACAACATGAATTTAACTGGGGCAGATTTATTTATCAGAAGCGCTAGATCATCTGTGTAGTCAGCATCCCTCATAGTTTCTGAAGATTATAGACTCCTTTTTTTTCTTTTTAGATATATCGGCGTTAAAGTTCTTAGTCTAAGCAGATTATAAACATATATAACGCTAGTGTATCTCCTACAAGAATTCAGTGACAATATGAAAAAATTCAGTTTCGCTATCTGATAAGCGAATCACTGAGAAGCATGGAATTAACAACCTTAGCAGCTATAGCATAATTTTCATGCTTGTAAAATGAATTATCATAACGAGAAAATCCGGCGAACACTTACGCACGACATACGGAAACACTGGACAGCTGTTTCGACCTTATTAAGTCTCGTCAGCAGTGTATACCGTGATCACCACCACTCGAGCTCGAACCAGTGACCGCAGCTTGCAGAGCGGAAACTCTACAACTAAGTCATCTGTTCATATCGCGCACAAGTAACGCCAAATTAACAAGTCATGGTAAATTAACGGCCAATTAACCTAAATGTGTCTAATTCCTCTACTTAAAAAAACCCAGAAAATGTAGATCTCTATCCTTGCCCTTGAGGTCATAATAATTACGCAGATGCGTATTTCTAATCTTCTTGGGAAGAAGTGGCCCTGGAGGTGACCGTGTCCTCTGTAAAGAGTACGGATGTAACTTGCAAGACACATTTAGGTTATTTGGCCACGCAATTACCGTGACTAGTTAATTTGGAGACACTTGTGCGTGACATGAACAGGTGGCTTAGTTTTAGAGTTTCGGCACTGCAATCCGTGGTCGTTGGCTCGATCTCCAGAGGTGGAGGTCACAGTATACAACACTGATGAGCCATAATAGGTCGAAACAGCTGTCCAGTGTTTCCTTATGTCATGAGTAAGTGTTCTCCAGACTTTTTCATCATGGTAATACAATTCACAATATAATTCCTCTACTTAAAGAAAAAGATTCATTCTTCTGTAGTCATTTGCTATTCCGAAATTGTCTTTCTTGAGAGGATGTAGCCTTTTATCCATTCCTCTATTGCATTTTTTAATACACAGCATGGTCAAATAGTCTCTGACAAGGATGGAGTTGTTGATTGGTGCATTGTCCTGTTGGAAATGACACTGACCCGATTTGAAGCGTGCTGGCCTCTTCCCAAGGAATCTCTTCCTGAACTTTCTTAAAACCTCAACATAGTAACCCTAACCCTAACCCTTTAGCTAATCAACTCGGGTGTATTGACTTCCTTACTCCTCCCTCACCTCTCATAATCCGTCACAGACTACCTGCCTTCCTTGAATCTCTTATGCCACTCTAATGCTCGATTCATGCAAGATGGTCGAAAAGCAGTCTGAAGCATTCCATATGTTTCTGTGGCCTTTTTCCCAGTTTAAAACATAATTTTATTGCATATCGTTCTTCTAAAATGTCCTCACATCCAGATTGCATTTTTGAAATTCACCAGCTGTGACAATAAGGCTTTAGTAAGGTGTATTCCAATTGATGCTGTAGCTGTTCATTTGAAGCTGAAATCATAAAAATTGGTAAGTCATCTCATAAGATGTATAGCAAAACCATAGTAAATTTTCAAGACTCTACGACAATTATAAATGCCTGTCTAAAAAACGAGTGGAAACTTATTGAATGCACCACGTATATATATATATATATATAATGGACGCTTGATCACTTTGTATGTTTGTGAAAAAGACAAAATTTGTTTCATGTGTTTACTTTGAAATGTATTCTGATTTTATTAAAAAATAGCTTACTTAGTTAATTCTATTTAACTACGTATGGTAGTCATACAAATTAGTTTAATATTAATGTTTTTAAGTTTCCTAAAATGGGCCGTACAATTTCATATTATTGCCTCTACCTAATATAGTTTTCGTTTTATATATATATTCTTTAGTTTTGTTCAAACAAATTCCATCATAAATATATTAAGTAATTTTCTGCTCGGAAAATCCAGATTCTATCCTAAATACTTCTAAAGCAAAACTTATAGTATTATCCTTTGTGGAATTATTAAAAATAGCTTTCTTGATAACATTGAATTGTAATATTTTTTCATCACTTCTTGCTTTCTGGAAATTATTCTCTGTGATATGATTCAAGCATAAATTCGTTCTAATTTTTTCTAGCAATGACACAAATAATATATATATATATATATATATATATATATATATATATATATATATATATATATATATATATTGTTAAGTCGTAATAATAGGACAAAATCCTTTGACTTTCTTGCCATTGCTCCCAGTCATTTGTGACTCCTGGCAGGTCCTTTAGACTTCTTCCTGCGTCCGTACAGAGCAGATGTATATAAGTCTTTGCTGGTCAACCAACACAAACTCATAAGTGACGTCCTACCATTAACTCTAACACACTGACAGATCATATATATATATATATATAGGCATTTGATAAAATCCAATAAACCCCTAAAATCGTAGTATCATTATTTTGAAATCTCCGATAAAACCATCAAACCTTTGTTATTATTATGTTTTTTGATTTATCATTTATCTTCTCGTCTTATTTTACTAAAATTTTTGTTTTCTTTTACAGATATCATCATCAGAAATTATTTAAAATTCATAAAAATGGACGATCTATTAGACTTTAAAAGAGTTCAAATTGTTAGTGCTCCTATGGCAGGTGCTAATGAAAAAAAAAAAACTGAATCATTTGGTGTTGCAAAAAGTACTATCTCGAAAGTAATGAAAGCATTTGAGAGAGGAGAAAAAATGCCTCACTGAAGAATAACTCTGGAATAAAGTGAAAGCTTTCTTTCAGGATCACAAGAATACAGCTCCAAAAATTACGGCAGATCTTGATGGCCATCTGGACAGCACATTTCCCTCAAAAAACTGTAAGAAAGAAGCTGCACAAAGCTAAGTTTCGTGGGAGAGCCGCAATCAGAAAACCATTTTCAAAGAGATTTCTTTGTAATATCTAGGTATTTCCATAATTTTGTCCACCTGTGTATATTTTTAACTGTGGGTCTGTTTACTCAAAATCCATTCAATCAACACTTGCAAGTCTTCGAGTCGTTTACATTCCGATCTCATCCAATCCCAATTTTCACTTAATCATCTGCTGTCATTATTGCATTTGTGGAAAATATTCTCCCTTATATTTACTTGACTGGTCTCTTAACCAAACTGACTTCTTGTCTGCATCGACTGGACTAAATTATTCTGATTTCTTGCAGAAGGCCTCATACGTCACACATTTCGATTCGAGTGAAAGAAATTAAATTATTTCGCTCACTCACCTCTCATCTATAATTTCCATGTCCCAAATTGTAACTTTTTCCAACTATCAGTCTTATTTACACAAGGCACCAATTCCGAAGACTAATTTGACTTTCTTGTGTATTTCCATATCGTAAATACGCTCACCTACCAACAGTGGACATAACTTTAGAGTATATTGAAAAGGTACTTTTCATTAAAGGTTCGAAACAAAACTGAAAAATTAGTTTCGAATTAATATCGGGTACTCATTGAATTAGTTTTAGCCTCACTATCAAAATCAAGATGGTGCCATCTCTACATAATATGGCAAGCCTCAAATATTAGTTGATTAGTTCATATACGAGAATCATTAAATAAGTTTCCAGACATTTTTTCGTATGGGCACTTTTATTGATAGTACACACGTGAAACTCTAGTAACCTTCGATGTAATCTCCTCCGGCTGCAATGCTCTTGTTCTACCGTTCAAAACCTTCTGGAAGGCCCCATGGAAGTCCTCATGTATGACCGTGTCAATGACCTTCTTCACAGCCTCTTTCATCTCCTCAATTGTCTCATAACGACAGACTCTGAGCTTAGGGAATAAGCAAAAGTCACTGGGAGCAAGGTCTGGACGATAGGGAGGGTGACGAACTGTGTTGATGCCCATCTTGGTCAAATAGTCTGTGACAAGGATGGAATTGTGGACTGGTACATTGTCCTGCTGGAAATGACACTGACCCGATTTGAAGAGTGATGGCCTCTTCCGACCGAATCTCTTTCTTAACTCCCTTAAAACCTCAACATAGTAACCCTAACTCTAACTCTTTGGCCAATCAACTCTGGTGTATTGACTTCCTTACTCCTCCCACACCTCTCATCATCCGTCACAGACTCTCTGCCTTCCTTGAATCTCTTATGCCACTCAAAAGCTGATGCTCGATTCATACAAGATGCTCTAAAAGCAGTCTGAAGCATTCCATACGTTTCTGTGGCCTTTTTCCCAGTTTAAAACAGAAATTCATTGCATAGCTTGATTCTAAAGTGTCCTCACATTCAGATTGCATTTTTGAAATTCACTACCTGTGACAATCAGACTCTAGTAGGGTGTATTCCAATTCCTACTGTAGCTGTTCATTTGAACCTGAAATCATGAGAATTAGTCAGCAATCTCATAAGATGTATTGCAATAACATAGTGAATTTTTAAGAGTCTACGACAATTTTAAATGCCTGTACAAAAAAGTCTGGAAACTTATTGAAGGCACCGCGTATCTTGATAGCAATAGCTAATCTACGGAAAGTGACATGAACATCAGCATTGGTTAAGAATGGACTGCCACTGAAATGTTATCGACTTTGTGAAAATTGGATCTCGGATGAAATAAAGCGGGAATTGTTCTAAGCTAGAGCTGTGTCAATTGTATTGAAAGGCCTCAGGAAACGTTTGGAGAGAAAACTAAACAGGCTATTTTGTACATATCCAGGAAGCTGATTAAAAAAACAGTACAATCATTAACATTCCATCTCAAAAACTATCCAAATAAAACAAGGAATACATGTTTGGCACTCATGGGTTAGTAAATCAAACTGATTAGTAACATACTGTCGTGGACGTCTACTCCTGGCCATATCGATGTTGGCCGATTAGTAAAAGCTTGTATTCATCATGCCTGCTGAGACACTGAGTTCAGTCAAGAGGGATGATTGAAAGAGAGAGAGAGAGAGAGAGAGAGAGAGAGAGAGAGAGAGAGAGAGAGAGAGAGAGAAAGAGTGAGTCAAAGAAATTCTTGCTATCTCCACGCTTTGATAATGAGGATAAGCCATCTCGTTCATGCTATTTCTCGTGATCTAATAAACTAGAGAAAATGTTCCTATACCTTTGCTATTTTGATGCATGTTCGTATTAATATAATTATACACTCGACAACTGAAATTTTTTTCCGGTTGCTTTCATCCTGTTTTCTCCACAGAAAAGGTTCACAATAAAAAGGGTGTGATATATCCCCTGTGATGTTTACCTACATCCTGAAACATATATCACGGAGGAATGAATTTCTCAGCTTAGTCACAAATTTAATATAGTCACCTGACCAGTGGTATAGTTATACAATTGTTGTGGTATCATCTCCGTTTTGATACACAATGGACTCTTCCAATAAACATATAACCATATTTACCAACCTCTCCGCTCGGGCAGCATGTGATATAAGGTCAATTTTTAAGCGGAGTTTAACAGGTTTAAATTCAGAGTTTTCTTTCTCCTGGACTAATTGCCACACCAAAGCTGAAGAAATCAGTCTATCCTACTATTTACCCATAGCTAGAGGGATAATAATTGGATTCATACCTTTCCCAAGGGTATTAGTGCTATGTTAAAAGCAATCAGCTTCATTCAGTGTTTGAACTCGTGTCCTACGACGATAACCATTACATCACGGACACCTCCCCAATAAATATGTAACAGTTGACTGTAATCCACACAGTGAATTTAGTAGCAAGAGCTCCACTGACGACATTGTATTTCGTGTTTTCTGAAATATATAATTTTTATTCTTCTTTCGAAGTACGTGTTTGTCTTATTTATTTTACGCCCTTTCTCGAGGAAATAATCATAATGTATACCACTGGTATCGTCATACATTCAAGCGCTCTTCTTCTATCCTAGAGTTGTCTAAATTTCTAAACTGAAGTTTTTAAACATTCCTTTGTAATGATTCAGTGTAGTATCCTCATCTTTCATTTTTGTATGGAAGCACTTAAATTTTCAAACAAACGTTTGCACTATTCATTAAAATGAAAAAAAGATTTTAAAAAATATCGTATTATGCATTTTTTCTGAGGCTCCATACACAGAGAAAAGAGGCCGCAAATATATCTTGAATATGGTGTCCCCCAAATTAACTATTCCCGCCATAAAGATACTTTACAAAATCATGAAAACAAAGGTTCTCGTACATGATGGCGTATCTCATTTCTTTGAGATTGTCGATTGAGTCTATTTATAATCTTTACCATTGTAATTTACAAAGCTTTTTTGCTTAGATATGGCACAAAGCCGAATGAGATGGGCCACTCAATGAGACTTGAACTCACTCTTGCAGATTTTCTAGTCAAGCTAGTTAACCATTATACTACCCGTAGCGCCTACTTATAGTTTATAGTAAGTCAATTGATCTAAGGAAGGAAAATAGTCTCGTAATAAAAAAGGAAAGAACCAGACGATATCTCGAAGAACCTATCGCGTAAATAGAATACGCTGATGATCCTAGACAAAGCGAATATCTGCTACATGATCTGCAACTGGCCGTTAAAGGCATTGGCCTCTATGGGAATTCAGATAAAACCAAGTTTTAAGATGATGCTCTCTTCGCATTAAATGACAAACCTCGAGAATTAATTAACCGTTTCATATACCTTTGTTGCAATATGCCATCTGCTGAAAACGATATCAACATACGCATTGGAAAGACATGGACAGCAACGTTCGTGCAGACACTGGGAGCTGTCTAGAGAGAATCATCTGGAAGCGATGAACTATATGGACAGATGAGAGAGAGACAGAGACAGAGAGACAGTTAAGGGAATCCGTGCTATCAGAACGATTTTATGATGATAATAATTATAATTCTGATGATTGACAATCGGGGAGGCACTTTAAGAGTTAAATTACAAGCTATTCAGTCAAGATTTTAACATACTGACTTTTTAAGTGTCTATGCCAATTTTAAATGCCCATACAAAAAAGTCTGGAAACTTATCGTATGCACCTCGTATATATATGCTACTTTGAGTATATAAAAAAGAGAACAACAGACATGAAAGAAAAGAAAACTTGTTAACATCATAACGCCCAATATAATAGCTTAGAAGATATCAGATTCTCGTTGTTCAGCTTAAAGTATTTTAATGTTGTACTTAACCGCTAAAACACAAACTTATTGTCATTTAATTTTCTCTTTTCTCCTTATTCTACAAATTTGTCGTGATTCATTTATGTCAAAAATACAAAGAATAGTTTATGTAAAGGTCGGACTGAAAAGGCGAATGCGATATTTTATTGGATATCTATCTATCTATCTATCTCAGTTTGTTCATATCTATCTATCTATCTATCTATCTATCTATCTAACGTAGTCTGTCCATATCCGATAACAACAGGCTAAGGTATCTATCTATCTATCTATCTATCTTATACAAAAAATGAGGACAGTGGAATAAATAGCGGAAATAAAATAACTTAGTCTCTCGTAGTTTCACTTGCCTTATCTATATGTTATACGAAACCAGTGAAAAACATGAGTTGCTTTCAAAACTAATGTAATTTATTTTTCTTCTTTGTATTCATACTGCTAAACTTAAAATCCGCATCTAACATATTATTCTTTAGAAACATATAATTAAATTTTGTATTTTACCGCAGGTGACTGATTGATTTTAACGGGATGTCAATACGTTCAGGGTTATTTTATTATTAGAGGTTCGGTTATCGCGTATATTGTTCTTTTATGTATACATATTTTTGCAATTGTTTTTAAGAGCTTTTTGCACACATTTATAAGATGTTAATTATTCCTATCCAGTATTGAAACTTTGTACACAATGATATGGTTCTAAGTAACTATTTTTATAATTTAGTTATTCCCATATGGCAATATGATTTCAAGTAATTAGTAAGTATTCTTAATACAAATAATGTATGCAAAATGATATGGTATTAAGTAAAGGTACTTAATAAGGATAAGTTTCACAGTAATCTATATTACTCAGAGAGGGGACCCTAACAGGTACCACGGCTCCTCGTCAGATGGTTGTTTTTTTTTTGTTAGGTTTCTTTGTTTAATGGCATATCAACCTTCTTGAGTAGTTCAATGCCAAATCTATTCTTCTAGAAGAACAGCAGTAATGCTATTTAAGCCATAACTGGGAGGAAAACAGGGTTCGTACCTTTCCCAAAGGTATTTATCCGAAAGTGAACGTAATAGTGCGACTGGAGTTCGAACTCGCCTACTACGATGCCGCAGTCTAGCACTTTAACCATTACACCACGAGGACACCCCACTTCTGGTCAAAGCTGACGAGGGAGCAATGGCAATGAAGGAGAAATACTTTAGGGTGTATTACTCCTGCACTGGCGATATAATCACCCTGTTCTAAGGTAGAGCCTGTTAGGGTAGCATCCTATAGCTCAAATAGATCTCTTTAAAAATTATTGTTTTTCGGGACAAGGTATGCCCGACAGACATTTGGCCGAACAGACATTTCATTTATAAACAGACTTTTAAAAAGATCTGAAAATACTTCACATTTATTTGCTTACTTAAATATTTCTATTTTTATCTATCGCTGATTAATCTATTGTATATCGATAACCCTCAAGAAAAATTAATATCTAGTAAAACAAATGTTAAGCCGACTAACTTATTAAACAACGGTACTTTCGAAAAAAAAGGATATTTATGAATAAATAGAATGGCCGTTTGGCCAAATAACCGTCGGTAAAATGTCTTTTGGACATTTGTCCGAGAAGCAGGCCCATGTGTAAAACAAACAAACAAGCAAGGAAAAACAAAAACAAAAAAAAAAAAATACTCTTAAGGTATACCTACACAAAAAATTTAAATATTAGTGTACAATAAACGCAGTTTCTTACCCTTTAGGTATAAAATAACAATAAACAGGTTAATATGCCGTTAAAATCAATCAATCAATCGATCAATCAAAATGCATGAATAGAAAACACAGATAATATTCACAATAAGTAATTTAATATATGAATTTTGATTGCAGTATTAAATCAATGATTCTACAAAGTTCGGATATCCTCCTACTAATTATAGTCAATATCAATCATTTAACGAGGAAAATTATCATAACAAGTAATGCCCCTTTCTCCTTAAGATGCAAGAAAGAAAAGTATTTGGCGCTAAAAGATGTGGTTTAATCCAAAATAGCAACACTTCGATTTTGTTAATTATCCCTTGTCTGAGTTCATATTCCCCACTCAGACAAAACTCTCTGAATTCATATTACCCACTCAATCTAAGTTTTGTACAGCCATGATAATATCAATAATAATAATAATAATAAAGGGGGATTCTTTGGTTTCTGATACGAATGGGTTTATTTCTTTTTGCTTGAGCCTTTGGTGACAAAATTCATAAGGGTCTATACGAATGTTGGGGGGTGTCTTCCCTGAAGATGGATTCGCCCTAATGTGACACATACCGGCTAAGCTCTCTTCTGCGCAGTCTCGGCGAGCCGTCACCAAGAACGGATGTAATATTCATGATAGTGTTAAGCTGAGGTGGGGTTTCTCCCTGCTATCTTTTATGTATGTACTATTTTCCTTCAATATATTTTTTATCACTCATTTCCGAATCGTGTTATCATTTCAGCTAACCATACTATGCTGACACCACCCGATGAACAGTGCATCTAGTAATGTCCAAGATATCAAGTCATCTCTGCTGGTCGAGACCCAAACTGATCTGATCTGATCAGATCCGAAAAAATCAACTGACCCTTTTGACGTTTTTTTCAAAATCCCCAAATTCTCAGGTCATATCTTCCGGGCATAACGTCATCAGCCCACTCAATTCACTCCAACAGCGCGTCCAGCCTCATTTACTGTCTGGGACAAATGATGATTGTCATATCCTTTACGTGAGTATCCTTTAGTATGAGTAAACTGTTTAATTGTGAAAACATTTCTATTTCAAGCTATTCAGTTTAGTCAAACAGTTCTAATTAAGCTAACTCAGTTTAGTATCAGTATAGATTTTGTTTGAACATAGTTAAATGTCAAAACAGTTCTATATTAAAAAAATCAGTTTAGTGTAAGTACAGTTTCAATATAAAAAAAAGTTCCATTTCAAATAATTCAGTTTAGCATAAGCACGCAGTTTAAACGTAAGTACGGTTTAATTGCCACCGTCAAACTACGAAGCCTGTCTGAACCAGGAGACACAGAGTTGTTCAAAACCTAACCAAACTAAATTATAAAATATAATTAACAAAAAAGGATTACTATAGTTAATCATTACCTAAGTAATATAATACTAATAACTTGCATAAACTCTATTTCAGTTTGCTGTCACCTCTAAAAATGGATATTTTTCGCTATAGAAGAAAGGTGCTTAGCGTATCTATTATAATCGTAATAGGAATCAGCAACTCGAATTCAAACCTTGGATGAAGCTGTTTGCTTTTCACTTAATGCTAAAGCCTTTGAGAAAAACACGAAATAATTTTTTCCTCCACCCAATATAGGAGAATGAAAACTGAATTCAAAGCAGTTGTTCACTGCATTAAAATGGATCTTGTGGTATACTCTTTCCTTAGCTGAGGCGTCGGTTAAATACTTATGTTTGGGCATTTGGTATTTGAGTATAAAACTATTGGTGAGTCAATCTCCGCGCTCAAACTTGTCTCCTTTGCAAAACAGATCATATAGCGAGTCAGAACCGTATAATAAAAATCCAGATGTCTTTCTAACATCCCAATACTCAATTACTTTCACAAATAAATGTGGATTTAAAAAGTGTGTTTTCCAGCTTCTCAGCTATAATATGTGGCTTTTCTATTGGCTTTGACGCATTCTAGGACATAGACCGCCTTGAAATGAATATTCCTTCAGTTTCCAGTGATTTTGCGATTATAACTTACATTAGTTGTCTAAATCTTTGAGACGAAGCTTGATGATTTTTATCATTAAGGGTTTTCGGACTATTGTCTTCATCTTTACTGTCAAGTAAGAACATTAAGTTTATAAGTCCCAAAAATTCCTTCTGAACTGTCCAGGAGGACACATAGCGTAACGGTTATAGGCGTTAGTTCCCTAAGCTTCTAAGGAGACTATCATCTGGAGGTTGCAGGTTCAATTCTGACTGCAGGCGAGTAACAATACATGAATACTTAACACTTGTACCTGGTTATGGCTAACGGAATCAGAACAGTCAACCTCCGTGGATTCAATAAAGGACGTATTTCGAAGTTCCGTGAAGGTTCCCGAATTCGACAAACACCTGAAGAAGGCCGGAGGACATATCGGCCGAAACGTTATGGAAATAAAGATGAAGGCAATAGTCCGAAAACCTTTAATGATATAATTTATATCTTATGGAATACGTCATGCAGAATGAGACGCTGTTGATTTCGCTCTATTTAGTGCAGTTTTATGCTGGTAAAATATTTAACATATAATCCCCAAATTTGTTGCTATTTGATGCAGGCTCATTAACCTACAATAGGCCGACTTATTGAAATATAAAAATTCTTAAGCTCGTGTGTCATGAAAAGTAATGGAATCTATTTTTCCTTATTACATGTTTTATTGTCTAATACCTACGTAATTTGACCCCTCAAACATACAGTGGGCTACTGGTAAAATAGATGAAACATGTAAATTTTATACGTTAGAGATTATTCTTATATAAATTTACAATCTATTTTGCTTTTAATAAATTGTGCGGGATAAACACCATACCGTAATTGTCTAACTGGCTGCCTGGGTGTTGTGCCATTCCGCTTAGTGTCTACAGTCAGCGTATTACCTTCTAGAAACGGGTTGTATTATACCAGTAATGTAATTTTAATTTATAGACTAGTTTTATATTTTTATAGGAAAATCTGGGTTGATTTGTTGAATATGTTCATCAAACGCAAGTCTTATTTGTTTGGTTTAAGTTTAGTTAGGCTTGGTTTGTTTTTATGGCATATCAATAATTGTTGGTTATTTAATGCCAAACCCAAACAACTTCAAACAATTCAGTTTAGTATACATACAGTTTAGTTCTATTTGACCCATAGATGGGACCCTACCAGGTGCTACCACTCAGGTCAGATTGGACCTGGGATCGATTGCAATAAAGGAGTACCCCACATTCCCTCAAACTCTAGCATTACGGGAGCCTCACCATCAGATCGTATAGTGTCATATCCAGAACACTCATTGGGGAGGGGAAAGTCTTATCCCTCTGCAGAGATGTAGTTGCAGAGATTGCTACAAACCTTGCCAACTGGGCCTGAGTATAATTTGGATATGTTTGTGGTGCTCTCCTTGAATTACTACTAAGTGATGCATATCGATTGTAAGGAGTATCTTTTCACTGTCAGACAACTTTGTGGTAAAGGTTTCGATCTAGCCATGCTATATAAATTGGTCCCTTGTTTTAGCGACTTTTTCAAAATCAGAAAGTCAACTTCTAGTTCACAATTTACGATATATATATATATAGTCAGAGAGAGAGAGAGAGAGAGAGAGATAGAGAGAGAGAGAGAGAGAAAGAGAGAGAGAAAGAGAAGGAGAGAGAAAGAAAGAAAGAAAGAAAGAGAGAGACAGAGAGAGCATATTTCCAAAGAATAATGCTAAGTGATTAATACTTATCTACTCAGAAGATGAAAATTACGAATTATGGTCTGAGAGATAAGCATATATTAAATGAAAATCAAAAGTTTTGATCAAATACGCATTAAAAGAAAACTGAAATAAGGAAACGTCGGATTCAAAGAAGGTTGGACAAAAAGTCTTTTTCCTGCAGAACTGATTGAAAGAAACATAACTAATAAGAGTGATTAATTTATTTGGATGAGATTTGGGCTGGATTATAAGAAGCGCGGATTACTGAACTTGCAGCTGTATAATGTGTTGATAAAAATCATCATCATGTCGTGCCACAGGCACGGATATCCCTGACCCTCTCTCGCCACTTTTCCCTATCGTTCATCGCCTCTGGCAGGTCTTCAGGGCTACATCCCGTATCCTCACATAGCTGCTGAATATATGTTCGCGCTGGTCGTCCTGCTTTTGCCCGGCCATATGTGGGGGTCCATAGGAGTACATCGCTTATGAGCACGTCCCTGCTTCTCCAGCAGTGTCCTGCATGTCTAGTTCGTCTAACTTGGATAGTTTTCGTGATGGGAGGCAGGTGGCCGATTTAAAGAAGGTCTGATTTACAAAAGTATCTGAATAAATATGTTTGCTTCATAGAATTGAATTCAACTCTTAAACAGTAAATATGTATTTAAGTCACTTCTTTGTTTCGCACAGGATGTGCCATAAGTTCAATTTTTAAGCGGGGAACAACTGGTTTGATCTCAGATTTTTCCTACTCCCATACTGGTTGATCTACCAAGTTTAAAGAATCCAGTCTGCCCTACTGTTTATAGTTGTTATAACTGGGGAAGAACAGATGTATTTATAACTTTTTCATGGAATTAGTGCGAAGTGAAAAGCAAAAATGATTTAGAACTCAATTCGCAAATTTCATTATCAACGACGGTGACCATCATGCTGACTTCGACTGTTTAACAATATTAAGTATGAAAAAATATTTTGATCAAATATTCTTTAAAGTGGAGTTCGAACTAAAAGAGTTGCTTCTATAGCATGAAACAACAGAAACACAAATTGAAATAGACATATATATATATATATATATATATATATATATATATATATATATATATATATATATATATATATATATATATAGGTAGTGTAGAGTAACCATCCATTCTGTTATTTAATTAAGGTAATGATATTTTTATATTAATCATTTTTCGTTTAGTATATTTTATTTTTTAGTTTGGTAAGGCTTTGAAATACTCGGTTTCTCTTAGTTCAGGTGCATCGTCAGATGTTGCACTCTTACGTCTACGTGAAAAGGATATGACATTCATCATCTTTTATAATAAACCGGGCATCCATAATATGTTGTCGGGAGAAGACTCATATGCCTTTGGATCCGTAGGTATGTCAGAGGAACGGGTTCGATGTTTGGAAAAGTTGTGGAAATTGGAAGCGTTCAGTGAAGTATCCCTAGAATGAAATCGATATTTTGGGTAATGATAGAAGCCATACCAGGTTTTGTGAAGGTCTCCCTCTTGAGAGGAGTTGAGAAATTTGAGAGAAATTCGGGGGGTTGGTGAGAGACCAGAACATTATGTTGAAGAGGATATTTTGGAAAAAGGGGATGGGAAATCAGGGAGAATGTGTGCAAAATCTTGACGTGTCTCGTGGTATACACCGGATAATTCATGGACTCGGTTTCGAATCGTGCTTGAGGGAGAAATATAGTTGGCCAAATAGTTAAATAAATAAAGTACCCTCTAACTATTGAAAAAGTGAAAGAAGATAAATCAAGGGGCAGTGGAAAAAGTATTACACAAAGTAAAAGGCCCAGGTTGCTTAGGAAGTGAAAACACAGGATAATTTTTTTCCCACCTTTGGAAGTAAGCAATAAACTAATACTGTGTTGTCGTGGTTGAAAAAGTAAAAAGGAAGAAAAGATGGTTGGATACGAACCATGCTTTTTTGTAGAGATACTTGTTGAAAGAAAAAAGAAAAAAAAAAACGGCACTCGTTTGCTATTGGTTGGTTTGGTTTGTTTGGTTTTATGGCATATAAACCTTTGTAGGTTATTTAACGCCAAATCAATTTTTATGTAAATAATCAGTTCTATTGAAAACAGTTCAGTTTAGCATAAGTACACAGTTTAATTGTCAAAAACATTTCCATATCAAACTATTCAAGCAGTTATATGTAATAATTCAGTTAAGTGTAAATACAGTTTATGTCGAAAAACAGTTAAATTTGAAATAATTCAACGAAGCATAAGCACGCAGTTTAATTGTAAGTACGGTTTAATTGTCAAAAACATTTCTATATCAAGCTATTCAGTTTACTCAATTCCTTTTAGCATAAGTATGCTGTTAGTTCTATTTAACCCATAGATAGGGCCCTATCAGGTGCTACCACTTCGGGCCAGAGTGGACCTGGGAGCAATGGCAATGAAGGGGTACTCCGCTTTCCCCAAAGCTCCAGCATTGCTGGAACCTCACCATCAGATTGTTTAGTGTCATATCCAAAACACTCTTTGGGGGGGTCTTACCCCTCTGCAGAGGTGCAGTCGGTGTATTCTACAGCCCCCAGCCGACAGGGGAAGTTAGCTATTGAAGAGATGAGAGATAGACCGATAGACAGGGATCAAAAGTTGAAGAAAAGGGGACGGGAAATGATTTTTGTTGGTTGGAAAAAAAAAAAAAGGTTCCCGGGAAATTTTATCTCATTTTCCGAGGTTTGATTATAAGGACGTTAAATGGAAAATGTACAAGGATAATGTGCGTTATTAATATAATATAAATATATATAAATCAATGTCAGAGATTTACGAGAGAAAAAGTTAGAAGTAATGAGTTACAAATATAGAAGGAAAGCAAAATTAATAATAGACGGATCATCATCATCATCATCATGTCGTGCTGGTAGCACGGATATCCCTGACCCTCTCTCGCCACTTTTCCCTATCGTTCATCACCTCAGGCAGGTCTTCTGGACAACATCCCGTATCCTCACATAGTTGCTGAATGTATGTTCGTGCTGGTCGTCCTGCTTTTGCACGGCCATGTGTGGGGATCCATAGGAGTACATCACTTAAGAGCTCGTCCCTGCTTCTCCGGCTGTGTCCTGCATGTCTGGTTCGTCTAACTTGAATAGTTTTCGTGATACTATTTACCAACCCCTCCGCTCGGGCAGGATATGACACAAGGTCAATTTTTAAGCGGAGTTTAACAGGTTTGAATTCAGAGTTTTCCTTCTCCTAGACTAGTTGCCTAACCAAGGCTGAAGAACCTAGTCTGTCCTAATATTTACCCATAGCTGAAGGGAGAATAATTGGATTCATACCTTTCCCAAGGGTATTAGTGCTATGTGAAATGCAATCAGTATCGTCCAGGATTTGAACTCGTATCGCCGTGTTCATTTCCGACGGCGATAACGACTATACCACGGGCACCTCCATACACCGCGGGCACCTCCATTGAATAGTTTTCGTGATAGGAGGCAGGTGGCCGTACAGTTGGTGCCTTGTGGGGTGTTGCCGCCAGGACTTGTTCAAGATTGCTCGTAGCATTCTTGTGAAATTGCAGTCTAGCTTCTTTTCCAGCCGTTTAGTGAAAAAGAAAAAAAAGAAGCAAAACTAAAGAGAATAAAATACATGCCTATTCGTAAAGTAAAATAGACATTGAATCATAAGATGAGAAGAAACGAAAAATAAAGGAAATATGCACTGATAAGAAAAATAATATAATTACTTAAGTTTGAAAGAGATTCGGAGGAAAAATAAACATTTGGATATAAAGGCAGAATGATTATTGGTAAGGACTAAGTTAAAAAAAAGAAATTTTGCGTTGTTTTTTATATGCTCTTTTGAATTTCTCTTGTTGTTACTTAATTTTATTGGTCAAGTCGACATAAGGAAAAGAGATAGATAACATGATTGTTACAGATTACGAAATCGGAAAGGAAAAAAAATAGAGAAAAACAAAAGGACAATCCTTTCACATCGATACATAAGATTTAAAATTCTTTTGCTTATCTTCTACAACAAAATAAATCTAATTTTTGGCAAAGAAAGGTGTGGTTATATAAGTAAGGTCATGATTTTTTTGTATTAATCATTTTGCGTGAATTATATGTTTTTTTTTAGTTTGGTAAGGCGTTAAACTACTCGGTGTCTCTTATTTCTCTGGATAATTTCTTCCGGGTATGACGTCAACCCCCCCATTATATTCATTCATTACTTCCAGGTCCACTCAGTTTTTACATTTAAGTGTCAAAACAAAAATTGTACGTATGCTAAACTGAATTGTTTGAAATAGAATTGCTTCTACGTATAAAATGGATTTGGGATTAAATAACCTAAAATAGTTGATATGCCATATTTTTAAGGTTGAGTTCAAACTAAAAGAGTGTTTCTATGGCATGGATCAACAGAACATAAATTGAACTAGTTATATATATATAGGTAGAGTAGAGTAACCGTTCATTCTCTTATATAAATAATGTAATGAGATTCTCTTATATTAATCATTTTTTAAATCATATTCTATTTCATTTTATAGTTTAGTAAGGCTTTGAACTACTCAGTTTCTCTCTTAGTTCAGATACATAGTTAGATGTTGCACTCTGACGCCCACGCGGAAAGGATATGACACTCATCATCTGTCATATTAAATCCCAGACTGGAAATAGGGCTGGACAGCCATTGGAGTAGAATTTAGTAAAACCAAACCTAACCAAACCTACTTAGACTCGTGTTTGATGATCATATTCAACAAATCAAAACATATTTTTATGTAAAAAATATAAGATGTTATATATATATATATTATATATAATATATATATATATATATATATATATATATATATATAATTCTCGTAGCGTAGTAGCTAACGCACTGGACTGCTGTATTATAGTAAGCAAATTTCAACTCCCGTTACGTTCACTTTCAAAATAATAACCTGTGAGAACGTTATAAAAAGCTTATCCCTCCCCATCTGTGTTTTAAATCATACCATTAGTATTCTTCATAAAGGACGGGTTTGGTATTAAATAAACGAAGAAGGTTGATATACGGTTAAAAAAAAAGAATCAAATCAAATCAAACAACTACTAACTGTGAATGCATTGCTTTGATCAATGTTGGTAGAAAAAAATAATAAAACAAAAACACACGCAAAAATTACAATTTGGACTACATGACGTATACCTGTGAAATTATATCGACGTTTACACATGTATAAAGAACATACGTATGTTTTGATCAGATTAAAAGAATAGTATCCCAGAGTTTTAACCGGCATCTCATACTTAGATTAAATCTAGAAATGCATGCTCTAAAAAAATAGAATGTTTTAGTTTCGATATTTTCCTTGACAACGAAAACAGAAATATTGTTAGAGGCGAAAGAAAGAATTAAACATTAGTAACTATTACGCAGGTGCTGAGAAAGATATAATTTCTGTCACATGATCAACGTACCTTTTAGCTATGTGTTTCATTTTCCTAGTTTGACAGGGTGCATGTATTCTTATTATTCCCCCTTGTGTACCAAAAAGAAAAAAGAAATTTGTTGAACGAGTTGTGAAAAAGTAAAATTTCTGATTTTTTTTTTTTTTTTTACTGAGTTAGATTTTATAGAAACAGGCGATACATTTTTGCAATATTTATAAAGAAAAAGGCAATTTCTATCGGTGCATTTTTTGGGGGGTTTCGTAGAATTTTTTAAGTTTTTGTAAAGACTCTTTTTGTTTAAATTGTCTTTCTTGTAATGCTATGTTTATTTATTTATTTATTTATTTATTTTTCTAACACAAAATTTTAATCCGGGCGATTGCATTTTCTTCATAATTGCTGCGATTAGTAAATAAAAAAAAGCATCATGACGAAAATCAGCTTCATCAACTCTTTGTTTTAACCACTAAATTTAGAATGGATCATTTTAGTGTCTTTTCAGTTTGTTTTCAGCCACTGCTACGAAAGATTTTCATTATGAAATAAGATGAGTCATCCTGGAGTTGTGGTTAACGTCCTGACTCTGTAACATCGTCGGAAGCAAGTTCGAACTACAGTCATTCTATTTGGTTCACTTTAAGAATTATAGCTTAGGAAAGGCAGGAAACACCTTTCTACCCCCACCCAGCTATGGAATAAATGGTACCACTACTTTCTTTCCACAAGAATGGCTTGGGCTTAAATAACCCACAATGTTTGATATGTCATTAAAGGAGAGAACAAGCAATAAAATAAATACAACGGAAAATTGTATTCATTTCTTTTGATTGACTGATTTTCTGAGTGGAACTTGTAATAATGACGAATGAACGGTTACTCTACACTACCTAGATCTCCAGATATTGTTTAGTGCCATATACAAGACAAATTTTGTGGGTGGTGTCCTTATCCCTCAAGACAGGTAACAGTTAGCGTATTCTAAACCCTGACGACTAGATGTTTCAAAGAATTGGAAGATTACTGGAGGGGGGGATCTTGAAAGCCTGTATTTGCTAAAATATGTGTCAGAAAAAGAAACAGGGGAAATTACCATTTAGTTTTACTTAAGATAAATACGTTCCAAGAAAAGACAAACTGTTGATAATACGAAATTTTAATTTATCGACAATGATCTATTTTGCAAAAAAAGATATCGTTGAAATATTTTTTTACTTCTCAAAGCGCACTTTGTTTTGAAAAATACATTGTACAACTTAGAGAAGGTGTAATAATTTCATTATCCTAAAAATGCAAAAAAAAATGTCTACACAAAAGACAGATTCAAGTTGTGAATTCGATAGTTCATAGAACATCTATCTATCTATCTATCTATCTATCTATCTATCTATCTATCTATCCCAATCTCCCTCAGCGTTCTTTCTCCCACTCACTCTCTTTGTCTTTGTCTCTTTCTGTCTGTCTGTCTGTCTGTCTGTCTCTCCCTCTCTCTCTCTCTCTATATATATATATATATATATACGTGTATGTAGAGAATACGTGAGTAAATGATTGAATAAAACACCGATCTACAAATTAATAAATTTTATTTCTTTAAATGGAGAGAATGTTTTTTGAAAAACAAAATTTACAAAGTATTTCCTAGTAAAGAAGATAATGTTAATTTGTACGTAAATATTACAAGAGGAAAAGAGTTTGAATTGTCTTAAACTAATTGATAGATTTTGTGTGTACAACAAAAGTATGTTACCTGTGCAAGAGAGAAAGTAAATTTATTGCTTAAATGTAAACGTATGCTGTTGGAATATTCATCTGCAAGAAAAATATTGAATTGCAGTACG
Source organism: Sepioteuthis lessoniana (assembly GCA_963585895.1). Classification (NCBI taxonomy): domain Eukaryota; kingdom Metazoa; phylum Mollusca; class Cephalopoda; order Myopsida; family Loliginidae; genus Sepioteuthis; species Sepioteuthis lessoniana. The sequence goes on from OY757927.1 coordinate 84,056,609, forward strand.
AATAAGTCTATGAAAACAATATTTTCATTCAATTAGAATAATAAGGCGGTGTTTAAATTGAATGCAGACTTGAAGAAACAGAATGTTAGGTTTTTACTCCAAAGAAAAAAAAGTAGAAAGCTTGTGTAGGTTACAGAATAAATATATGAAGTTACTGAATATTTTATCTATCTCATTGCTTATTTTTAAGATTGAGGTAGGCTTGAAATTAGATTTTAAAAAATTGACGATTTATCTCTGATTTTAATTGTTCAAAAAATGTATTTTAAACAATCCATGACGGAAAAGATTTCTTTATCTTTCAATTTTTTTTTTCCGGCAAGTAATATATTGCCGTCTGTGAATCTCGAAGAAATTTTTGAACGAGCGCGTCGCCACAAATTTGCTGATAAATGCAAAAATACAAATTCAAAAAATTACAGCTTCTTGAACTTATTTTTGTAAAAAATGAAAACTACATTTTATTATGGGAATCAGTTGACCTGCTGATATATATAAATATATATATATATATAATATATATATATATATATATATATATATTATATATATATATATATATATACATATATATATATATTGATTTACTCGTGGTGTGTTGGATATCGTCGTAGGAAATAGACACGACTAACCTAGCTGGAATCTAGGACGAAGTTATTTGCATTTCAATTTCCTCTAAAACCCTTGGGAAAAGTATGAGTACAATTATTCCCCCTCCAGCAATATGATGGCGACCGGTCTGTAAAAAGAAAACTCTGAATTCGAACTTGTTAAATCCCACTTGAAAAATTCTCCTTGTCTCACAGCTTGCTCACGCGGAGGGGTTGGTGTATATATGTATATATATATATATATATATATATATATATATATATAAATATATATATATATATATATATAAATATATATATATGTGTGTGTGTGTGTGTATGTGTGTGTGTGTGTGTGTGTGTGAGAGAGAGACAGTGTGTGTGTGTGTGTGTGTGTTCCTATTTAATTCTATTTATGATCTTATTCCTTCATTTCAAATCTCTCTCTTCACTCCATTCTCTCTCTCTCTCTCTCTCTGATCTCTCTCTCTCTCTCTCTCTCTCCTCTCTCTCTACTTATGTATTTATCAATCTCTGTTTCTTCATATCAATAAACGTTACTTTATTTATCAATCAGTTTTTGGCTTCATGAATGGTAATTTTTAATAGATTCTTATTTGCATGTTTGCCGATTATAGAAATTCGAATATATCATATCTACCAACCCCTCCGCTCGGGCAGGATATGACACAAGGTCAATTTTTAAGCGGAGTTTAACAGAGTTTTCCTTCTCCTAGACTAGTTGCCACACCAAGGCTGAAGAACCTAGTCTGCCCAGCTATTTACCCATTTATAGAAATTCGAATATATCAAAAGTTTAAATTAAATCACAATGCGTATCAAACAGGAACAAACTGCTAAGAATAACATACAATGTGGTTTCCAGAGATGAGACAAAAAATTGTGGAAGCAAGCCAAGCGTTTTATTCTGCTCTCACAGTTTTCCAGGGATTTTGATACGAAAGAAAAAAAAAATCAGACACTTACACAAATTCATTCCACATAAATTGGCAATAAATTAAAAGGAACATAGTTTTTTTTATTGGACTTGTGAATGCTGACTCGCAGAACCTATTCCACTTCCCGAAAAGCATCAATATGTATTACCTTATATGTTGATAAAAATGTCCCTTTTAATCAATATTAGTAAGTAAAATCGGCGACCGTAGTCAAGGATGACCCAAAGGCTCCCTTTTCAATAGCTACTACACCGAGGTGTACGGAAGAGCGCTACTCGATTCCCTGGATTGCTCCACTTGACCCTTGATATGTACCTTATAATACTAAGTTTTAAGCCAGGATGCATCATGTACCATTTTTTGAGTCTTTAGTATACTCGACCTGGGATAACCCCGGTCTCCCGGACCATTGGCGAACGCTCTGTTCATTAGGCACGTTTACATTTCGTGATCAAAATATTGGCAATAGGCATTCAGTAACAATGATACAAATATCTCCTTTCTTAGATATTTATTCCGTGTGACTGCTGGAAAGCGACGCGTGTTTATTTAGTTTTCACCGGGAAAACCATACGCCTAGTCAGCTGGGGATTAGTAGTTTGACATGAACATCACCGCTTCTGTTCCTTCTCGACACCTAATAATTAAGAAGTTTCAATTTTTTTTATCTCTGTAAGTTGGTTTGTTTTAATATATCCACGGGGGTCATTCAAGAAATAAGATGAATTTTTATCTCAGGTGCTGGCTCTAGAAAGAACTTTTACTGATGTACTTTATTTAGGGAATCAATTGTAACTTGTCCTTTTTATATCCCAGAAACGTTCTTACTAACAGGTGCGCCCAGAACCTTTTCTTACCGGATAGTTAGCTACTACGATATAGACAATCTTTTCGGCTAAGTCTCATAGTTTAGCTATTTGTATTCATTTTTTGACAAAAGAAAACTTCTTGGTCGTATCAAATTTTCTTTGGTAAATTTCATATGATTTACACTTCTCAAACACCAAAAAATTGATGAGAGACTTTCGTGCCTGTAGCACTCTGTTTTATTCGTTGTCATTTTAATTAACCTCAAAAGAAATATTTTGATGTAATCAAAATAATTTTTGCTATAAAACAAATTTTAAAAATACAGGGTTTACATTTATGAAAAAAGTTCAGAAAAAAATAAGTTTGCTTTTTGGAAAATATTTACCCTTATTTATTGAATGACCGTCATGTGTGTGTGAATGTATGTGTCTGTATGCATGTATATGTTTGCATATATATATATGTAAAGTTGGCGACCATAGTCCAAGGCGAGCAGAAGGCTCCCTTTTCAATAGCGACTACACCGAGGTGTAGTGGGGCGCTAATCCTTTCCTTGGATTGCTCCAGTTTACCCTTGATATGTACCTTATATTGCTGAGTGTTAAGCAAGGAGGTATCAAGTACCATTTTTAAAGTCTTTGGTATAACGTGTCTTGGGATTGAACCCAGGTCTCACGGATCATCGGCGAATTCTCTACCCGCAGCCGATAGAATTTGCATAGAACACCCAATGTATTTGATTTGTTTTATATTTATATAAATATCATTTTTACACATTACAAGTACATTTCTGTCATATTATTCTCTTTTGGTGATGTTAAGGGGTAGTATTCTCACATAATTAAACCAGACTGGAAAATAATATCGACTCGTTATTTGCCATTCAATGAGTCAATTGTTCAAACATAACATTCTGTCCACTGTTCAATGTAAGTAGAATGCTAAAGTTCATTGATATTTTAAAATATAAATATTGTCATTAACTTTCAGGTTTTTTTTAATCAAGGAAGAAAAACATGAGTTTTTTTATTGTTAATAAAAAAAGAACTGTCTGCTTCATGTTTTATTAAATCTCTATTCTTTGCGATTTCAACTTTGGTGATGTCTTAGAATATGCATGTAAATATAATGAATCTTCGTAACATATATGGATCATGTAATTCCATATATATATATATATATATATATATATATATTAAAGCAAGTTTTGTTAAAGACGCTGGAACACAGCTTAGTACTTTCAATTTTATTTTTTCAAGACTCCTTGTTATTTTTCAAGTGTCGGGATCTAAATTGCAAAGGAATTGTCCCATATCTTCTGCCCAACCCCTTTTGACCATATCTTTGGTCATCATCAGGGTTGTAAAGTTTTGAGTTGAGTGTTGAGTTTTTACTGTTTTCATGATTTGTGGCGTTTTGTATTGAGGATATCGGATGGAACGTTTTCGGCGTTTTCTTTTAAAACGTTCGATTGGGAAAAGGTTTACTAATAGAGCTACTGATTTTGAGTTATTAAAAATATTTGATATTTTGGTGCTTATGTTAAATGCTATTTTATTTATTTTATCTTTTTTAAATTTTTTATGCATATTGCTTCTAGGATTTGTAATCCTTTTCTTCCAGGCAGCGGTCACATCGATACTGCTATATGGATGCACTACATGGACGCTAACAAAACGGCTGGAGAAGAAGCTAGATGGCAATTACACAAGAATGCTGCGTGCAATCTTGAACAAGTCCTGGCAGCAACACCCCACAAGACACCAACTGTACGGCCACCTGCCCCCTATCACGACAACTATTCAAGTTAGACGAACCAGACATGCAGGACACTGCTGGAGAAGCAGAGATGAACTCATAAGAGATGTACTCTTATGGATCCCCACACATGGCCGCGCAAAAGCAGGACGACCAGCTAGAACGTACATTCAGCAGCTATGTGAGGATACAGGAATGTTGTCCTGAAGACCTACCTAGGGCGATGAACGATAGGGAGGAGTGGCACGAGAGGGTCAGGGATATCCGTGCTACCAGCGCGATATGATGATGATGATGATATATATATATTTATCGTATCATCTGTGAGAATCTTACTTACTATTGTTTTGTTTTATAATTAAATGTTGTTTCCTGCCGGTATTTTCAGAAAGGTGATTAGTAAGATGACGAGGTAATGTTGTGGTTGTATAGCCAATGTAAGTATAATTTTTTGTTTTTCGGGAGGCACTCTAGAAATGGACATATACATTTTAAACATTAGTTTGGCTTTGGTACATTTTAACAGAATTGGTGCTATTCTTAACGATAAGGTTTGATGTTTAAAATTTAGTGTAGTAGATCATAAGTTTTATTTGTTTTTGTTTTTCGATTGGTTTAATGTGTCTTTTTATAATGTTTGTAATTGCTTGTTAGTCTAATTTGTACTTATTGCGCATTTTATTTCTCTAATATAGATTAATTATGCTTGCTCCTAATGTTTTGAATGTATGTATTTATATATACATGTATTACCATATATGTATATATATGTTATATATATATATATATATATATATATGTATATATGTATATATATATGTATATATATATATAAATATATGTATATATATATGTATATATGTATATTTATATATATATGTATATATATATGTATATATTTATATATATGTATATATATATGTATGTATATATGCATATATATTTATATATATATATGTATATATATATATATATATATATATATTTTTTTTTTAAATACCCTGCCACAGTAGCGCCAGGAGTGGCAGTACCGCCTTGAGCTACCGAAACTGTGTTATCACCCTGGATGGCAGCTGATGAGGCTAGGGTATCGCACGTGCTTCCACACGTTGTATGAGGAAAAAAAAAAATATATGTATATATATATATATATATGTATATATATATATATATGTATATATTATATATATATTTATATATATATATATATGTATATTTATATATATATATATGTATATTTATGTATGAAAATATGTGTATATGTATATATAAATATATGTATATATATACGTATATATAGTATATATTGTATATATATATATATTAGATATATATATAATATATAATATATATATATATATATATAAAGTTGAAATTGCAAAGAACAGATGCAAAGAAATAATGAGAATTTTCTAATAAAGATTAAGAAAAGCCCACAAAATTCCAGTCGCCGATCTCCATAACCCAAATTTCATTCCTTTTATGTAAAGACCAGCCATTTGTTTTTTTCTATCTGGTTTACAAATGACTTTCAATTCGTGTATCAAGATGTGTCAATTTTTTCACTTCTCTTTCCTTTTTATACCTTCTTCATCTAATGGCAAATAATCTTTTAAAAACCCAATTGAAAGAAATAATTAAAATGTAGAATAAAGGAATAAATGGATGTGGGAGAAAAAATTATCTTCTAATAAAATCTTCTATAAAAAATAACTTACTCGGGTATTGAACAATACAACAAAATTAGATTATACTATAAAATATTATACTGTATATTGATACCATTTTCTCAATATATATATATATATATATATATATATATATAATACTATATATCTATACAATATATGTATGTCATGTATATATATACAAAGTTGACATACCAAGGGATATATATATATATATATATATATATATATATATATATATATATATATATATATATGACTAAGAAATCGTAGTAAGCGAGTTCAAACTCCAGTCACACTATTACGTTAACTTTCGAAATAAAACTATCGGAAAAAGTGTGAACTTTCTTATGTTCCTAGTTGTTGTTTTAAATAGTTCCAATGATTTTTGTCTTCAAGGATGGCGTTGATATCAAATAATCCACGAACATTGGTATACAATTAAACAGAGAAACTAAACCAAATATTCTTTCTGTGAATAAAATCTCGTGTACGATGTCTTAGGAAGAATAAAATAGTTAAAACTATATTTGTATCACAACTGTCATATATAAATGCGGCTTTTATTAAGAGTTCTTAGAGGTTAGCCTTTTCGAGGATAAAATGAATTCCTTCAATTTAGCGATAAATCAGTATATGATATAACAGTATTTCTTCAAATCTAAATCCAGAAGGGTATATTCAATAGAAAGGAACAATCATTCTGAAAGTTTACAAGTAATTTTATCAATAGGCTGGTGGATATAAACACTCGTTTAGGGTATATAGGTATCTGATGGGTACAATATTAATCAAGCAAAATAATACTAATAATAATGATAATAATAACAGCAGTTCAATAAAACAATGATAAATTAAAAGAGAATTTAAGTGTCAAATATCTTCTGGCATAAACGCTCGAATAAGAACGATCTCTCGTGTAAAAATTCGGTTTATAGTTTTCAAGTAACCGAATTTAGGACGCAACTGAAGAAAGCTGGAGGATGCAACAGTTGAAAAACTTTTGTCTTATAACGGCAAGTTTAGGGACACCAAGTGGAATGAATAAACCTCTGTTTTATATAGATCATGTATAAAACCAGAAGCTTTCCGTATAGGATGTATGAAACAAATTGTCCAAAAGTATTCACTAATGTAATTAAATATATATAGTGGCAAGGGAAAATATTAAAAGTATGTGTAAGAACTAAATAAATGCCTACATGAACAAAATACTTAGACTTTCAACGACTGCCATTGAAAACACTCAAACTGTAAAATAAATTAGGAGATACTAGAAATGATATAACATCTATATACCGTTTGCTCTAGTGGTTATACAGAAAGTCTGGTTTCTTTATATACTAGCATAACCAACTTTATAGGATATTTAATTCCAATGCCATTCTTGCATTAGAACTATTTAACCAATAGCTGGCGGGGATTAGAGGGGTGGTACCTATCCCAAGGGTATCAGTCCAAGAGAGAACGTAAGAGCGGCTGGTGTTCGAACGTGCTTACGAAGATGTCACAGTTCAGCAATTTAACCCCTACACCACGGGGTAAAACCCTTTACACACTCATTGGATGATTACAACTAGCAGAATCAAGTAAATAGATATAATTAAGAAAATAATTAGAAATTTTGGTAATTCAAGATTCACGTCCTACTACACCTGGTGATCATTTTGAAATTACAACATTTATAGGAGCCTACCCATCAGTTTTATTTAGCCATAAATTGCAGATAAGATGGCAAAAAATTCTGCTTTAATAAGTGAATATTCTTCCTTCATGAAATAAATTAATAGATTAAATCATTAAAATTAATTGTATATTTTCCAAGCTATGCAGATAAAAACATGGAACAATAAAATATTATGTCAAAAATATGGAATGATCTTTTGAATTTCTTCCTTAAAAAAAAACACCAGCAGAAGTCGATTTATGAAAATTGGTAACGGATTAAAGACATATCTTTGTTTATTTTGGGTTGGTCTGATTTTATGGCTTATACACTAGAGTAGGTTAATTAATGCTAAATCCTTTTTATGCATGTATATCGAATATATGATTTCTAAACACATTTTGTAGAAAACATTTCTAAACGAGCCTGAGCTCATTTTTTTGCACACCGTTGAATGGTTTCACTTATTTCTATCTAATAAGAAAAAAAATATTTTCTATTAATCATTTGTTTGAACACATTTAAATGTTTCAAGTATCGCTCATTATCTTTAACAATTCAATTGAATATCAGTAATTTGTTTACACACAATTAAATGATCAAGCAGTTGTATTACAAAACAACTCAGTTTAGACTGCTCACAAAGATAAATGGTTCCAAGTATTGCTATGTATCACTAATAATTAAATAAAACATCAATCATTTGCTTACACGAAGTAAGATGGTCAAACAGTTACGAGGTGCATACGATAAGTTTGCAGACTTTTTTCGTATGGGCATTTTATTGACAGTACACACATGAAACTCTAGTCCCCTTCGAAGCAATCTCCTCCGGCTGCAATGTAATTGTTTGTACCGTTCAAAACAAATTCTGGAAGGCCCCATGGAAGTCCTCTTGTGTTAGCGTGTCAATGGCCTTCGTCACAGCCTCTTTCATATCCGAAATTGTCTCATAACGACAGCCTGTGAGCTTAGGGAATAACCAAAAGTCACACGGAGCAAGGTCTGGACTATAGGGACGGTGAGGAACTGTCTTGATGCCATCTTGGTCATATAGTCTGTGATAAGGATGGAGTTGTGGACTGGTGCATTGTCCTAGTGGAGATGCCACTGACTCGATTTGAAGAGTGATGGCCTCTTCCCCAGGAATCTCTTCCTTAACTCTCTTAAAACCTCAACATAGTAACCCTAACCCTAACCGTTTAGCCAATCAAGTCTGCTGCATTGACTTCCTTACTCCTCCCAACACCTCTCATCCTCCCTCCCAGACTCCCTACCTTCCTTGAATCTCTTATGCCACTCAAAAACTGATGCTCGATTCATGCAAGATGGTCGAAAAGCAGTCTGAAGCATTCCATACATTTCTGTGGGATTTTTTCCAAGTTTCAAACAGAATTGTATTTCAGATTGTTCTTCTAAGTGTCCTCACGTCCAGATTGCATTTTTGAAATTCACCAGCTGTGACAATCAGGCTTTAGTAGGGTGTATTCCAATTGCTGCTGTAACAGTTCTTTTGAACCTGAAATCATAAACATTGGTCAGTGATCCTATAAGATGTATAGCAATAACATACTGAATTTTCAAGAGTCTACGACAATTGTAAATGCCCATACGAAAAAAGTCTGGAAACTTATTGTATGCGCCTCTTATCTTTCAAACAATTCGGTTTAGCATATGTAAACTGATATTTGTTGACACATACTTAAATGTAAAGGAGTTCTATTTCAAACAATTCTGTTTAGCGTAAGTACACATATTAAATATCAAACAGTTCTATTAAACTCATACATAGGACCCAATGAGGTGCCAACACTCCGAACCAGAGTGGCCTGGGAGCAATCGCAATGAAGACAGATCTTGGAGAAGTTTTTCAAAGACTAAACCAAAATGTTAATATAAATATTTAATGAAAGTGATTCGCTAACCTATAGGTATAAAGTAACTCTTGATAGGGTGGCATTCCTTTAAAATCAATAAAACTTTTACTAATCAATGGAAGTTTCTTTTGAAGTTCTGGAATGTGGACTTTATTTTCTTGCTTTTAAACATACCTAATTGAAAGAAAACATGGCTCCTATAAATGAAATCTCAATTGAAAAAATAGAAAGTATAGTAAAACACCTTCAAGAAAACAATTCACGGTAGTGTACAGTGAAATATGTTAGTTGTTTGCTGTCAGTTGTGTCAAAAGTCTGCAGAAAGGAAATGGAATGATTAAAACTTAAAATATATTGGTAAATAAAGAAAAACAAGGTAAACATCCTCTAAATGACCTAATTTGATGTTTTTTTCTTACTAACATTAGTAGTAAATTGATTTCAATAGATAATATTACGTTTATGCAAAATATGTAGAAACTCATATCTTGACTCCATAAAACTTTGTAACTTAATAAATTTGATTTTTATAATTCAATGAACCAATCAAAATGTTCATGTAACATAAGAGTTCGGAAATAGAATTTGGGGAGTTAATACCATAGTTGTGTAATTTGTTTCTTATAATGTTTCAACAATTACATTGAAATCAAAATTTATACAGAATGTCTTTGAAAGAATCAATTTATTAAACACATGCATTCCCCACAAGGGAGGATCATTCAAAAAGTTCTTTGCTTTAAGGAAAAAGAGTCTGTCAAAAGTGTTCTGGAAATGTCAAACCTTTCTAGTTTGAGCTCTAGAAACAGTATTCTTAAGACCCATCTCGCCGACAACTAATAGTAGGATAAAAATGACGAAACCTGGATTTTTGAAGGATGAAAATTAGTGTTAGAGCTGCATATAGAGTACATTTTCTAGGAACATACTCAAGATCCAAGATAGAAAATTTCTGCTGATATTTCTTTCTTGGTAACATTTAGAAATGTTTGGATGGCCCTAATATATAAATATATACTTTTTTCATCATACTATATATATATATATATATATATATATATATATATATATATATATATATATATATATATATAGTGTGATAAAAAAGAAGAAATCAAATTTTTTAAGCTGTTTGGACATTATTAGGTATTGGTCCACCTCACTCACAAACATTGACAAATTAACGAGACATCGTAAAATCGTGGTCAAAAATGCTGTCCAGTGGTTCCGTATGTCACGCGCATTGTTTGTCGTATTTTCTGGTCATAATAATTAAATTTATAATATATTCCTCAATTTAAAAAATAAAATATGTATATGAAAAATAGTGTTTTTATATCCATTTTAGTCACCTTTTCCAGGACTATACTCTAAGGGAAGATTTCTTTAAATTGAGATTCTGCAAATATCTCTGATTATCAGTTTTCAGGAATGAAATCAAATATTACAAAGAAAACAATAAGCAAAATCTACGTTTGATTGGTTGATTTTTACATCATATCAACTACCAGAAGTGGTATTCTACATTTACTAATGTTTTAAAAGTAACTATGAATCATTGACCATCGATTAATTGATTTTAAAGACATGTCAACCCGTCTAGGATTACTTTTATCCTATTGGTTAGCAAATTGAATTCAGTGTTCGTTCATATTAACATGTTTGTGTCGTTGTTTCTGAAGAGTGATGTTTTCACATGGTCGTATTGAATACGAATAACTTTTTAACAAACTTTTTTGACGTTGAAGTACCACAGGTACTCCCACTCCGGGTAAAAGTGTCCCAGGGAGTAATGGAAATAAAGAGGTAAATCACTCTTCTGAGATCCGGAACTCGATTCTCACCATCGGATTCAGTTTTATACTTAAGATACATTTTTGGGGTGGGGTTAAATGGAGACATTTTTTTTTTTTCGGATGTGCCTTACCACTTCGGAGGTGATAGAGTTGAAGTATTCTAAGCCCGAACGATGTGGAGGGGTAATTTTCTGTTTAGTTTATTAAATGAACATAAAATATATATGTATAAAAATGTAGGTATTTGTGTTAGTCAAAAGCTTTACAATATTTTGATAGTACTGATATATATTGACCCTTGACAGCCTGTTATTGTGTATTCCATCGACAGGATGTTCCAACTGTGTAAATAAGAGAAAAGTGAAAGTAGATCATGTTGGTTGAGAGCCAGAAGGAGAACCTAAAGGAACGTGTAGTCGTTATGAATATTATATATACATAGATACCCACAGACAGGCGGTCAGTCTGCAAAAGCAGCCAGATTTTTAGTGCTCAGAGAGGAGGCAGCCTCACTAGCTGGGAAGTAGATGAAGTACTCAGTGGGTTCTTAATATAGACGTGGTTAAGAAGATATGGGGTCCAATACAACAGTCTTCTGTTAGTCTTAGTCCGAGTCCTTTAACTACGTCTCTCTCTCTCTCTCTCTCTCTCTCTCTCTCTCTCTCTTATGTACTGCCAATTTCATGTAATAAAGAAGAAAGAGTTATATTTTTTAAATAAAGAAATGTGTTATAGTCTCTTCCTTCCTTCCTTCCTTCCTTGGTACACAACAGTATGTGTTAGTTTGAAGTGAATATATCCCCTGACAAAAGGATTTTAAGCAGTAAAAGGTATATTTGTTCTGCCTTCCACCAGACAGGACTTGATACAAGGTCAATGACCCAAAGGCCAGATTAAAGTGGGGGTTAGGGGAGGAGAGAGTTGGACCGAGCTAAGTTTCGAGCCTTGCTCGTCTATGCTGGTCATCGGCACACTTTGTGTCATGTGAGCCGATGAGCCGGGACATGAATCCAAACATGAGTTTAGGCATGGATGCCAGATTGTAGCTTAAACTGGACAACGGGGCCCATTGCTATAGAAAGGTGTCAATAATACCGGTCGTCCACCTAAAGGTGACCTAGATTTGGTTGATAGTATCAAGACAGTAGGCCAACACGTGGTGAATTGCTTTGTTTCGTGTCTAAAATGAAAGCCATAAGAATGAACACAAAACGAACTCTAATAAGGGAACAGACGCCTTACGAGTTAAGACTGGATTATTTCGCCGTTGAAGCAACTAAAATCATTTTTTGTTCGAAAAGTGAAATTGCAGTTGATCACAGTAGAGTAAGCAGTTAGTAGAATAAATTTCGCTTCCGTTGTAGGAACCTCGAATTTTAGACAAGGTCAGTTAGGCTTTGTAGAGGACATTTTGATACGATGCTCCTCTCTAAAGAAGCAAACCCAGCGAGTTACTGTCCGAGAAGTACCAAGTGAACTCGTGTTTGGGGGTCGCCACCTTAACGGTCTTTGCAAAAACATACGGATCTACCTAATTGTACCTTATATTACCAAAATGTGAATAACCAAAATGGGAATATGGTGAAGAGTGTTCCCGAGGTGTAATGGCTAACGTGCTGGATAGTAAGATCGCAGTAAGCGAGTTTGAGCTCCCATCGTATTATTATGTTTACTTTCGGATTAATACTGTTTGGAATTGTATAACCTCCTTGTGTCCACAGCTATAGTTTCAATAAAAGCAATAATGTTCTTTAACGAGTCTGGCTTATGTATTGAATTACTCACAAATGTTGATTTGGAATTAAACGAGGAAACCAAACGAAACCAAAATATTTCACACTTTTAACCCACTCTTGTACATAGATATAGTTTCTATCAGATAAATACATTGAAAAGCAGAAAGAAAATATTTGTCAGTAATCAGAAGTTAAGAGAAGCATTAGTTAGAATCTATGGCTATTAAATCTCTACAGATGTTGTTAAAGGGTCAGATTATATCCTGCTGTCTGATGTCTTAGATGCTATTTTTAGAAAATGAGAAAGTAACGATTGAGAGAATTCAATAAAGACAATGAATTTCTTTGTTTCAGTTTTAATGAAGTATTGATAATAGCATCTTTTTTTATAGGAAAAGAGCAACGTCATTAAAGTGCGATCAATTGTTTGACTTCCTTCCAAAATAAAAGGTACAATTTAATTATAAATTCGCGTCATCTTCCGCCATTTCTCTTACAGCTCACCGATTAATTCTGTATATATCAAACAGTTTCTACCTGCATTGCGATAGACATTGGTCCATTGAAGTGGGTGTTACATAAAATCTGTTGCTTTATATATATATATATATATATATATATATATATATATATATATATATATATATATATATATATATATATATATAAGTACTTTGTCGAATACATAATGGTTTAACTGACTAAAATATGGTGCCTGGAAAAGTTCATGTAGAAAGAGTAAATAAAAAAAAAATTGTTAGTTGAATAGAGGCAAGAAAAATATATAAATATTTTGACCCATATCTTGTCTGAAAGGTTGGTTGATTAAGTTTATGGCATATCAAACGTTGTGGGTTATTTAATGCCTAATTATATTTATACATATTTATCTAATATATGACTTGTAAACAAATAATTTTTAATATTTTAAACATGTCATTGCTCATTTGTTTGCATACATGTAATTACTCGTGTTCCAAAGGACATCGTCGTAGGATATGGACACGAAAACTCGAGTTCAAACCCTAGACGAGGCTGTTTACATTTCATATAACAATCATGCTCTAGGGGCAGGTATGAATCTAATTGTTCTCCTTACAGCTGTCGTATGCCAGACTGGAGTTCTTAACCTTGGTGTAGCAACCAGTCAAGGAGAAGGAAAACCATGATTTCGAACTTATTAAACACCGCTTAAAAATAACTTAGTGTCACATCCAGCGAGTTCAAAGTAGTTGGTGAATGCGCCCATCTAATTACTTTCACGAATTCCTAGTTGGATTAATAATTTTTATTATTAATCATTTGTTTGCACACAGTTAACTGGTTTCAAGTATTGCTATGTAATACGAACGGTTCAATTTAATCAGTCATTTGCGCTCAGTTCAATGTTTAAGGTGTTTAGGTTTGACCCAATGATGAGACCCTAACAGTTATTACCACTCTGGATCATAGTGGACCTGGGAGTAATGGCAATGGATGGGTACTCCAAATTTCCAAATTTTTCAGAACTGGAGCCTCATAATCAGATCTAGTTTGGGGTCATATCCAAGAGATTTGGTGGAAGGTGTTGTCTTAAGCCCCGAAAGAGATGTGTTCGGCTTTCTTCATCCGCAGCCGACTGGATTGGACGCATATGTATCGTATATAGATAAGTCTGTAAACCGAAAAATTTGAATATTTTAATGTATTATTAAAACGTTATCAACTACTGAAGAGATCTGTGTGGATTGCTCGATAGATCAATTTCTCTCTTTATATATATATATATATATGTTCGTGTGTGTGTGTTTGTGTGGGTGTGTGAGAGAGAGAGTTTATGTGTGTGTGTTTATAAGTTATATTCACCGTAAAATGAGTTTTAATCAGTAAAATACAGTGTCCTATTTATAAAGAAGCAGAGTAATATCACAATATTTCAACAATAAAATAAGATATGGTTTACCAACAACGACTCAGATGTTCACGAAGAAGATTATCAGGTGATCCTTAATTGAGAGGTCACCTGAGAATCGATGAAAGGGAATTCAAAGTCGTTGGTTTTAGCGCGCTTTATCTTATTTTATTAGTGAAATATCATATAAATATATCAGCATATACATGTGTATTCACACACACACGCACTAACACACCCACACACATACACACACACACACACACACACACACATATATATATAGAGAGAGAGAAAGAGAGAGAGAGAGCGGGGAGATTTTAGACCAACCTGAATAGATTCCAAACGTATGTAGAAGGACAGGAGACGTATTGTAAATTTCTCGTAAAGAGTCGGATCTAAGGAAACGAAAAAAAAAAAAAAAGAAATTATATTGAAGCGAGCAAAAGTTATTGAGGGCATAAGTGTATATAAATATCTCAGAAGAATATATACTGGGGACATTCAGAAAATAAAGTGATTTTTGTCTAAGGAGTTGGCAGTAGGAAGCACTGTTACCGTTGTATTCAGTAGTGGTGGCTCATTTGATATCTCAGAAATTGTTTGACTTCGCCCAGCTAAATTGGAGAGTCTGTGTGTTTCCACCTCATCTAAAGTCTTTTCAACTCATATTAGTATTGACTAATTGATGTTTAGCCCATTTGTAGATATTTTTTTACATTCAACATGTTTTTCCTTACATATTTTTCTATAAATTACACATGGTTAACACTTTTCAGCCTCCGTAGATTTAATAACAAACTTCTTTTTAACCCTGAAGCATTTTGCTTTATTTGCTGTTATTTTAAACAGCCTCAAAACAAATATTTTACAAGATTAAATATCATTTGCTAGAGTTTATATTTACGGGAAAAAAAATCTGAAAAAGAAAAAAAAAATGCATCTTAAAATATTCTGTACCATAGCCATGATATGGCTATGTCTAAAACGTACATAAAATTTTCATAACATTTATATATAGAACATAGGATCTCGAAACACAAAAAACACTTACGACTTCTCAGTTCAGGTACGAAACTTTTTATTACCTTTGAGTCGAAATCTTCTTCGACATAAGGAAAGAGATACACATTCTTTCTATTCTGGCTTTTCCATCTGCCTCCCGTCATCTCGTGCGACACCTGCCCAAGGCCTCCGCGAGCAAGCGAAAGCCAACCGTCTTCTCCCGAGGCAGACAGAACTCAACTCAACTAACTGACTTTTTCAAAATCCCAAAAATCCTCCGCGAGCTTCCGGTGCTTGACGTCACCCGCACTCTGTAGCCCCGTTTCCCATCTCGGGCTATTGTGACATCTCTGAGTGACACGTCCGCTCCGCGTGCACGCGCGTGAACACCTGTGTTAATGTTACACCTAAGTAACCCATGCACTGAACCGAAAGGTTCTCAGCCTAACTAAACCCAAAGGCATAAAAAAAAATCCCTCGGCCATTATATTACAATTACACTTATTCATGAATAAACTTCTTGAGGATGTACAGAAAAAAGAAAAAAAGAACGCACAAAATTTGGGTAAAACCAGGAAGAAATCTTAAGAAAAAGAGACCAATAAAGAAGTTTTAAGAAGAAAGAAGTAACAAAGTAGATCAACAATCTAATGTCCATAGACGACATTAAACTGTTTGCCAGGAATAAAAAAAAAGAATTAGATAATTTAAAAGAAACGATAAGAATATACAGTCAGGATATAGGGATAAAATTTGGCACAGAAAAATGTACCTTGCTAATAATTAAAAGTAGAAAAAAGGAATAGATGGAAGGAATAGAACTGCCCAATCAAGAAAAGATAAAAATGTTCGGAGAAAATGAAATTTACAAATACTTGGGAATATTGGAAGCGGATGCCATCAAACAAGAGGAGATGAAAGAAGAAAGTAAAAAAAGAATATCTTAGGAGAAGAAGTAAACTACTCAAAATCAAAGTATGCAGAAGAAATCTCATCAAAGAGAGGGACATCTTAGCTGTCACTCACATAAGATACTCTGACCGTTATTGAAGTGGGTGAGGAAATGATTTCAACAAATGGAGCAGGGAACAAAAAAACTAATAAAGATTCATAAGGTCTTACATCTCAGATTTGATATAGAAAAAATATATGTAAAGAAAAGAAGGAAGAGGAGGGCTCGCGAGCATTGAAGTTAGCGTCGTTGCATCAATAAGAAGACACGAAGGCCACATAAAAAGAACAAAGAAAAGCCAATTACTTCGATAGGAAGAACACAAGCAACACAACGATCAATAGAACAGCAATATCTCTGAAACAAAAATGAGAATTAAAACAATTTTGTCGATATTTCAAACGATAAACAAGCGAAATTTCACACGAGAAAGACTGGACATGACTAAGAAAAGGAAACCTTAAGAAAAAAACTGTATCTTGTATAAAAGCAGCGCAAAACAAACGCCATAAGAACCACCTATGTTAAAGCAAAATAGATTAAACACAACTAAGTAGTAAATGTAGTTTACGGGGTGATAGAGACGAAACGATCAATCACATAATAAGCGAATATGATCCACTGAGTATTGAACAAGAAATTTATATTTGACCATATGAAGAGGCGGCCTATGCAAAACCCAGATGCGTGCTGGAGAATGAGACGCACGATATTCTCTGGAATTTTGGGATACAAACAGATAGCCTCATCTCGGCCAGACGACACGATCTTGTGATAGTCAGCTAAAAAAAGAGAACCTGCCGAATAGCAGAATTTACCATACCAGCAGATCAGAGATTAATCATAAAAGAAAGTGAAAAGACAGCGTACAACAGAACAAAAAATATGGAACCTGAAGGTGATGGTGATACCAAATTTAATAGGTGCTCGCAGAAAAATTCCCAAAGGATTGGTAAAGGTACTAGGAAATTCAGAAATCAAAGGACAAGTAGACACCACCCAAAATACAGAGTTATTAAGATCGGCCAGAAAACTGTGATGAATCCTTGAGACTAGAGGAGACTTATTGTCATTCGGACACCAGTAAAAGACCATCATCGAACGCAGGAGTGAAAAGTCTCGCAACGACAACAACAACAACAGCAACAATAATAATAATAATAATAATAATAATAATAATAAGAAGAAGAAGAAGAAGAAGAAGAAGAAGAAGAAGAAGAAGAAGAAGCAATAGGCAAATTAAGAGAAGAAGTGATCACATTAATTATCAGATTTTGAGTATTAAAGATATGATCGACACAATAAGTAGATTACTAGAGTTTTAGATAAGCAAGAAATGAAGACGACTATTTTAACTACTTTGGATTACGCAAGCGGTTTCTTCGGCCTTAGTTGTGTGTCTTTAAAGAGTATATAAAAATTTCAATGGAAGCGTGTCTTCTGAATATGTTATCAACATTCCATCATAGAACATTACCAGCTTTATGGCGCTTCTGGTCATGACGTAAGCAATATAAATGCCGTCTGTTCTGTCGATGTTATTTCATTTTGTCATCAAGTAGACTACAGCCTGTCTTTCGCTTGCAATCAGAACCTTGTTAGTGTCACAGTTCCCAATTGAAAATGGTTTGTTTTGACGCTGTCATAAATGTTGAAATGTTTAACAGTCTTTCACAAAACTACTGATTTGAAGCACTTGAGAACTTCTTCGCAGTGCAAGGAAAAGCAATTACTTAAAAGTAGTAAGTTCGATTTTTACTAGATGTCAGTTACTTGCGGGATAATGCTAAACTAAGATTCGTTTACATTTTGATTTGTTTTAAATTGTGTAATAGTTACCTAGAAATTCTCATTGAATGTCACAAACTTCTCATTTTTTGTCCAAATTTATCAAGCTGCGTAAACTACTAATAGTTAGTCGTGAGTTCGGTTCTAACTATATACTTCAGAGATGTGTCTTTGTAACAAATCTAAGCAATGTTGGCGACCGTAGTCGAGGGTGATCTGAAGGCCCCTTTCTTAATAGCTATAAAACCGAGGTGTAGAGGAGGGCGCTACTCCTTTCCTTGGATTGCTCCACTTTACTTTTGATACTTATCTTATAATCAAATCTACCCAACCCCTCCGCTCGGGCGGGATATGACACAAGGTCAATTTTTTAAGCGGAGTTTAACAGGTTTGAATTCAGAGTTTTCCTTCTCCTGGACTAGTTGCCTCACCAAGACTGAAGAACCTAGTCTGCACTACTATTTACCCATAGCTGGAGGGAGAATAATTGGATTCATACCTTTCCCAAGGGTATTAGTGCAATCTGAAATGCATTCAGTCCAGGATTTGAACTCGTGTCGCCGTGTCCATTTCCTGCGACGATAACCATTACACCACGGGGACCTTACTTATCTTATAATACTGAGGTTTAAGAAAAGAGCTATCAAGTACAATTTCTGAGTCTTTGGTATGACTTGACCTGGGATTGTACTTCGGTCTCCCATTCGCGAATACTTTACCCACTTGCCGAATCTAAATAAATCTAACCAGCAATAATATTTATCTTTTAGTTTCGTTTGATGTCACTGAAATCTCTTGAAGCAGACTATTTCTAGAGAGTTCGATTACAACAGTGTGCCTAACACTTTTGACACTGTGACAAACGAAATTTCGCCTATCGAGTCGTGTTATAATTACTAAAAGTGACCATCGGACTATTATAAGTAAATTTGATACTCACTGTGTGCCGTATACTTCTTGCTTCTATCAAACACACAAATAGAGAGAGAGAGAGAGAGAGAGAGAGAGAGAGAGTAATAATGTTATGAGAATATTTTCTGCGGTTGATTTAATTTGCTATTCCTGTCTATTAAATTTATTGTTGCCTGGCTAAAGATTCGGTTCTTGCAGGATTAAAAATAGAAAGTCAATTCAACATTTGAAAAGAATTGCACGACTTGATTGCTGATCGAGAAGCATCATGAAACTGACAGAAGTACAGGGAAAGTTTGCGTGCTAGAAATTCTTTAATTCTTTTGTATCAAAGTCTTTTTTTTAGTTGTGTGTTTTACCAATACCCCAGCTATAGAGTACTCTAAGAATAGAAAATGAAAAGTTAGTTGTTTTTGTCTTTTATAGTTTGCATTTATTGTTTTAAAATACCTATCTATCTATCTATCTGTGGGTGTGCGTAAGTTTCATTGGTTTGGTTTTATGGCATATCAACAAACATTTTTGGTTATTTTATGCCACATCTTGTTTCTACATATATACTGAATTTATGATTTGTTAACATATTTTACTGATACACACAATGATCGAACAATACTACTTCTAACAGTTCTGCTTAGCATAAGTCAACAAAGTTAAATGGTTCCTAGTATTGCTATTTATCACCGATAATTCAATTAAACGTTAGTTTACACATACTTAGATTATTAAGCAGTTCTGTTTCAAAGAATGCAATTTAGAATAGGCCATTTGTTTGCTCTGTTTTAATGTCAAATAGTTCTATTTGAGCCATTGATAGAACCCTATAAGGTGCTACCACTCCGGGCCAGATTAGACGTGGGCGTGATTGCAATGAAGGGGCACTTCACATCCCCCAAAGCTCCAGCATCACAGGAGCCTCCCCATCAAATTGTTTACTGTCATACCCAGGAAACTTGTTGGTAAAGTGGTCTTAGATTTTTTCAGAGATGCAGTTGGAGTATTTTACAGCCCCAGCCAACTGAGCAAGCATAAGTTTGATATTACCGAGTGAAGATTTTTGAAAATCGTATTTACACGCTATCACGAATAATAATAATAATAAAAATAATAATAATAATAATGACAGAGACGAAACCATCAATCACATAATAAGCAAATGCAGCAAACTAGCACAGAAGGAGTATAAGGCGAGACATTACTAGGTCGGCAGGGTGATCCACTGGGAAATGTGCAGGAAATTTTAATTCGAGCATACAAACAAATGGTATATGCACCAACCGGCACCTGTTCTAGAAAATGACTCGCATAAACTGCTATGGGACTTTAACATACAAACGGATCACCTAATCCCGGCCAGAAGACCAGACCTCATGATAATCAACAAAAAAAAAAGAGGATCTGCAAAATTGTAGACTTTGCTGTCCCGGTGGACCACAGAATAAACCTGAAGGAAAGTGAAAAGAAGGATAAGTACCTCGACCTTGCTGGAGAGTTGAAAAAGCTGTGGAATATGAAAGTAACGATTGTAACAATTGTGAGTGGTGCGTTAGGACAATAACTAAAGGATCATTAAAAGGCCTGGAGGACTTGGAAGTTGAAAGACGGGCAGAGACTATCCAAACGACAGCATCGCTAAGAACGGCCAGAATCCTGGAGACTCCAGGAGACTTGCTGTCTCTCAAACTCCAGAGAAAAACCATCAGCTAACACTGATGTGAACAACTCTAAAAGAGTAAATAATAATAATAATAATAATAATAATAATAATAATAATAATAATAATAATTTTAATTGGAATCATACGGTTAAAAAAGTTTTTAAAATTTCGGGAGTAAAAAAAGAAAAAAAACTTTTAAAATGTTAGTGGCTCAATCACTCAATCTGTTCATTTCTGTCTGTATTTATCATGAAATGAATCTGGGTAAAGTTTAAATACTGTAATCTTCATAACAATTTAGAATTCCATGACGAAAAATTGATAAGATGGGGGAGAGAAAGGAAGAAATGTCAGCAAAAGTGTAATCTTTCAAATGCATCTGAAGCATAAATGACTAATTTCAAGCAAAAAATCAAAGAATGAAGAGATAAATGGATTTTTGTAAAGTTAAAACCTCATGATCGTAAACGTATAAGTATCAACTCTTTTTCATTTTCTTTGGCATAGTAAAGTGTTTTCTCTCTGTAAAGAACACGAGGACACATCTGAAATTGAAAGACGATAATCTACTCCGGGTTCTGGTGTAACCACATTAAACTACCTTAACATTCATGTTTCACGATTTTCTTAGTTTTTTGGCCAGGTCAAAATACTTGTCTGTCTTTTCGTTTTCTTTGATTTTTTTTTCTCTGCTGAAACTGCAAAATCCACTAAATGGCAAATTCACTTTATTTTGTTAGTTATCACTTGTTCTGGTCTACTTGTATGGATTATGTGATCCGTTTGTATATCGAAATCCCCGATAATTTTATGCGTCTCATACTCAAGGACAGATTATTATATACCATTTAATAGTTTGGTCAAATACTAATATCTTGCACAATTACCAGTTGTTCCCTTTTCCCACCCAGTCGTGTCTAGCTTTTACTCCTTCTGGGCTAGTTTGCTGCACTCATCTACTATGTGATTAAACCTCTCTTTTTTTCCCATGTGATCTACCCTTGATACTCTGTTCCGTATTATTGATTTTCGTTTTAATATTAGTGAACCTAACGGTATTGTTTTGTGCTGCTATCAGATAACGTTCAGTTTTTCTCATGAGATTTCCATTTCGTTGCCATAATCATGTCTTCTCAGGTGCAGTCTGTCTTGTTGCTTGCTTGAAATATCCATACGGTTGTTTTTGTTTCCCTTTTCTGATTCCTTGTTTAGTTATTTTTCTGTCTTTATTTATGTTTCCATTGCTTGTGTAATTAGCCTTTCTTTGCTCTTTTTGTAGTCGTCAATTCTTCATATTGATTCATCTATGCAATTCTAGCCCAGCCGACTGCATCTCTGTAGAGCGGTAAGACCCCCTAACCAACGAGTATACTGGATATAACAAAACATCTGATTGTGAGGCTTCAGTAATACTAGAAAATTTGAGGAACGCAGAGTAATCCTTTATTGTCATAGCTCCCACGTCTATTCTGGTCCAGACTGGTAGCACCTGATAGAGTCCTATCAATGTGTCAACTAGAATTGTACTTATACTAAACTGAGTTGTTTGGGGTAGAGATTTATTTACGTTTAACTGAAAAATATGGAAAGCTGCAGGGCTGGATGAAATTCCCCCGGAAGTATGGAAGTCCAGACAATTCGACGACATACTGCTCCGACACTGCAACGCAGTATACAATCAAAATCCGATAGATAGATGGATGAAGGGATGCATACTCCCCTCCCCTAAAAAGGGGGACCTAGGATTAGCCAAAAACTACCGAGGCATAACACTTACATCCATAGCTGCCAAAATCTACAATGCCCTACTACGAAACCGAATAGAACCCAAAATCGACAACATACTTAGAAAAAACCAAAATGGCTTCCGAAGAAATAGATCCACGACCTCACAAATATTAACCATCCGCAGAATCCTTGAAGGTGTACGGGCAAAGAACCTACAAGCAACATTAATATTTGTCGATTTTACCAAGGCTTTCGACTCCATTCACAGAGGAAAGATGGAACAAATCCTACTAGCGTACGGCATACCTAAAGAAACCGTAGCGGCAATAACGATTCTCTATAGAAACACTAAAGTAAAAGTACCATCACCGGATGGAGACACAGAATACTTTGACATTGTAGCAGGAGTACTACAAGGGGACACGCTGGCTCCGTACCTCTTTATCATTTGTCTAGACTACGTACTTAGAACATCGATTGACAAAATCAAAGAGAATGGCTTCGAACTGACGAAGAAAAGAAGCAGAAGATACCCCGCAACAACAATTACCGACGCCGACTACGCCGATGACATAGCGATACTGGTAAATACACCTGACCAAGCCGAAACACTTCTGCATAGTTTGGAACGAGCAGCAGCAAGCATAGGCCTCCATGTTAATGCACACAAAACGGAATATATGTGCTATAACCAAACGGGGGACATCTCCACTCTAGAAGGAACCCCTCTTAAACTAGTAGACAAATTCACGTACCTAGGAAGCAGCGTCGAATCATCCGAAAAGGACATCGAAACGAGGTAAACGAAAGCATGGACAGCTATCAATAGGCTATCGACTATATGGAAATCAGACCTAACCGATAAAATGAAACGCAGTTTCTTCCAGGCAGCGGTCACATCGATACTGCTATATGGATGCACTACATGGACGCTAACAAAACGGCTGGAGAAGAAACTAGATGGCAATTACACAAGAATGCTGCGTGCAATCCTGAACAAGTCCTGGCAGCAACACCCCACAAGACACCAACTGTACGGCCACCTGTCCCCTATCACGAAAACTATTCAAGTTAGACGAACCAGACATGCAGGACATTGCTGGAGAAGTAGAGATGAACTCATAAGAGATGTACTCTTATGGATCCCCACACATGACCGCGCAAAAGCAGGACGACCAGCACGAACGTACATTCAGCAGCTATGTGAGGATACAGGTTGTTGTCCTGAAGACCTACCTAGGGCGATGAACGATAGGGAGGAGTGGCGAGAGAGGGTCAGGGATATCCGTGCTGCCAGCACGATATGATGATGATGATGATGATATTTATGCTAAACTAAATTGTTTAAAATAGAACTGTTTTATCACTTAACTATGTGCAAACAAATGACACATGTTTAATCGAATTGTTAGTGATACATCACAATACCAGGAGCAATTTAACTTTGTTGACATGTTAAAGTGAATTGTTTGAAACTGAACAGTTTTTACATTTAACTATATATTCGTATAAGATAGATATAAGTGACTCCATTTTACTGTCGCGAAAGAATAAGCTCAGGCTCATAATAAAATGTTATCTACAAAATGTTTAGAAGTCATATATTTCAGATATATGTATAAAAACATTTGGTATCAAATGACCTACAAGGGTTGATATATCTACCTCCTTCTTTTCTAGATATATATACGGTCTGTCTATGTCTATGTCTTCACTCGGATGTAAAGGCTTATACATATTTATCTTGTGCTTTGGTCCATTTCTGTGAGTTCCCTCCCCTGTCTATTTTAAGAATGGCCCTGGGCATCTTACCAGGAGTGCTTCCTATGTGTTATACCGTTGATGATATTTCTGCTGCACGGCTTCGTTTCGAGGTGATTTCCCGTTCTTCAGTGATCATGTTTTCTCATGTTTCTTTCATCTTTTCTTGTTTGATGGTGTTCGCACCCAATATTGCCCAGTTTTTTGTTATTGTCCTTCTCTCCAAGTTTCCAAATTTATTCCTGATTTTGTTGTTTTATTCATTTCGTTAAGTTCACATACATCGGAAGTAGCATCTCATCTATGGAAAATGACATCAACACGCGACTAGAAAACACATGGACAGCTACCGTGAGACTGTCGGTCACATGGACACCAGACCTAACCTATAAAATAAAACGTTGTTTTTTCCAAGCAGTGGTCGTGTCTATACTACTATATGGATACACCAAACGGACACTAAACGGATGGAGAAAATTTTTTACGGCAATTGCACAAGAATGCTGTTAGCTGTATTGATCAAGTCCTGGAAGCAACACCCCTAAAAAGAGCAGCTGTACGGTCACCTACAACCCATCTCGAAAAATATCAAAGTTAGACGAACCAAACATGCAAGACACTACAGGAGAGTAAAGAGGAACTCATAAGCAATATACTCCTGTGGACTCCTTCAAATGGACGAGGAAAAGTAGGATTACCAACTAGGACCTATATAACACAGCTCTGTGTCGGTACAGAATATAGCCTTGAAGACCTCCTGAGAGCAATGGACGATAGAAACGGGGAAGGTCACAGAGATCCGAGCTGGCAATGCACCATGATGACGATGACTAATCCGACTTTTGAGGGTGAGTTTGACACATTTTTCTATGCCAAATTCCATTCTTATATCTTGGTTGCATTATTTTATTGTGTGTATCAGAATCCTCCGGTCTTTTTTTTTTTTTTTTTTGGCAAATACCTTTATATCATCTACGTACATTTAGTGGTTGGTCTCGTGAGTTTGTAATTTGGTTGCCTTATGTGTACTTTTTTAGTACATGGTTGTGTGAAATAATTTCTATAACGTTTAACAGTGATGAAAGTGAGTCTCCCAGGAACCTTCCCCTATGGATATTTACCTCTGTAGGATTTGTCCTCCTGCTATCAATTCCACAATCTAGTTTTTCAAGGCATTTGTAATGAAGCTTATGATTTGTTTGATATTTTATACTTTTGCAGATATTCTATTATCTAAATAAAACTTTCTGATGTCAATCCACGCCTTGTTTTAGCTTCTTTGAGGATGTGTTGTTCATTTGTTTCTTTTGTTCTGCGGCAGAATCTTTTTTGGTCTTCTGGAAACATTCCACAGCATACAAGTGAGTAAAATATGTTTTCTTTTATCTGTATAATCAGGTTTTCTACACCATTGGTAAACACTTTATCGGTCTAGTGTTGTTGATGGTTGTCTTTCTTTCATCCTTTTGAATCAGAGTAATTTTTTCCTTTCGTCATCCATTAGAAAATGCTTGCCACTTGTAACTATTCATTCCATTGCAGTGTCAACCTGTCTTTGATGGACGTCAATTTTTAAACAAGAATCCAGAAATGCTGTCATTGCATGGCTTTTCCCAATTTCGTATTTTCTTGAATGTTACTTCTTTCTCATCCAGGTTTTGTAATTCTTTTCAGATTGCTTCATGAGATATCTATTTTATCACGGTCTAGTTTTGCTTCGGTACTCGTTCATTTTGGTGATGTTGTCTGTTGGGATATATTTCAATAATTATTTTTTTCGGTCTCATCAAAGACTGATTCCTTCAGTATATAGTAATGTAATGTTTTATTCAATCATGATTTTTAAATTCATTCTACATTTCCCTATCATCCTATCTCGTAGTTGTACATTCTAATTGTTTGTATTACAATTTACCGTTCTTTTTATTTTTTTTTTAAATATACCTTTATGACTTCCATATGGATAGGTGGTTAATATATTTCCTGTGATTTCTGAAATTCAAGGTTCTGCGAAAAAAAATTTATTAATGTGATTGGGTGGCATCTTTTCTTCAACAAATAATCGTGGCGAAAACGATTCTCCCAGGATGATTTCTCAGTTAGGTTTCAACCAGCTACTTTCGATTGTACCTTCCAGTTTTCCATAGGATTCATTGATGAAGTTTATAACTTTGTCGGATATTTTGTACATTTTCAGACACACTATTATCCAAGTTGTCTGGACCATATCATAGGTCTTTTTGTCAATTCATGCCATGAAAATATTTTCCGCTTCATTTTGACTTCTTTAGGGATATGCTGGTAAAAAATAATAGGTTTTTAGTTCCTTTTGTCTGCTTGCAGAAAACTGTTCTTCCAGAGATATTCTGTGGCATACAAGCGAGTAATAGGTTGCTTCTTTAAGCAGGATTGTATTATCATTTATTACTGTGAGAGATTTTCACGCCTGTAACAGTAAGCCTCTACACGTCTCCAGGTCTTTTCTCAGTATTCTAGCCGATTTGAATAATGCTGGATGGTCTCTACTTGTCCTCTTATTTCCAAGTCTTTCAGTCCTTTTACTAATATTTGGGAATTGTTCGTAGTGTTACAATTGGTATCATCCTCACCCAAGATTTTTTTTAGTTCTCTTCCAAAATGTAGATACTTATTTCTCTTTTCACTGTCTTCTATTTTCACTCTATGGTTTGCCGGGAGGGCAAAGTGCCCCAGTCGGTAGTTCCTTGTTTTTGTGCTGCTGTCATAAGGTTTGGGCGTCCGGCCTAGAATAGGTGATCTGTTTATATCTCAAAATTCCAGAGATTTTTATACGTCGTATTCTCCAGGTCGGATTCCACGTTGTGTATATACCACTTGTCCGTATGGTCAAATTTCAATTTTTGGCATAACTCTCAGGGAATTATCTTCCCTACCCAGTCATGTCTAGTCTCATATTCCTTTTGTGCTAATTTACTGCATTCGTTGATATTATGATTGTTCCTCTATCACCACATCATCATCATGTCACGCTATCAGACGGATATTTCTGAACCTCTCTCGCCACCCTTCCCTATCGTCCATTGCTTTTGGCAGGTCCTCAGGGCTACATCTACTATCAGAACAGAGCTGATGTATGTATGTTCGAGCCGGACGCCCCGCCTTTGCACATCTTTGTGAATGGTCGCAATTCGTTTGATCTCCAGCTCTTCCAGTCCTCCTTCTAAACCTTGGTGACTCATTCCAATCCCGCCACATACAGTTGATATCACCGTCACCCTCATGTTCCACAGCTTTCTTAGTTTTCTTGTAAGGTCTAAGGACTTATCTTTCTTTTCGCGTTCTTTGATTTTCTCTATGAGATACGCTGGAACGGCAAAATCCACTATACGGCAAGTTCTATTTCTTTTGTTAATTATTACTATGTCTAGTCAACGGGGTGGGATTAGGATTTGTTTTCATCTGAATGTCCCGGAGAAATTTAGACATTTCAATCTTTCGGACGGATTCTGGGATGTAAATTTACTATTTGGTAGTAAAATCAAGTTTTAATTTTTGGCCCACTTCCTAAGGAGAGTTTTTCAAATCAGTTTAAATTGATGGTTTTCTCTGGAGTTTGAATGACAGCAAGTCTCCTTAAGCCCCCAGGATTCTTCTCAGTATTCTGGCCGTTCTCAATAATGCTGTACTTTGGATGGTCTCCACTCGTCCTCCAACTTTCAAGTCCTCCAGTACTTTTAATAATCCTTTTTATTATAATGATTATTATTATCACTATTTGAGAGATTTTCGTACCTTTCTTGGTTGTTGGTCTTTCACTGGAATTTGGGTGACGGTAAGTCTCCTCAAGTCTCCAGGACTCTTCTCAGTATTTTGGCCTATCTTAATAAGGCTGTAGTCCAGGTGGTTCCCACTCTTCCAATCCCTTTCTCAAACCTTTGGGGATTGTTTGCAGCGCATCGATTACTATTGGTATCATCATGAACTTCATGTTCTATCATTTTTTTAGTTCTCAAGCAAGGTCTAAGTACTTGCCTCTTTTTTCAATTTATCTTATTTTCACTTTGTTGTCCACCGAGAGGGTAAAATCCACTGTATAGCAAGTTATTTTAATTTTGCTAATTATCTGGTCATCTGGCTGAGATCAGGTGATCCGTTTGTATCTCAAATACCAGAGAACTTGCTACGCCCCATTTTTCTAGGATGGATTCTGGGTTTTACATATACAACTGGATATTATGATCAAAGTAAATTTTTTTGCACAATTCCGGGTGAATCACCTTCCCCTCACTCTTTATTATTATTATGATTATTATAATTTACTCCTTTAGAGTTTTTCACATCAGTGTTAGCTGATGGTTTTTCTCTGGAGTTTGAGTGACAGCAAGTCTCCGCAAGTCTCCAGGACTTGTCTAAGGATTCTGGCCGTTCTTAGCAATGCTGTCGTTTGGATAGTATCTACACGTCCGCCAACTTCCAAGTCTTCCAGGCCTTTTAATGATCCTTTAGTTATTGTTCCTAACGCACCAAGCACAATTGGCACAATTGTTACTTTCATGTTCCACAGTATTTTCAATTCTCTAGCAAGGTCGATGAACTTGTTTTTCTTTTCACTTTCCTTCAGATTTATTCTGTGGTCCGCTGGGACAGCAAAGTCGACAATTTTACAAATTCTCTTTATTTTTTGTTGATTATTATTATTATTATTATTATTATTATTATTATTATTACGATTTTTCTGTAAAGACAAATAGTTCTGAGTCATACCTTTTTAACTTAGTTAAATTCAATAAATCTAGTTAAGCGTATCTATATATATATATATATATATATATATATATATATATATATATATATATTTTTTTTTATAAAGAAAATTAAAAATATAAAGAAAATTTGCCAATATTCACAATCCAATTAAAGTAGCATTTTCCATTTTTTCTCAAAATCATTTCGCAACATAAACATCATGAAAATTGAAATAGAATCTTTATACCTCCACCCCAACTCATATATATTATAACTATGTCAATTATAATAAAGCAATACATATATATATATATATATATATGGGTGTGTGTGTATGTGTGTTTGAATGTGTGTATGCGGATGTCGGTGTGCGGATGTGTAGTGCTGGGTACGTACACGTGCGAGTGTATATTCTTTTTTGATTTTTCAGCATTGTAATTAATTTAATTGCTCTGCAATTGTCTTATTATTTCCTTTGTGTTTTTGTTCTAATTTTTAGCTTCCATCTCGTTTTCAATTAAACTTAAAGGATATAATGATGATAAAATAGAAACAATAATAACATAATATTAGTAACAAAATATAGAAAACAATGATTATTTAATCATTAATCTTCAAATTCCCAACGACGGAGACTACTGATGCCATTAGGTCGAAAAATAGAATGTCATGTCGAGAGAATCAATTGAAGTGTGTGTGATCAGACGGTATCCGCCATATTTAATTATAAGAAATTCCTTTGATTAATTTTAGACAATGGGTCTTTGAAATGAACGAAACCAGACATCGTAGTTTTTTTTGTTTGTTTTTTATGTTTTTTTTTTAATATTGTCTTTTTAAAGCGGCTATTTTACATGTAGTACTCCATGTTTCGGGCAGGATTCGAGAAAAATTACCTACAAAGGAAAGATGAATGATCGAGTAATAAAATTTAGATTGATTAAATAAGAAAAGAACAAAAACAGATATTGCATCGAACAAAAATTTTTTATGGGTCTTTTGTGAGAAATATTTTCGGTGATATTTCACGACCTTGACATGGTTACACGTGATTATTTTTGACATTATGTTCACTTTTCTAGATTTAAATGTGAAGTACAAATTTTCTTTTATAAGCGTAAGTTGAAAATTTTTCCGAATTAACGTATTCAATAATAGATTAGTTGTATCTATTATTTGAGCGCGAGCACCGATTATCTTAGAAGATTAAAACTGTTTATTTTAACTTAATAAAATTGACAGTTGATGACCCCAAGATCAATTCGAGCGCTTGACTGTAATTGGTTAATCACAGTTAGGTGACCGAGAAGTTCCAGAAGTTAAAAGTTAGATTTCAATCTTAAATTAGTACGGAATCAGAGAAGCGTGAGGTCGACCATTTCTATTTGTGATTCGGCCAATTCTCAACAATTATAGTCGGTGAAATTTATTGGTTTGGTTTCATGGTGTAACGTAATGGCCGAAAGATTTCAGTTCATGCCTTTAAGTTTAGTTAGGCTGAAAACCTTTCGGATCAGCACATGGGTTAGTTGGGTGCAACATTGAGGCAGGTGTTAACGCGGGCGCGCGCGGACGGATGGAGGTGTCACTCAGAGATGTCACAATAGTCCGAGACGAAAGGGGGTGACAGGGTGAGGGTGACGTCACGCACCGGAAGCGCGCGGAGGTTGGTGAGAATCTGAAGAAAGTTAGAGAGTTGAGACTAGACACTGGACGAAGACGGTCGACTTTTGGGGCTCGCTGAGGCGAGACGAATTTGCGCGCAGTGGGTTCTGCACGAGATAGGGACCAGATGAAGAAGCCAACATAAAGAGATTGTCTTTCTCTCCTTGTGTCGAAACCTTTAACTCAAAGTTAATAAAAAGGTTTCGTATCTGAACGAGAAGTCCTTACGTGTTTTCGAATTTCGAGATTCCAATGTTCTTTATATATTCTATCGTTATGAACATTATATGTCCATTTCGCACATGGCGTTAATTGTGGCATATCAATGGCATATCAACCCATGTTTGCTATTTAATGCCAAACCAAGATAATACATATATATTAGATTAATATGATTTATAATCATATAGATCCCAGTATTATAGTGCAATGCTAACATCAGTCATTTGTTTACAGACAGTTAAATGATCAAACAGTTCTATTCAATTTAGCATACAAGGTTTAAAATATTGTTATGTATCACTAACAATTCAATTAAACTTAAGTCTTTTGTTTACACGCAGTTAAATGATCAAATAGTTCAATTTCAAACAATTCATTTTTAGTATTTGTTGGCACTGACTTTAGATGCCAGACAGTTCTATTTGACCCATCGATAGGACCATGTCCCGTAGTTCCATTCCTGGTCAGAGTGGTCTTGGGAGCGTTGGCAATGAAGGGGAACTCTGCATATCCCTAAGCTGCTGCACTACTGGAGCCTCACCCTCAGATTGTTTAAGGTCATATCTAGGACATTCCTTTGGGGTACTCCTCAGCAGAGATGCAGTCAGTGTATTTTACAACGCCAGTCAAATTGACTGGGTAATATTTGTGTGAAAAAGACTTAATGAAATGAATAAAGTGATATTATCTTCGTTATTCATCCCAGAAGTAAAGAACTTGATCTAATGTGAAACGAAGAAAGATGACGGCGAAAGTCCAACAACAGCCGAGAAAAACAAGAAACGATGAAGATGTAAAAAAGCAATACATTGAATAATGCTCTTTCTGATTTTGATGGGGTAGAGTTAATTATATATTTGTCAAAAAACTGAACTGACAATTTATTACATATACATGCTCGAAGAGAAACCAAATACGCGAATTGGGCAAATAAATTTGAAGAATTGTCTCCAGGACATAAAAGTTTTCAAATTACAAATGACGATCTTTATCATTTTACAAAATTAAAAAAAAATATGCGCATTACAAAAATTTCAGCTAGGAAGAAAAAAGTAAAACTCTATTTTAAATTATATGCCAATTCATATTTAGAATGTATGTACGGAAGCCCTTAGCTTCGAGCAGGATATGACACAAGTTTAGTCTTTAAGCGAAAAGTACTTATTAAAGTCTCAGTCAAGAGAATCTACGATGTTGGTAAGAGTGTAAAATAATAGATTGTAGTCTTTTACATGATTACAATAATCTGATGATCAATGTCACTTACCTGAAACTTTTAGTTACGATTTTTCATATAACTATTTTAACTAATTGTGGACATGAAAGTGAAACTAACGGTAGCTCTCGACAAAAGTGGGTTCGTGTGTGTCTGGCGTGCTGGGCAGTAATCTGATCCGAAGGAAGAAACACCGCCATTACGGTGAGTCGGTCTGTATGTGAAAGAAAAGAAAAATACTCACCACTGTTTCAATAATCCACCTTCAGCCCATTCTAAAGGAAAAAAGAGAGAGGGCCCGCGAATGGAATTTTTATAGGCTGAGGAAATGGATTATGGGTAAAGTGGCGTGATTAAAAACCGACCAATTCCTCCGGTGACGATTTGTTTTTCTTTTGCGTCAGTTGCTCGGCGAGAAGCAGAAGCAGAGAAAAGGAGAAACAGGAAAAAAGGTGGAAGAGGAACGAAAGGAGAAGCACAGAGAGAGAGAGAGAGAGAGAGAGAGAGAGAGAGAGAGAAAAGGAGAATGAGGAAGAGAAGGAGGAAAGTGGAGGGAAGTGGTGTAGCAAGAAACCCCCAAGCACTTTAGACTGAAATCTAAAGGTCCCTGGTTCAATGCCGGGTTCAACACATAGGGAGATCATCCACCCCAAAACTACACTAATTTTAATCTATAAGCTCTATCTCTTGATATTGAGTATTTTTCATTTTGTCACACTAGTCAACCCGATTTTTTTGTTGACAATACTTACAAATCACTACATATATATATATATATATATATATATCTTTGTGTGTGTCCGTGTGTGTGTGTGTGTGTGTGTGTTTCCCTCTGTGTGTGTGTGTGTGTGTGTGTAGTGTGCGTGTGTGTGTGTGTGTGTGTGTGTGTGTGTGTGTCCCTGTGTGTGTGGAGGGATGTACTGCAGACAAGAATTGCAGAAGATATTGATTAGTTCTCTTAAAATAGCAGAAAGATTTTATACTGACCTGATGCTGACCTTTTTTCAAGTAAAAATAATTTTTATAAACACAGGTTTCCATGTAGCAATACGGTCATCATTAGGATTATTAAAGTTTCATTATTTCCCCCCCCAAAATCTATAAATATTCCTTACACTTGCAAAGACTTGAGCCTGATTCCCTGGCAAGTGCTTTAGTCACTTTAACAGGTAAGATTCACAGAATTCTGTTTATCACCTTGATGTTTTGATCATATAATGACCATAACGTCATTGTTAATATAATCAACTATGTTTTTTACTTCTTGTAACTCTTTACATCCAGCGTTAACTCATGGTCTTCAATGGAGTTTGAGTAACAGCAAGTCTCATCAGGTCTCCAGAACTCTTCTCGGTTTTCTAGCAGGTGATTGCAATTCTGTAGTCTGGATGGTGTCGGTTCTCCTACTTATTTCCAGTTTTTCCAATCTCTGCTCCAGGCTCCAGAGAACCTTTCCTGCTTGACAGATTTTTAAGTTCTCTCGCAAGGTCCAAGTATTTTTTCCATCGCTTCTTTTACTCATATTTACACTGTGTGGTCTGCTAAAACGGCAAAATCCACAAGATGGCAAATTCGATTTTTGTTTTTGTTTTTAATTAACCCTTGGTCTGGTTTTCTGGTCGGGATTACATGATCCATCGGTATTTGAAAATCGTAATGAACTGTTTGGGCTTCATTCTCTTGGGCTGATTCTAGTTTGTTCATATACCATTTGGTAGTATGGTAAAATTTCAATCTCTTGCACAATTACCAGTGTATCACCTTTCTTGTCCAGACATGCCAGGTCTTGTATTCCTTTCGTGCCAGTCAGCTGCAATCGCTTATTCGGTGATTAATAGTTTTATAGTTTTCTCCACATAATCTTAATTTGCTCCTCTGTGGTGTATTATCAATTTTACGGACATATTATTGGTCCTTATGGCTTGGTTTTGTGCTGCTCTCCGTATTTGTAATTTTCCTTTTCTCCAAACGTTCTGAATCTTACTAGATTTAGCAGCTCTATTTCTTTTTCGCCTTTCATTATGAGCATTTCATTCTATATCCTGACTGCATATTCTTATTGTTCGTATCAAAGTATGTTTTTCACATTTTGAAAAAAGCTTGATGCTGTAATTGTACATAAGGTTATTAGTCTTTTTTCTTGTGATCTTGTTAATTTATAGTTCCTAGTTCAGCCCCTAATTATGTAAGAGTGGCATTACTATAACAAATAGGAATAGTAAAAACGTCTTTTCCTGGAAGATATCTCTCCGGATTTACTTTTCCTCCGGTTGTAAATAATACTTTCTAGTTTTTCATGGCTTCCTTGGTAAATTTTATATCTAGGTCGGGTACATTATACATTTTAAAATAATCTATTATACATGTTGCCAGACCATATAATAGACTTTTTTTTAATAGCCAATCCTCGCATTTTCTTCATTCTTTTCGCTTTTCTTTGCTTTCTGCAATGATATGCTGATCAATGTATTGTAAGTCACATTTTCCTGCTGTTTCTTTGTGGCAATTTTTTCTATTCTGAAAACAGTCTGTGGCATTAAAAAAAACCAATTAAGTCCTCCCTAATCTGTGCTGTTAGGATTTTTCGTATCATTGGTTAACTCTTTATCTATGTATTGATGCTGAGGATGATCCCTTTTTATGTTGTTTCTGGAATTAGGTTGTCATCTCTTTAGTCATCCACTCGGGTGTTCTTGATTCTTCAAGGCATTTACTCACTTCAAGAGCCAGTCTGACACGGATTGACGTGACTTTTTAAAAACAGAGTCCATGTATGCCAAGAAATTTACGATTCGGTACTTTCTGAGTGCTGCTCTTAGCGATTCCTAGTATATGTCCACCTCAGGTCTTTCTTCAAGTACTTGTAATTCTTTCTCCCCTGTAATCATTCCAATCAGCCCATCTTTTATGTTCTTTCTATTCCCATATTTTACTCCAAAATTGTTTTGCTTCCTTTTCATCCGATTGTTGGTTTGTCCTCGTGCATTCTACACCTACTTGTTGGTAGAATTTTTCCTCATTTGTAGAATGCCTCGTTTTGTTTGTATTGATTATTTTATTACTCCTTTAGAGTTTTTCACATCAGTGTTAGCTGATGATCTTTCACTTGAGTTTGAGTGAGAGCAAGTCTCTTCAAGTCTCCAAGACTATTCTCAGTATTCTGGCCGTTCTCAACAATGCTGTAGTTTGGATGGTCTCCACTCGTCCTCTTACTTTCAAGTCCCCCCTGTTCCTTTAAGAGTCCTTTAGCGAATGCACCAATCATGATTAGTATAATCGTCACTTTCTTGTTCCATTTTTTAAAATTACCTAGCAAGGTTTAAGTACTTATCCTTCTTTTCACTTTCTTTCAGTTTTTTTCTGTGGTCAGCCGGGACAGCAAAGTCAACAATTTTACAAATCATTATTATTATTATTATTATTATTATTATTATTATTATTTCATTAGAGGGTTTTCACATCAGCTTTCGCTGATGGTCTTTCACTGGATATTTAGGGACAGCAAGTCTCCTAATGTCTCTTGGACTCTTCTCAGTATTCTGGTCGTTTTCAATAATACTGTTGTTTGGATGGTCTCCACTCAGCCGCCAACTTCCAAATCCTCCAGGCCCTTTAATAATCCTTTAGTTACCGTGCCAAAAGCACCAATCACAATTGGTATAATTGTCACCTTTATATTCCATATTTTTTTCCAATTCTCTAGCAATGTCTAGATACTTATCTTTCTTTTCACATTCTTTCAGTTTTATTCTGTGGTCAGCCGGGACAGCAAAGTTGACAATATTGCAGGTTTTCTTTTTTTTTTTTTCTTTGTTGATTATTATAAGGTCTGGTCTTCTAGTTGAGATTAGGTGATCCGTTTGTATGTCAAAGTCCCATAGGAGCTGGTGTGTCATTTTCTATGAGAGGTGCTGGGTTGTGCACATACCATTTCTTGGCATGATCAAATTTAAATTTCTTGCACATTTCCCAGTGGATCACCTTGCCCACCCAGTATTATTATTATTATTATTATTATTATTATTATTATTATTATTATTATTATTCAGTTTGAAAAGGAATATATACAAAACGTTAGAGCGGCTACATAAGGAACAAGCCGAATAATTTCATTCATATTATGCTGAGAATCTATTACTTCTCCTACGACTAGTAAATCAGAAACAGCTGATAATTCCATAATTTTAAGATCTTCCGTTGTCATCTATAAAGCTTATCAGTTTAACAAACATATTATTTTTGTCAATTGTTTGTTATCAAATTATCTCCTTGTTTTAGCCTTTAGCTGTACAATATATTTGTTTGCTGTCATATTTTGTTTACACTTTCAAGAAAGAAAACTTCTCATATTTTAAAAAATGTAGATTGTATACATGCTGAAAGCCGGGAAATTGAACGCTAAGGTAACAACATATAGAGGAAAAAGGTTTTAATTATTTACCCAACTCTTATGTTAAAGTAATCTTCATGTATAAAACATCGACCTATGTCATTCAGGTTTACATTACTTTGTCAATTCAAGTTTACGTTAGTACCGGTTTTTAAATGTAAAATTTATAAAATATGTTGACACATGTTGAATAACGGTTTTACACTAAAAAAAGTTAAGTTTGAAACGACATCCAGCGGAAACTATTACTGATTCAGAATACGTACATGCTCAAATTGTTGCAAATACACTGGTTCAACTCAACCCAAATCTTTGCCGCATAATCTGGGAGGGTAGCAAGAGGCATTGAACTCAGATAGAACTAAGTTCACGTGTTTTAATCAAGACGGCTGGCCCTTGAATTTAATAAACAGATTCCTGTACATTGTAAAGAAAATCTCTTAAATTTGAAATAATGTCAACATAAGCATAAATAATGTAAGGACCACTATTGGCAGCTTAATAATTATCTGAAAATCTGGTCTCTGATAAAACAGAACAGGAATTCTTCCACGCGGTAGCCGAATAATTACTACTATATGGTTGCACCACCAGGTCTCAAAGGAAATACCTAGACAAAAAGATATTATGAAACTACTTAAGAATCCTGGAAACTGCACCCAACAAAATGGTAGTTGTATGGTCACTTGACTTTTATCTTAGAAATCATCCAAGTAACACAAAATAGGCCAGACACTCTAGAAATAAATCGGAACTGAAAAGCAGCATTTTCTGATAGACTTCTACACATGAACATGGCAGTTTTGGCCGTCAAACAGAAATGTATATTCATCAGTTCAGTGTTGACACTGTGTGCCAACAAGAGGACTTGCTTTGAGCGATAACCGATAGGAACGGAAAGAAAGAAAGAGCAAAGGAAACCCGTGATGTCTGCATACTTCGACGATGATGATAATGATAATTAGAGTGTAATAAATTGACCAGGATTCACATAATAGTTCTAAATACATTTTTGTAGAAGATATTATACATACTGATTTTATTTCCAATAAAAAATGTACAGTATCATTTTTGCATGAAGAGTAAGATATACACAGTGCATTCAATAAGTTTCCAGAATTTTTTTTTTGTACAGGCATTTATAATTGACGTAGACTTCTGAAAAGTCACTTTGTTATTGCTATACATCTTATGAGATGACTGACCAAAATTTATGATTTCAGGTTCAAATGAACAGCTACAGCAGCAATTGGAATAAACCTGATTGTCACAGCTGGTGAATTTCAAAAAATGCAATCTACACACGAGGACACGTTAGAAGAACGATATGCAATATTGTGTTTTAAACTTGGAAAAACTTCCACAGAAACGTATGGGATGTTCCAGACTGCTTTTGGAGCATCTTGCATGAATCAAGGAAGGCAGGGAGTCTGTGAGGGATGATGATAGTTGTGAGAGGGGTAAGGATGTCAATACACCAGAGTTGATTGGCCAAAGGGATATGGTTCGGGTTTAGGGTTATTATGTTGAGGTTTTAAGGGAGTTCAGGAAGAGATTCCTTGGGAAGAGGCTAGCACTCTTCAAATCGGCTCAGTGGCTTTTCCACCAGGACAATGCACCAGTCCACAACCCCATCCTTGTCACACACAATTTGACTAAGATGGGCATCAAGACAGTTCATCAGCCTCCCAATTGTCCAGACCTTGCTCCGTGTGACTTTTGGTTATTCCCTAAGCTCAAAGGCTGTCGTCATGAGACAATTGAGAAGAGGAAAGAGGCTGTCACGAAGGTCATTGACACGCTCAAACTAGAGGACTTCATTGGGGTCTTCCAGAAGTTATCAGAACGATACAACAAATGCATTGCAACCGGAGGAGATTACTTTGAAGGGGACCAGAGTTTCATGTGTGTACTATCAATAAAAGTGGCCATACAAAAAAAGTCTGGAAACTTATTTAATGATTCTGGTAGTTTCTTCCTTCGACGATGATGCATGAATGTCTAATAGTTCAATTAGAAATGTAAATAGCTGGACTACTTACACAGGTGATTTGTTAAACCAACCACACATTTTGGACAAGGTGATAATAAGTTTGGTTTGTATTTTATGTCATATCAATATTTTTCAGTAATTTAATATCTTATTGTATTTATTCTTGATTCATAAACGAATAGATGGGGGGGATAAATATTTTTAAACGAGTTAGAACTAATTTATTTGCACATAGTAAAATGGTTTCAAGTATTGCAATTTATTATTAGTCATTCTATTTATCAAGTAATCATATGTAATAGAAATAATTTGACCATAGCTATAGAGGTCCAAGTAATTAATAATGATTATCCTTAGTAAATGATTTTCACAGTTCTATTTGACGAATACATGGGACCTGTAAAAGGTACTTCAGCTGAGAGTCAGAGTGAACCTGGAAGTAATAGCATTTAAAAGATAACGTTGATTCGCGGAAGCTTCTGATGCAGTATAGTTTCATACCAGGACACTCGTTGGGTGGGGGATGGGGTTACATGTCTCCAAAGGGCAGTAGGTGTATTCAACTGCCGACTGGGGCGGAGAGTTGATAAAAATGAATGTAGTATCAGTGGGACATAAATTCTCGTTGAAACACCTTTCAGGCTTTGAATTCAGGGTTTTTCCTTCTCTTAAATTGGTTTAATTAACAAGGCTAAAAAACACTGTCTACTCTATTCTTGAGGATATAAACGCGGTGAAAATCAAATAGCCCCGTCCAGGCTTCGAACAAAGATTGTAAAGTACTTTTTGGTGACTATTTTTCTTTAATCTTGCTTGATATTTTTTACTGAACTTCTGGATTAATAAGCAGCATAGATCAGAGGTAAATTTCTCTTAGTTTAAACCTTATCATTAGTACCATTTTGTAAGTATAACATTAATCAAGTATATTATCTTTTGTCGAATATCCGATAAGGGTAGACAAGAAATTACTAAAAAGTTTCTTTGGAAAATATGTCGTACATCTTTACTGAACAGTTTGGCCTCATATTTCACTATGTTCCTAGAATCAGAGGTTATGAACCTCACTGATGACAAGACATGGCTACTCCACAAACTCGAGACCGAAATAGAGGATAGGGTGTTCTGTGAACCCTAACATATATATATATATATATATATATATATATATATATATATATATATATATATATATGTGTGTGTGTGTGTGTGTGTGTGTGTGTGTGTGTGTGTGTGTGTGTATAAATGATTTTATGATCAAAGACATTCTTGGGTAAGTGAAGGATGCAGCCCCTTTTCGACTTCTCTATTGTTTGTTTAAGTGTGTTGCATAATCGAAGTAGTAATTATTTGTTCTTACCTTCTATGTTTCAGGATGTACGAGGAACCTTCAATAAGTTTCCAGACTTTTTTTGTACAGGTGAACTTCAAAAAATACAATCTGGACGGGAAGACACTTTAGAAGAACGATATGCAATAAAATTCTGTTTTAAACTTGCAAAAAATGCCATAGGAACGTATGGAATGCTTCAGACGGCTTTTCGACCATTTTGCATGAATCGAGCATTAGTTTTTGAGTAGCATAAGAGATTAAAGGAAGGCAGGGTGTCTGTGAGGGATGATGAGAGGTGTGTAGGAGTAAGGAAGTCAGAACACCAGAGTTGATTGGCCAAATAAAGAATTTCATGGATAAGGACCGTCGTGTGTCTATAGAGACAATAAGTGCACAGTTTGATCAGTGTGGGAACTGTACACACAGTTATTTGTAGGGAACTGAAGATGCTGAAGATTTGCACGAAGTTTGTCCCAAGGGTACTCTGAGAAGATCAGAAAGAAAGACGTTGTCATGATAGCAGGGAGATGGTAGAGCTGATCAATTCAGATCCCGCAGTTCTTGATGCTCTGGTGACCTGCGAAGAAAGCTGGATCTACTGCTATGACCCAGAGACCAAGAAGGCCAGGCCGAGCAAATCCACTCGCAAACTTTTGATGGTCCCTTTTTTTGACAGCACTGGCATGATCTACATGCACTGGGTTCCCACTGGACAGACAGTCAACAAGGAATACTACATTGAGGTTTTGAGGGAGCTCAGGAAGAGATTCCGTCAGAACAGGCCAGTGGTATTTCCACCAGGACAATGCACCAGTCCACAGCTCCATCGTTTTTCACAGACTATTTGAGCAAGATGGGCATCCAGACAGTTTCTCAGCCTCACTATAGTCCAGACCTTGGCCCCCGTGATTTTTGGTTATTCCCTAAGCTCGAGGAAAAACTTAGAGGCTGTCATTATGAGACAATTGAGGAGATGAAAGAGGCTGTGATAAAAGTCATCGACACGCTCACACAAGAGGACTTCCATGGGGCCTTCTAGTAGTTGTTGGAACGGTACAACAAGTTCATTGGAGCTGGAGGAGATTATTTCGAAGGGGACTTAAGTTTCATGTGTGTACTATCAATAAAAGTGCCCATACGAAAAAAAGACTGAAAACTTATTTAATGAGCCTTGTATTTCCTTGAAGTCTGAAACTTTTAATTTTTTCAGTGCTACGTAAAATTCTTCCACGTAAACTGTACAAATTTGCTTTCTTGTCGGCCATTAATAATTTTTAGATAGGTTTTCTGTTTTTTCTGGAGTTTCCAAGTGGATTCTTGCAAAATTCTTTTAACTTTTGAGAGACCATTTTCATTCATCAGATCTATTGAAGTTTGTTATACGTTGATTATAAAGAGAAATCATACGAATATATTTCCTGGCAAGACTGGATTGACAATGTCAAAGGAATCAGTACCATCATCTGATGAGCGAACCATTGCTTTCGGGCTTTTGTAAAGCATCATCAAGGTAACACTATATGCTAAATATATTAACTCCAAATTTGCTCTGCGTATGGAATTAAATGCCTTAAAAAAACTAGGAACATATGTGTTGCCTCGAAACTCTTTTGCTCGTACTTCAATGATTTGATGAATAGTGAGAATCTCAGATGTTGATGAACGATTTGACTAAAAACTTTTCTGATTTTTTACTATGAATTTACTCTGCTTTATCTCGGATACAATGGAGAAGTCGACTGTTTTGAACCATTTGCATCAATAGCAGTATTATACCTCTATAGTTCTTAGTGATTCCGAGGTCACCTTCTTTTTTTCTATTGCGCTTTGTCTATACATAACGTTGCATAATGAAAGAAATACCTCGTCAAATCTTCCCTTATTCAATACCTTAGTGGATGTTTCATTTAAGACTGTTTTTTCTACTTTTAATTTTTTTCGGTATGGCGTGAATTTTCATACTATGTAAGTTGTCAACGTTTGTCTAGTTGACGACTAATAATTTCTCCATTTGGTTGATCTGTGACTTCAAGAGAGTTTTTAAGAAGATTCTTGAAATATTCTTGCTACTCCTGAAGTTTTTCATCTTGACAAGAAGATTTTAGTTTTGCTCCCGAGGTTCTTCTTCTTGTTCCTTCGTTTACTTTCTTCCATGTTTATCTACCGAATTTCTGATTTTCTTGATTTGGACTTGTTTTTACTGTATTTGTTTCTTTTCAAAATTTTTTTAGTTATTTCTTTTGGAGCTTTCTAACATTTTTGCTCCATCATTTTTGTTGAGTTTATACTATAAAGTAAGGATGCTTTTTCAAGATATCTTGCTCTTAACAAACTGATTTTAAAATTCAGAAAACTTAACATTTGG
Source organism: Sepioteuthis lessoniana (assembly GCA_963585895.1). Taxonomy (NCBI): domain Eukaryota; kingdom Metazoa; phylum Mollusca; class Cephalopoda; order Myopsida; family Loliginidae; genus Sepioteuthis; species Sepioteuthis lessoniana. The sequence goes on from OY757927.1 coordinate 84,099,092, forward strand.
CTTTGTAGAAACAGGGAGGTTTCTTCGTGGTGTAATGGTTAAAGCGATGGACTGCGGAATCGTAGTAACCGAGTTCGCACTCCAGTCGCGCTATTAGGTTCACTTTCGAGCAAATACCCCTGGGAAAGGTATGAACCCCCTTATCCTCCCAGCTTAAATAGTATCAATACTGTTCTTCTATCAGAATGCCTTTGGCATTAAATGCCCAACAAAGTTTGATATGCCGTTAAACAAAGAAACCAAAACAAACCTTTGTAGAAACAAACAATTTTAATTAAATTATAAAAATTGCTTGAAACCATATGATTATCAGTTGTAGATAGCAATTCTTAAAACCATACATCTGCTTCTAAATTATTTGTATTTGAAAGGAATACTTAATAAATAAACGTGTGCAAAAATGTCTTAATAAACAACGACTCAAAAATATGAATATAAAGCTACAATGAATGGAATTCTATAAAAGTTTGATATGTCTTTAACATTAACCAATCAATCTATCAATCAGTTGACTGAGATCGATAATGGAGCTGGATACTTTCTTCAGTTGTTTATATTTTTCTAAACTTAGCAAAAATATTTATTGAAAATTAAAACTTTGGAGTTGGTTGGTTTTTTTCTGTAATTTATTGCATATCAACCCTTGTGGGTTATTTATGTCAAATTCAGTTTATACGTATATCTTATCAGTATATATTGTTTGTTAACAAATAGTTTGTTGGTAACATTTTAACACCAAAAAAAAGCACATTTGTTGGCACAAAATTGAATGTTTTCACCTATTGCAATTTATTGTTTGCATACAGATTTAACTGCGATCTAACACTAATTGTTCTGCTTGCATACAAATTGTTTAATGTACTAGTAATGATACAAATTGATTATAATCATTTTTTGAACACGGTTAAATGGTATCAAGTATAAACAGTTCTATTTGACCCATTGATGGGACCCAAACAAGTACTCTTATTCTGGGTCAGAGTGGACCAGGGAGTTATGTTAATGAATTGGTACTCCATATTCCCCAAAGCTCCAGGTCTAGATCCACACCAAAAGCTGGTTTCCTTTCATATCCAGGAGACTCCTTCTGGGAAGGCCTTAATCTATCTATCTATCTATCTATCAGTAAAGTTTGCTTCTTAGCTATCTATCAAGATAGATAGATAGATACATAGATATACGTGTATTTAAACACATCTTCATTTTAATATTGAAAGTAATCGACTTGGACGTCTGGAAACCTGTAAGAATCGATTTTGATTCCATTAATATCAATCAATGTTAATTAAGGTGGCAATCAGTGGATCTTATCGATCAAATATTTGTAGTTAAAGAAAATATCAGGCATATCTTTTAATAAATATATTTAAAATCATATAAAATACGATATAAAGAAGACCAATAAACTTATAAGAGTATAGATGAAAGATAAAAGAGATGAAAGTCAGAATAGGCAGTAATTGGAACTGAATAAGATTTGAAATAAAGAAGAAACGAAGAGAAATCTGTGTCTTTTAAAAAACGTAGATATAAATATTTGCCAAGGAAAATAATTAACGGGTGAATTGTTTAAATTAATTGTTTGACTGAAAAACCAACAATTTCACGTGAAGTCTAAGCTCTGTTGGTGGGGTTTAGACTTGGCCAACAACATCATCTGGAAAATCCCTCCAAAGGTGGATCCAGTGAATGACAGTAAACTCTATCCGCTCATTTAATTACTTCCAAGACCACTGAGACTCGTAGAATTAATACCTTTTTGGGTTTCATCCATATGTCAAATATATCTGTAAGAAAATTATTAGTATTGGATAAAAATACACGAAACCACAGAACAGTGTTTAAATAGATGAATATTTATAAATAGAATTAAAAATCTATGAAATACTTTAAGCTATTATTTGTATTTATAATAGGTACTCGAGCATATAATTGTTCTTTAATGATGTTTATTTGATGTTTTGAAATATATAATCGTGTACAAACATGAAATTACTTTCAAAAAGTATTATTAACGGGGTATAGGAATCGTTGATTGGCTTGAGAGATCGAGGTTCAATCCCAAGTTGATTCATAACAAAGACTAAAAAAAGTGATACTCGATGTCTCCTTGCATAACACTCAGCAATATAAGGAAGGTATAGAAGGTAAAGTGGAACAATCCAGGGGAAGGAGTTACGCCTTCTCCTACACCTCTGTGTAGTAGCTATCAAAAAGGGAGCCTTCGGGTCACCCTCGATTAAGGTCACTAGCTTTACTTACTACTTACTTAAAGCTAAAATTATTTTCAAAGGATAAGAATTAGTTATTTGAAATCATGTAATTATGTAAATTATCAATCGATCTGCTGATGGAACTTTGAATACATTCACTGTAGAAGGGGACGACCAACGCCAAAAGGGGTATCCTGGGTATGACACAAAATTGCATCCAGCGATAAGGTTTCTCATGTGACACCCTCGGATTTATGAGCTCACCACTTTTCTCCAGGGGCCTATATAACCCTGAGTGTGTCCCATATATAGTTTGAATCGATCAGTTTGAATAGTCTTTGTATTAAATTGGAATACTTCATGCTATATAACTGTTTATTAATTGTATTAAGAAATTGTTACTAACCGTATAATTGTAGACGAGAGTTTTTTTTATTAGTCACTTAAAAGCATTTCATTGCACGTAAATTATTCTTGGGATAGGAATATTTGAATCTGAATAACAGTCCTCATCTTGGTTGTTTTTCTCACTACGTTTCGGCCAAATTTCACCTCTAGCCTTCTTCCGGTGATTAACCGCGACCTCGGATAGGAATGCTGAGTCTTTTAACCGTATCCCCAGTGATTACTACCTTAGTTATTGTCTATCACTCCGGCTTGGGTAGAAATTGAAACCGCTATCTTCTGACAATGCTCACTTGGAACCGTAGAGACTCAACGCCTTTATCCGTTGCGCCGCGGGCCCCGAAGACAAGACTTGTAAATTAATACTCAGATTTAGAAGCCTCATCTCAAAACGGATTCCCAATACAGACAATTACTGAATAACAGCATGTAAACATATAATTATTATAACAAAAATGCAATAAAAACATACCATTAAAACATAATTGCAATGGAAAATCTTTGTTATTAAGATACAACTTTTTGGATGATAAATGCTTTTGCCTTTTGGTTTTACGTAGAATAAGTAAAAATCTTAACAAACTGACCTAATGTCACTTCTGGCACGCGTCGGAGGGATTCTATTGACATAAACACACACACACACACACACACACACACACACTAAAAAGGGTAAACTTCGCTCTTTAACCATGATAAGACAACTTGACTACGAAAAGATTTTCATGCTTTCACTTCTGTGCATATATTTTTGTTCGTAGATGTTCATGATTTTAAAAATTCACCGGTCTACATCTGTTTTGTTAGAACATAGTTTTGCACTAATTTCAAGTTTCGAGCAGCCTCCATCTGGTCGAGACATTTTTGGACCATTTGTAGGTTTATACGGTGGTGATTTTCCCCATTTTTCTAACTGTACTAATTTTACAAAGATTAGCATTTCATTCAGGAAATTAATGCCAAGAATCCTTTCTGATCTCAAACCATGCGAATAGAATAGCTGACGCAATAACGGAAGTTTTTTTTTTATCTTTTCATCTTTACATGCAAAAATTTTTTAAAAATTACTAAATATCTATTGAGATAAAGCAAGCTAACAGAGATATAGCGCGCACACACATACACAGACACACACACACACACACACACACATATATATATATATATATATATATATATATATATGATATCAATGTCAGTGTACTTTATTTGTAAACCATTCTTTCGGTTAGAAGGTATTTGATATTGTAAACGAATGGTAGAATGGCGCCAACAGAGAAAGAATAACGAGTTCACAAACAGGTCAATAGGTTTAATTTCTTAACATATAAAACTTCAAGGATTATTTTACACCAAAGGCACCCTAGTGAAAGAACAGCAGTGATACTATCTAACTTCTAGTTGAGGGTAATGCGAAGATTAATTCCTTTTCCAAGATTATTAGTCTGAAAATGAGCGTAATAGCACGATTGGAATTTGAATTGGTTTATATCGCGTTCGCAATCCTGACCTTTAGTCATAATGCCACGGGCACACTCCTCATACTGTAGGTTATGCATACTAAGATATGTTTAATCTCGTCCCCTGACTAAAACAGCAAATGACTAGGCTTTGCTGAAGACAGTATGTTCGATAGGTCATCCAAGTGATGACTGAGGCTGGTCGTGTTATATAATTAAGGAATGATTTTTTCTATATGAATCATTTTTCGTTTATTATATTTTATAATTCAGTTTGGTTGGGCTTCGAACTATTCAGGTTAAGAGTTCAGACGTATAGTCAATTGGTGCAGTTTACGCTCGCACGCAAAGGATATGACAATCACAATTGTCATAATAAACCCCCTGACAGGAAATGTGGCGGAGAGTGAATGACGTTATGCACGGAAGAGATGGTCCTTAGAATTTGAGGATTTTGAAAAAGAGTCAGTTGAAGGTTTACATTGGACCATGCATGCAGACACTTGAGTTTCTGCCATACAGTTAAGAGTTGAAGATGTAGTTGGGTTTTTCGGATATCTACAGACAGATATCTTAAACATCACAAGATGCACCGTGCGTTGGTTGGTTCAGATACTATGTTCAGCATAGTAAGAATTGTGTCTCTCTCCTCGTGTCGAAGAACTGAAGTCAGATACTAATAAAAACGTTTGTACCTGAACAACAGAGTCCGCTTGTATTTGTATGTGCCTGTGTTTGTATATGTATACATGTGGTATACAACAGTCGGACTATGTCAGATGATGGTGAGGGGAGGGTATTCTGTGAATTCCAATATAAGGAGACTGGTTTTTCTATTCGGACACTTGCTTGATGGCTGGGATACGATGAGATAAATGTTTTTGTTTTCGGAGTTCCGAACGACGATTCAAAGTTATTGGAAAAAACGCTGTCTACGAAAACGAAGAAGCTATCCCGCGTATTTTGTTCGGTATTTATTTCCACCTTTTTTTACGGCCTTAGAAATTGAGCAGAAAGTATGAATCAACAGATGTCCTAAAACTTGATACACATAATTTTTTTCTTTTTCTATCCCATTCGACAATTAGCCCTCATTTATACTGCGGTCACCGGTGACAACTCAACATACCTTTGGTGGGTGTCCTCGTGGTGTAATGGTTAAAGTGATGGACTGCAGAATCATATTAGTGAGTTCGTATTCCAGTCGTGCTATTACGTTCACTTTCGGGCAAATACCCTTGGGAAAAGTATGAACCCCCTTATCGTCCCAGCTATGGGTTAAATAGTACCACAACTGTTCTTCTAGGAGAATAGCTTTGGCATTAAATTACCTACACATGTTGATATGCTATTAAACAAAGAAACCAAACCCATCAACATGCTTTTCACAATGAAACATTACCTCAGTTGAAAAGCAAACAGCGTCATGCAGAGATTGAACTTGGCACTCTGCGTCTATTTTCTTTAACGAAAACCGTTATGCCATACACTTTTACATGCAAATTAAAATAAAGAGAAGGAATTGGTGGGGAAAAATCAAAGGAAAATGCTATTAAGTCCATGACGAACGTCATTGTGAAGGAAAAAAGGGGAAAAACAAAATTCAAAAGAATTGCGACAAAATGTTAAAACAAAAAACTGATAAAATTAAAAATAGAATTTAAAAAAATGAAGAGATGAAGGCCGAAAAGATTGGAACTGCAGGAAATTAAAAACAAGAGTGAAAGAAAAAAATACCGAACATAAATACTGAATAAAATTGTTAGAGCGAGGGGAAAGCAACAAAACAAAGTAAATAAAAACAAAATAAAGATAAAAGGAAATTAAGTGGCAAATAATACTGAGGTAATTAACTTACTAGTTATATTCTTAAGAAAACAGCGCTTATCTGTTGATCATTATCATTCACTCTCCCATTCTCTCTCTCTCTCTCTCTATTTTTCTCTCTTTCTCCCTCATTCTTTCTCTCCCTTACTCTCTATTTCTCTTTCTTTCTCTACTCTATAAATGCGTGCGTGTGTGTGTGTGTGTGTGTGTGTGTGTGTGTGTGTGAAGAAAACTGTTCTGATCAAAGGAGTAATCACGTGAGAGGAAGCACTTGACTAGCTAGTAAGATTACTGTGGTAAGACATATGTATTGACATTTCTCAAGAGAGAGACACATACTCATATATAGAAATGTGTATATTTATATGTATATGTGCGTGTGTGTGTGCGTGTGAAAGTTAACACATGCTCCTTCATTCAATGGTTGTACAAGACAGGCACTAACATTGGTCACACACACACACACACACACACACACACACACACACACACACACACACACATACGCACGCTTTCTCTCTCTCTCTCTCTTTCTCTCTCTCTCTCACTCACACACACACACACATGCATACATACACATATATTAGAGGATCCAGTTTTGGTGATCTGAGAAGTTGTCATTCACCCTTTCATTGCCATTACTCCCAAGTTCACTCTAACCTGTAAAAGTATTCGGTTGAACCGGAGGCAAAAATATCTGAAGAAACTACAACAATTAATCATGTAAATATGAACGTACAATGAACTCAATTCCTTATCGTATAGAATACCACTTAACCGGTTAGTTTGGTTTCTTTGTTTAATGGCATATCAAACTTTATAGGTTATTTAATGCAAAAGCCATTCTCCAAGAAGAACAGTAGTGGTACTATTTAATCCATAGCTGGGAGGATAAGGGGGTTCATACCTTGCCTAAGCGTATTTACCCGAAATTGAACGTAATACCGCAACTGGAGTTCAAACTCGCTTACTACGATTCGGCCGTCTAGCGCTTTAACCATTACACCACGAGGTTGACAAGTTGATATACCATTAAAATCAATCAATCAGAAATGCTAGCACACACACACACGCACATACATGCACTTTTATATATAGTGTAGAATAACTTAATACATACGAACACACGCAATCGGTGTTAGTTCATATTAGGCTTCTGTCCACAAAATGCCTATAAATTTGCACACATATAAAGTTAAAAAAAAATAAAATACCAAGAAATTATTGAGATGAGCGTTTCTGCGAATTTGTAACTATTTTTATCTGCACAAAATAAGCTTTTCTATTTATCATTCTATTTAGACTCCCCCCCACGCATATATATATATATATATATATATATATATATATATATAGAGAGAGAGAGAGAGACGGAGGGAGGTAAATATATGGAGGTGTACTTGGTGCAATGGTTTGCATCATAGGGAAGACACATTGTGACAAAATTCCTGGAGGTGGCTGTTCAGCTATGAGTAAATATTCGAGCCGACTGGTCCCTTACCTTCATATGAGAACCATTCTAGAAGAAGGAAAACTAACTTCAAACGTGTCAAACTCACCTTAAAAAAATGATCTTCTGTCACAACCCTTTCGTGTAAAGAGGTTGGGAAACACACACACACACACACACACACACACACACACACACACACACACACACACATATATATATATATATATATATATATATATATATATATATATATATATATATATATATACGAGGTTCATTAGATAAGTTTCCAGACTTTTTTCGTATGGGCACTTTTATTAATAGTACACACATGAAGCTCCAGTCCCCTTCGAAGTAATATCCTCCGGCTGCAATGTACTTGTTTTACCATTCCAACAACTTCTAGAAGGCTCCATGGAAGTCCTCATGTGTGAGCGTGAAATGACCTTCCTCTTTCATCTCCGCAATTGTCTCATAACTACAGCCTCTGAGCTTAGGGAATAAGCAAAAATCACAGGGAGGCAGGTCTGGACTATAGGGAGGCTGAGGAACTGTCTTGATACCCATCTTGGTCAAATAGTGTGTGACAAGGATGGATTTGTAGACTGGTGCATTGTCCTGGTGGAAATTCCATTGACCCGATTTGAAGAGTGCTGGCCTCTTCCCAAGGAATCTCTTGCTGAACTCCCTTAAAACCTAAACATAGTAACCCTAACCCGAACCCTATCCCTTTGGCCAATCAACTCTGGTGTATTGACTTCCTTACTCCTCCAAAACCTCTCATCATCCCTCACAGACTTTCTGCTTTACTTGAATCTCTTATGCCATTCAAAGACTGACGCTCGATTCATGCAAGATGGTCGAAAATCAGTCTGAAGCATTCTATACGTTTCCGTTGCGTTTTCCCCCAAGTTTAAAACAGAATTTTATTGCATATCATTCTTCTAAATTATCAGATTGCATTTTTGAAATTCACCAGCTGTGACAATCAGGCTTTAGTAGGGTGTATTCCAATTGCTGCTGAAGCAGTTCCTTTGAACCTGAAATCATAAAAGATAGTCAGTCATCTCATAAGATGCATAGCAATAATATATTGAATTTTGAAGAGTCTACAACAATTTTAAATGCCAGTACAAAAAAGTCTGAAAACTTATTGAAGGAACCACGTATATATATTTATAGATGAAATGTATGTATGGAAGCAAATAATTGAAAGGAATCCGAGAGTTTGGAGGAAATTGAAAAACAAAGTTATTAAAGAATGATGGATTATTATGAAGGAAAGTCGACGTTAAATCGTTTTGGTTTTCTCGACACTCCATCAAGTGAAATAAGCGTTGATAGAACAACGAATGAAGTATCATAAAATGAAATAAAATAGAATAAACTATTTATTATGATTATTGTATTTTATTAAACATACATCGTTTTAATGTCAACTTTCCTTCTTAATAAATTCAACACTTCTGGATTACTTTGTTTTCCATTTTTCTCTATATATATAAACATTAGGGTATTTTCTTCGTCGACTCGAGAATATAACAATACATCTCTCTTTTATGAAACACTACTGCATAGTTTGGAACGAGCAGCAGCAAGCATAGGCCTCTATGTTAATGCACACAAAACGGAATATATGTGCTATAACCAAACGGGGGACATCTTCACTCAAAAAGGAACCCCTCTTAAACTAGTAGACAAATTCACGTACCTAGGAAGCAGCGTCGAATCAACCGAAAAGGACATCGAAACGAGGTTAACGAAAGCATGGACAGCTATCAATAGGCTGTCGATTATATGGAAATCAGACCTAACCGATAAAATGAAACGCAGTTTCTTCCAGGCAGCGGTCACATCGATACTGCTATATGGATGCACTACATGGACGCTAACAAAACGGCTGGAGAAGAAGCTAGATGGCAATTACACAAGAATGCTGCGTGCAATCCTGAACATGTCCTGGCAGCAACACCCCACAAGACACCAGCTGTACGGCCACCTGCCCCTATCACGAAAACTATTCAAGTTAGACGAACCAGACATGCAGGACACTGCTGGAGAAGCAGAGATGAACTCATAAGAGATGTACTCTTATGGATCCCCACACATGGCCGCGCAAAAGCAGGACGACCAGCTCGAACGTACATTCAGCAGCTATGTGAGGATACGGGATGTTGTCCTGAAGACCTACCTAGGGCGATGAACGATAGGGAGGAGTAGCGAGAGAGGGTCAGGGATATCCGTGCTACCAGCGCGATATGATGATGATGATGATATATAAATCATGTTCATTTAAATCTACACTGTTGGCTGGGGTTGTAGAATACACCGACTTCATCTCTGCAGAGAGGTAAAACCTTCTCTGTGAATGTCTTTAGGGTGAGGCTACAGACATGGAACTTAGAGAATTTGGACTGCCCCTTTTACTGTCATTACTCCCAGGTTCCTTTTAAGTCGGAGTAGTAGCATCTGTTGGGGTTCCATCTATGGGTCAAATAGAACGAAATAATAAGTAACTATACTTACAACTTGGATAAAATGAGGTTTTATTTTATCACATAGGTCTGACTTTTATATGACAGATAAACTATCGATAGCAGACCATGCCTTCTCAAGTCGCGTATTGATGTCATTTTCCGTAGATGAGATCCTGCTTTCAAGATAGGAGAATTTTTCCACTAGTTTCTAGGAACCACTTTTTAATGTGGAAATATCTCCTCTTTGATTTTGATTATCTGATAAAATAAAATAACAAGCAATTTTTTCCTTACAGCAATCGTGTACATACTACTATATGGTTGGAACAGATGGATGTTGACTAAGTGTATAGGGAAGAAGCTTGAAGGCAATTACTCAAGAATTCTACAAGCTATATTGAACAAATCCCAGAAGCAACATCTCACAAACCAGTAGCTGTACATCCACCTTCCTCTCATCTCTAAAACCAAATCAGACGTACAAGACATGCGAGATACTGCTGGAGAAGGAAGGACAAGATCTTTAGTAACGTTTTCCTATGGAACCCTCACACGGACGAACAGATGTTGAACGACCAGCAAGAACTTATCTGCAACAGCTCTGTAAGGACATAGGATGTGGTGTAGTGGATAAAGACGACTGATGAGAAAGAGTCAGGGAAATCCGTGTAAGCGTCATGACATGATGATGATGACACTTAAAATTATTTAACTATGTGCAAATAGAACTATTAGTGTTAAAAGGCAATTCTTGAAACCATTTCACAGTGTCCAAATGATAAATAGCAACAATTGAAGGCTATTAGATTGTGTGCCAAAAAATTAACCCTGGCTCGCTGAAAAATAAAGCTGCCTTCAAACTATTCACTTACAAATCATATTTTTAGGATATTTATAAATAAGATTTAGTTTTGAATAACCCAAAAATTGATATACCATCAAGCCAACCGACCAGCATAAATCTATGCTCTTCTCGTCTCTGCGATTGTCAAAGCAGAACAAAATATGACCGATTGGCTCATAATAATACATAACATCTTTTATGAGTGAATAAATATTATATCCAATTGTATATATTGTTAATGAATTTGAATCTGTGTGTGTGTGTGTGTGTTTACGTAGGCGTTGATGCGCATGTGTATGCCTCGTATCAGCAAAGGGTTGTTTGTCGGGAAAATGTCGTATTGTAGGCCTTCGAAAAAATTTGGTTGTGACAAAGACGAGATGAAGACATGGCAATGCGTTCACACAAAGAAAAAGAAAAAGTCTGATACGTGGTCACATAAAAAATATCCCTCACATTTTTTATTTGCGTTGCAACTTCCCTGTAGACTGGTCTCTAAAGCAGGGGTAAGTAAATGGGTATTATTCTCGAGTCGATGAAGAAAATTCTATTGTTTTAAATCATAGCCCACTTTCAATGAGGTGGCGGGGGTCGCTAATTCCTAAATTTAAATTGTTTCTTAACATTTTTGCTCAGGAATAGACAGGCCCTTTTTTTAATATCCCCAACTCTGATGCGTGACCGTTTCTCACACTAACGTCGAGAGTTTTCGTCCTTGTCGGTCTTTCAACAGGGCACCATGTTTACTTGTAGGAGAAAGTGGATACGTCATTACAAAAATCTCTCTTTTTTTTTTGTTAATATAATTCTTAATTTTATAGAGTTTACGTTTCGCAGTTTCTCAAATCTTTATTATTCGAGATATTGTAATGTGATGCCATAAAGTTTATGGATTTGTTCATTTTTTTAATATCATTCCCTTATCTTGTTATTGTCGCGTTTTATATAAACATCCGGTAATGTTATGTATGTACTTCTAAGCGACGATCTTTGTGTAATGGTACGGTTTTCATATCGACGTTTGTAATACTTTTAGACGACAAAGACTCTTGCATCACCACGGTTCTAACAGGTCTATGAGGGTAAAACTGTGCCTTAAGTTCCAGTCGGACACCCGTTGTAACCTCAAAATGAGAAAATGTAATTAACACGCAAAGCACTATCTTGGTTGTATCTTCACAACTTCGCAGCGGGTGTGAGTCACCTTCGCGAAACTCACACAGAATGGGTGCCTCAATTTTCGCCCGTCTTCACATCACTGTGTCTCGCATACAACTGATACTTTTCCTCTTTTCTATCCCGTGTCTACTCCCTAAGGACTTTATGCTTGAATTTCTTCCAGCAAATAAGAATCTGTTGCCGATTTGCTGCTGATACACGCTTATTTCCAACCCAGGCGTCCGCTGTTAGGCCGTCCCATTCGTTTTTCTCTAATAGCCTTTCTCTCTCTTTCTCTCTCTCTCTCTCTCTCTTAGCCGTCCTCGATTATCTTTGTCATATATGTTCCCTCCTTTCTACCGTCCCTTGATCGATCAGTAATTCTCGTTAGGAAACAACTCCGTATTAACGCATTCAATCGGAGTACCTAATAATTTTACATTCGATGGAATCCTGCATTTGGACGTTACCGTGTTGGCCGACCTGCAAATTCTTACCTAAATGACCTCGGTAAGGATAAAGGATGCTACCCAGAAGTCCTGCCAGGAGCAATGATTGATAGGGGTGGATGCTGAGAGAGAGAGAGAGAGAGAGAGAGAGAGAGAGAAAGAGAGAGAGAGAGAACTCAGAGCTGTCAGTGTGACTTGATGATGAAGTTTTGAAGTCACATATCTTCCTGACCACCCTGTCAACGAAGCTAAGAATATGTCAACTATAACTCCAACAAAGGAGTAACAAAAAGCCACCAAAAGGGCTCCTAGGTATGACAAAAATTGCATTTGATGGTGAAGCTGCAGTCCTGAATATCCGAGGAATGGGAAGTACCCTTACATTATAATTATTCCCAGGTCCACTCGCACCCACAGTGGTAGTACTTGATAGGGTCTTTTTGATGGGTCAAATTGATCAGTTTGAAAGTTATTCTTATTCGAAATTCAATATTTGATACCATATAATCGTATACTGTATCAAGAATGGTTAATTAAAGTTATAATTATTCACTATGTATTGTTACTAGTTACTTGAAACCACATAACTTGGTTTGAATAAATGATTATCCTTAAATAGAAATAATTACTGAAAACATATTTGTGAATAAAATAGTATCAAAAAGAATACTTGAAATCATATTATTATTCGCAAATTATTTGAAAAGGATATAAATAGTTTATATCATATAAAATTGTACAAAAATTCTTAAGAGTAAAAAAATGTACATTGCAAATGATTCCCTTGCGTCAGATTGTAAATTTAATGGTTGACATGCCATTTAGGTCAATCAATCTTATTGGTGAGATCTTAAGAATACCCTTGAAAAAAAATCTAAAAAATGAATTAGTCTAAAACTGATCAATTGATATTATAAAATAAATTCCAAAGACTTAAAACGATTTTGACCTCTAATACTACAATACAGAATGAATATTGCAAAAAACAAAAATGTAGCATCCATAGATCTCGCTTAAATTCAGTGATTTTTTCCTGGAAAACTTTATTCCTGCTTTTAGGCACACAATCGAAAAAGGCTATGGAACACATGTATTTTTTTTTTCTGAGACTGATGTAATCCCATGGAAAGCTGAAGCTAAAAACAAATTGGAAACTGTGCCAGTGTAGAAATGGTCAGAAATATTGGAAGATAACTTTCGGTTGCCTCAGGGTTTACCCCAGAAGACTCTCTGTTGATTATGTCTGATAGCATGACAACAATCGTTTGAAACTGTTTGCCAACTAACGACAAATATCCAAATTTTCCATACTATTTAATCCATAGTTAACAAGGAAGATGTTGATTTATACCTTTCCAAAGAAAATTTGTGCTAACTGCACGCAAATTGAACCAGATAGAAATTTTCATTCTTTTGTAAACGCCGTTAACCGTCGCATCACCATAATATCAAAAGAAGAATATAATTATATCAGAAAAGAATAAGTACGTGGTGCCTTCAATAGGTTTACAGACTTTTTTGTACAGGAAATTGGTGTAGACTCTTGAAAATTCAGTCTATTATTGCTTCACATTTTATGAGATGGTTGACCAATTTTCATGATTTTAGGTTAAAATGAACAGAGCAGCAATTGGAATACGCCCTACGAAAGCCTTCTTGTCACAGCTGGTGAATTTCAAAAATGCAATCTGGACGTAAGGACACTTTAGAAGAACGATATGCAAAAATATTTTTTAAACTTGGAAAAAATGACACAGAAACGTATTGATTGATTCAGGCTGCTTTTGGAGCATCTTGCATGAATCGACCATCAGTTTCTGAGTGGTATAAGAGATTCAAGGAAGGCAGGGAGTCTGTGAGGGATGATGAGTGGTGTGGGAGGAGTAATAAAGTCAATACACCAGAGTTGATTGACCAAAGGGTTAGGGTTACTATGTTGAGGTTTTAAGGGAGTTCAGGAAGAGATTCCTTGGGAAGAGGCCAGCATTCTTCAAATCAGCTCAGTGGCATTTCCACCAGAATAATGCACCAGTCTACAACTCCATCCTTGTCACAGACTTTTTGACCAAGATGGGCATCAAGACAGTCCCTCACCCTCCTTATAGCCCAGACCTTGCTCCCAGTGACTTTTGGTTATTCCCTAAGCTCAGAGGCTGTCGTTATGAGATAATTGAGGAGATGAAAGAGGCTGTGACGAAGGTCATTGACACGCTCACACAAGAGGACTTCCATGGGGCCTTCCAGAAGTTGTTGTAACGGTACAATAAGTTCATTGCAGCCGGAGGAGATTACTTCAAAGGGGACTAGAGTTTCATGCGTGTACTATCAATGAAAGTGCTTTTACGAAAAAAGTCTGGAAACATCTAATGATCCTCGTAGTTCGTTTTGATCAAACAATCCAACCAAAGGTAAAAAAAAGATGATAATATATTTTGCTCAAACAACGACTTACATAGACCGAAGGCTGATACTAGGATTAAATACTGTTTCTTTGTTTGATGATATATCAAATTTCGAAGTTATTTAATGGCAAAGGCATCTTTGAAGAAAACAGTAGTGATACTACTTAATCTATATATGTAGAATAGGGAGCAGTCGTATCGATAATACTGTATGGATGCACAACTTGGATGCAAACAAAACAGGCTGGAGAAGAAGCTAGACGGCAATTACAGAAGAATGTTGCGAGCAATATTGACCAAGTCCTGACAGCAGCACCCCACAAGGCACCAACTATACGGCCACCTGCCTCCCATCACGAAAACTATCCAAGTGTGACGAACCAGGCATGTAGGACACTGCTGGAGAAGCAGAGACGAGCTCATAAGTGATATTCTCCAATGGACCCCCACATATGGCCGAGCAAAAGCAGGAAGACCAGCTCGAACATACATACAGCAGCTATATGAGGATACGGGATGTAGCCCTGAAAACCTGCCAGAGGCGATGAACGATAGGGAGAAGTCGCAAGATAGGGTCGGGGATATCCGTGCTAGCGGCACAACATGATGATGATGTTGATGATACCTTTTCCAAGAGCATTTGTCTGAAAGTGACCGTAATACCGCCAATGGAGTTTGAACTCGTTTACTTGGATGTCGTAGGCTAGCACATTAACTACTACGTCATAGAAACTCCCACCGACAAAAATTCATGAACTCCTCAACAACATACAATGGAGGAATCACTCCAGTTTAAAACAAATATTTACATATAATACATATAGAATTAAAGAATAGATCTAGGCTATAATTCTTCTATATACTCAAATCAGTGGCCCTCATTTTAGAAACATTTTTATAATATTGGCCATTAATCAAAAACTACATCGATTTACTGAAAGTACCAAAAAATTAGGCATTATTGACGAGCTGTCAGTACATTCTTCGCGATGAAATTCTGAGGTAGGCAATCATCATTATCATCGATTGATGCTCTCTATATACTGCTTCCATTTGGTGGCCATTGTTAAAACATTTCAGGTGTGGTAACATCCAACTATTTTTAGGTGGCAAACGGTAGCCAGTTACCTTTTGGAAATTTTAAATACTGTATTGTATTCGATCCATTAGGGAATATTTTCAGTCTCTTGCCTATGTTGAGAGGATAACTGGAGTCAGATAAACATTTCTAGTTCTTATTTCCCAGAGAAATTACATATTTGTCTATTTCTCTGAAGCAGAATATTGCATAACAATAACGATAGATTGAACTGATGTCTGCCTCATTATTAGGCATACTTTAACCATTGTTATATTTAGTTATGTCATGTGTCCAGTAAGACGATCTATAAGAGATTTGTTAGGGTATTAAATCATGTCCCTCATCTGACTGTTCAACCAACTAAGTTTACACACACACACACACACATACACCCACACACACATATATATACACACACACAAACACATACACACACATACACACACATACACACACACACAAACACATACACACACATACACACACACATAGATAGATAGATAGATAGATAGATAGATAGATATTGATAACGTAGCTTGTTATATTTATAAAGAGTTCTCAAAATTGGTGATCAAGTATATAAATTTAATTTTTGATAGGGTGCTTGGAGGCTGCTAGTTTTTTTTTTCTGCAATCATCAGAATATCATTAAATATTTTATATATATATATATATATATATATGTGTGTGTGTGTGTGGTGGGTGTACCTAAAATGTATATATATATATATATATGTGTGTGTGTGTGTGTGCCTAAATATAGCAAGATAAAAGCCTTAAATAAATTTATAATATATATGTAAGTTCATAGACTTAAAAGTGCATATAATGACGTCATACATGTTGCTGATAGAATTTTTGACCAATGATACCGAATTATTGCAACAACAATGAAAAAATGTGCGAACCAAAAACAGGTCACATTCAAGGAGAGTATCTTGGTCAGACTATGGAATTTTCAGGCGATTTCCGTATATCCATAGATTATCCCTTATTCCTGTTGAGTAATAAAAATGTTGGTATGGAGCGACAGAAAGTATGTCATGCATTCTCTTGGTTACGAAGAAATAGAATTTTATTTTTACTTGGATTTAAAAGAAAATTATTTTCCCTAGTGAATAGGATATTATTTGTCAATATTGTGAGAGAAAAACGTGTTTTGTGTAAGATGATAACATTACGAGGCGTATACAATAAGTTTCCAGACTTTTTCGTATGGGCACTTTTATTGATAGTACAAACATGAAATACTATTCCCCTTCGAAGTAATCTCCTCCAGCTCCAATGCACTTCTTGTACCGTTCCAAAAACTTCTGGAAGGTCCCATGGAAGTCCTCTGGTGTGAGCGTGTCAGTGACCTTCGCCACAGCCTCTTTCATCTCCTCAATTGGCCTCCAAGCTTAGCGAAGTCACAGGGAGCAAGGTCTGGACTATAGGGAGGCTAGGGAACTGTCTTGATGTCCATCTTGGTCAAATAGTCTGTGACAAGGATGGAGTCGTGGACTGGTGTATTGTCCTGGTGGAAATGCCACTGAGCCGATTTGAAGAGTTCCGGCCTCTTCCCAAGGAATCACTTACTGAACTCCCTTAAAACCTCAACATAGTAACCCTAACCCTAACCCTTTGGCCAATCAACTCTGGTGTATTGACTTCCTTACTCCTCCCACACCTCTCATCATCCCCCACGGACTCTCTGCCTTCCTTGAATCTCTTATGCCACTCAAAAACTGATGCTCGATTCATGCAAGTTGCTCCAAAAGCCGTCTGAAGCATTCCATACGTTTCTGTGGCATTTTTCCAAATTTAAAACATAATTTTATTGCATATCGTTGTTCTAAAGTGTTAGATTGCATTTTTGAAATTCACTGGCTGTGACAATCAGGTTTTAGTAGGGTGTATTCCAATTCCTGCTATAGCTGGTCATTTAAACCTGAAATCGTAAAAATTTGTTATCTCATCAGATGTATAACAATAATATACTGAATTTTCAAGAGTCTACAATTTTAAATGCCCATACGAAAAAAGTCTTAAAACTTATCATATGCACCTCCTAAGTCTAAAAAATTACGTCAATAAAACTGTTGAAATATAATCGACATATTACGATATATATATATATATATATATATATATATATATATATAAATTGTTGGAGAAATTTACCCAAATTGTCCCGAGCTGTTTCTGATCTTTCATAGGACATCATCAGGGGTTGCTCGCATGTATAAAATGTGATTTTTAAAAGAGTGTTAAAAACAGTTTGTTTTTAGGTCTTTTGATAACATTACAAAATTACATAAACGCTGAGTTGGATAAAACTGTGATGCTAATGAACTTAAAAAAAACAGAACGCTATCAACGGAAATAGAATATTATTAAGAAATATGGAATATAAAAAAAAATAAAGGCATTTCAAAACATTGTCGCTACTTTCAAAATTAATATATATATATATATATATATATATATACTTCCATTTTTTAAAAATTTATTCATGTATAGCGAGGAGACAAAGTATAATATAATAGGTTATCTCTATTCCATTACTTTATTCAGTAAATATTGGATGTAATCAGGAAAATGCAGTGAAACATAAATTTTTTGACATTTCATATTTAGAAGATATAATTTAAAATTTAATCAAACTATTTTTTTTTCCTTTGAACATAAAGGTAAAGTGGTTACTATAATATACTAAACTATTTTTACACTGTAATCTTCTTATTATATATGCAATTATGATTCCAATTTAACGCCAAAATCATTTTTAATCAGTAGAATCGTTACAGTACTATATGTACAACAATTTCAGTGCAACATCACATCATTTTCATCTATAAAATATAATAACCATAAAAACAGAAAAAAAAACCCAAAATTTGCATTTTGTGTTTCAAGTTGCCGTTCCTTCAGTGATCCAGTATCTATACGTTTGAAGGGAGTAGGATTCAGTTCAATAAATATATAAAATATGAGTCACCTGACTATTTCATCGTTGACTGAGTCATGTTGTTCAATTTGTCAACAAATTACAAAGTAACTTTTTACTTCCATAGCAAAATCATGCTACCAACTCCGATTTTTTATTTTACACATTACTCTAATTCAAAAAACTTTCAACGTCTTTCCTCCAAGTTTCTGGGACCTTCATTACAAGCATAACTATATATATATATATATATATATATATATATGTGTGTGTGTGTGTGTGTGTGTGTGTGTGTACGCTGCGTTTTAAATAATTAAAGATATGATTTTTTTCATTTTGTCCAACTACCTGTCGGAATTTAATGGGAATAGTATTATGCGCAAGCTGTATAAGAGCTGTAACAGGTAACTAACAATGGCCATTTGCAATATTTACACGATATAGAAGTGTTCCAGACGCAATAGGTAACTAACAGTGGCCATTTGCAATATCAACACCATATAGAAATGTTCCAGACTATAGACGAGTGTCATTATAATCGTTCAATCACAAATTGGATCACAAATGTGACTAACCCGCTTCTAAGAAGATTTTATAACATCTGAACTTTCTAAAGGTAAATCTTCTTAAGAAATATCCATAATAATTGGAAAATATTTAATGATTTAATGCAGTTCCCACGAAGGAGCGTTAGAGGGTCGATTAGGCTCACTTGAGGGAGGTTTTCCGACGTTTTTGGTCACAAATGAAACGGGAAGCTGCAAATAACCTAAGCCGGACTAATGGAACCCGGTTCAGTAGCCCTGGAGAATCAACCTTGTCCAGAGGTACTGACTATTGTCATCTGAAAAAGGTCGAGACATCAGAGAAACCAGTACCAAAGCATTGATTGACAAAAGTTCACTTACAAATGAGTTTGAAATAGGCAAAGGAGAAAAGAAGGTCGATTTCTCGAAAGTCCTGTTCATTGATAAAATTCGTGCAACACTTGATGGTTGGAGCAAAGGTTGGTCGTAAATGGACGTGATCGTTATCAATACTTGAGATGCCAAGAAGGAATAGGAGGTATTGTAATTTAGACTGATACTATTGGAGATATCATCACTGATCCGTGGAGAGTACCTGGTGGTCTGAAAACAAACTCAGATGCTTATGTAGCCTTCCTTAAGGAGCACCTAGAATCTTGGCGACAAAAATCCAAAAGTCGCTTTCGGAAGAACCACCGTATTTAGGCACAATAATTCCCCTTCGCGTGCAGTGCATACATCTACATTGTACCTGCAAAAAATTAGGCTTCTATGAGCCTCGGAGGATGAATTAGTTGGTCATTTTTCCAGACTTTAGCCCAAATAAATACTTGTGGAGCATTCTGAAGCAACCTGTTTACGAGAATGGAAGTTAATTTAGAGGCAACTATAACATGTGGCAGGAAATATTCAACATATCACTTGAAAAAAAATCAGAGGAAATAAACATGTTCGATGGACCAGCAGCTTTTCCAAGTCATTAAAAAAAAATGATCACATATCTCATATCAACCAAATCCATTATTTTTTTCGAACTTTGTTTACTTTTTAATTTCGATTTAATTTCATATTAGTTAATTTATGCATCCATAAAATCTGTAAATGAAGCAATTGATGTTTTATTTTCTTTTTAAAGGTTTCCTTTATTATACCTCGCTAGTAATTTGACACACTAATAATCTAATTAAATTACGTAAATGACTGTAACTTCAGTTCCTTTTTTTAAAACCTTTGGATTTTTGCAGAGTAGGTGTATGTACATATTGTCATCCTTATATGATAATTTCGTTAAATTTTAAGAGTTGGTTTTTGGATAAGAAGGAAATGTGTCACGTCGTTAATAATTGGAAACGCTGTGTATGTCAATAAGAAAATGAATTGAATAAATTAAACGGATGGACTAGAGTACTTGTTTAAAATCTTCTGATAAACAAGTTTTCTCGTCAAATTGAATTTCATATTAACGTTAAGGATATAAGAAAATAATTTTTAGAATTAAGACCATAGAATATCCTAAGGATTTGCTGATAATTATTGATATTGATTGACAGTAACTTCATTGCGCTATCTTTTATTGTATCAGTATTGTGTATGCTCGTTGAAATTTTATATATCCATGTTTGTTTTAAGTAAATTTAAAATTTGTGGAATTAAAACAATAAAATACTTGTGAGTTATGATTTAAATATTGCTATAGAATTTCAGAGAAAGTGAGAGTCCACACAAGGGTGATGTTGGTTGAGATAGGTATCGTGGCAAAGCAGTTACAAATATTCTAGTGTACTAAGAATTACTTTCCTAAACCGCTTCACTTGTTGTTTCTCTTAGCTAATTTTTTTCTATCCTTTCAGGTGATGCACGCTAAATACGGAATACAAAGTTTGTTAGGTAAGTAGAAGAGCATTTAGATACAGTATTTCGTGAAAAGGAAAAAAAAAATGTGTCCAAAATCTGAAATGAGGTTGGCGAGCCGAGTTCAAATCTGGACAGGATCTCCTTTTCTTTCCCCGTTAATGATATGAACTCCTCTCAACAAGGACATTTACAACAACGCTCACCGTTTCGCCACGCGCATTTTCCAAACGGTCATAAAGTTTACAAAATTGGAATTCCCATTTCGTGCCTCTGTGTCATTTCGTGGCGTGCGGTGGTGTCGGTATAATCTGGCCAGCTTACGTCTAATTACAACTGACAAATAAAAGGGTCATATATTTGGCAGGTAGACCAGTTTTAAAGAGAGAGAGAGAGAGAGAGAGAGAGAGAGAGAGAGAGAGAGAGAGAGAGAGAGAGAGAGTTTGTTCTTGTGATTACCTTGAAATCGACGCATCTGGAAAATAACTTTGTTTTGATCCCTAATATACAAGTTCGCGTTGAAATAGAGAGACAACTTTTCCTTGACTGACCATTTAATTCTAGGACCCCTTTGGACGTATATGGGATTTAAAGATTGATTGAATGATTTTAACAGCACGTCAATTCATCAATGGATATTTTGAGGTTAGGAAATTGTGTTCATTGTACCTATATTTGTATGTTTTGTGTCGTTGTTTCTAAAGATGATTCTTCACATAGTCCTATCGAATACGAATAATCTTTAAACAGATTTATTTAACCCAAAGATAGGACTGTAACAAGTATTGCCGCTTCGGGATAGTAATAGCAATCAAAGTGTGCACTACACTCTCCAGGACTGGAGTCTTTTCTTCGGAAGCAGTTTAGAGTCATACTCAGCGCATCCCTTTTTGGAGGCTGATCTTACGACTATACCGGAGATGAAGCTAACAATTTCTGAACCCTGTCCGCAAGGAAAAAGGATTTTATGTTTTTAATTTTGATAGGGTTAAAAAGTTACAATAATTTACAAGTTACGTTTTCATAATATTGAAGGTGCTCAGCTAACTCATCTTAACTTTTCACTCCCAGATCGTTTCATTTTCTTTGAATTTACTCACAAGATAAGAGACATCACTATTCATCCATATTCAACCCATCAAAATCTTTCAATAATCATTATCTCATTGAAAGTAAAATTATTTGATTCACAGGAAACGTTACAGGGTTCCATTTGACTGCCGTGGTAGTGGAACATATATTACGGGATTATAAAGAATGTTAAATTATCCGTCAAAGCTAGAATATGTAAATTTATATGTAATAATTCTTGGTAATAATTTTCTTTATGCTATTTAAAAATCGATTAAGTTACACGTGTTTAGAACACGCTAACTGTATCGACAGCAGAGGGGTGGGACCTCTGAAAAAAGAGATATCCTAGGTATGACACTATACTATATTTGATGGTGAGGTTTCAGTTCTGGATATACTGGGAATGAGAAGTACCCCTATATTGCCATGGCTTTTCTTCTAAAAATGAGACCCACGAATCTCTGTTTCTTTTTCTCAGTGCTTTTTCGTGTTCTAAATTCAGTTGTAATTTCTTCTCGGTGTCAAATGAGAAAAAAAATGGATGTTCAATCTTTCTGTTTTATAGCCATACATATTGATATCAATCACAACTGTGATACAAACATATCTATAAATGCAAGACTCAAGCGAAAACAGATGGACTGTGTTGTTCAGATACGAAAGGGTTTATTAATTTCTGATTTCGGTTCTTCGACGCTAGGAGAGAGACACAATTCTTAAAAGTCTTTCGTAATGATACTATTCTAACTCCACCGCCCAAAGTTCGGCACATCTCGTGGTGTTTAAGATCTCAATTCATCTCTGTCGGTAGAGATCTGAAAAACTCAACTGAAATATTTGAAAGTTGTAGATAAATACGTAAAGCTAACTTTCCTGGCAAAAAATGCCAGCACTGTATTATTTATATATCAGAGTTTGTAGGGTTAGCCTGATCATTATTAGGGGAATCCTCGTGGTATAATGGTTAAAGTGATGGACGGCGGAATCGTAGTAAGTGAGTTCGAACTAAAATCGTGCTATTACGTTCACTTTCGGACAAATACCCGTGGGAAAGGTATGAACCCCCTTATCCTCCCAGCGATGGGTTAAATAGTACCACTACTGTTCTTCTAAGAGAATGGCTTTGGCATTAAATAACCTACAAAGGTTGATATAACATTAAACAAAGAAACTTAACCTAACCTGATCATTAGTGAGGGACTAGGAAAGTCCCATAACAAAAAAAAAAAAAAAAAAAAATAGAGATGTATACCCGAGATAGCACCAAAGAAGGTACCCTCTAACATACCCGAATTAAAATCGACCCAAGACAATTAAAATCCCACCTTTTTAATAAATCACCAAGGATTTCTTTTTTGAAGCAAGCAATTAATTCCATTTTCTTGATTTACTTCTCCTGCTATTGGAAATTAGTCGAGCTATCCCCCCTTCATTGTAGTCAGGCTGCTGATAGAATATGCTAATCTTACATGCAAAATAGTTGCCGTGCTTAGCATAAAAGCTGCTGTCAAAGGAAAAGGAATAGCTGACGTGAGTTTAAATCCTTGACGAGGTTATTTTCTTTTCAATTCCTTCTAATGCCCATGGAAAAGGCGTGGGACCATTTGTTCTCCTTCAGACTATGGTAAAATAGAAGGGTGTATTAGGTTCAACATCCAGCTGTACTTTCCTTGAAAATTGACCTTTTCTCACATCCTTTTCGTTCCTTTAAATATGGGTAAATACATATTCTGATATAAGTTTAGTTCATTCATTTATGATGTGATTATCTGTTTTATCTCTGTCCATATATAATGCACACTTGCTTCTTCTGCTGCTATTATTATTATTATTATTATTATTATTTAGCAAAATAAAAGTATTAGCAGGAATTCTTCCGAGTCAGCTGCCTTTATACATGCCGTAGGAATTTTATCTGTTTCGGTGAAGATAATCCGCCCTCTAAAGCTTTCATAGAGTGCTTTTGCGATGGATTGTCTCCCTTGCCAGTTATGCTTACCTTCTTCAGTCCAGATTGCCAATGGCGTTCCCATTTCAAAAGGCGACATTTTAGATAAAGAAAAAGCAAAGTTAGAAAAATAACAATTTTAAAAGTTAAATACATTAACTTGCTTCAAGAGAGGAACTTTTAAATTACTGTCAAAATGTATCGAATTTTAAAGAACAACTAAAAGAAGAGTGACAGAATAAACAATGAAAAATAAATAATATAGAAAAGTTAAATTCTAACAAATCAAATGATAGTTGGAAGAAGAAGAAGAAGAAGAAGAAGAAGAAGAAGAAGAAGAAGAAGAAGAAGAAGAAGAAGAAGAAGAAGAAGAAGAAGAAGAAGAAGAAGGATGAGTTAAACGAGGAAAAGAATGCATAAAACAAAGAAGAAGAAGAAGAAGAAGAAGAAGAAGAAGAAGAAGAAGAAGAAATTAGTTAAACGATGAAAAGGAATCATTAAACTATAGGACTTTACACTCCTAGAATTTAATTTGGGCGGTATGCCACTTGTTCCCACAAAGATGGCGGACGCTCAATGTTCAATCTCGGGAAACCATTGGCCAGGAGGACCACGTGATATGCTTACAACTACGTCGGCGCGCGAAAATTCAAGTCCTGCGTCTTGAGCCACTGATAAGACGATTTTTTCTATAAATACGCTGTCTTAAAACACATTCGACCTCTTTTACGAATTTTCTTCGTAGCGGCAACAGCTCTTTTACGAATTTTCTTTGTAGCGGCAACAGCTCTTTTACGAAATTCCTTCGTAGCGGCAACACCTTCTCTTTGACCAAATTCCTCCGTATCAGCAACACCATGCCTCGCAGACATTATTGTACAAGAACTATGAGACGCTTTCCCGTCTTTAAAAAACTATCGGTTTCTAATCATAGAAAAAAGACATTTTAATTTTACAATTCTTTTTGTAGTTTAGTTGTGTTACACACACACACACACACACATACACACACGAGCTCACACATATATATACACACTATCAGTATGTTAGAGTTAGTTATGTTTTCATGTATTAATGTAAGTTTTGATATTATAGAATATAAATTTGTTTTTGTTCGTTCGCCTTGTTTTAAATGTTCATTTTGTCCACGCCGTTTTACAACCATTATCTATACCGCTTCTTTTATACACACGTCACCCACAAAACAAATGGTAATTACATAAGCGAATGCAGTAAGTTAGCGCCAAAAGAGAATAAGACTCTACACGACAAGGTGGGTGAGGTGATTCACTAGGAATTGTGAACGAAACTTAAATTTGACCATACCAACAAATGGTATATACACAACCCAGAATCTGTCCTGGAGAATGAGACACATAAACTTCACTGGGAATTTGCGATACAAACGGATCACTTAATCTCAGACAGACGACCAGACCTAGTGATAGTGACAACAGAAAAAAGCGAACCTGGCGAATCGTGATCTTTACCGTTCCAGCTGACCACATGGTAAAACTGAAAGCGAAAAAATAAAAAAGATAATTCCAAGACCTTGCAACGGAACAGAAAGAAAATATGGCACATGAAAATGACGGTGATATTAATTGTAATCGGTTCCCTCAGAGCAGTCACCAAAAATTGGTATTGGTACTGGAGGACTTAGAAATAAGAGGACTCGTAGAGGCCAGGTAAACTATAGCATTTTTGAGATTGGATAGAATACTGAGAAGAGTCCAAGAGACGTAAGGAAACTTGCAGTCACTCAAACTCCAGTGAGAAACCATCCGTTAACCTTGGAGTGAAAAACTTTGAAGAGAGTAAAATAATCATAATAATAAAGCGAAATCTCATATGAGAAGACTTTGACATTGCTAATAAAGAAAACCTCAAGGGAGAAACTGGATAACGTCTGTTAGTAGCTCAAAACAACGCCATAAAGACTATGTCAAAGCAAGAATAGACAAGACGCAGCAAAATAGCAGATGTAAATAATGTGGTGACGGAAACGAAACGTTCAATCACATAATAAGCGAATGCAGTAAACTAGTGCAAAGAGAGTATAAGACTATACACAACTGGGTAGCCAAAGGTGATCCACATGGAATTGTGCAAGAAGTTTAAATCTAACTAGACGTTCAAATGGTATATGCATAACTCAGAACACGTCCTAGAAAATGAGGCACACAAACTTCTTTGGAATTTGAAGATACAAGTTGATCATCTACTCTCGGCCAGATGATCATATTTAGTGAAAGTCAACAAAGAAAAAAGAAAAAAGAAAGAAAAGGGAACCCACCGAATGGTTGACTTTACCGTTCTGGCTGACCACATATTAAAACTGAAGGAAAGCGAAAAGAGAGATAAGTACCTAAACCTTGCTAGAAATCTAAAAACGGAATATGAAAGTGACAGCGATACCAATTGTAATTAGTGTGCTCTGAACAGTCACCACGGGATTGGATCTCGGACTAGACGACCTGGTGATAAGATGACGTGTGGAGACCATCCAAACTACTGCATTTTTTAGATCAGCCTGAATACTAAGGAGAGTTCTGGGAACTTGATGAGACTTGCTGTCACTCAGACTCCAGGAAAAAAATCTTCTAATTCTAGTGTAAAAAGATCTCAAATAATAATAGAAGAAGAAGAAGAAGAAATAATAATAATAATAATAATAATAATAATAATAATAATAATAATAATCGATACTACGACTCGAAGACAACATAGAAAAGTGCAGAAGAAGACGACACGAGGATCAGCAAAGTGGAAATAACCAGAAAACAAAAATTGAAAGATAACAACTGTATGTTCGTTTTCAGCGGCTAACAAGCGAGATTTAGAATGAGAAAACATAGACGGGGCTAAGAAAAGGAAACCTTAAGAGAGAAACTGAATCGCTCTGAATAACAGAAGAAAACAACGCTCAAAGTACCAACCATATCAAAACAAGAATAGATAAGTCGCAATAAAACAACAGTTATAGGTTATATGCTGATAGAGAAGAAACATATTAAGTGAATGCCACAAACTAGCATAGAAAGAGAGAGTATAAGACTAGACACCAGTGGATGGGAAATAGGATCCCCTGGGAAATGTGCAATAAATTGAAATTTTACCCTACGAACAAATGGTATATGCTCAACCCAAAATATATTCTGTAGAAGGAGAGGCATAAACTCCTCTGGGATTTTGAGATACAAAGGGATCACCTAATCTTGGCCAGACGAACAGTCCTTATAATAATCAACAACAACAAAAAAGAGAACTTGCAGTATTGTGGATTTTGCTGTCCCGTCTGACCACTGAGTACAAATGAAAGAAAGCGAAAAGAAAGATAACTATGTTGACCTTGCTTGAGAATTGAAAAAAGTGTGGAACATGGAAGTGACAGTGATATCAATTGTAAAAGGTGCTCTTGGTATAGTAACTAAAGGATTTGTAAATGCATTAGAGGACTTGGAAATAAGTGGACGAGTGGAGACCATGAAAACTTCAGCATTGTTAGATCGGCCATAATACTGAGAAGAGTCCTGGAGACTTGAATAGACTTATTGTCACTTAAACTCCAGTGAAAGACCATCAGCTAACGTTGATTTTAAAACCACTCAAGGAGTAATAGGATAATAATAATAGATAATCATAAATTCAAAGAAAGCAAAAAGAGAGATAAGTCCTTGAAACTTGTGGAGACATGCTGTCACTCCAGTGAGAAGCCATCAGCTAACGCTGGTGTAAAAAACTCTCAAAGGAGTATAAAGGATAGAAGAAGAAGAAGAAGAAGAAGAAGAAGAAGAAGAAGAAGAACAACAACAACAACAACAACAACAACAACAACAACAACAAGATTATAATACATAAAGCAATGAGAAAAAATCTGGAAGCTCAGGTGCAAATTTGACGAAATGAATATAACTTCTATTGAAGGGAACGAATCAAGGAGAAAGAAAACCAGAAAATGGATTCTGAAAATGGATTCAGAATTGCTGAAGGAAAGTGCCGAAAGCCAATGGAAAAGGGTTAAAACAGATCTCTGACCCAGCCCACCTACAGTCACGTATACCTTATTCCCCTATATATATATATATATATATATATATATAAACAGTTGGGAAAACATGTTGAAATGAAAATGCATTATATAAAAAGAATGAAAATTTAAAAAATCTGAAACACAAAATAGTAGAAATCTCCAGGGGCCCCAGATGTCATATTCCCTGCTGTCCTCATTTTAAATATTGCAAAGGGCAGAACAAGGCGGAAGAAGCATGCACACAAAGTAATAGTTGACAGATAAATGCGTGGGAATCTTTCGCTAACAACAAATCAGCCAGCGAAAGAAAGATTGAAGGGAAGAATGAATGAAATCGAAAGAGAGAGAGAGAGAGAGAGAGTGAGAGAGAGAGAGAGATGAAAAATTAATCAGCTTGTGTATCAAATAATGAAAAGAAAATACTCTAATGAAAAGTTCATTAAGATTTCGGAAGAAAAATCAAAGAATAAGAAAATTTAAATCAATAAGAAAGAGAAATGTGAGATGAGGTTTTTAGAAGGCATATATTGGTAAATCAATAAATCAATTCATGCAGCAAATGATTAATTTTTAACATAATCTCTATCCTTTTAAATACACTTCATTGAGTGGTGCATATTATTCACATACATCAAATATCTTGATAATATTTTTTGTAGAAATTTAATTGCTGCCTGTCAATCTAGGGACGTATTGATTCAAGCTCCTAATTGATTTTAAGATATAAGAATGTTCTTTGAAAGTGATTAGAAGAAAAGGAAAGCAATTGTGAGGTGAAAAATATGAGGTGTTGAAGAAGAAGAAGAAGAAGAAGAAGAAGAAGAAGAAGAAGAAGAAGAAGAAGAAGAAGAAGAAGGTTTTGAATAGTCCTGGAGACTTGAGGAGACTTGCTGTCACTCAGACACCAGTGAAAAACCACCGGCTAACGCTGATGTGAAAAGCTCTAATGAGTGAATGATAATAATAATCTCTAGCCGAAACCTTATCAAAGGAATGAATACCTGGGCTGTACCCATCGTTAGATATTCCGGAACCTTTCTGAAGTGGACCAGAGATAAACTTAAACAAATGGACCAAAGAACAAGAAAACCTATGACCATGCATAAGGCATTACATCTCAGAGACAACGTTGATAAACTATATGTATCAAGAAAAAAGGGAGGAAGAAGGCTTGCCAGCAGTGAAGACGGCAAGGTTATCCACTCGGAGATGTGCAAGAAATTTAAATTTGGCTATACGAACAAATGGTACATGCACAACCCAGCATCTCTCCTAGAAAATAACACACATAAACTCCTATAGGACTTTGACATACACACGGGTCACCTAATCTTAGTCAGAAGACCAGACCTAATAATAATAATCAACAACAACAAAAAAAAAAAGAGAAATTGTAAAATTGTCGACTTTGCTGTCCCGGCTGACCACAGAGTAAAACTGAAAGAATGTGAAAAGAAGGATACGTACCGCGACTTTGCTAGGGAAATGAAAAAAAACAAACTATGAAACATGCAGGTGACAATTATACCGATTATAATTGGTGCTTTTGGAACAGTAACTATTACTAAAGGGACTGGAAGACTTGGAAGTTGACAGACGAGTGGAGACCATCCAAAACTCCTGCATTATTGAGATCGGCCAGAATACTGAGAAGATTCCTGGAGATTTGGGGAAACTTGTTGTCACTCAAACTCAAGCGAAACACCAACAGCTAACACTAATGTGAAAAACTCTCAAGGAGTAAATAATAATAATAATAATAATAATAATAATAATAATAATAATAATAATAACTCAATAGCAGAAACCTCATCGAAGGAATAAATACTTGGGCTGTACCTCTCTTTAGATATTCCAGACCCTTTCTCAAGTGGACCCGAGTGGAACTTAAACAAATGGACCAAAGGACAAGAAAACTTATGACAATGCATAAGGCATTGCATTCCAGAGACGACGTTGACAGACTATAAGTATCTTGAAAAGAGGGAGGAAGAGGACTTGCCAGCATTGAAGACAGCGTTGACACATCCATACATCGACTCGAAAACTATATACAAAAACACGAAGGAGGACTCATTACAGCCACCAGACACGAAACTGAGAACACAATGAACAACACAATGACAGTAACTAGGAAACAAAAATGGGAAGGAAAACTAATTTATGGGTTCTTTAAACGACTAATAAACAATATCTCACACGACAAAACTTGGACATGGCTAAGGAAAAGAAACTTTAAGAGAGAAATAGAATCTCTCTTAATAGCAGCACAGGACAACGCCATAAGAACCAATCATATCAAAGCGAGAATAGATAAGACGAAACAAAATAGCAAATGCAGGCTATGTGGTGACAGACATTAAACCATCAATCATATAATAAGCGAATGCAGCAAATCAGCACAGCGGGAATATAAGGCGAGACATGACTGGGTTGGTAAGGTGATTCACTGGGAAATGTGTCAGAAATTTAAATTCGACCATACTAACAAATGGTATATGCACAACCCAGCACCTGTCCTAGAAAATGACTCGCATAAACTCCTATGGGACTTTAATATACAAACGGATCACATAATCCCGGCCAGGAGATCAGACTTCATAATAATCAACAACAAAAAAAGAGAAATTGCAAAATAGTCGACTTTGCTGTCCCGGCTGACCACAGAATAAAACTGAAAGAATGTGAAAAGAAGGATAAGTACATCGACCTTGCTAGGGAATTGAAAAAACTATGGAACATGAAGGTGACAATTATACCAATTGTAATAGGTGCTTTTGGAACAGTAACTAAAGTATTACTAAAGGGACTCGAGGACTTGGAAGTTGGCGGATGAGTGGAGACCATCCAAACGACTGCATTATTGAGAACGACCAGAATACTGAGAAGAGTCCTGGAGACTTTGGGTGACTTACTGTCACTCAGACTTTAGTGAAAAACCATCGGCTAATGCTGATGTGAAAAGCTCTAATGAGTGAATAATAATAATAATACACCAGACCTTATAATAATCAATAAAAAAAAGAGAATTTGCAAAATTGTCGACTTTGCTGTCTCGGCTGACCACAAAAAAAAAAAAAAAAAATCTGAAAGAATGTGAAAAGAAGGATAAATACATCTACCTTGCTAGAGAATTGAAAAAACTGTGGAACATGAAAGTGACGATTGTACCAATTTTGATTGGTGCTCTTGGCATAGTAACTGAAGGATTATTAAAGGGCCTGGAGGGCTGGGAAGTTGGCAAACGAGTGGAGATTATCCAAATAACAGCATTTTTGAGAAATGCCAGAATACTGAGGAGAGTCCTTGAGACTTGAGGAGACTTGCTGTCACTCAAACTCCAGTTAAAAACCATTAGCTAACACATTTTCTACTGATGGTCAGCAAAATAAGAAAACATACATGTCAAACTTTTCATCGCTCTTCCAATAGATAAAAAAATGGATCACCCAATCTCCACCAGACGACCGGACCTGGTAATAATCAACAACCAAAAAAAAGAACATGCGGTCCCAGCTGACTACACAGTTAAGCTGAAAGATAGCGAAAAGAATGATAAGTACCTGGACCTCATTAGGGAACTGAAAAATCTTAGGAATATGAGAGTGACCATTATACCAATTGAAATTGGTACTCTTAGTACAGTCAACGAAGGGTTATCAAAGGGGCTGGAGGACTTGTAAATAAGAGGATGAGTGGAGACCCGCCAAAACTCCTGCATTATTGAGATAGGCCAGAATACTGAGAAGAGGCCTGGACTTGAGGAGACTTGCTGTCACTCAAACTCCAGTGAAAGACTGTCAGCTAAAACTGATGTGAAAAACTCAAATGAGTAAATAATGATAGTAATAATAAATTATAGCAATGAACACCTTGGCAATTACAGTTTCGACATAATTTTAATTTACTAAATTGGACTTTACTTTATCTGAAATAAAAGATGGATACTAAAGTTAGAAAACTTATAAACTGACACAGAATAGATTACCAAATAGCAAATATAGAATGTCTCTAGACGTCTCATCCACCTAGAATTGACCATCAAAACAACCGTTATAGGAGTAAAGAAATACATAGAATTATATGGCTGCAAAGATCAGCTTCTCAAAAACACGAGAATCATATAGAATTGTCGGTCCTATCAGGAAAGTGTAAGTATAGCCTGGATTGACAAGCAAAAGGCTTTTGATTATGCATCCAACGAATGGATTCTAAAAGTTCTAAACATCCTGAAAACATCTTCAGTTATAATAAAATTTCTAAAATAGAATGAAGAAAGGTGGCATATTAACGTCACCTCAGATTAAACTATGAAAATGTGTGCTCGAATATGATAATCTGAGTAGTAACAATGGAAATATCCAAGGATACTCACTTCATTCTTTCCTTTTTTATATTGCTCTAATTCCTCAATCATTAAAACTTAAAAACACATAGTACAGGTTTAAAACTACTACTAAAAATTAATTACTAATTCTATACGCACGATTTAGTTAAATGATGCCAATTTAAAATGTCTAGTAAGCATTGTAAAAATATTCAGCGACGACATAGAGATATAATTTGGTCTGAAAAAATATACAAAATCACATTTAAGAAAGGCTTACTAGTAATGTCTGAAAACATGATTCTTGACATACACTTTGTAATCATAGAGAACATTAAACAGCCTATAAATATTAAGGAACTACTGCAGCGAATACTATTAATCATAATATGAATAAAGAAAAATAAGAATATAATTCTCTAGGAGAATAAGAGTCATATTAAGAACATAATTGAATGCTAAAAAGTAAGTTATAGCAGTTAACACACTGGTGGTATCTATAATGATATATAGATTTAATATAATGACCTGGGCATTGAATGAAATAAAATAGGTGGATTATTAAGTCGGGAAACTAATGACCTATCACAAAATTTATAACACAAAAGCAGGTATAGAATCCCCCTACTTCAAGTGAGATTCCAACAAGAATTGACCTAAAAAACAACCGCAGCAGCAGGAATAAAAAAAATAATTTACCACTACAATAGATTGGATGCTTGAGTTAATAAACACAAACACAAGAAGTAAAAGAAAAAAACTAAAGAGTGAAGAAAGTAATAAATTTACTAATCCACCGGACCTCACACCGAAATAAATAAACACCAAAGATAGAGATGCAAAAATTTTAACAAAGAGATAAAAACTTAAAGACTAAATAAGTTTAAAAAATAACCAACAATGAACAAAAAAATTTACATGGATGATACACAAAGAATTAATAATGTTCATATAACTGTAGTAAATATAATTGGATGACTGAAAAGTGCTTGGTTGATGGAAGAGGCAAAGGGATTATTTATTGAATCACAGGATCACAGCTAACCAACAAGAAACTATAAAAAATCCACTATAAAATGTGGATGTACCGTGGTGTAATGGTTATCGTCGTAGGAATTCCACACGACGATACGAGTTCAAATCCTGGACGAGACTGATTACATTTCATATGTAATCCTCCCTCCAGTAAATGGGTAAATAGTAGGACAGACTGGTTCTTCAGCTTTGGTGAGGCAACTAGTCTAGGAGAAGGAAAACTCTGAATTGAAACCTGTTAAGGAAGTGCCCGTGGTGTAATGGTTATCGTTGTAGAAAATGGGCACGGTGACACGAGCTCAAATCCTGGACGAGATTGATTGCATTTCACATAGCACTAATACCCTTGGGAAAGGTATGAATCCAATTATTCTCCCTCCAGCTATGGGTAAGTCTGGACGAGATTGATTGCATTCCACATAGCACTAATACCCTTGGGAAAGGTATGAATCCAATTATTCTCCCTCCAGCTATGGGTAAGTCTGGACGAGATTGATTGCATTTCACATAGCACTAATACCCTTGGGAAAGGTATGAATCCAATTATTCTCCCTCCAGCCTTGGTGAGTCTAGGAGAAGGAAAACTCTGGATTGTCACTTTGTGTCATATCCCGAGCGGAGGGGTTGGTAAATATGATATGATAAAAATCGGATCAAACCTAGTAAGTAAATTGTGCAAATAAATAACTGAATCACTAAATTTTGAATCCACTCGCTTCAGCTTAAACAATGAAATAAAAATAAAGACATTATAAGATATGATATTCTTTATATACACTGGAAAGTATGTAAATACGTATCAGGGACTGTTGGATTGTGAAAAATGGTATACACACCGATCAGAACCAACAAGAAAAACAAAGGGATCAATTATTCCCTGGAACTTTGATATACAAACGGATAGAAAAATAGAGAGCAATAGACGAGATGCAGTAGTTAATAATTACAAAAGTAAAACTTTCCTTCTCATTGATATGTTTGTAGCCGCAGATAATAACATATCAGTCAAAGAATACAATAAGAATATAATAAAATATAATGGAAATAGGAATTGAATACACGAGGCACTTTCAACCTATCACCAAGTGAGTAATTGTGCGATCCTCTAAGTCAAGAAAGGGATGGATAAACACATTAGGAAGGTACTTAGGAATCACAGATTGAATGAAATGTCAGAAAATGCACTTTTCGGAACTGCGCATCTCCTTCGGCGAGAATTATCAATGAAATTAAAAAAATAAATAAATAAAATAAAAGACTTGGAAATAAAAGGATAAGTGGAGACAATCCAGATTACAGAATTATTATGATCGTCCAGAATACTGAGAAGAGTCGTGGATAGTTGAGGAGACTTGCAGTCACTTAAATTCCAGTGAAAAACCATCAGCTAACACTCAAGAGGGAAACACTCACAGAAGTAAAATAATAAAAATAATTTGTTTGGGATTAAATTAGATGATGGAAAGCAATGCATTATGGGAATGCAGAAAACAAATTGGATGAAATTTGGCATGTTCAATTTGCTTAAACCAATTCGACAACAATGGATCCATAATAATTCTAAAATCCTGTTTGAAACTTATTAAAAACCCAAACCAACAGTAATTTAACAAAAGTGAATTAAATAAAAGAAAAAACGTTAAATTAGAAAAGATTAATGCATATAAAAAAAATACATAGCCAGCGAGGCTCACACGACAATGAATTTCGAATTTGTCAAAAATTCGTTCGGTTAAAACCGGCATCTTATCAAAGAATGATTTATGATTGCGTTGGCATTAGATGTGGGTCTAAGAGAACAAACCTTGATTAAGTGGATAAGTTGTGTTTTAAAAACGTGTTATCAGAACAAGACTTAATAGGAAATAAGACTTTTTTTGTTAAACATAAATTACATTCTTTGCTTTTTATTAGCGTTCGGCTCGATTCCATCTGTCGGGACTAAAATTGAGATTATTCATTTCATTTTATGTACCTAATTTCCTTTCTTCTCTTTTCTTTTTCTTCAAACGAAAGCACTGTTTTATTCTTTGGCCAAAGAAAATAATAGATAATATTCAAGCATTACTAAACCTATGTTCCTGTCTCGAGAAATGATTAAAGTCCTTGTATTTTACTGGACAATCTAATGCAAATAAATCATTGTAGTACGTCATTTTGTGAGTTTCATCAAACGGTTTAATTGCACTTCTTAAAAATGGATTGAATAAATGAGCAATGACGCTACATAAAAACTATTCTTATTGTTTCGATACATTACGACTGGTATTTTTTCCTTTGAAAGAAGGACAATATTTAAACTGCTTGATTTCTATTAGTTTTAAAAGTAGGCCAAAGCAGATTAATTTATTTTTGTTTTCAATGAAGCAGTCAACATATATATAGAATCATTTTTTTGAATAAGTTTGTAAATATGTATATGTAAACCTTTAGGTAAAACAATGAAATACCAAACCAAGATTTGTTATTAGAGCAACGTATCTTTCTTAAGATTCACTGAGAGAATGAAATAATTTCCAGTCCAATTTATTAGTCTAAGATCCATGACATGCTCAATTTTAATAATATCAACATGACGGAAATAATTATGGAATGCTTAGTAGGATCCTTCACTTCTTAAATATCAACTTTCTTATCAGCGATTTGTGTAACAATAGGAAAACAATGATTGTTGGATTGGTTGATTTTAACCACGTACCAACCCGTATAAGGTTATGTTACGTCTAAACATTAGTGGATGGCATTAATTGTACGTTCATATTTACATTTTTCAGCAGTTTTCTTGCAATCATTTTGCACAAGGTCCAATTGAATATAAATATTTTTAAACAAATCAATTTAACATATAGTACTACATATTCGGGCAGAGTTGACAAGGGAGTAATGACTTTTGATGGGTTTTCCATATCCTTGTATCTTCAGACTTAAAACCTCATTATTATATGTAGTTTACAGTCATACACAAGACATCTCTTTTAGGGATGTCATAACCATATACTAGTACTATAACCATATACGGATATGTGAAACGTACATAGAATGTTTGTAACATATATACATAGAACATAGGAATCCCGAAACACGAAAAACACTTACGACTTCTTAGTTCAGGTACGAAACCTTTGAGTTAAAAGGTTTTTCGACATAAGGAGTGAGGCACAATCTTTCTATGCTGGCTTTTCCCTCTGCTCCCCCCCCAACACGTGTGGCACCCGCCACAATGCCACTGGCCTGGCTTCAGCGAGCAAGCGAAAGTCAACCGTCTTCTTCCGAGGCAGGACTCAACTCAACTGACTTTTTTCAAATCCCCCAAAATCGTCGCAGATTAATGACCCATGTATATTGCGATAAAACATAACAAAAAAAGAAAAGAAAAAATTAATGAAAAAAACTGTGGGTCCATATTAATTATGACAATATGTGGGAAATCTTTTATCGCGTGTCTTTCATTCTTCGATAATTTTTGTTTAGTTTTCTCATCTTCGTCGGTTTTATTATTACAGTCGATACTTTATATGGCCTTCCTAATGTATGCTATTCTAATCAATTATATAGTAAATCAGTACTTTGTAAACACGGGATATATGCTCCTACACCCTTACAGTTCTAGAGGTTTTCCAGTGTAAGTCAGTTTCTAATTTCTTGCCAGCATTTTCCTTCTTTGGTTCTTGTTTAGAGCTTCATTGCTTCTGAGTTTTATTGATTGAAATTGTTTATTTCACTTGATTTCTTTTCAAATAAGGTTTACTGAGACTTCTTTGTTTAATGGCATATCAATCTTTGTGGATTATTTAATGTCAAAGACATCTTTGTAGAAAAAACATCAGTGATGCTATTTAATCCATAGCTGGGGGATAGGGGGGTCATATCTTTCTCAACAGTAGTAGTCCGATGGTGAAAAAGATAACGTGACTAGAGTTCTAACTCACAGTTCAGATCTTTTAACCATTTTACCACAGGGACACGCTCCATTTCGAATATGTTTCACTGGTTAGTTCAAAACGTATTACACTCAATGAATGTTTGGTTTCTTTGTTTTTAATGGCATATCAACCTTCGTGAGTTATTTAATGCTAAAGCCATCCTTCTAGAAGAATAGCAATGATGCTATTTAACCCATTGCTGGGAGGATGAAGTTGGTTCATGCCTTTCCCAAGGGTATTTTTCCGAAAGTGAACGTAATAGTGCGAATGGAGTTCGAACTTCCTTACTACGATTACCCAGTCCAGCGCTTTCACCATTACACCACAAGGACACCCACCCGACGCAGTTAAGTATTTGTAAATTACTATGAAACATATATGTCGATGTGTAAGTTACTATGAAACATATATGAGTAAAAAAAAGTATTTGTAACCATCATTTAATTCTGAGCATATATAAAAGCCAGGAGAGAGGATTACCAAGTTGGGAGCAAACTCATCCTACTTATTAGATAAACAGGCGGAATATCTATATCCACTGAAAATCTGTTATTGAATTTTTACTAAATGTGCAAACCCTGCCGGCGAGTCTTACAATACGCCGACTGCATTCTCTGCAGAATGGTAAGACTCCATCAAAAGTATTATTCTGTGTATGACACTAAACTGCATCTAGTTCTGGATTTCCTAGGAGTATGGGACTTACCATTCTAATGCCATTATTTCCAAATCCACTGTAATTCCGAAAGATAGTACTGGGTTACTAGAATAATTACTTCAGGTTTTGGCTACTTTATTTTAGTTGTAATTTACGAAGCCCTTTGCTTCGATGTGGCACAAGGCCGAATGAATGGGGCACCCAATGAGACTTGAACTCGTATAGGTTTTCTAGTCAACCTTGCTAACCATTACACTACCAAAGGTACCCTTGACTACTTCATTTTATGGCATATTAACATTTCTGGATTATTTAATACTAAATCCATTCTGAAAAGACAGCTGAGGCACTATTTAACCTACAGCCGGAGGAAAATGGGGTTGATACCTTTTGAAAGAGTTTAATTCCGAAAGTGAATGAAATAAAGCGACTGGAATTCGAAATCGCTTATTGCAATGTCACAGTGTATCTCATTAACCCTCTGCCACAGAGATTCCTCCGAATAACTACTTGAAGCTATAATTGTTAATTAGGGATTTATATTATTCGTAATCTAAGTCATCGAAGGGCTTGCAAATTATTAATTTTAGACATAAATGCTTGAAACTATTTAAGTGTTTGGTTTTAATTGGTTTGATTTGGTTTTATGGCATATCAGCAATTGTAGGTTATTTAATACCTAATCCATTATATATATATATATATATATATATATATATATATATATATATATATATATATATATATATATATAAACAGTTCTATTTCAAACAATTTAGTTTAACATAAGTACGCAGTTGAACCGACAAAAACAGTTCTATTTCAAACTATTCAGTTTAATCAACAATGTTAAAGGGTTCTAAGTATTGCGATGTATCACAGACTATGCAATTAAACATCAGGCATTTAATTACACTCAGTTAAAAGCAAAAACAGTTCTATTTCAAATAAGTCAGTGTAGCATAAGCACGCAATTTAGATATCAGAACAGTTCAAACAACTCAGTTTTGCATAACTACAAAGTTTAATTCAATCTAACCCATAGATAGGACCCAATCAGGTGATACCACTCCGGGGCAAGAGTAGACGTGGGATGGCAATTCCTGAAAGCTCAAGTAATAATGAAGCCTCACCATCAGATCGTTTAGGGTCATACCACGAAACTCATTGTTGTGTATTCTACAGCGCCGGCTGACTTGGCCACTATTTAAGTGTGTGCAAATAAAGGATTATTAGATAAGATCACTTACTTCAAACCGTATAATTGTTAATGAATTATTATCATATTTACCAACCCCCCCGCTCGGGCGGGATATGACACAAGGTCAATTTTTAATCAGAGTTTAACAGGTTTGAATTCAGAGTTTTCCTTCTCCTAGACTATTTGCCTAACCAAGGCTAAAGAACAAAGTCTGTCCTACTATTTACCTATAGCTGGAGGGAGAATAATTGGATTCATACCTTTCCCATGGGTATTAGTGCAATGTGAAATATAATCGGTTTCGTCCAGGATTTGAACTCGTGTCGCCGTACCCATTTCCTACGACGATAACCATTACACCATAAATTATTATAAATTAATAATATCTTATATTTTGTATAGTTGTGTATAAGTTATTTATTTTACATTACAATACTTGATCATAAAACTGTTCAAACAAATGTTTATAAACAAATAAAGAAATTCAATATGGAAAATGTAATGCAAGGTTGAAAAGAGACATGAACTTTAATCAAACACTTACAAATAAATCATATTTAGGTTTTAAATAACCCAACAGCAGTTGATGTCCCTTTAAAAATAAACTAAAAAAAAATGAAACAAATAAAAATGTTTTTTTAAAGATCTCTTCAGTTATTACATCTTTCGCGAGATCGACTCAGATTTTTTAAAAGAAATATGAAATGTTATTTTATTAAGGTTTATAACGGGGTTTAATTTGCAAAAGTACAAATTTTGACAAAGCATGCGCAAAAATACAACACATTATGCCCGATAACTTTTAGAGAGGGAAGTATTTTCTATGGTATAAACTAGAAGAGAATTTTACAATAACAGTCTACTGATAAATAAACCTCCTTCTTAAACTATGCTGAAATAATTTTTCGAAAAATAATTAGAAGAAACTTAATTTCAACTTTTAAATATAACCTGAAACAAAAAAATTCATCAGCAGCCCCCTCTCAGAAAATGCAAACAAATTATATAACAGTTTGTTGATGGGGCTTCTTATTCAGAAACTTTGACAATGCAGAAGGCAGTCATATTCTTCAAAATTAATTAGAAATCGATTTTAGAACTAATCATGTTGATAGTTATTAAAATCGAAGCCAAGATTTCGATCTGAAATCCTAATAGTTTGATTAATCAATCGATTGATAGACTCTACGCATCTAATTCCTCAGTCACTGCAAATACCAATTCTTCTTCTTCTTCTTCTTCTTCTTCTTCTTCTTCTTCTTCTTCTTCTTCTTCTTCTTCTTCTTCTTCTTCTAATAATAATAATAATAATAATAATAATAATAATAATAACAATAATAATAATGATAATAATGATAATAAGTGCAGACTATGTGGTGACAGAGATGAAACCGTCAATCCCATAATAAGTGAATGCAGCATATTGGCACAGGAGTACAATGCTAGATATGACTGGGTGGGTAAGGTGATCCACTGGGAAATGTGCAAGAAATTTAAATTTGATTATGCCAACAAATTTTATATGCACAACCCAGAACCTGTCATAGAAAATGATACACACAAACTCCTGTGGGACTTTGATATAAAAACGGATCACCTAATCTCGGCCCGAAGACAAGGTCTTATAATAATCAACAACAAAAAAAGAGAATCAGCAAAATTGTAGACTTTGCTGTCCCGGCGGACCAGAGAATAAAATTAAAAGAATGTGAAAAGAGAGATAAGTACCTCGACCTTGCCTGAGAATTGAAAAAACTATGGAACATGGTGACAATTATACCAATTTTGATTGGTGGCTTTGGCACGATAACGAAAGGTTTAGTAAAGGGCCTGGAAGATTTGGAAGTTGGCGACCGAGTGGAGACCATCCAAACAACAGCATTATAGAAAACTGCCAGAATACTGAGAAGAATCCTGGAGACTTGAGGAGACTTGCTGTCACTCAATCTCCAGTGAAATACCATCAGCTCACGCTGATGTGAAAACTCTAATGAGTAAATAATAATAATAATAATAATGAAATTTGTTGTTCCAGCAGAGTAAAAATAAAAAAAGAGCAAAGAACTAGACAAATAACTGAATTTTGTCTGAGAGTTTTAAAAGTAGTGGAACATAATGATGGCAGCTATACCATCGTAGTTGAAGCCTTTGAAACAGTATCAAAGAATCTGGAAAAAAAGAACCAGTGAATTGGAAATCTCGGAAAGAATCGAGACCATCCAGACCACAGCATTTT
The DNA here is from genome assembly GCA_963585895.1 of Sepioteuthis lessoniana. Taxonomy (NCBI): domain Eukaryota; kingdom Metazoa; phylum Mollusca; class Cephalopoda; order Myopsida; family Loliginidae; genus Sepioteuthis; species Sepioteuthis lessoniana. The sequence goes on from OY757927.1 coordinate 84,140,603, forward strand.
TAAGATTGGCTAGAATAGAGACGAGACTCTCGGAAACCTGAGATGACTTCCTCTCACTTAGACTCCGGTGAAAGACCAGATATTAACGTTGGTATGTTGGTGTGACCAGCCGAGAAAGGTAATCAACTCGGGAATGTGAGATTGAATTTTGACCATACTACCAAGGGATATATGCACAAACCAGAATCTGACCAAAAGAATGAGACGCATAAAATTATCTGTGATTTTGGTATACAAGCGCATTAGTTGATTCCAACCTGGAGACTAGACCTAGAGCCAATTACCAAAAAAATAAAAAAAGGAAAAAAAATACCGACTAAAGAATTTTATATACCACCAGACCACGGAGTGGAAATAAAAGAAAGCGAAAATCTGGAAAAATACATGACCTTTCAAAAGAATTATAAAAGCGGTAAAACATTAACATTAAAATATAATTCGTACTGTAACGTGGTATGCTACAGAGAGAGAGAGGGAAGGGGAGGTCGATTCTCCTACACTTCTGTGTCTGAATCAACCGGCACTAAGACTGACCGTTAAAGGGAGATATGAATGAAAGTCAATTCCTCGCACTCTATGACCTGCAGCCTGTTAAACGAAGAAAGGAATCCAGGTCACTTGGGTATAGTGACTGGATTGAATTGTGGGAGAAGGAAAAAGTCAAATGATTGGCCTATAGACCCTTAACGCCAAAATGTCATATTTTCGTTAAAGAAATTTGGAAAAGAATCTTCAGTTCGGGACAGAAACCGGCGAGAGAAAGACGCCGATTCAGCCAAAAGCCGGGATGTTGCTCGCCCGTAAAAAGACAGAAAGGAACCTGAACATTAAGCCTTGTCAAAGATAAGTACAACTTAAACTGTTTCCCTTCTACCCTTCTTATATATCGGACTCCTGCACATACTACTACTCTGTTATTGTGGACCTTAGAGTAATAGCCACTCTTCCAAGAAAGATAGAACTGGAGCCTTATCATGAGATGCATTTTAGTGTCACATCGATTTTTCGATGGGGTTGTTATTCCTCTGCAGGAGGAATACAGACAACGTATTCTAAATCTCGACAACAGAACAGTGGGTTGACCCAACGTGCGATATTTTCAACATTATTCTTCTGGTATGCTTAAAGCACGGATTTCCGTACTTATCAGCGCTTGATAAGTAATCTCAACGGCATTAACTGTCCGTACAGAGCTGATTAATGCAAGCTTTCGATGGTCGATCAACACCGGTGGGTATTTATTTGGGACTTTATGGGAGAATGTCGCTAATGAGTGTGGTAAATTTTGAGAAATGTGAGTGAAATGTCTCGAGAGAACCAAGAAAAGACAGGTAAAACGATAAAATATTGAGATTCGGTCTCTGTGATGTTGTGGCTTACTTGTTTCTTTGTTTTAATGGCATATCAACCTTTGTAGGTTATTTAAAGCCAAAGCCATTCTCCTCGAAGAACAGTAGTGGTAAAATTCAACCCATAGCTGGGAGGATAAGGGAGTTCATACCTTTACCACAAGTGAACGTAATAGTGCTACTGGAGTACGAACTCGTTTACTACGATTCCGCAGTCCATCGCTTTAACCATTACACCACGAGAACATCCCCTGTAGCTTAACTGCTGTACACGATAACTCCATTTATACTATTACGTTCACTTTAAGAGAAAAACTCTTAGGAAAGGTATGAAGCCTTTTATAGCCCAGATACGGATTAAAAGGTACTTCTATTGTTCTTCTATGAGGATAGATTTAGTATTAAATAACCCATGAATGTTGATATCCTATTAAACAAAGAAGGAAACAAAGAACAGATTGACGAATACGCTCTAGTTCACTGAACACTTGAGGAGCACATTGTGCTTCCTTCGATGTTGGAAGCAACATTGTGATAAAGAGAGTAACGATGAATAAACTAAAAATATTATGGAATCGTGAAAATATTTCATCCCAGAAATTCAGAAAACAACCGATTTTCAATTAGTTGCCACCCGAGCCAAGAAAAGTATCAAAGTATTAATGTTCATTACGTAGAAGCAGATTTACTCATCGTATAATTACCAACACGAATTCACTTATCTTACCGACCAGCCATTTCCTCTGTAATTGAGATCAGTTTCGGCTTTGCTTCTTTTCCATAATTGTACTTCTAAAGCTGGACTCCATTTCCATGTCGTTGGCTTGGTTCACTTTGAATTTGAACACAGTAGAATGGAGAAAAGTCATTTGAGCGGATGTTATGAGAAACGTTCTTATTTTGACTCGTATTTCTTGAGGATCTTTTCAAAGAAACAGCCATGATTGCTTGTCTGAAAATAAAGTAGATATCAAATTTTGCCGATGAAAACCAATCAGCTGCTGATGTTGAACCATGTGTAAAGCAGGACGATGACATTTGTCATCAGAATAAGGCCATCCTTTCCTCCAAACCAATATCGTATCTATCTATCTATCTATCTATCCTATTCTATTCTGTTCATATCTAATTCATATTCAAAATGAGAGCATATAGTTGAATATTGAAAAAGTAATTCCATGTTAAAAAAATGTTGAATTTACAGGTTTCTATCTATCTATCAATCTATCTCATTTCCTTTATCTCTATCTTTATATATATATATATATATATATATATATATATATATATATATGAAAATAAATTCGGACTGTATGAAGAAAATAGTAAAATAAAGTATTTCAAATGTAATTAATTTATTTCTGATGATAAAGTCAACGTTAAACCGTTTCGGGTTTATAAAACCTCAATCAGAACTTTATGATTGAGAAAAATTGTTGCTTGAATAACGATGGATATTTTTAATAAAATAAGGAGAGAAGTAAAAATATATACTGAGAAAGACTCATAACTGTTCAGTCAGCGTTCATCATTGCCTGTGCCAATCACGTAATAGCTAAAAAAAAAAAACAAAAACAAAAAAAAACAAGAACCCTGACTGAACATTTCTGATTTCTTTCATATTCCGTCGGCATGATTTTCTTTACAGAAAACTGCACCCTTAATTCTTTCTTTCCTAAAGGGTCAATGAATTTTCATTTCTTGGACTGCCTTTTTGACTGAGGCTAATATTGACAAAACCCATGTTCAGCTCATTTGTAAACATTTTATTCTAAAACATGCTTCTTTGCACGAAGCATACATTCTTGGGTATATTTCCCATGGTTTGCTATTCTCAGTCACCAAAAGTTTTTATAAAGCTTTAAAAAATATTGTTGCTGGATTAAAATAATGTTTTCTATAAACCAAAATCAAAGACAGCAGGGTTTTCAATTGGGGAAAAATACTTTCATCAAAACCATACTCAATAATCATAAAATGACCCTTTAATGTATATCGGCCAGATCTTATTTGCCTCTACCTTTGTCTATATTCCTTACCCACACATATAAACTCATGTACACACATCTATCTATCTATCCCTCTCTCTCTCTCTATATATATGTATATATATATATATATATATACTATCATGCGCTTCTTTGCTTAGTCCCTTATATGTAGCACTATATATGCTAGGCGGCACATGATTTTGGTATATACACCGACATTATTCGATTCATGTGAATGTATCATTTTTATTATTTATATTTGATATATTTGCATTATCATAGGAATTATCTGGTAGTTATCGTTGCCGAATGAGTGGCATCAACGCTAATCAAATCTCCAGTATCTTCCTTAGTGTCTTCGTAGTCTCTAGCATAGACATTGCTTCAATTCTGTCTAGAATTTACACTTGATCCAATCTCGAATGTTTGCCCCTAGAATGATTCAAAATACGCCTAGGATGATGGAAATGAATCTAATCTTTATGTGAGACCCATTCTCAGTAGTCTTGCAAGTTTCTCGTATAATCATATCTTATCTTAACATAACGATAGCCTCTCTGTCAATCAATTTGTCAAACGTTGTCAATAGTTGATTCATATATAATTTAAGTTGTTCAAGAAATCCCTAATTGAAATTCGAATTTCTCTGAGTATCAGTCAAAAGTTTTTGGAATATTCTTCAATTTTTAAATCCGAAACATTCTGCCATACAAATTCATAATTCGACAAAGAAATTCTTCCGAAAATCAAGTATGAATTGTCGTTATCTCAACTAGTTGGCTTTAATTTGTAAATGAAAAATATTTTGATATGAAAATTAAGCTAATTTCCTTAGCAAAAGCAACACATTTTATCGAAAATGATAATCTCTTTGCAGTGTCAGGGAATCATTTCAAGTATTTTCTATGGTTCACAATCGGTCATCTATGGCACGACACACACACACACACACACACACACACACACACACACACACACATATATATATATATATATATAACATGATATGGAATATTTCTTAAAAATTCCGGACACTAATTACGTCACATACATTTTGAAACATAAAGTTATTAACGACAATAGAACACCGAGAATTTTTGCATTGGTTTCATTTTTTCATTGGAAAAGAATCTTTCAAATACATAATATCACATACTAACATTGTCCTGAACATGGTTTTAAAAGAATCTGAAAAGTTAAACGATGTTATACAATTCTTATATGAATAAATACTCTAAATATCTTGTTCTTTTTTTTCTCTTTACATAAAGTCGAATTTATTTTCATTTGCTTCTAATATATATATTTTCATCATACAACGTGTGAAAGCACGTGCTATACCATATCCTCATCAGCCGCCATCCAGGGGTGATAACACAGTTTCGGTAGCTCATACTGCCACCCCTGGCGCTACCAAGCAGCTTTTGCCACCGGACAGGGTATTAAGAGAATCATATATATATATATATATACGCCAGATCCATTAAATGCAGAGACTACATTGGACGTTAATCTTCATTTTCTGAGTGCAGTTTGTGATTTATAAAACGCGTTTACTTTCGGCGGTTGATGTTATTACGCGTTTACAGTAACCGTTTCTTACGTAATCACACGGGAAAGGTGATTCCTCGTGTATTACCTTCATGCTGAAAACGTTCTCGCTTTCGACCAAATCCAACTTGATGCATATCGCGCCGTGTTCTGAAGACGATTCGAGGCAACTTTCAAACTGCGGCCAGTGACTCCTATTTTTGAAAGAAATGAAATGACTGAGTGTCCTATAAAACCACGACAACCAACCTCAATAGGAATCACATGGCATATCCAACCCTTTTCCACGCAGTCGGCACGCAGTGACTCGTAGCGGTTTTTCTTCGGCTCGTGTGCTTCCTCCCGGTTTTCTTCCCAAGGGACAGTCAATTCTATGGGGAGGACACTTTTCTTTGAATCGGACCATGCTACAATGTCCGGCCGCTTTTCCGTTTGAATAATGTGAACTGGAAATTGTAGAGATGTCTTGAGATCTGCTGAAACTTTCCAGTCACTAGCTCCGTTCAGTAGCTTCATGTTAGGATTTTTTTGTTTCCTCACAGAACATTCACCTTCCGTGAGAAACTGAATTATGGGTTCCTTGGCGGTTATGGATTGCTGATTAGCTGTCTCACATTGTGTTCTTAACAATTCTATTATCACTTCTAATACCTTGTTATGTCGCCATGTGTACATTTGAAGTGAGTGTGGACATGCAGATAAGACGTGGCGCAAAGTACCCCGATCACTTTTACACGACAAGCACAGGTCCGAATTGGTATATTCCCAGAATTTTAGGTTGGTCGCATTTGGTAAGAGATCATAAGTAGAGCGAAGAAGGAATGATATCGCCAGTGGTTCCATTGCAATTAAGGATTTCCACGATAATTTAATTGGTTTGATATCATTCCATTTTGTCCAAGCATATTGTTTGGCTTGAGTAACAGCACTGGCTTTTCTTTGCTCTTTCTCAAACATCCTGACTTCTTCGCTCACCATGTCTCTTTTTCCTTTTGGGTCCATTTTGAAGAAAACCTTTTTGCTCGTGCTACCCAACCCAGCTAGATTGGTTTGAGTGACGCCTATGATGTCTTTGATTCGTAGGCTGCATTCCGCCTCCTGGGCGGTTTTAACGGCCGATTTTATTTCTGGATACGCCTTCCGAATGATCTCGTCGGCTGAGTCCTTCATCATCATGTGAAGGCGTACTTTCCCAATTTTTAATTCTTCTACCAGTGAGGATATTGGGAGCTGTAGGTTTCCAGAATTGGTATATAAACCCACTTTCGAAAAACAAGGAGGAACTCCGAGCCACTTACGCAGGTATTTGCTGCTGTACTGTTGGATCCGTTCAACACGAGATATCGCAATCCCGTACATCTGTAAGGGCCACAAAAGACGGGGTAGCAGACCATGTTGGTAACACCAAGCCTTCATCCTTCCGGGTAAACAAGTTTTATCAATTGATCTTAGTCCCTTCAAAGCTATTTTCTGGACCTCTGTACCCCTATGACGATCAGTCAGTGGGATTGAATAAAGACGTCCGAGACTCTTTACCGGCTCCTCCCTGACTGTTGGGATCTTATCACCCCCAATTTTGAAATGGATCTCCCTGACAGATCCTCCGACTAACGATAGGCTTCGACTTTTCTTTGGCTTAGCCTTCATTCTCGCCCATGTGAAAAGGTCATAATACCTTTGTAGTAAACATTCGGCAGAGATTTGGGATGGGACGAGAATGGTGATGTCGTCCATAAAAGCCCTGGAAGGAGGAAGAGTTAGATGATCATTTTTCATTACTCCTTCCGACGTATTTGCTGCACCTCGTAAAATGAGTTCCATGGCTAGAACGGAAAGAAGTGGGGAAATCACACATGATGCCAATCTCAAGTGCCTGCCACTTGGTGGTATAGTTTTTAACGGTAAATTTCATGAAAGCTGAATTGAAGTATTTCATTATGATTTCCTCAACCTTGCTAGGGAAGTTGAAAAATTCGAGGGCCATTCGGATTAAGTGGTGTGGAACTGAACCGTACGCATTAGCAAGATCAAGCCAGATCACATGTAGTTCTGTTTTGTCCCTTCTAGCTGAGAGTATTGAGTTCCATATCATTTGTGAATGTTCCAGACATCCGGGGAAGCCAGGTATCCCGGCCTTCTGGACAGATGTATTTATATAATGATTGCTCATCAGAAAGGTTGTCATACGATGAGCAAGAACTCCAAAAAATATTTTCCCTTCTACATTTAGGAGGGATATAGGGCGAAAATTTGTGATACCTTTTGACTGCATTTCATTTGGTATCCAAATACCATCCGCCAGACACCATTCCTGTGGTACAATAGCCTTCTTCCAAGCCTGCTGAAGGAGGATAGTGAGTTTCCTGAGGACACGTGGGCAGTTTTTACATAACTTGTACGATATCCCATTCAAGCCCGGGGCACTACCTGCGCGGGCCTTATGGACGAAATCTCGAACTTCTTTTGGTTTTATCCCGCTATCATCAAACATTACCGTTGGATCTTGGGGTTTTGGTAAATCTCTTAGATGAGGTATTGGGATACCGTTTAAATCATCTGAGTATGTCATCTTCAAATGATTCTCGAGTTCCTCCTTCGGTACATCAAGCTTGCCACTCTTTGATTCCACGAAAAGCTTTTTTGCAAACGCGAAAGGATTTGAGTAGAATGCTCTCCGAGCCTGACGCTTTTTCTTTCGATGTTTTCTCTGATTTTCACCTCTGGAGATCACCAAAATCCTTTTTTTAATATCATTTAGGATATTCTGAAGTTCCGGCCTTTCATGAATCGGGGCTTCTTTTAATCGGCGCTTCAGCATTCTCTGTTCCGATCTTAGCTTTCCTTTCTGTATCTGTCGTCTATTTGGTCGTTTTCCTTCGGTTTTATCCTTTTTATTCGTTACTGCACCAAACCATTCCAGACAAACGTCATATATAACTCTGCAGAAAGATGACAATTGATGATCAATGGGGCCCTTAAGATGGGTGTTGAGCAAAAAAGAAAACTCCTGGTCTAAGTTTGTCCAAGTAGCTGTCTGATTACCCTTGGGCCACGGAATTCTTGGCTTGTGAGGAATGTCTCCAGGACGCTGTCGCTTAACAATGGGCCCTTGAACACTGTGGGGGTATTCCTGATTCATAAGCCCATCAATCGATTTACATTCTCCTGCAGGAGAATTACATTGTTTGCACCAGCGTGCCTTGTGGATTCGTAACCCTTGCAAGCTGTTAAATTCTCTGCTGCAATCACACGTTGTAGCCGGGTCCATATCCAGTTCGTTACCGTTAGAGCAAGTATGGTGGGTGATATATTCTCCCTCCCCGCTACAGACACCCTGAGGGCATTTTCCTTTAATTGTCCTATTCATATTTGTTGTAATCCTGTCTTTTATATATATATATATATATATATATATATATATAAGCAAAGCACCAAATTTGAAATCATTTGAAAACTTCAATGTAAAATACCCAATCTAAATTAATTTAAAAGTAATGGTTAAATTTGGCTTCTTTTTTAATATCATACAAACCTTCATGGGATATTTAATGCCAAATCCATCCTTGCAGAGGAAGTGTATTGGTACTAATTAACCAATGACTGAGGTATATGGGTTCATGCTTTTGTATTGTTATGTTTCACAAATAATTTAATTTAACACCAGTCATTTATTTATACACTTTTCATTCCGCAATTCCTAGGAAGAAGAAATTATTCTGTGACTCGAATAAGAGTAAAATTATTACGTTAAGAAGACTAAATCCGAATATTTCCTAAGCAGTATATGTATGAGGTGATCATTTTTAGAGAAAAAAAAGATTATTAAACACCCTAAGATATAATGGATGACCAAAATATACTGTAGTGATAAGTTTCTAGTTTCAGCTTGTTTGAACGTAAAAACGCATCTGACCTTCGAATTTACACGGAGGCCGTTGTCTACTTCTATAGCCATTAGACTACAAGGACACGTCAAAAGTTTTCTTACCACGTAGAAACCAAGAGCATTTTTTATGTGGCAAAAAATGCAGAGGGCTTTATTCGAGGAAATAAGTAACAGAACGTTCGTATTTGTTTTATTTGTGCGCTACAATTCTTCATTATTTATCACGAATGCATCTTCATTTGTTATGTGAATGGAGTTTGTATCAATTGTCAAAAATTAATCTGATGCAGGGAATTTCATTTTCTTATGAGAAATTCTGGACGGTACTGTACGTATAGATTGCTATTCAGAGGAAGCATTACTGACAGAAAATGTGAGATTCGGGCAGTAATTCTGTTGGATTGAATAGAAAATATACAACGAATCGCTGCGTCGTGACATATATGTGAAAAAAAAAAAAAAAAAGATTAGTCTCATACCAACTTATGCAAAACTCACTGTTACATTTCTGTGAGGCTACTCTCCTTTGCTATGTCACAAGAATATTTAAGTGGAACATCTAAAATGTTGTAGTCGCCTTTCGCCACTAGTGAAATATATTCCCGGCTGCTTGATCAGCAACAAAGGTCAATTACTGTCGGTGAGGATGCGAAATGCAGTCAAACACGAGGTTTGCAGACTTTTGAAATTAGTTTGTTACTTCACGGGAAAGCAAAAACTAACAACCTAATTTTCGGGGCAATCAAAACCGCACCTCTTCAGTAGGGGGTTGGCTATAATTTTTTGAACAACAGAACTTTCCTTGATCAACTTGAACATAACACTTTACGCTTTATATGTTTTAAAACCGGTCCAAAATAAAATTGTAACATCGACAATTAAATGAGTAATATTTACTGTAATCATGGGTCTGACATTTGGTTTCCTAATCACAACGTCATTTCATCATCTTGTTTTTGTCTTTTCGTTCTTCGAGACGATGCAACGCTATAACATCACACTGACACACTAAATGATTGATTTGGTTTGCTTTCTTTGTATAATGTCTGATCAACCTTCGTGGCTTATCTAGTGTCATAGCTAACTCTTTGGGATAAATATTTCTCCCAAGGATATTAATTCTTGATAAGCGCCCCTGGAGTTTGTTAGATATCACAGTCCAGCACATCAGCCACTGTGCCAGAGGGACTTTTCAAACAACACCAGGAGACTATCCCCACACTGAATGAGTTATGAGAATATATATTTCAGGAGCATGAAGAAGACATCACAGATCTGAATTTAATGGAGCATTTGATAAATTTGTTCGACTTATAAGGTCGCTCAACATTACCCTTTCGAGACTAATAAAGGTTTCTCTGTTCTTATGATAACACCATGATAGAAATGCTTGATGTTTTGGTTATTGTCTTAGGAAATGTAATCAGCGACCCATGTTCACATCTTTTGCACACGGTTGTTTTTAGTTCACTTTGAACTAATTCCATCAAGGAATTAACCTGTCTCTTCTGGTCTCCACCTTCGAATCAGCTATGGCTAAGGCAGATATCTTCTTTAGATATAGAGTGGCAACTTTCTCAGAGAAGGAAAACTATTAATTCAAAACAGTTTTTATTAAAATATTGAGCATGTTTCATATTCTGCGTGTGAAAGTAAAGTTGACCACTTTACTCGAGGGTGGCTGGAAGGCTCCCTTTTCAATAGCAACTACACCGAGATGTAAGGGAGGGCGCCACTCCATTTCCAGGATTGTTCCACTTTACCCTTGATCCTCACCTTACAGTGCCGAATGCTTAGCAAAGCGGCATTAAGTACCGTTTTTTGAGTCTTTGGTATGAATCGACCTGGGATTGAACCTCAGTCTCCTGGACCATTGGCGATCACTCTACTCATTTGGCCAATGGCCCCATACATTTTCGCGTAGTAGAGGGTTTCGATACAGATAAACGAGCATGATATTCCTTCTTTATTTATGGAGGAAACCATCAGATAATTATTTTCAAAACTGAACAAGTTATATTTAAAGATTTGTAGCGGGCATATGTTGTATACTCAGCTGTGTCTTTATGAACAACGAGGAACATTATCAAAGATAATAAACGAAGTAAACACATCTTTATAAAAATATATCTCTCATTTTTTTCTCGAAATAGGCCCACAGTTTATTGTTAGTTTCAGAGATAGAGGGAGAGACGTATACTCAGAGAGAGGACTTCTTCTTGTCCCATATCTTCTTCCGGGAGCCAGGGTGTGCCAACGCTTTCACCTTCGTGCAAGCAGTATCGTCAGATACGACCTAAATCTCTGATCAGCTGCATGTCCCGGACTCGACTCCCGATTCTCAGCACTCTGTCTAAATCTTACTGCGTGGTTATCATGTGGTATCATTCCGGTTTCATACCTGTTGGACCTGACTGCCCTGACGCGCTGTCATCCTCCTGTTTACTAATCACAACATGACAGCTTGTCAAAGCACACAGGGTCACAAAGTACGAACCGAAAATCCATGTCATATGTTATATAACATACAGGCAAATTTTAAATGTTTGCTAAGTGCATGTCGAATAGCTGTATTGACTTGTTTAGTTTATGCTCAAAATAATCTAAAGTTTCAAGAGTTTATTCTAAGAAGATTCAATGAAATTGTAAGTTTATTTCAAATCATCTCCCAACAGCCAGCAACATATTATATAAGATTTAACTTACCATTATATATATATATATATAAATAAATGAAGAGCCCCAAGATTAGAGGCATCTTTTTAATGATATGAAGCTTCTTCATTTAAAATACCGGCTAAGCGATGTGGCTTCTTACCAACGTAGTTATTGGTCTAATTCACTGGGGATTTTTCTCTTTGCACATTTAAAATTTTCCAGGACTAAATTGTATTTGTAAAGTATGACTGCAGAGAATTTATTGTGTACTGATGCATAGTCTATACATATTCCTTGAGATTTAACTGTAGTGAGTAGTATAGCTAAGTGTGTAGTTGAAAGTTATACATTCCAAGAATTGATCTCTTATTACTCGTATGAGAGGGAGAATTCCATTATCTTACTTGAATAAGCAATCATCATAGGGAACCACTGCAATTATAAAGGGTCCTAAGTGGTCTGCAATAAGATTGATATGTCACACTGTTCAAAAGTTCACTAGTAGTACCATCAATTTTCGGCTGAACACATCTCAATACAGAGCCACCAATTTTTCCGAAACACTGACTCGAGACTGAATTGACACAGTTCTTACAACAGCTTTAAAGTCTGCACGCTTGTTGGCGAAATATAACTCATATGACCAAGTGACATTGTAACAATGTTTCCTGGCCCACTACTGATCTATAATACCATTTTTTCATTTTTTTTGTGGGGAGCAGGATGGGTTTAATAAGTAGTGCCATCATTTGATCAATGTTGTTCAACACCAACGAAATTCACATGAAATTTAGTACAGTTCAATGACTTAAAATTGATTATTATATTTTGTGGTAACCATTTTAGCAGTAATTTACTAAGCTTTTTGCGTAGATGTAGCACAAGACCATATGAATGGGGAACATGATGAGAATCGAACTTGCTCATGAAGTTTTGCTAAGCTTGTTTGCTAACCATTACTGTACTCCAGGAAACCATTCTAGTCATTTGCATATATTTGCAACTGCAACTCAAGAACTAACTAGAGAGGTGAGTCCTTGAGGCACAGTGGCTAACCTGCTAGACTATATTATTGTAGTAAAGTAGTTCGAGTTCCAGTCAAGTTATCACGTTCAGCTTCGTACGAATATTCTTGGAAAAATATATTCTACGGATAAAATAGCACGACTATTCTTCTTTTACAAGGGTAGTTTTGGCATTAAATAACACCTGAAAGTTTATATGCTGTTAAACAATGAAACTGAACCGAAAGGGAAAATAAGATTGAAGAGAAGTACCTCTGAAATGGAGCATCCTCTTTTTCCGGCCACAAACGTTATCATGAGTTCCAAAAGTCCTTTCTCCAACTATCCAGCTAAATCTTTAAATTTTTGTCTTTATGTCGAAGGACATTTAGTTTTGTACATTTCTTGCACACACACACATACACACACACACATATATATATATATATATATATATATATATACACACACATACACACACACACACACACATATATATATATATATATATATATATGTGTGTGTGTGTGTGTGTGTGTGTGTGTGTGTGTGGATTTTCAGAAGCGTGTTTATCCTCCTTATTCTTATGGATGCAAGTTAAAAATGTACAGTGTTCCGTATATTAGATTTTTCCTATCCTTTAGTCTGATTAAGATCTTGTGTTTGTATTTCTCAGTGTTGATTTGAGTGCCTGTTTCTGTTTAAATATTAATAACTGCTTTTCTACTGAAGTTAATCGTACTCTGTAAAATGCCACGGGTACAATCGGTTTTCTTCAACCGATTTTTTTTTCTTTTTGAATTTTCACTTTTGAATTTGTTGCGTCTCAAAACCAGGCTTTTCTAAGATGGTTCTGATAAAATACCGGCATTTTCTATAAGCTACAAACACACCATATGGTTTCGTATTTTCATGATAAAGAAGTATTCCCAAAGAACACAAGCTTGGCAATCACAGAGAGATAATTTTTTGTGTGTTCCATTCGTAAATTCCGTTTTCTGAATATACATGGATCTCTTTCAATATATATATATATATATATATATGGGAACTCAAATAATTTCCATTTAAAAAAAGGGTACATTTTCTTGCAAGGAATTGGCTCCAGAAGCTGTGGTTTTGTATCTGTATTTTTGTATGTATCCACCAATCAGAGCATTGGCGTTGGTTTTAAGAATTCGAGATATTTGGCAGACAACAATATTCGACTTGCCGCGAAAGATTTTAAAGATCAAAACCCAAAATAAATCTATGTTTTTTCTTCCCAAGAATGTAAAAATATAAAATTTTTTAGCCAATTAGAATCATTGGTAAATCATCAACTTTATAATCTAAATTCGAGTCTGCCTATAAAAAAGGAATGAAATAAATCTTTCTTCAGTTAGTATGGAATTATTAATTACTCTGCTATGTAATCTATTATCACCACAATTTTTCGATTTGTATCTATTGAGTAAAGATTGACATTATTTTCTTTCAAGAATACATTTAATTTCAACTTATTTAATTTTTCTTTAATTGAACGAGTTTTTGTTTACATTTTTATTGTGTTCAAATATTCATTTATTTCCAGTTGAAAAAAAAAAAAAATCAGCAGCAGCCCTAGATACGTTTTGGCCGAAATGCATCAATCTATTTCCATAATGACATTTCCATATAAAGATCCGTTACACTCCCAAAATACGTCCCTTTCTAAAGTTAACAATGATTGCTATACTTCAATCAAAACATTTTAAATATAATCAATTCAAAAACATTTCACTTTCGGATAAATACCTTTTGGAAAGGTATGAACCCCTTTACTCTCCTCGCTATGGGTTAAATAGTACCACTACTATTATTATAGGAGAATGCCTCAGATAGAAAATAACTTACAAAGGCTGATATGCCATTAAAAACAGAGTACCAAATAAGAACCCTGTTTAAAAAAAGCATTTACGCTCTAATTAATATTATCTTTCTTATAAGAAAGGTATATATATATATATATATATATATATATAATATTATATATACATATACATATATATATAATATTATCTGTCTTATAAGAAAAGATTATATATATATATATACATATATATATTTACTAACCTATTATCTACCAGCATTCACGGTCACCAGAAAAAAAGAAAAAAAAACCCGCCAGGAACAAGAGATAAAAATATCTCGAATCCCCGCCCGGGGAAAAAAAGAAAAAAATATCATAGGACGAAAAAAGAAAAGACCAAATTCGTCACACCAATTGAAAAAAATGAAGAGATATGCAGTCAGTTGGTCAAAAGAAAAATAAAACTCACCGTAAAATGCCGCAATGCTACAATTACAAGAGTGCTCAATCCGAAGTAGAGCCAATTACAAAAATTAACTTATATCGCGAGTTGGAATTCTCCTACTAAAGTTTCACCTCAACGGATCATCAGGGAGTTTAGTACCGACTGACGACAAACGAAAAAAGACCATTTTTATTCACCAAAAACCTACCCAGCTTAAAATTTACATAATAAAAAAAAGAAAAGAAAAATATACCAAAAGAAAAAACTATCCATAACAAAAAAAAATTAAAAAAATAAAAATAAAATAAAATGAAATAGACCAAAAAAACACTGCTTTTTAATATCTAGTTTATTAGTGAAAAAACAAACAAACAAAAAAAAAAACCTCAGGTATAAATACTTAGAAACCTATCTCTGATTATAGAGTAGCCATCCCCTTTTGTGTTTACAACTGTTTAAAACCTCCAACCTTTGGTTTAACATATTCCTACTTTTACAAGAAGCTATAGCTAACTTCTCCTCATTGCAAAGCAAGCAGTCTTTGTCACCAGCCCTATATTTACGGCATTTCTTTATCACTTCCCATTTCAGAATTGGATCTATTCCATTTTTATGTTTGACCTCCCACACATAACTAGATAACGTGGTATTATGCTTATATTTCTCGTGGGAGAAACTCGTTCTATGGTTATAGTACCTAGTCTTTAATTCCCCTTGCGTCGACCCAAAATATATCTTTTTATTTCTATCATCACCCGGATCACTATACACTTCCACTTTATCCACCACACATTCCTGTTTACATTTACCTTCGAGTGGGCACGTAACCTTATCCCTACAATTACATTTAGCAATCACCTTATTTTTCTCTTTGTTAAGTTTAGCTCTATTACTCTTGTTTATTATGCTATTGATGTTCGGCATACAACTATAACTTAATTTAACACAATCTTTATTAAATATCTTATATAGTGGGTTCCCACTGGGGAAATTTCTTTTTAACAACGTAAAGAATTCTTTCCCTAAGTTATTGACTACCTCCATGTTATACGGGGGGTTAAACCATAGGATTTTTCTAGGTCTATTTCTTCTTTTTTGCGTATTACTTCTCTCTCCATCTCTATATTCCAATTTAATACCATATCCGCCATTCTTCAATGCCTTTTCATACTCCTGCTTGCTCCTTTGAAATATTTCCTTATAAGAGAAGTTAGTTGATAACCTGTGCTCTATGCCCTTAGGGATATGTTTAAATACCTGGTTTGGGTGGTTGGATCCCCTGTCCACATAACGCAGGTCCTGGTTCTCTTTTCTCAATGGGGATACAGTTCCATTGTAAAGGTTCAAAGTAACATCAAGATAATCGGCAATTTTTAGGTCTGTTTGTATATTTAACTTAAATCCAAATTCGCCAAACAGCCTATGCAATATTTTTCTAATACCATCACATTTTTTCGGCGTGCTTTTATCCATAATAACCAAGCCATCATACGATATAGCCCGTGGCTACCATATAATAATGATAATAAATAAATATATCATATATATATATATATATATAATTTCTGGAAAATATTTTTCTGTAACCTAAGGTTTCTTGAAGTTTATAACAACATTCGTCAGGCAGTTAAAAAGATGGAATGAAATTGAAAATCGAAAATGCGACAAAATACAGACAAAATCGAAAATACGCCAAAAAGCAGACAAAAAGCCGTTAGGATCTCGTTTATGTGTGGTTGTAAGTATGTGTGTATATATGGGTGAGGGTGTATGCGTATGCGTGTGGATGCGTGTTTTTAAGTTAAGTCAGGCCAGGAACATAAAGCGTTGTTTATAACAGAAATGGGTAGCGAATGTGTATACATTTGTTTCGTTGACAGTGAGACAAATTATCATCGCCGCAAGTTGTGGGGAATTAGAGAGAATCTGATTTGTAAACATGTATGGTGGGCAAGAGTTACAATGGGTATAAGTAAGGTTATATTGTGTCGTAGATATGTCGGTGATATATAATAATAATAATAATAATAATAATAATAATAATAATAATAATAATAACTAAATGCGATGTAGCGTAAGAATTGTATACTATGGATCTCATAGGTGGTATGTATGCAATAAAATAAAATAAAATAATAAAGGGGTAAATAATAGTAAGGGTGTTAAATGATAAATATTTGCGTAATAAATATTTGTAGAGCTAATGATAAATGAATGAAATATTGCGTAAATATTATATACTGGGTGTCTTATAGGTGGTGGATGTGTAAAGAAATAAAATAAAACAAAATGAAATGAAAGGGTTTAAATAATAGATAATGTATTTGCATACGAAGATGATTATAACTGAGGGGTCGGGTGTCGTTATTGAAAATTAAAGAAATTGATTAGATAGCGGGTTTAAAGGTTGGGGTTGTTTTTTTATTTTTTTTTTTTCGTAAATAAATGGGTTGTATTACCGAGTGGCTTTTGAGGGTATAATAAATACCTAATATATTTTCCGTGGAAATACATTTGTAAGTATGTAATAATAGATGCTCAAAATACAGATTAAAGGGAAAACGTGACGGTAAAAATTGTTTTAAAAACTAAATAAGAGAAATGAAGAATCGCTTATTACTTATGTTTTCGAAAAGTGCCTGCGTTCACACATATGTGTTCATTGAATTGAAATTTGTGATAAAAATTATTTTGTAAACACGCTGGACATTCACTTATTATTCCACTTTTCGTCTTTATTAAATGTATATATCATCATCATCATCATCATGTCGCGCTGGTAGCACGGATATCTCTGACCCTCTCTCGCCACTCCTCCCTATCGTTCATCGCCCTAGGTAGGTCTTCAGGACAACATTCCGTATCCTCACATAGCTGCTGAATGTATATTCGTGCTGGTCGTCCTGCTTTTGCACGGCCATGTGTGGGGATCCATAGGAGTACATCTCTTATGAGTTCGTCCCTGCTTCTCCAGCAGTGTCCTGCATGTCTGGTTCGTCTAACTTGAATAGTTTTCGTGATAGGGGGCAGGTGGCCGTACAGTTGGTGTCTTGTGGGGTGTTGCCGCAAGGACTTGTTCAAGATTGCACGCAGCATTCTTGTGTAATTGCCGTCTAGCTTCTTCTCCAGCCGTTTTGTTAGCGTCCATGTAGTGCACCCATATAGCAGTATCGATGTGACCGCTGCCTGGAAGAAACTGCATTTCATTTTATCAGTTAGGTATCAAAGAGACAGGAAACGTCAAAAGTTCTCTTTTCCTCATTTTTTGTATCATATTAACGCTTTAAAAAGCTGTTTTGCAAACGTTCTAATTATTTATTCTTAAAATACTTTTCTTGTTATGAGGAGTTCGGATCGAAACAAGTTGAGATCTGTTAAAAAATATGTAATTCATAGGAAATATTCTTATTTGTCTTCCACTTTTGTTTATATATATATATATATATATATATATATATATATATATATATATATATATAGTGTAAATAAACTCTTTTCAATTATATTCGGTAAACATTTTAAAAAATATTCCCAGAAACGTTTCTCCTGATGATGAATAAGGGTTGGAATCATTTGTGATCAATCAAGTAATATATAACAAAAAATTAATATTATCATTTGTTCTTATATATATATATATATATATATATATATATATATATATATATATATATATTGATTTATCATTACTTTCTGTATATTCCATTGTATTTATACATCTATGTGTAATTATGAACTCCCAGATACACATATACACCCCACACACAGACGCACAGTCGCACCTATACGTATGTATGTATGTGTAGATGTTAATAAGTTATATGAATGTTAAATAAAGAATTAATATTTGAAAGCAAATATATCAAATTATTATGTATTTAGACGGCAATTACACAAGAATGTTGCGAGCAATATTGAACAAGTTCTGGCGGCAACACCTCACAAGGCACTAACTATACGGCTACCTGCCTCCTATCAAGAAAACTATCCAAGTCAGACGAACCAGATATGCAGGACACTGCTGGAGAAGCAGGGACGAGGTCATAAGTGATGTACTCCTATGGACTCCCACATTTGGCCAGGCAAAAGCAGGACGACCAGCTCGAACATACATACAGCAGCTATGTGAGGATACGGGATGTAGCCCTGAAGAACTGCCAGAGGTGATGAACGATAGGGAGAAGTGGTAAGAGAGGGTCAGGGATATCCGTGCCTGTGGCACGACATGATGATGATGATGATGATAAATACATATGTGTGTGTGCGCACGTGAGTTTCTTTTTTTCTATTTTTTGCACTGCATACAACTTTTATAGGACAACACAATCGGTAATCTATGTTTTGCCTAGGATTAGAGGATTACATTTTCTTTTTCCCCTCACGATTATATGAATATAAAACCGTATTTTCAACAATAAAATAGAATACATCAAGGTACAATTGACGTTCCTGATTCTCGTCAAAATTCCGGAGTATATTAAATCCGAGTTTTTAGTATAAAATAACCCAATGGGTTGGAATGCCGTAAAATCCAACCAATCGACTGACCAACCAACCATTAAACCTGACTGAGCAAGATTTATGTATTGTTAACCTGTTTTACTTTATTTCATTCTTGAAAATATTTTGCCCAGTCGGCTGGAGCTGTAGAATACACTGACTGCAACTCTGCAGTTGGGTGAGACCCCCTCCAACGAATCGTTGTATATTGACCCTTGACCGAGCCGTCAATCAGAGATACACCTGTGTAAATAAGCAGAAGAAGAAGCGGAAGCAAGTGGGCCTTATGAAATAATATAGGCAGATGCCGGCAGCCATTGAGGCAAACAGTTGGAGTTGGGGTCCGACCATGTTGGTGAGAAGTTGGGGTCCGACCAGGCAGTTGGGGGTTGACTTTCGGCCATGTTGGCAGACAGTTGGGTTTTTGCCATTGAGGCAGACAGCTGAAGTTGGGGTCCGACCATCATGATAAGAAGTTGGGTCCGACAATGACGTTGAGGAGTTGGGAGTTGACATTGGAATATGTTGGCAGACACTTAAAGTTGGGGTCCGACTATGATGGTGAGACGTTAGGTCTGACAATGATGTTGAGAAATTTGGGTCAAACCAGGGTGCTGAGAAACTGAGATTAGACCACGAGATGTACCGAGCGTTGCGGTGTTGTTAGAATAGTATGATACGAAAGACTTTTAAGAATTGTATCTCTCTCCTCGTGTCGAAGAACCGAAGTCAGAAATTACTAAACGGTTCGTATCTGAACAACGAAGTCGCCTGTGTATTTGAGTTTGCCGATTGTGTTTTGTATTTCCCTGTCTTTGCATATGTATACGCATAGTATACAACAGAATGTCCTGGATATGACAGTAAAAATTCTGATGGTTAGGTTCCAGTAATGCTGGGGGTTTCGGGAATGCGGAGCATCCTTTCATTGGCATTACTCCCGAGTCCACTCTGGCTCGGCGTGGTAGTAACTGATAAGGGCTCTATATGTCGGTTAAATGAAACTAAACGGCATACTTATGCTAAACTAAATCGTTTGAATAAGAACTTTTGACTAAACTGAATAGCTTGAAATAGAAATATTTTTAACAAATAAACTGTGTACTTACATCTAAACTACGTACTTATGGTAAACTGAATTGTTTGATATAGAACTGTTTTGACATTTAATAATAGACAAAATCTACACTTATACTAAACTGAATTTTGCGTTATTTAAGCTTCAAAGATTGATATGTCATAAAACCCAATCAAGTAAACTAAACGAAATCTTGAAAATATCGTAAAATAGCACTGCAATTTGGCGCATAGAACACTGTATTTTACTGATTTGATATGGTTGTAACGGCCCAATATATATATATATATATATATATATATATATATATATAAAGTTTATTATAAAAAAACTATGAAATACATGTTCGTAGTTTAAAAATTATAAAATAAAAATTCACAATTAACTTGCATGCATAGTCTCAAATTAACAAAACTTCAAGCGAAATTAATAATAAAACAATGCACAAAAAAATGAATGTAAAAATAATTATTGTCTTGTTTTTTTTTATGTTCCGAAGTACAAGCAATGTGGTTACACTAATAGATTATGCCATGCTAAGTTTTTGTTATAACATGAATTATGTCTATATAATCATGAAAAATTATATATATTTATATATTAGATATATCTATTTATTTATTATTATTATATAATAGCTCTATCCTAGATATTGAGCACTCTCCATATTATATTGCACTTGGTTCGACACAAACTCACAAAGTGATTTAGTGACAACCCACACTGTTATAATATATATATATATATATATATGTGTGTGTGTGTGTGTATGTGTGTGTGTGTGTATATATATATAAGTGTGTGTGTGTGTTTATACACGTATTCTTTCATAGGGTTTCTTTTTAAATGGCAAGCCAAAATTAATGGTTTATTTAAGGCCAAAACCATCAGGTGTTATCTAGGCTATCATAAGGGGATAAAGGGAGTTCATAGCTTTCCCAAGAGTATTTGTACGAGAGTGAACGCAATAGTTTAACAGGAACCTGAACTCTCTTCTAACGATGTTGTAATCCTGCATTTTCGAAACTACATCACGGGGACTCCTTTCTATTCATGTGTTCAAGAGAAACCCAAGAGTGTAGTAGTGAGGTGGTTGTTCTGTAGTTTGATGTTGCTAGTACCTGTAAGTCAATCGTAAGTACGTTATTTGAAGAGGCACTCCGAATATCCTATGTATCATAAAAATTAAGGACCTATTTCCGTATAATTGTGATGACTTCTAATTTTGAGTGACTTCGTTGACAGCTGTATTACAGTTATTTATGTTTTATCCTATTTACCAACCCCTCCGCTCGGGCAGGATATGACACAAGGTCAATTTTTAAGCGGAGTTTAACAGGTTTTAATTCAGAGTTTTCCTTCTCCTAGACTAGTTGACTAACCAAGTCTGAAAAACCTAGTCTGTCCTACTATTTACCCATAGTTGGAGGGAGAATAATTGGATTAATACCTTTCCCAAGGGTATTAGTGCAATGTGAAATGTAATCAGTCTCGTCCAGGATTTGAACTCGTGTCGCCATGTTCATTTCCTACGACGATAACAATTACACCACGTTATGTTTTATAAAGGTATTGTGTCTGGTTATTTAAACTCTGTCATCTTCTTCACTCTCGCCATTAATGAGCGGAAGTGAAGTTCCTAAAAACGCATGTCAAAAACTGATGTGCAGCAACCGCCGATTTTAGTTGATATAAATATTATAACAACGTTAATTTCTGCCAGTAGATGGAGCCTAGATTGTCTTTTCCCACTGGGGTTGTAGACCACACTGACTGCTTCTCTGAAGAGGGGTAGACCCTGCCCTTACGAGCAGCCTGGATATGACACTAAACAATCTGATGGTGAGGTTCCAGTAATGCTGGAACTTTGGGAATACGGAGTACACCATCATTGCTTGCTCCCAGGTCCACTCTGGCCCGGAGTGGTATCAACTGATAGGGCCCTATCTAAGCCTCAAACAGAACTAAACTGAGAACTTATGCTAAACTAATTTTTTTGAAGCGGGAATGTTTGGTGTAAACAAAACTATACTTATACTAAACTGAATAGCTTGCAATAGAAGTGTTTTTGAATATTAAACTTTGTATTTATGCTAAACAGAATTGTTTGAAAAGGAGCCGTTTATTTGCATAAAAGCAGGCCATTGGCCTAATGAGTAGAGTGTTCGCCAATGGTCCGGGAGACCGAGTTTCAATCCCAAGTCATACCAAAGATTCATCAAATGGTACTTGATGCCGCCTTGCTCAATACTCAGAATTTTAAGGTAGGGATCAAGGGTAAACTGGACCAATCAAGTAAATGGAGTAGCGCTCTCCCCTACACCCCGGTGTAATAGCTATTGAAAAGGGAGCCTTCGGGTCACCCTCGATTAAAGTCGAGGACTATTAATATAAAAATGGATTTGGCATTAAATAACCTACAAAGGTTGATATGCCCTAAAACCTAAACAAACAAGCAAGCTAGGATTACTTGAGGAGTTTATTGTGGCGAAAAGGATTAGCATTAACCCATTCAAACTAAAGTTTCTTGTGTTAAAGAAAAAACAATTTCGGAATAACATCCACTTTATAATTGTTGAAATCATTTCATCTTTAACAGAAAATCTAGCAAATAGTAAACTCTTGCTAGGTGCCCTTTACTTCTCGCCTTGAGTCAAACTAAGCTAAGCTTGGTAGCTTAAAACTCTGTAGCTTATAATCAGGATAATTAGAAACATAATAATTCCAAGAAAGTAATGAGGAGCTGGAAAACAAAACAATTAGGATCCGTTTCAAAAGATCATCGGAACGTCCACTGCAAATCCAAACTTTATCGAGAATTCTTGTGAGTATTTTCATTATTTCGATTTCAAAAACTGTTCAAATAACTCTGTATACTTATACATTCATAGAGTGTGTGTATGTGTGTGTGTGTGTGTGTTTAGATATATACAGTGGCAGCCATAATGTTCAGAACGGCATAGTTCTGTCAGAAAAAGTAGGTAGAACTTTTTATACAAGTTATTTTAGATTCTATAATTTTCACAGACAATAAATACGATATTAATTGTTATTCTGTGTAATTTTAGTGTTATTATTTGAGATGACAATAAAAAAAAGTATTGAATAATTTAGTGATTTACTGCGAAACCCAGGGCGGCCAAAATGATCAGAATGATTGAAAAAATGAACAAAATACTCAAATATTACAGAAAATACAGAAATTATTCAATATTTAGTGTGAAACCCTTTTGCTTCAATTACACTCTGACATCTTCGGCTGCATGAAGAAATTAATTTATTGATATCTTGCCGAGTGATCTTATTCCATTTTTCCTGAAGGGTATTCCATAATTGCTCTGTTGTTTTTAGATTTCTAGCTTTCGAACGCTCTCCTAGAGTCTTCCACACATTCTCAATAGGATTAAGATCTGGGCTTTGAGGAGGTTGATCCATAACAGTAATATTTATCTTGAGGATGTTCATGACTACTATAGCCTTGTGAAATAGGGCACTGCCCTGAATGAATATGGAAGGTTGCTTAGTTGAATTTCTCAGCACAGGCAAGACATGATCTGAACATTATGGTCGCCACTGTTTTTTTGAGAGTTTTTGTGTATAAATGAAGAATAAAGATACCGACAACGAAACCTTTAGTGACCTTGATGGCTAGCTTTTCTAAGTTTACGATTACGAAGTGTCTTTTTTTTTAAATTTTCATTTTAGCAGCAGACCTTGGGTTTTATGGCCCCTCTTATTATCTGATGTGCCACTGTCAACACTGTACATTCTTGAGAAGGATATCAACCTGGGAAGATTGCTTGACCTGCTAAGAAGCTTGAACAGCTCTCCTCTTTATGTTACACCAACAACCTTCAGCTCCCCTTGAGCAACATTTCAGAAGAGTTTGTCGTAAGTAGAACGAAATAGAAAGGCTATATAGTAGAGATACTTTGGAGACTGCAAAGGGGCTTTCGTTTATAATCAGATCAGTATTAATAAATAAATGGAAGGGCACTAAGAATTGCACCTGGAAACATCACGCAGAAGACAAAAAACCGTACTGAGACGGTAGCAGTCAGGCGATTTGGTTTTATTTATATCTTAG
Organism: Sepioteuthis lessoniana; assembly: GCA_963585895.1. NCBI lineage: Eukaryota > Metazoa > Mollusca > Cephalopoda > Myopsida > Loliginidae > Sepioteuthis > Sepioteuthis lessoniana. The sequence continues at coordinate 84,164,983 of OY757927.1, forward strand.
GTCATAGAATCACCAATGTCAAAAGGATATTGGGAACACTCTCTCATCAAGCTTGAGGTACATTCAGACATTGACGAAGTACTGGTCAGCAAGATCTAAGGCTTAAACAGCAAGAAGCGAGTACAGAGTTGCATAATGCACAGTGGCGGAAGATCCCCTAGAGGATTTTTCACTGGCTGATTCTGCCACATTGAATATTTGGTCCCAGGTGTATATGATATCTTACTGAACCCTGAAAATCTTTATACAAGATACAGAAATGAAATACCTTATTGAGCACTGAGTACAGGAAGAGGATCCCTTCCGAATTTTAGTTTCTGTTCCATTTGTTTTTTATTGGCTTCATGGTGAATTTTTGCGTTGTAACAGGAGTCAATGAGGCAGCAAAAAATCTTGCAAATATAATAATCGGAAGAAAGCTATCCCTTTTCTCAAGATTTGATAAAAGAACCAGTTGATACCACAGATCAGAGATTGTTATATTCGACCCAACTAAAAGTAGATTTTGAGAAATAGTTGAAATTCACTGATTATATCATAGAAACTACAGCCTTTGCAGGCATGGCCATCTTTTCGGATGTAATGATTATGTGATCATGTCGCAATAATCTGTACCCTTGTAGAAACATCTGGAGGAAACTCATAAGTCAAGGCTGGTGAACTTAATATTAGTCAAATGAAAAGCACTATCAGGGGTTTGCTGAGTTCGTGACCAGAAGGACTTTAATTATAATTGTGGTGACGGAATTTGGTTAAAAGAATCCAGTAGAATTATTTTGGAGTCAATGATTCTATTGATAGCACGGACAAATGCGCAACTCTTAGAAGTTATTGACTACTTTTATGCTCTACGACTATATATTGTTTTTTTCCACCATACAAATTCATCGAGAGACTTCGATATAGAATAATTCCTTTAAATTGTCAGTCTCTAAAGACCTTTATATACCATCTAAAACTTAATACCGTGCCGAATATATATATATATATATATATATATATATACTTCAAAATAAATGGGAAAGTGGATATACTAAAAGACAGACAATGGACGGATAAAAGAGGGAGAAATAGATCAAGGATTGAGTGTTGTTGGTGGTGGTGGTGGTAGTGGTAGGGGATGTTGGTTTTGACAAAATTGCGGTGAATAAAGAGAGTTAATATGAGGTTGGGGGAGGTCTTGAGAGGAAGAAGTGGAAGGGAAGTAAAAGGGGATATGGTGTTATGTATGTTGGGGTGGTGGAGTTGGAGGTTTAGGCAAATCTTGTTTCGTTAAAAATGTTTTCACTACACTGGAATATCTAATTGAAAAGGAAATTCCATGTATGGAGACACTGCAGGAAAAAATTAAAAGTATGGAGGCATTTACCTCCTACATGTTAGATCTCAAACATACTTTCAACTTTTTCAAGCCACTCTAATTAAATCTATACATTGCAAAAATCCCGAATACATTGTTAGAATTTGCAGTCATTTCCATAATCAACCACATTTCACAAAAACTTAGAATTTACAAAATTTCACTCAATTTTGCAAATATCATCCTACATGAAAATTGCATCGAATTAGAAAATGGATGAGAAAATTTTAACAAATGACCACGACAAACTTTTTTCTCCTACAGAGCCTATACATTTTTAATTTTCCCTTACAGTGCCTTTCCTCCGACAATTTCTTTTTCTGTCTATTGTCTTAAGACCCCATCCCCTTTCATATTAACATTTATATACTTTTATCTATTTCCTATTTTACTAAACTTTTGAAAAAAAAAAATTCCTCTGTTGAAAAAGTTCTATCAATAAAAAAGAATGAAATATTCTGAACTGAATCCGTTGTCTGTGTTTTAGTTAATTCATGTTTCCATTTGTTTTTATCATCTTGTCTGATCTACCAAAAATATCAGCCTTTTCTCCTTATATATATATATATATATATATATATATATATATACATACATATAATTAAATATTATCGATACAAAGAAAAATAGTAAGTGCATGATATGGGGTAATGAATATGGAAAAATTAATCGCATAATAATTGAATGCGGATAAATGACACAAAAGTAAAACAAGAATGGTTATGAGTCGATGAAGAATCTGATTCACAACGAATTATGCAAGAACATGATATTTCACTAACTAACAAATGGTATATCCTTAAATCCGACACTGTCCACGAAAAGGGAATGCATAAATCTCTCAGTGACTTTGATATACAAATCGTTCACTTAATCCAGGCCAGAAACCAAATTCAGTTCTAATTAATAAAAATGAAAAAGCAACGAGTAAAAAAAAAAGCCAAACAAAACAAAAAAAAAAGAACCCCCCAAAAAACCCGAACTTGTCATATCGTGGATTTTTCATGCTAGCAAGCAGAGTGAAAATAAAATCTGGAAAAAATTCCAGCACCTCCTAAAGAACTGAACATTTGTGGAATACAGAAGTTTTTAGAACAGTCCTCAAGAACTGAGAAAAGAAATAAGATGATATGAAGATTAAAGGACAAATCAAAACTATCTAGCGTACAGCACAGCTAAAATCAGCTATTATACTTAAAAGAACCAGGGAAACCCGTGGAGACTTGCTGTCACTTAGATACTATTGATATAAAACACTAGTCAGAATCAGCGGAGAAAATTCGTAAGTTGTAAAATAATAATAATGATAATAATCCAAATTACTGTATTATTGTGATCGGTCAGAATAGTGAGAAGAGTCCTGGAAAGTTGAGGAGACTTGCTGTCACTCAAACTCCAGGGAAAAACCATGAGCTAACGCTGATATGAAAAACTCTAGAAGTAAATAATAATAATAAAAATAATAATAATAAGCTGAAATATCAGTTTTTGAATGAAATCAATCAAACTGATCCTATATCAAGATTAAGTTTCGCTGAAACATAAGAAGCCACATGAGTGTTTTGATATTAAAAAAAATGTTTTTCTTTATAATTTTCTCTTCCTTTGAATGCTGTAATTACTGTTAATTTTCAGGTGTAATTATTATTATTATTATTATTATTATTATTATTATTATTATTATTATTATTATTATTATTTACTCCTGCAGACTTTTTCAAAACAAATTCAAAGCAAAACAATTTTGGAGTAAACAATGGCAATCAAGAGATCATAACGAAAAAAGCCAAACCGAGAAGCAATATAGGTAGGACTGAAAGCAAAAATACGTATCGATTCAACGTTAAAAATATCAAATTGGAAAATGCCTGACGATTGTGGCAAATATAGATTCTGGTTAAAAAAATTAATCTTCATCTATGACGGATTAGTATTCGAAATGTACAGATGCCTACAAGAAGCACTCGTAACCGAATGGATTACTAAAAAAAAGACCACATTGATCCAAAAAGTCCCCCCAAATGAACCGCAGCGAACAACTATAGACCCATAACATGCCTACTTATGATGTGAAAAATAATAACAGCATAAATAAGAGATTTAGGACTCGTTAACAAATTGCGGATTGTTCTCTGAGGAACAATTGATGCTGCAAGTTGACCGTACTTTTACTTTAGTGTTTCTATAGAGAATCGTTATTGCCGCTACGGTTTCTTTAGGTATGCCGTACGGTAGTAGGATTTGTTCCATCTTTCCTCTGTGAATGGAGTCGAAAGCCTTGGTAAAGTCGACAAATATTAATGTCGCTTGTAGGTTCTTTGGCCGTACACCTTCGAGGATTCTGCGGATGGTTAATATTTGTGAGGTCGTGGATCTATTTCTTCGGAAGCCATTTTGGTTTTTTCTAAGTATGTTGTCGATTTTGGGTTCTATTCGGTTTCGTAGTAGGGCATTGTAGATTTTGGCAGCTATGGATGTAAGTGTTATGCCTCGGTAGTTTTTGGCTAATCCGAGGTCCCCCTTTTTAGGGAAGGGGAGTATGCATCCCTTCGTCCATCTATCTATCGGATTTTGATTGTATACTGCGTTGCAGTGGCGGAGCAGTATGTCGTCGAATTGTCTGGTCTTCCATACTTCCGGGGGATTTTTCGTCCAGCCCTGCAGCTTTCCTATTTTTAATTTTTCTGAGAACCGAGTCGAGTTCTTCTTGTGTGAACGGTCCTAGTTTAATGTCTAATTGTTTGCTAATTATTCTGGTGATTGGTTCATGCGTTATTTTTGGTAGGTTTCCAAGTAAGTTTTCGAAGTGCTGTTTCCACAGTTTTATTCTTTCTTGTTGGTTTGCTGCTTTAAGTTTTGCTTTGGCTGTGTTCTTTCTTCTGCTCACTTCGTTTATTGTTTGCCAGGCTATTCTAGATTGTCTATCTTCCACCGAGTCTCTAATCTTATCTATCTGATTTTGTATGTATTCTGTCTGTTCCTTTATATATATGCCTGCTAATATATATTGTGCCGTTTTTAGTTTTAAGGCATTTGTGTTTGTTGGGTTTTTTGATAGTTTTTGGAGGCTGTTTTCACTCGTGCACGTTTTTCTCTCACCGCTAAAGTTTCCCATGGGACTCTATATTTAGTTTTAATTTTTATTCGAATGTATTTTGCTGCTGCCTCGAGGTGTGCATTGACGAAATTTTCGTATTCTTCGTTTGATGTACTTTTTTCCGTCTTTTCTTGTAGTGTTTCGAATCTGTTTCTTAATTCTGATACGTATTTATCTCTTATATCTTTGTTGTTTAATAGGGCCCAGTCATTGTCTTTGGTGGTCGCTGTTCGTTTGGCGTTTTTTCGTAGGCTTAACCGTATTTTCGCCGTGACTATTCGGTGATCGGTGGACACACCCTCAAAAGAGGAGTATGCCTCGCAATTCAGTGCACTATTTTTCCATTTCTTGTTTATAAGGACGTAGTCTATCTGAGCTTTAGTATTGTTTGCGTACGTGTATGTCCATAGTTTGCCCTCTCTTTTTTGGTAGTTTGTATTGAGGCATGCTAATCTATTTTCTATCATGAAATCTGTTAGATGTTGCCCATTCCTATTTGACGTGTTGTGGAGGCTGTATTTGTTGTTTCCGTTTTTCCCGAATTGGGCATTCATGTCTCCGCCAATGACTAACATGTTGTGTTTCGGGATGCTACGCACTAATGAGGATAACTCATCGTAGAAGGTGACTAGTTCAGTTTTATCACTAACATTGGTGGGGCTGTAGCATGAGATGATTGTTGCTCTGGGGTTTCCGTTAAATGTAGCTGCCATCATTCTAGGTTGTATTTTCTCAACGCTATTAAGCGTTTTTAATGCTCTAGGTCCTATAAGTAATCCTACCCCTCCTACTGCGGCGTTGACATAGTTTTTCCATGCGGATACAGTGGCGAGCGACCAGCCATTGCCAGTTTCGTGATATTTGATATCTTCGGAGTGCGTGTATCTGTGTTCTTGTATGCATATTATGTCTATCTTATGTTCTTCGGCCGATGCGATTAGCTCTGGGAGTTGTCCTATTCTATTTAAGGTTCTTACGTTAAATGTGGCTATTTGTAGTGTTTACTTGCATTTTAGTAGTTTTGATTGTTTGAGCTCTGTAGCTGATTTTTCGAACACTGAGGCCAGGGCTCCAACCTCAGCAGAACGCGTCCCTTTTTTACCCGCGCGAAGAGCGATGCGGTTTGTATAAGTGGTTTGAGTGTGGGTCATGGTTATCTTTCGATGGCTGTTTTATTCTCTTCTATAGAAGCCACTCTTATAGAGGAGCAGCAGTAGTTCCCCGATCGAACTAACGATCTTGAGCGTAAAGTCGTCAAGCTCACGTCCAGGACCCGTTTAGGTATTGAGTTTGGTCGTCCATGGGTTTATTCAAATACCTTTACGTACATCATGCTGCTTTCCATGTGTACGCAAAAAAAAAAAAAAAAAAAGAAAAGTGGGGGGTAATTTTGGTTTAAGTTTTAACTTAGTTAAAGTCCAACATTAAGGTACTTTCGTATGACTTACACTGGTACTGACTTTCGCTTTTTTTTTTTTTTTTTTTTTTTGCTTTATCGGGACTTTTCCTAGGCATTTTATTTATCTTATTTTTATTTTTTTATTTTTTTACTACAGTTGGGAACCTAGCAGGCTTCGGGAATTATAGAGTTTAATTTTTTTTTTCTTTTTTTTTTCTCTGGGGGGGGTAGCATTGAGTGTTTTAGGCTTTTTCTTTTAAACTACAGTTAGGGCTTTCTTTACGTATTTTTAAATTATTCGATAGAAGAGATTCAAAAACATTCTGCCTTGTTCGCTGACTTTTGGAAAGACTAACATCAATTTGGCTTTATAGTAGAGTAAGCGTGTCTTTACATTTAAAACGCATAGTTTAAGCATTATTTCACAAACAAACTACAGCATAACATTTTGTAAAATTCAGCATTTTAAATTGATAGGACTTAAAGACATACTGACCAATATTGATATATTTCTTCCAGTTGGCTCCTGAGTTCAAATGCCTCTTCTTCGTTTTGACTTTTATTTACTACTGAAATTTTAGGTAGCTTTGGAGGCGGTCTACTGGGGGGGGGGAGAATTCATTTCATTTCTTTTTTTTTCTTTTTCCCTTACTCTGGGGGGGGCTGTAGTAGCATTAGGTGTTTTAGGCTTTTTCTTTTTCTTCTAAACTACTGTTAGGGCTTTCTTTACGTATTTTTAAATTATTCGATAGAAGAGATTCAAAAACATTCTGCCTTGTTCGCTGACTTTTGGAAAGACTAACATCAATTTGGCTTTATAGTAGAGTAAGCGTGTCTTTACATTTAAAACGCATAGTTTAAGCATTATTTCACAAACAAAATACAGCATAACATTTTGTAAAATTCAGCATTTTAAATTGATAGGACTTAGAGACATACTGACCAATATTGATATATTTCTTCCAGTTGGCTCCTGAGTTCAAATGCCTCTTCTTCGTTTTGACTTTTATTTACTACTGAAATTTTAGGTAGCTTTGGAGGCGGTCTCTTGGGGGGTGGGGAATTCATTTCATTTCTTTTTTTTTAATATTTGTAATAGTGATGATGCTATTCGATCTCATACAAACTTATCAAATCCCAGGAAAAGATCAATCATCTAATATACATGGACGATATCAACCGGTTAGTAAAACATGAAAAAGGATTGGAAACTCTAATACATGCTGTGGGAATATACAGCCAGGAGCAAGGGACGGAATTAGGCATAGAAAAATGCGCCATGTTAGTAATGAAAAGCGGCAAACGGCCCGTGACAGACAGAATGGAACTTCCAAATCAAGAAAAAAATTGGAAAGCTCGGAGAAAAGGGAACCTATGAATACATGGGAATGTTGGAAACCGACTAAACTAAATAATTGGAGATGAAAAAAAAAATTAAGAAAGAGTATCTCAAGAGAAACAGAAAGCTACCCGAGACAAATAGCAGAATCCTTATCAAAGGGATAAATAAAATGGATGTTTCCCACGTAAGATATTCGGGACTATTCTTGAAGTGGACTAGGGAAGAACTCAAACAAATGAACCAGAGAACAAGAAAACTAATGACCATGCATAAAGCATTATATCGCAGAGGTGACATTGACATACTATATGTGCCAAGAAAAGAAGGATAAAGAGTACTTGCTCGTGTTGAAGACAGCATTGACGCATCGATACAACAACTCGAAGACTACAGAGAAAAGCGCGGAGGAAGACTGATCACGATCACCAGAAATAATTCTGATAGCACTAGGACCAACAGAACTGTAATAACCAGAAACATTAGGAAGAAAAAACAACTCGATAGACGTTTTAAGCGGGTAACATGTGACATCTCACACGAGAAAATGTGGATATGGTATGACATTTGTGACGGTGCCATTAAAAATTTATCACAAAACGGGAGTTAATTTTTCGCACGTGTGAAGTCGGGGCAGTCTGGCACTTGATCCCTCGCAAAATAAGTTCCAGTTAAGATTCCTTCTTCGGGCAAATGGGGAACTGGCAGATAATGTGGGGGTTAATTTGGGGCTAGACTGACGGCCGCTGGCAAGGGGTTTTCCTTTTTCACGTTACACACACCTACCAGACCACTTCGTCTTCGTACCCCTAGGATAACGGAAGATATGGATCTCTAGGTTGAAATAAAATATGATTATTTGTCGTAGTCGACAATTCCAATTTCCCGTGTAATATTTTTAAAGGCGAATAGGGCATTTAGCGAGAGTAAATTGAGGCGATTTGAAGCTGAAAAGGAACATGCAAAAGAAGGCAAATTCGATAGGCAGACAACACAATGAATAAATTTCGACACGAGGGGATATGAAATATAACAAAGTTTTTAGTACGTGCTGTCACAGACAAATATTAAGGTGCCGGCTATATTATCAGCGGATAATACCAAATACAAATGTTTTTCTTTCTTCCTTTTTCCTTTCTTTCTTCTTTCTTTAAATTGAGAGAGGGAGAGAGAGAACATACAATTGCAATACTTAGGAAGGGTGAAGGGAGAAAACGGCTTTAAGGTTTACTTAGCTTTTCGACGGGTTTCTTCTGGGAGTATTTTTTTTCTTTTACGGCTAGCGGGATTCTTTACAGCTTGGCTTGAAGGCACTTTATCTTCTTGTCCAATATTATTTCCGCTTTTCCTCGGAGTTTCAGTGACAGTGTCAATATATCTGGTCACTCGAATTGCTGTCCTGAAACTCGGCTCTGCTTCTTCGCCCGGAGTTGTGGCGACAGTTTCAACACCTCTGGTCACGCCAACTGCTGTCCTAACAACTGCATTCTTCATTCCCATTTCCGCTGACGAAAAAAGGGTGCTTCCGGCTTTAGGGTTCTGGCCAATCATTTAGCCTCTTTCTTCTTCCTTCACCCTGTCAGGCGATTCATTCGGACTACTCTCTCTATCCACCCGGGTGAGTTTATGGAGTACAGATAGCTTGACCTATATTCTTTACTTCCTTCAACAGGCAGGCCGAGGAGTTGACCTACATTCCTTATTCCTCCTTTTAACGGTCAGTCTTTGAGGCTTGTTAATTCAAACACAGAAGGGTAGGGGAAATTTCTAATTTCACTCCTCTCAGTGGGAGACCACGTGACACATTATTGATGGTGGTATACAGACTAGCTCTATTCAGGTGCTCGTGATTGCTTGTGTTTGTGCATGTATGCACGTACTGGTGTATACATGTATACGGTTATGGGTGGACAATTAGTATACATATGCGTATGTGTGTGTGTATAGGGGCCGAGATATATTTGTAGGAGATCATTAATTCTTGCCTACAAGTAAAACACGTATAAAAATGGTTCTGCGATTTAGAATATTTCAAGATCACACCTTTAAGCTACTCTGGAGACACGCTGTCTGAGTTTCTTTAATACCCAAAATTTAGGTGGCAAAAATTCGGACATAGGAACCTTCTCCCACTGGACATATAATAAGAGTGAGGTTACCGCTAGGAACAGTTAGAAGGGACAAGCCAGCGGGACGAGCTAGACAGGAAGATGGAATTAGTCTGCAGCAGAGAGGCAAAGAGAGACAAAGAAGAAAAGGCCTAAAATCTAGACGTTCCTACTTTTTAGTTAAGGGAGTTACATAAAAAAAAAATGAAAAAGCCACACACCATCTAATCGTCTTACACGAATTTCTTCCTCTAAAACTTTATTTAACTTTTCGTTTTTGTCTTACACTTTCTTGCTGGGACAATCTGGGAATCATACATCTCAAGTAGTTGAGAGCCAGCAAAAAAAACAAAACAAAAAAAAAAAACAACAACAACAACGTAGGGTTCGATTTTCATTTTGCCAGTGCATAGCACCGGTTTGATATCCCCGCAGAGACTAAAAAACCAAAACCTTAAGAGAAACAGGATCCCTTCTAATAACAACACAAAACAACGACATAAGAATCAATTATATCAAAGCAAGAATAGATAAAACGCAACAAAACAGCAGGTATACGTTATGTGGAGAAGGAGACGAAACAATCAATCACGTAATAAGCGAATGCATAGAAAGAGTATCAGACAGGACACCACTTGGTGAGCAAGGTAATCCACTGGTAATTGTGCAAGAAATTGAGATTTGACCACACGAACAAATGGTATATGCACAACCCAGAGTCTGTCCTGGAGAATGATACGCACAAACTCCTCTGAACTTTTGACATACAATGGGATCACCTTATCTCGACCAGACGACCCGACCCTTTTATAATCAGCAAGAAAAAGTAGAAGTTATATAATTGTAGACTTTGCTGTCCTGGCTGATTACAGATTAAAATAGAAAGAACGCTAAAAGAAAGGTAAGTCCTAAGACCTTGGTAGGGTATTAAAAACCTGTCGAACATGAAAGTGACAGTGAAAGCAGTTTTAATTGGGGCTCTTGGTACAGTCAACAAAGGATCGATACAGGAACTGGAGGACTTGAAAATGATAACACGAGTGGAAACAATGCAAACTACAGCATCATTGAGATCGTTCAGAATATTTAGAAGAGTCCTGGAGACTTTAGAAGACTTGCTATCACACAAACTTCAGTGAAAGACACTCAGCTAACGATGCTGTGAAAAACTGGCCAGGAATATCAATAAATGGTAGATGCATTACCAAGAATCTGTCTGAGAAAATGAGACGCACAAAATTCATTGAGATTTTGAGATACAAACGGACCATTTAATCTCGGCCAGACGATCAGACCTTGTGATAATAAACATAAAATAGAGAAACTATGCAACATGAAAGTGACGGTGATACCAATTGTAAATGACGCACTCGGTAGAGTTATCAAAGGATTGGTACAGATACTGGAGTACTTGGGAATGAGAGGACGAGTGGAGAACATCTTAACCCCAGCATTATTGTAATCGGTCACGATACTTAGAAGAGTCCTAGAGACTTGAGGAGACTTACTCTCAGCTAACGGTGGTGTAAAAACTCTCAATAGCGTGAAGTATTAATTTTACAAACGGATCACCTAATCCCGGCCAGAAGACCAGACTTAATAATAATCAACAAAAAAAAAGAGAAATTGCAAAATAGTCGAATGTGAAAGAAGGATAAGTACCTCGACCTTCCTAGGGAATTGAAAAAAATGTGGAACATGCAGGTGACAACTATACCAATTGTAATTGGTGCGTTTGGAACAGTAACTAAAGGATTACTAAAGGGACTGGAGGACTTGACAGTTGGCGGACGGGTGGAGACTATCCAAACGACAGTATTATTGAGAACGGCAAGGATACTGAGAAGAGTCCTGAGACTTGAAAAGACGTGCTGTCACTCAGACTCCAGTGAAAAAGCATCGGCTAACGCTGATGTGAAAAGCTATAATGAGTGAATAATAATAATAATAATAATAATATATGCACAACCCAGCACCTGTCCGAGATAATGACTTGCATAAACTCCTATGGGACTTTAATATACAAACGGATCACCCTAATGCCGGCCAGAAGACCAGACCTCGTAATAATAAAAAAAAAGAGAACTTGCAAAATTGTCGACATTGCTTTCCCGGCGGACCACAGAATAAATTTGAAAGAAAGTGAAAAGAAGGATAAGTACCTCGACCATGCTAGGGAATTGAAAAAGGTGTAGAACATGCAGGTGACAATTATACCAATTGTGATTGGTGCGTTTGTAACAGTAACTAAAGTATTACAAAAGGGACTGGAGGACTTGGAAGTTGGCGGACGGGTGGAGACCATCCAAACGACAGCATTATTGAGAACGGCCAGAATACTGAGAAGAGTCCTGGAGACTTGAGGAGACTTGCTGTCACTCAAACTCCAGTAGAAATCGGTTAGCTAACGCTGATATGAAAAACACTAATGAGTAAATAAAAATAAAAACAATAATAATATTCTGCAATTATGTGTGTGAGTTTTTGATATTAATAATGCGGTGGAATCTTTAGGCTACCGTTAAAGAATATCTCTCCTTAAACGCAGTTACAATACGACTATTTTTTAACTGCTGTAAGTAAAACCGATTTCTTATGCAATTATATACAAACGCATATTCATTTTTTCTATCCTTCAGGCACTTATCTCTTCAGTTTTTGTACAAAGATAAACTATGCTTAATAATTGTTTAAACAATTTTTTAAATTCCTATCCGAGAGTTTTAATTAGCACTGTAAATTATTGCCCATGTAGTAACGGTAACAAGAAATTCTACAATAATGAAAAGGGTGTCTCTAGTTGGAGCAATGATTATTCCCAACGTTTTACGTCTTTTATTGTAAAATGACAACCGTAGAATAAGAGGTAACAATCTACACTCCTTTTAATTAAGATATGCTAGCATAGTGAGGAAAAATTTGTCAGCTTTATTTAAAAAGGACATAAAAGCCTCAATTCAGAAGAACCAGTGCGGATCAAATTCAGTAATCATGAAAGTCTTCTTGACAATTTGCTCACCTTGGTATTACGATAATGGCTCTTACCAGTATAACATATTCATTGAATTGCATACCTTACATTAATAACAGATATATCATATCAAGTACCAAATTAAAAACCAACTAAAAGATCTGTATTCACTATTTAATATTAAATATTATGGAAGGTTTTATTCCTATTTTAACAATAGAAGGGTAAAAAATTTGCAAAAATTTGACGTATACATTGCTCCTCGATAATTCAGGATTTCCGTTCCTAGCATCTATTTCTAGAAATAATTCATACAGACAAGTCGCCAAGGTCTGAAGAATAGACCAACTGTCTCTTTACAGATGAGTAGACCCCATCCACAACAAGTGTCCAGGATATGACATTAAGCAATCTGATTGCGAAACTTCAGTAATCTGGGGAATGCAGAGTACTCCTTCATTGCCATCGCACGCAGCACCAGTCAGGGTCCAATAGAACAGTTTGACATTTGAATTTAGTCCAAACAAATTAATTATGCTAAATTGAATTGTTTAAAATATAACTTTTTGATTATTTAACTGTGCATTAATAAATGACTGATATTTAATTGAATCGTTAGTTATATATAGCAATACTTGGAACCATTTAACTTCGACTCATCCAAATGTGAATTGTTAGAAATAGAACTGTTTGATCATTTAATTGTGTATCAACAAAATGTATTTCCAAAATATATATTCAATATATATGTATAAACAGGATTTTCATTAAATTACTTACAATACTTGATATATCATAAAAGCAAACCACATGCACACCATAAATATCATAATTCATAGATTTCATACAACAATCGTCGAAAACCCTGGTGTAGAAAACCTGAGAATTGCTAATTAAGAAATAATAATCAGGGAGAACTTCGTTTCAATAGGAATTTGAAGAATCTCGATATAATAAGCAAAGAAAAATCTTAGGAATCTTCTGCCTGGGAAATTTTTTCATGAAAACATATTGTTATTATTGTTACATTTTATTATCGTCATAGTTGTTAATCGTCTACAATGACTGTCGGCTCTCCTAGTATTTTAAATGGCATTCAGTTTCACACCATAAATCCCTTGGAAAAACGTACCTCTTTTTTCTTCAAGTCAGGCTGCTATTTTTGCGTTTCATTTAAACAACACCTGATGAAAGTTTCATAATAATCATCTTACCGAATAGAGATTCCTGTAATATTACTGAAGACTACATTCATCCAATTGTCCACTCACCGTTTTTTTATTTATTTTAATCCACCTTAACCTCATTTGGTCTTTTTGTGTCTAAGAGTTTCATTTTGTCTGGACGTTATCAATATAAATGCAATTCCAATTCAATCAGCCGATTTCCTCCAGTTCCGTCAAATCCTATTTTGACTCATTTGTTTTCATTTGCACAGCGATTATTGTTTTTAAAGGATATTGCTGAGAGGTTTTCTGTCCTGAACCTTTGATGCCTCTCGTGGTCTACCTTTTTTAAATCATCCAATTACTTTGATATTTGCACAATATTTTAGATACAGATGACAGGGAACAAGTGTTTTTAGAAATACGTAGTATATTCAATAAGTTTCCAGACTATTTTTGTACAGGCATTTAAAATTGTCATAGATTCTTGACAATTCAGTATGTTATTGCTATACATCTTATGAGATGACTGACTAATTTTTATGATTTCAGATCCAAATGAACAGCTACAGCAGCAATTGGAATACACCCTACTAAAGCCTGATTTTCACAGCTGGTGAATTTCAAAAACGCAATCAGAACACTTTAGAAGAACGATATGCAATACAATTCTGTTTTAAAGTTGGAAAAATGTCACAGAAACGTATGGAATACTTCTGACGGCTTTTTGACCATCTTGCATGAATCGAGCATCAGTTTTTGAAGTCAATAGACCAGAGTTGATTGGCCAAAGGGTTAGGGCTAGGGTTACTATGTTGAGGTTTTAAGGGAGTTCAGGATGACATTCCGTCGGAAGAGGCCAGCACTCTTCAAATCGGGTCAGTGGCATTTCCACCAGGACAATGCTCCAGTCCACAACTCCATCCTTGTCATAGACTATTTGACTAAGATAAGCATAAAGACAGTTCCTCAGCCTCCCTATAGCCAAGACCTTGCTCCCTGTGACTTTTGCTTATTCCCTAAGCTCAGAGTCTGTCGTTGTGAGACAATTGAGGAGGAGAAAGAGGCTTGATGAAGGTTATTGACACGCTCACACATGATGACTTCAATTGGGCCTTCCACAAGTTGTTGTAATGGTACAACAAGTGCATTGCAGCCGGAGGAGATTACTGCGAAGGGGATTTGAGTTTCATGTGTGTACTATCAATTAAAGTGCCCGTACGAAAAAAGTCTGGAAACTTATCCAATGATCCTCGTATTCCTGCCTGAATTCCCTTCTTGAACGACTTTTATAATACTTCCAATCGTTTCAATTGTCTTTTTGTGTTTTGGAGCCCTGCTTCCTTTCAATTGCTATGATCAACCATTTTTTTATGTCTGCAAATTGAGCGATTTGCATATCAAGAGCTTTGCACCTATTGTTTTAAGAAATCAAATTACAAGGTCATTCCTTAATTTTCCCACAATAGTGGATTATTTTATGATATTTTCATTAACGAGGCTTGAAAAAATTAAATCAATAATTTGAATTATTTAAACTTGTTTGTTTAATACATTTCAAGAATCTAAATCTTTTAGTTATTAAAGAACAAATGTTTTGCGTTTTCTTTCTTTTTATTCAATTTATTACCGGCTCATTGGCTTCGTGGGCAGAGTGTTCACCAATGGTCCGGGAGACTAGGGTTCAATCCCAGGTCGGGTCATACCAAAGACTTTAAAAATGGTAATCGCTTAAGACTCAGCATTATAAGGTACGTATCAATGGTTAAATGGAGAAATACAAGGAAAGGTGTAGCACCTTTCCCTACACCTCGGTGTAGTAGCTATTGAAAAGGGAGCCTTCAGGTCGCCCTAGACTACAGTTGCCAACTTTTTACTTTTTTAATGCTAACCGAAAAACCAAGATGAACGTCCTCAAAGTGTACAAGTTACAAAATTCTTGCCCGGAGTAATTAATATATGTCTAGTTATCGTGAATTATATCAGACATAGAGATTTACCCGTTGCTACGTTTTCGATTTCAATTAAATTTTATGCGTTTGCTGTTAAAGAAAAGCTTTTACTACAGGGTGAACACAACTTCATGCATTATTCTTATGAAGCATGTATAATTTTACATTATCTAATTGCTAAATGTAACTTTACGAACACTTGGTGGATTATAACTTTCTGCAAAATTAAAATCCTTTAATGGTATTACGAATCATTATGAGAGTGAGCCTGTATGCAGCTGCATCAATAGAAATGCATGGATTTTCGTTGAGGATTTAATTTTCTTTTCTGATATCTGTGGTCATCTCCTTTTTATCATGTACAGTACTCGTCGATTTGAAGTTATTCAATAGTTAATTAACATCTTGACTGCTCATCTTATTTTGTTAATTTCCTTTCAAACTTCAGATTTCTTTCCACGTTCTGAGTTTGATTCGTTAGATAGATATTACTCCGAGTATGGAGATGCCCGTGGTGTAATGGTTATCGTCGTAAGAAATGGACACGGCAATACGAGTTCAAATCCTGGATGAGGCTTATTGCATTTTAACATAGCACTAATATCCTTGGGAAAAGTATGAATCCAGTTATTCTCCCTCCAGCTACGAGTAAATAGTAGGGCAGACTAAGTTCTTCCGCCTTGGTGAGGCAACTAGTCTAGGAGAAGGAAAACTCTGAATTCAAACCTTTTAAACTCTGCTTAAAAATTGACCTTGTGTCATATCCTGTCCAAGCGGAGGGATTGGTAAATATAGATATTATTTCGAGCTCCTCTGTGTAAATACGAAGGGTTTGTAAAAGAAAAAACAAATCAATTTAGAAATTTATTAAAATAATACCTGCGTTTATGCCCTTTTGATACTGCTTCATATTTATAATGGAATTTCCATTTCTTACAAAGATTAGCTGCAAAAAAGGAAATACTCCTATCGCTGAAATGAGAGTATGTTTATCTTATGTATATAATATTGAAAAGCTCACTTAAAAATACAGAACCCAAATTTTTATTGATAAAAAAGAATCAAAGGTCGTGATGACCAGCTTCATGTTTTTCTTGAAGCATTCATATAAATGTTTACCTTTCAATATTTGTTATCTATATTTCATGATTGTTAATTTCTTCTTTATCCTTGTAGTAAAAGGATTTCTTTAGCTACTGATGCATAAACTTTAAATGTTTATGTTGATATTGGTGTTACTGACTGTTATAACCCCTAAATGAAACGTTTCAATAGTTTTAGCTGACATGTGTGATTATATTTTTCATAAATGTGAACTAAATGTTAAACATTAAATCCGAGAAAACTTCGATAGCCAATATTTAAGACAATCTAAAAAGGTATTTTTTTCGAAAGGAAACATCACCGACGTTCTGTATAAAAATAGAAGAATTAGCCATCATCTGTTATAAGAGAAACTGGGTTGTCAATATGTCAGAAAATGATTTCAACCGAGCCCAATCGATTGGTGTTGGAGAATACACCCACAGCACCTCTGTAGAAGGATAAGACCCCTCTTCTTTAAAGAGTGTCCTGATTTGATATTATACAATCTGATGGCGACGCTCCAACACTGGAGATTTATGGAATGTGGTGTATCCCTTAAGTACTTTTACTCCCAGGTACATTTTGGCTCCGAGGGGTAACACCTAATAAAGTCCTATCAATGGCTCAAATAGTACTGTTTGACATTTAAACTGTGTGCAAACGAATGACTTACTTTTAATTAAATCGTTAGAAATGGAACAATTTGACCATTTAACTGTGTGTAAAGAAATGGCTGATGTTTAATTGAGTTGTTTGTAATTCATAGCAATACTTTAAACTCTTTAACTATGAGCTCAAAATGAATTGTTAGTATTACTTACCGATACTTGAAGCCATGTAATTGAATACAAACAAATCGGTAATACGAACTAGAACTATTCGTGTTAAAATATTTGGTACCATTTAACTGTGTGCAAATTATACAAAGGCTTGCGTGCAAAAAAGGTTAATACAGACTAATTTAAAGATAAGATTATCTGCAAATTATTGACTTAATAATCATACATATGACCATTAAACTGTATGTAAACAAAGGAGGTCTACCTCGTTTAAAAATGTTATCATGAAACAATGAGTTTTAAAATCATATATAATGTGTATAAATAGGATTTGTCATTAAATCACCGACGATTGTTTATATGACATAAAACCCAACACAACTAAATCAAACTTAATTATTTCAAAAAGTCATTGAGTTACGCAGATTTTACAGTCCTTTAATTTTAGAAGTATGGAGAAGACATGAGTTATAAGCTGTATAAGTCTTGTGTCTTATGTTCGAGGATTATGTCTCCCAAACGCTAAATCTTCAAAAAATTTTTTTGCAAATTTATGTTTTGACAAAAGAATAAATATAATCTTGAAAAAATGAACAAAGAAATGTACGAAAATATTTTTTTCGCAGCAGACAAAAAATACATATCAGAAAACCGGTTAAAGAGGGTGATTGAAATATACAGACAGAATTTCGTACCAAAAATATTACACAGTGATAACCACACACCAGAAAATAGAAAATTATTTTAAAAATAGTCGCACAAAAATGTTTTGTTGGGTAGTAACAGGAAGATTCTTTTAACATGACGCATGAGTTGCGTGGGTGGAATGACAGGATGGGCGCCTGCGAAAACCCGCGTAGGTTGCATGGGTAGCATAACAGTATGTCCACTTATTTCCTAAGGTAAACAGGACGCGGGTGTATCCTCAGCGGATGTTCCGCATAAGTTGCGTGGGCGGCATGCTAGACAGGAGGCGTATCCATGCGTGGTGTGTGGACGGTTAATATAGCCATGAAGATTGTGAGGGTGTCTAGAAAATTAAATAAGCCAGGAAAGAATTTCGACCTAAGCAGAACGAAGCATAAAATGAGTGAGACTTCGCAGAAAAACCGCAATGTCAATCCTGTGTGTGTGTGTGTGTGTGTGTGTGCATTTCAGTCATTTCCAACTCTCTCTCTTTCTCTCACTTTTCCCATACGTAAATTTCGGATAATAAAGAAAGACACGAAAAGAAGCAGATTATACCTTTATAGTAAGTAAAGTTGGCGACCGTAGTTGAGGGCGACCAGAAGGCTCTCTTTTCAATAGCTACAACACTGAGGTGTTGGGGAGGGTGCTAATCCTTTCCCTGGATTGCTCCACGTTATCCTTGATACGTACCTTATAATGCTGAGTGTTAAGCAAGGAGGTATCAAGTGCCATTTTTAAAGTCTTTGGTATGACTTCACCTGGGATTGAACCCAGGTCCCCCGGAACATTGGCGAACACTCTACCCACTAGGCCAATGAGCTGGTTGTTGTGTTCTTTTGTATAAAACAGTTAATTATTTTAGAAGTATTCATATATTCAACGATTACTAAATCTCAATTTCATCATTACAATGTTGGAATTAAAATCAAATTGATTTATTTAAGAAAAAATTAGGGAAATGTGTTTTTAATCAGCACATTCCAAGTATAGTCTGTCTCAATAAACATAGGACCAATGTGATTGATAATAAGTCTACTAATAATAATGCAGTGTCATCTTTTAGTTTCAAATTATAAAATAGTTTGCAATAAAATCTATTGAATCACGATAACAATGCCTTGGTCAAGAGAGGAAAAATATTTTGCCTCACTACTTATTTAGGGACCAAATCATTCAAAACAGTCAACCCATTAATATGATAATGATTTATTACTAAGATAAAAAAACTAAAAAAAATATTGTATGTCCTGGAAGCTGATACAATAAGAATTAAAAAAAAACATTGATTTGATGTCTCAAGTTCAAAGGATGCATTTTTTTACTGGACCTCTTTCAAATGACCCCATTCAAGCTTGTCTCAGTTATAAATAATTATCCTATAAATAGGTTTCATCTATTTTGAGACACCCTGTAAAACTATTTGAAAAAACAACCAAACAAAGGGAAAAAAAATAGAAATAAAGGAAAAATTGCCAAAAGAAAAACTGACTTAAACTTTCAAGTTTTAACAGTTCTAAAAATAAGTTTTCTGTCTACGAAAAATCACAATCTTAAAAACAAGAGAACGTAACGGACTTAATGAATGAATTATTAAGATTAAATGAAAATCAACTTGTAAACAACTGAATTAAAAAATAACTTGAAATTTTAATTACTTAATATATAAGAAAAATAAGACATGAAAAAAAAAAGCAAAAACATAAAACGAAACCAAAAACAATAAAATAAAACAACCCCCACCCCACCAAAAATGTAAAATGGAAATATTTTCAGAGTTCATCTTTTTTACTTATTTTCCAAAAAAATTACTAAAATTCCATGATTAGCCGATTTCTGTGAACTTTTTAAAATGGGCGTTTTTCATCGCGACATTTTTAAGATACATTTTTGAATTTACTTACAAAATGCGCCAAAATATAATCATTGCATCTAACGTACGTCTACGTATGAAAAGCCTTCCATTTATGGTATAAAATCTTTTGGGATGTTTGGATAATTTTTCAGGTTACAACTGATTAAAAAAACGATAAAACGTAACCATACATTTTAGGTGACATTCTGTACTTTCGTTACTTATATCAACACCCACACTCTAACATCTTTCTCTTTCTCTGTCTGTCTATCTGTCTGTCTCTCTCCCTCTATGTATATACATGCATATACGAACCTCTTATTCTTTCCTTCGTTTTGTCTTTCACTCTCAAACATCAATAGTTCTCTTTCTCTCTCCCACACACATATATATGTGTGTCCAGGTGTGTGTTCGTATGCGTGGATAGGTGGGTGTACTTGCTCCTTTATATACTTTGGGAAAAGAGGGTCATTTACATCATCTGGGAAATCATTTGGGGCTATCGTCATGGAAAATGTCGAAATTGGTTTTTAATTCAATAAATATTTTCTTGTTAGAGCCTCATCCCCAGGGCGGCCCATCTTGTTTCTCCCTAATACATTCTTTCCTCTGCCTTCAGATATAAGCAAGAAGACCTAATCAGTTCTCAACTTCTTCGTTCATGTTAAAATCCTTTACTTTTCTTTTTTTTTTGTCATTTTTAAGCATTCCACACCAACCAAAAACCTGCACAGCTGATGTTCTCTATATTCAATAAATTAATCGGTTTGTGCTTCAGTGTAGATAAGATAACCTCATTATTTTCTTGAAAGAACACTTTTATTATAGTTGAATTTGACTGCTGGTTTCATCAAAATAAACACTTCCAGGTGAATGTAGTGTTGATATTAAACCTTTAATTCTATCTAAAAAGTGAATGATAGTTGCTTAGTTTATTTAAGGAAATACTTTTCCCTATATTATTAAGTTGTAGCTAAAATCAATTTTGATACATATGTTCCATAATTATAGCAGACACGAAAATGTATCGTCACAATATTTTTAAATAGGTAAACACTTCATACTATATTGGATTATCAATGGTTTAAAAGAGATTGTAATAATGTATTCTAAAAGCGTTTTAAAGATTATTTCAAAAAGTTAAAGAAAACAATCAAATAGTAGAATACTTTATCTATTTCTACTTGCGGACAACATACAGCAAATTTATTATAGGAAATAAAATCCTTTGTCTTAATTTCTGAGGGGAAGCGTCATAATCCCTATAATTCAACATATTCAGATGATTGACCTAATCTTTATTGATATAATCACAACTTTTCGACCAGTATTCCTTCGGCCTTCTTCAGGTGTTTCATGTCGAACTGTATAGTCCACACAGAATCTCGAACTGAACACTTTATTTGAACCACAATTCGGTTAACCATGACTGAGTACAAGTGTTAAGTTATGATACGTATTTCTTGTTAGTTTGACCTGTAATTGGGATTAAACCTGAAACCCCCAGATGATTTCTCTCAGAAGAACCATCCAACTGAACGCCTTAGCCACTGTGCCATGTGACCTTGCTGGAAATGAAATTAATTTTAAAACTATTATAAAAAAATATCGTCATCACATTTGTATTTATATATTCTCACTTAAGCCATCAAACCAAATTGGAGCTTAGAATTATACAACAGAACACGAAGCATCGAATGGAGATCGAAATCATTGTGGCAGTTTTAGTAAAAGCCAGAAAACAAGATTAAATTACTTGCTTTTTTATATTAGGGTTCTAAAATTGGCTTCTCGCGAAATGTTCTGTCTAAGCTAACGTAGCAAATTGTATATTTTCAAGTACTTATGAGAAGTACTGTATGTAATATAGTAACAGGGGTCCTCACTTATTGTCGTTTATTGTTGGATATTCCTCCTGATGATTGATGGACAATATTTTACTTTTAGAATTCCCTAATCTCCAATGCATACCAACTTTGTTAGCTGTACATCTGTAAAGAGTAATGATGATAAACTTGTTTCTCATGTCCTTTGACCGACAAAGGTAGACGGAAGTCGTTTTCCTTCTAACTCTGTTTTCCTTTCATCTTTCTTCCTTTCTTTCTCTCTCTCTCTCTCTCTCTCTCTCTCTTTCACACACACACACACACACACACACACACACACACACACACACACACACGGGGTTTCCTGTTGTGTAATGGTTATCATCGTAGAAAATAGACAAGGTGACACGGGTTCCAACCCTGACCGAGGCTGATTCCATTTCACATAGCACTAAAAGCTTTGGGAAAGGTATGATTCCTGTTATTCTCCCTATAGCTATGGGTAAATAGTAGGGCAAACTAGGTTCTTTAACCTTGGTTAGGTTACCAGTCTACGAGAAGTAAAACTCTGAACATGGTCCAATAAAACTCTGCTTAAAAATTGACCTTGTGTCAAATCCTGCCTGTGCGGAAGGGTTGGTAAACACACACACACACACACACACACACACACACACACACACACACACACACACACACAGGCGCGTGCGCGCACGCACGCTCACACACGTGCACTTACACAAAGGTACACTCTGTATGCTCCAAACAATTGTCAATCTCGATGTAGTTATTTTCCTTGGGTTGTTGACAAAAGACTATCGTGTATACCTTTGAACTAACCCGTATGTATATGATAACTCATGCATATTCATAAACGATTCTAAGATTTGGCCAGCACATGTGTACGACTCACATTAGAAATGGCCGCTTCCACGGAAAATACGCAAAGCAACATGTTTTGTTCTCTTTTCTTTTTTATGGAAGTCACCACATCCAATCGTTACCTCGTAATAATCGGAAAGGCACTCAGACTCTTACCCGTTTAATATATATTTGTATTCTTTATTCGTTTTTACTTACTCACATATCAATATTTTCAACAGCATTTTGAACAGCATTCTCATTATAAACAAATGCTATCATCATGATCATTATCAAGGCGTATGAACCAAATTCATTCCTTTTACTCTGTCTGTCTGTCTGTCTGTC
Organism: Sepioteuthis lessoniana; assembly: GCA_963585895.1. Taxonomy (NCBI): domain Eukaryota; kingdom Metazoa; phylum Mollusca; class Cephalopoda; order Myopsida; family Loliginidae; genus Sepioteuthis; species Sepioteuthis lessoniana. The sequence goes on from OY757927.1 coordinate 84,187,817, forward strand.
TCTCTCTCTCTATTCATATCTCTTTCTCTTTCGTTATTCATCTTTATCGGCAATTGCACATGACAGGTCTACTTGACAGCATGCAGTTTCCACAAAGCGCTTATGAATATAAGTTTTTGCTGGTCGGTCAACACTGGTGTGTCCATGTGCTGATGTCCATTGGAGAATGTCGCTTATCTTTTTGTTCTTATTTCTCTTGCACTGTCAAGCATATCTTGTTCGTTTACTTGGATGTTTTTTGAGACGGTAGGCAAGTAACCCTTCAGCTTACTATTTTATCATGTGCTGTTACAAGGATCTATTCTAAACAGCACGCAGCATTTTTGTATAATTGCCATTAAGCTTTTTTTTCTGGCGTTTTGATAGATTCCTAAGTGATGCAGCACTACAGTATAACTTATACGATCACAACTTACAGGAATCCACGCTTTATTTTATCATAGAAACCATATTTCCACATAGTAGTTAAACTGTTAACTGTACTACATGCCTTTCTATTACGTTGGCTGACATCGCTTTAAGTTTACAAATATAGATATTATATCTATCAAAAATAATAATGGAAATTAAACCGAGTACACTTTGCACCAACGTTGCAAATTAGTTTTTGAAATGGAATATTGACTAGAAATACAAATGCTTTCGAACAAACTGATAGTCTAAAAAATATTTTCAAAATCATGTTTATTCGCATCAAGATGTCACTAAAAGTAGGTAATCGTGCTGATACCAAGAAAAAGTAATTTAAAGTAATCCGATAAGTTGTACAATACAAAAGCATATATCATTTTTCTCCTTAAGAGCGTAGAAACATTTGTACAGGAAAAAAATTAAAAAAAAAAAACGAAAAAAAAAAAGAAAAAAGAAAAAAGCAAACAAACAAATCCCAAAACAACTGTTATTAAGTCTGCAAACTTGTTGAATCCGTCATCACTATGATTATCAGAAAGGAAAAAAAGATTTTTTTCCAATTTTCTGTTAGGTTGTAAAAGGATTCCAACATTCAATGCTATTGCCTTTTGGAATAATATGCCGTTTTCTATTTCGATGTTTTTCCCTATCATTTTATTGCAACGATACAAAATACTTGATTATTTTAAAAGTGATACACACATAGAGATAAAACTACTCAGCCATATTCAGTCTTTCAGAATGGTTCTTTTTGTATTGTTGAGTAATAAACAAAGCCAATCAGTACAAAAATTGACAAAGGACGTATTACCTCACGGTCAAGGAAGATCAAGACATATCAAAATATGTGTCTACCATCCGTGAGAGAATTTTATGGGGTGTTCATTATTAGTGCATATCGTGTCATGAGAACTATGTTGGCAGTTATTCGTTTGCTGGTTGATAAGTGTCACGTGATTAGAAGATGAGAAAAGATGGACACGTTAATTCGATTCTTGGACCGATCGTCTCGATAAATCATGAAGCAACCCTCCGTGGGATTTCGCCGAAAGCGAATTTTGGAAAAGGGAAATATTGATTCGAATCCGTAGAATTTCTTCTCTCGTCAAAAAATGGAAGAAAACTCCTCACTCTGGTAGCTAGCTTGAACAAAGAAACACTATATAGTGGATGAATCGATATTCAACGAAGTGTTGATCAACTACATTCTAATATCCGTGTAAAAACTAGGATTAAAGACTTTTAGGTCCTGTTTAGGATGAAGACAGAAATTCATTTTTTAACTACATAACTGTATTAACTGCAAAATAAAGATTAAAATTAATAATTAGAAGAGGTTTTGCTTCTTGCATTATGTAATGTTGTAGACACTCCTATCGCCTGAGAAATTGGTACTTTGCTGTGTGATCAACAAGTGGATCAATCACGGGAAATTTCACGGTCGGTCTGAGTAACGGTCACACGGGAGTATTTCTGAAAATGTCTGACGAATAAGAACGTAATTTCGAAGCTAACAAAGCGATACTTTTTGGGGTTGAAGTTAGCCTATGATTTATCTATTCCTTTAGCACAAAAATACTCCTTCACATCTTCACAATTTAAGATTGGTTAAGGGTGAGGTTTGGACGAAATGATGAAATGAATGGTATTTTTCTGTGATCGGTCTGACTTTTTTCTTTTTCTCATGAAAACTCGTTTTCATTTCTTCATCTCGTCTTTGTCTCCAACAACATTTGACGTGTCCCTGCAACGAATTATTTAAATTATTTTTTAAAAAATTTGTCATTAAATATTATTTTCCTGATATTGTTTTCAAAATTCTGTTTCTGTTAGGTAGAACATATTCTTTTAAAATAAAGGTCTTCTAGCAATTGAAAAAAAAAAACGGTTGCCTTTGTTTTATTGTCAGAGCTATGGTTCTTACTGAGGAAAAGATTTACCAACTAAAAATGATTGTTAAGCGCGTTCTTTGAAGTTTATTGAGAAAAAAAAAAAGGAAGTCACGGGCCACATTTCTAACTCCGTTACCAAATAGTACCAGGATATGAATAGATAAGTTATGAACAATGGCTAGCAGTCGAAAGAAAACAGTTGAAAAGTTCAGTAAGCTAAATGCAATTTTATGTGTTTGATCTGGCACCCCGGACTGGAACAGCGGTTAACCAAAACACGTCAGGGTCACCAGACTCAATCGATCATCTAAGTGGTGGCGAGGGCAGTCAAGACGATGCTACCAAAGCGAAGTAAAATTGGGTTTGCGTGTTCTGTGAACCCTAATATAACACTATGGGTTTATCGATTCGCTCTCTTTTGATATCTAAGAGACAAGCAGACAAGCGTTCATGAGTGAACCTTTCAAAGATACGGAAAATATCGGTTCCTTTTAAAACAAAGATGTTACTCCGCACATTGTGTTCGTTATCAATTTCCACAACGTTCATGCCCTCAAAAACTGAAAGGCGAGAACAAAACGACAGAGGCAGTAACACTTGGAGAGAGTTATATTTTCGTGACCCTTCAACACCATACGATTGACCATTATCAACTTAGTAGTTTCCTGTGGCTGTGCTGCCCAAGCGATTTAAGATAAAGGCAAATAATTTGACGCTCTTCTGAGGTGTTATGGTTGAGTAAAACTTGTAGCTAGTTTTGGGTTGCTCGTTTCTATGAAGATCCTTTCTGATATGTCCGAGAGTTTGTCCTCTTCCTCGCCGGCTGACTTTTTCCTAGTTTCGACTGTCTTCGGGTTTGTGACCTCCTTTTTAACGAAATCCTCAAACCTATTTACACATCGTGTTGCAGTTCCGTCCCGTTGCCAACTTGATGTGGCTCCATATATTTCTATTTTTGCAATATATTCTTAAGACATAAATACATCTATTTACACCAGTGGTATCAGACTTAAGGACTCAAAGGGAGTATTATATCCTGGCGTAAAGACTCAGTGGAACAAAAGAGAGGTATAAGGGACGAAATTTCCATCAGTTATACTAATCTTCAATATAACTGATTGGCTGCTATCAATTTATTTATTCATCTATTTGTCAAAATTAATACGCACGTGAAAGTAAGAAGAATAAATAGGTTAGAACTAAATTTACAGGGACACATTTCTCGTTTATCTTAATTCAATTTTTACTTTTGTTATAGTTTTCGTGCTGCACTTGAAGTAATTTTCCCTTTTTCCCCATTTTATTATATTTCTTTTGGAAATTGCAATAAATTTTACGATAAATGTTCTTAAAGTAGAGAAAAAAAAAACTCAGTTTCATTTCATTTAAAGAAATAACAGATACGAATTCTATTTATTGCATAATCCGATCTAAAACATTTTCAATGATTTTCTATTTATGTGTATTACCTGTCATTTCAAGTATACATTCACGATAACAATATGATTTGGCAAGTCTATTTCATATAATGTTATGCAACAAGAAAAAAAAAACCCTCAAGTTCATCCATGCGTATTAGTTGTCTGTCATCTCAAGTTAAACCTCTACGTCAATATGAGTCATCAAATACCATTTTGTGTTATGAAACGAAAAAAAAAATCCTACACGTTTTGTAATCTGAGTTAATTTTCACTAATCTCAATCATCCTCCGCCACAATATTTCTTTGAAACAAGCCAATGTGGATTTCACTTTCTTAAGAATATTTTAAAATACATATTGACTTGACTTCTTTCACGTGGGGTGCGCTTTTGAAGCCCATGTTATATACAGTATCACATGTCAACAGACCAACCTGGGATCCTTTGCTATCATTTTAATTTCTACGTTTGCTAACAAAAAAGACTATCCAACTATATGGTGTCATAACACACCCAACCAAGATAGGTCAATTGTAAATATGGTTTGAACAATATATTTACTTGCTGAACGCTAAAATACAGCGCTTCGATCGTAAATTATATTGATATTACAGGATTGGCTCAGTAGAACATCATCATCATCATCATATCGTGCTGGCAGCACGGATATCCCTGACCCTCTCTCGCCACTCCTCCCTATCGTTCATCGCCCTAGGTAGGTCTTCAGGACAACAACCTATATCCTCACATAGCTGCTGAATGTACGTTCGAGCTGGTCGTCCTGCTTTTGCGCGGCCATGTGTGGGGATCCATAAGAGTACATCTCTTATGAGTTCATCTCTGCTTCTCCAGCAGTGTCCTGCATGTCTGCTTCGTCTAACTTGAATAGTTTTTGTGATAGGGGGCAGGTGGCCGTATAGTTGGTGTCTTGTGGGGTGTTGCTGCCAGGACTTGTTCAGGATTGCACGCAGCATTCTTGTGTAATTGCCATCTAGTTTCTTCTCCAGCCGTTTTGTTAGCGTCCATGTAGTGCATCCATATAGCAGTATCGATGTGACCGCTGCCTGGAAGAAACTGCGTTTCATTTTATCGGTTAGGTCTGATTTCCATATAATCGATAGCCTATTGATAGCTGTCCATGCTTTCGTTAACCTCGTTTCGATGTCCTTTTCGGTTGATTCGACGCTGCTTCCTAGGTACGTGAATTTGTCTACTAGTTTAAGTGGGGTTCCTTCTAGAGTGGAGATGTCCCCTGCTTGGGTATAGCACATATATTCCGTTTTGTGTGCATTAACATAGAGGCCTATGCTTGCTGCTGCTCGTTCCAAACTATGTAGAAGTGTTTCGGCTTGGTCAGGTGTATTTGCCAGTATCGCTATGTCATCGGCGTAGTCGGCATCGGTAATTGTTGTTGCGGGGTAACTTCTGCTTCTTTTCTTCGTCAGTTCGAAGCCATTCTCTTTGATTTTGTCAATCGATGTTCTAAGTACGTAGTCTAGACAAATGATAAAGATGTACGGGGCCAGTGTGTCCCCTTGTAGTACTCCTGCTACAATGTCAAAGTATTCTGTGTCTCCATCGGGTGATCGTACTTTTACTTTAGTGTTTCTATAGATAATCGTTATTGCCGCTACGGTTTTTTTAGGTATGCCGTACGCTAGTAGTATTTGTTCCATCTTTCCTCTGTGAATGGAGTCGAAAGCCTTGGTAAAGTCGACAAATATTAATGTCGCTTGTAGGTTCTTTGCCCGTACACCTTCAAGGATTCTGCGGATGGTTAATATTTGTGAGGTCGTGGATCTATTTCTTCGGAAGCCCTTTTGGTTTTTTCTAAGTATCTTGTCGATTTTGGGTTCTATTCGGTTTCGTAGTAGGGCATTGTAGATTTTGGCAGCTATGGATGTAAGTGTTATGCCTCGGTAGTTTTTGGCTAATCCGAGGTCCTCCTTTTTAGGGAAGGGGAGTATGCATCCCTTCATCCATCTATCTATCGGATTTTGATTGTATACTGCGTTGCAGTGTCGGAGCAGTATATCGTCGAATTGTCTGGTCTTCCATACTTCGGGGGGAATTTCGTCCAGCCCTGCAGTTTTTCCTATTTTTAATTTTTCTGAGAACCGAGTCGAGTTCTTCTTGTGTGAACGGTCCTAGTTTAATGTCTAATTGTTTGCTAATTATTCTGGTGATTGGTTCATGCGTTATTTTTGGAGGGTTTCCAAGTAAGTTTTCGAAGTGCTGTTTCCACAGTTTTATTCTTTCTTGTTGGTTTGCTGCTCTAAGTTTTGCTTTGGCTGTGTTCTTTCTTCTGCTCACTTCGTTTATTGTTTGCCAGGCTATTCTGGATTGTCTATCTTCCACCGAGTCTCTAATCTTATCTATCTGATTTTGAATGTATTCTGTCTGTTCCTTTATATATATGCCTGCTAATTGATATTGTGCCGTTTTTAGTTTTAAGGCATTTGTGTTTGTTGGGTTTTTTCGATAGTTTTTGGAGGCTGTTTTCACTAGTGCACGTTTTTCTCTCACCGCTAAAGTTTCCCATGGGACTCTATATTTAGTTTTAATTTTTGTTGGAATGTTTTTTGCTGCTGCCTCGAGGTGTGCATTGACGAAATTTTCGTATTCGTCGTTTGGTGTACTTTTTTCCGTCTTTTCTTGTAGTGTTTCGAATCTGTTTCTTAATTCTAATACGTATTTATCTCTTACATCTTTGTTGTTTAATAGGGCCCAGTCATAGTGTTTGGTGGTCGCTGTTCGTTTGGCGTTTTTTCGTAGGCTTAACCGTATTTTCGCCGTGACTATTCGGTGATCGGTGGACACACCCTCAAAAGAGGAGTATGCCTCGCAATTCAATGCACTATTCTTCCATTTCTTGTTTATAAGGACGTAGTCTATCTGTGCTTTAGTATTGTTTGCGTACGTGTATGTCCATAGTTTGCCCTCTCTTTTTTGGTAGTTTGTATTGAGGCATGCTAATCTATTTTCTATCATGAAATCTGTTAGATGTTGCCCATTCCTATTTGACGTGTTGTGGAGGCTGTATTTGTTGTTTCCGTTTTTCCCGATTTGGGCATTCATGTCTCTGCCAATGACTAACATGTTGTGCTTCGGGATGCTACGCACTAATGAGGATAACTCATCGTAGAAGGTGACTATTTCATTTTCTTCACTAACATTGGTGGGGCTGTAGCATGAGATGATTGTTCTGACGTGGTTTATAATCAGTATCTATTGGTTACTGAGCCGAATTGATTACGCTTAATGCATGAATCATAAATATGAACGAAAGTTAAGTAGGAAGGATATTTTAAACTAGGATATTCAATCTGCGAAAATACCAGTAACACCGTAAACAATAGAAAACATTCGTATTTTCAAAGATAAAAGTAAAGTGTCTCAGCTGTTTTTTTTTTGTTTTGTTTTGTTTTTTTGCATTATAGGCCTTTTGTGCATATGAACATAATCCGATATACAAATACTATTTCATGGTATGTTCTTTCATTTTCTCTTTTATTGATCATTATAATAAAGAAAAGAACTAGGTGTATGCACAAATTTTTATCAGAAAACTATTTCTTAATATTGAATTAGGCTTTTCATTAAAAAAAACTCCACTAAAACCATTTGCAAATTCTCAGAAATTATAGAGAGAATGGCCAAAGCCACATCAACGAAATTCCGGGAATATTTTTTATGCTTATTGAAAAGTAAAATCTTGTGAGTTGCAACATATTCTTTGGTTCTTTTACTGTAAACTGAATAATCAAAACAGTAAAAGAGAACAATGAACCCTTAAGTTTTCAGTTAATGCCAATTTTAGTTAATATCAGTTTAGATAAAATTCCGGATGTGACATAAATAACGCACGCATTTTTAACTTTTATCTATCTGTGCAAGCGAAGTGACAACTCCATCTTGCTAATAACATAACATTCTTCTTTTGATACGGTCAATTAAAATTATGACTAGGACCAGTGCGCACGATACGTTTGCGGGTGAATATGTTATTGCTGCACGGAATTTTTTTTGTGCTTATTGCATCTTACATCGGAATAATATATTCCCGATAGAAATTTCATAATAGAAATATTACATTTCTATTCAGGACTGCATCATTTCGACGTAAGTTCAAATGAGCAAGAAAAGCTCTCGTCCATTTCTCCCAGATCTTCAAGACTATATTCTGCATCGGTAACGAGCTGTTGTATACAGGTTCTAGCAAGTCGAAATGATGATGATGATGATGATGTATATGGTAAGGAAACCAATTTGGAAAGGCTGAATTAGGGTTAGATTTAGGATTAAAACTTATAATGAAACGGAATACAAGTACGGCTTTCAATATTGCTGACAATATGAAAGGTTAAACTAAAGTTAGTTTTAGGGTTGATAATTTTAAATGAAACTGAATACAAGGTCGCTTCCGTATTGTAGACAATGGGAAAGGTTAAATTAGGGTTAGTCTTAAGATTAATAATTTTAAATGAAACTGTTAAATGGACAGTTTTCTATATTGTAGACAATTTGAAAGGTTTCATTATTGTTATTTTTAAAATTGATACTTTTAAATGAAACTGAATAAAAGGTCAACTTTGTATATTTTAGAAAATTGAAAGGTTAAATTAGGCTTAATTCTAAGATTGATAATTTTAAATGAAACTAAATATGAGGTTGGCTTTCGATATTTTACACAAATTGAAAGATTGAATTAGGGTTAGTTTTAAGATTGATGCTTTTAAATGAAAATCAATACAAGGTCGGTTTTCTATATTGTATACGATTTGAAAGGTTAAAGAAGTGATATTTTTAAGATTGATGCTTTTAAATTAAACGGAATAAAATGTCGTCTTTCCTCGTTGTAAACTCTTTGAAAGGTTAAATTAGGGTTAGTTATAGAATTGATAGTCTCCAATGAAACTCGTTGCAAGGTTGATTTTCCGTATTGTAGACGATTTCAAAGGTTAAATAAGAGTTAATTTCAGGAATTCTTATTTTTAAATAAAACTGAATACTAAGTCGCATTTTCATGTCGTAGACAATTTGATAGATTCAATTAGGGATAGTTTTAAGATTGATATTTTAAAATTAAATTGAATACAAGGACGGCTTTTCTTATTGTAGACAATCTGAAAGGTTAAATTAGAGTGAGTTTTTTGATTGATAATATTTCAATGCAACTAAATACAAGGTAAGCTGTCAATACTGCAGACAATTTGAAAGGTAAGATTAGGGTTAGATTTACGATTGTTACTTTTAAATGAAACAGAATATAAGAATGGTTTTCCATATTATACACAATTTGAAGGTTTAAAATGGGGTTAGTTTTAAGATTTATACTTTTAAATCAAACTGAATACGAGGCCGGCGTTCGATATTGTAGAAAATTTAAAAGGTTATATTCGGGTTCGTTTCAAGATTGATACTTTAAAATGAAACTTAATACAAGGCTAACTTTCCTTACTGTAGATGATTGGAAAGGTTAAATGAGTGTTAGTTGTAGGATTGATAGCTTTAAATGAAACTAAATACAAATGAGGCTTTCCGTATTATTGATAATTTGAAAGGTTCAATTAGGGTTAGTTTTAAGATTGATACTTTTAAATAAAATTCAACACAAAGTCGTCTTTCAATATCTTTGACAATTTTAAAGGTAAAATAAGGCTTTAAGATTGCTTATTTTATATGAAAATCAATAGAAGGTCGGCTTTCCATATGGTAGAGAATTTGAAAGATAAGATTAGTGTTAGTTTTAAGATTTATACTTTTAAATGAACCTAAATGAACCTGAATACATGGTGGACTTTCCGTATTGTTGACAGTTTCAATGGTTAAATAATGGTTAGTTGTAAAATTGATACTTTTAAATGAAACTCCATACGAGGACTGTTTTTCGTATTGTAGACATATTGTAAGTTTAAATAAGGGTTAGTTTTAGGATTAATACGTTAAAGTGATACTGATTACAAAGATGGCTTTAAATCTTGTAGACAATTCGAAGAGTTAAAATAAGGTTAGTTTTAAGATTGATATCTTTAAATGAAACTGAATATAAAGTTTGTTTCCATATTGTAGACAATTTGAACATTTAAAATTGGTTTAGATTTAAGATTGATACTTTAATGAAACTGAATAATAAGAGGGATTTCAGTATTGTAGATAGTTTAGGAATGATACATTTAAATAAAACTAAATACAAGTTGAGCTTTCCATATTGTAGAAAATTTAAAAGGTTAACTTAAGGTTAGTTTTAGGATTGATCCTTAAATTGAAAGTGAATACAAGGTCAGCTTTGCTTATTATAGACAATTTGTAAGAATGAATTAGGCTTAGTTTTAAGATTATTACTTTTAAATGAAAGTTTGGTTTCCATATTGTAGACAATTTGAACGGTTTAATGTGGGTTAGTTTTTGGATTGATGCTTTTTAATGAACCGGGGTGAAATGTAGACTTTTCTTATTGTATATTATTTGACAGATTAAATTAGGGTTAGTAAAACGATTGATAATTCTAAATAAAACTAAATAAAATTCGGCTTTCAATATTGTAGATAATTTGAAAGGTTAAGTTAAGGTTCGTTTTAGTTTTGATACTTTTAAATAAAACTGATCACAAGGTCAGCTTTTTATATTGTTGACAATTTGAAAGATTAATTTAAGGTTACATTTAGGATTGATAAGTTTAAATGAAACTGAATTCAAGATCGGCTTTCTATGAAACTGACTATATTGTAAGCTTTCCATATTGTTGACAGTTTGAAAATTTTAATTAGGATTATTTTTAAGATTTTATTTTAAATGAAACTGAATAGAAGATCGTTTTTCCCTATTTTAGAGAATATGAACGGTTAAATTAGGGTTAGTTTTAACAATGATACAGTTAAACTGCCTACAAGGTCAGCTTTCAATATTGCAGACAATTGTAAAGGATAAATAGGCCTAGTTTTACGATTAGTACTTTCAAATAAATGAGAGTAAAGGCTCGGCTTTTCGTATTGTAGACACTTGTGAAACGTTACACCCTCACCCCCCCACATTATCTCAGTCTTCTAACCATATCTTCTTCTTAGTCGGCCGGTGATCAACTAGTGGCTGAGGGGGCAACGCACATTTCTTTACCTACACAAGAATACGATCGAGGGAGACAGGAGAAAATAGAAAGACAAACGAACAAACAAAGCTTGGGGTTAACCAAGAGCAGAGGAAGGTATGCAACACTACATGCATGTGCATACCTGATAGCAGATATGAACTAACGCTAGCGTGGGATACTAGCGAAAATTCCACAATGCTACTGGAATCAGACATCTTGAGACTCTTCTTCACTGGACCCTATCTTGTCTCCTCGCCTCTCTGCTCGGTGTCTGGTGTTGACTGCCCCTCCGTTCTTCCACGCCAACTTCTCTGTTCGCCTCTCTGTTGTCCAGTCTCAACTGCCCTCCGTGGTCTCCAGCCGCAACTCCTCTCTCGGGTCCAGCCACCAACTCCCTTTCGGGTCCAGCCACCAACTCTGCTCTCCTGCCACCAACTGCCTCTCTCGGGCTCCAGCCACCAACTCCTCTGCTGGTCTCCAGCCACCAACTCTCTCTCTGCTCTCCTGCCACCAACTGCTCTCCTGGGTCGCGTCGTCAACTCTCGTTCGCGTCCCCTTACCACTTCCGGATACGGCGAGATTTTTTTGTCCAAGAATCCTTTGTCTGGTTTCGCGCCAAAACAGACAATTGAATCGTCTGCTTTGGCAGCCTACCCACATAGTGCTACACACTTTGAAAGTTTCAATTAGGATTAGTTTTAACATTGATACCTTTCAATGAAACTGAATTCAAGGTCGGTTTTCCATATTTCATAGAACATGAACGGTTAAATTAGGGTTAGTTTTAAGATTGATAAATTTAAAGGAAACTTAATAAAAGATTGGCTTTCAAAAGCGTAGACAATGGGAAAGGTTAAATTAGGATTAGTTGTAATATTGATAGTTTTAAATGAAATGCGAGGTTGGCAGTCAATATTGTAGAGAATTTGAAAGGTATTATTAGGCTTTATTTTAGCATTGATACTTTTGAATAAAACTGAACACAAGATCGGTTATCCATAATCTAGACATTAAAGTTTCAATTTGGGTTAGTTTTACAATCGATAATCTTAAATGAAACGGAATACAATGTCGGCTTTCAATATTGTAGACAATTAGAAAAGTGAAATTAGTGTTCGTTTTAAGATTGATAGTTTTAAATGAAACTGAATACATTATCAGCTTTCCATATTGTAGACAATTTGAAAGGTTAAATTAGGGTCAGTTTTTGGATTGATACGCTTAAATGAAAGCGAATATACATTCGGTTTTCCATATTGTAGATAATGCTATATGACATCGCCAATGCTGTTATGCTGAATTTTCCAAGTGTAATATGCAGGGCTTTACCCATCGCATTTGTCCCATTCAGCTAGTGGGAATGCAGAATACTCTGACTGCATCTCTGCAGAGCAGTAAGACCCTGCAACGTGTGTCCTATACCCCACTCGGCTGGTGTTGCAGAATACAGCGACTGCATCCCTGCAGAGGATTAAGAACTCCCCCAGGAGTATCATGTACATGACCTTAAACAATATAATGGAGAATCTCCAGTAATGTTGAAGCTTATGAGAATGCAATATACCTTTATTTTGACACCCACCAGGTGTACTTACCCAGAGTGGTAGCATCTGATAGGCTCCTATGTGTCAAGTAGAAATAAATGGTGTACTTATGCCCAAATGAATTGTTTGAAATGGAACTGTTTATATCTATAAAAATGGATTTGGCATTAAATAACCAATAATTGTCCATATGTCATAAAATCAAACGAAATCAAACCAAAGTCATCGCAGTCAAAAATACAGCAGTGGTAGCTATTTGAAAAGCATTGTTTGGCATCTGAACTCTTGTTCTATCTAATATTCTTATTAGGCTCCATACATAGATTTCGTAAAAATGAATAGATCACATAAATTTCATGAGATCTCGTAAAAGAAAAAAGTGTTTATATGATATGTCTGAATATGTCTGCTCCTTATTAGCCTCATCAGTTATCTGCTTGCTTGAAGTAGATATGCAATGACTTCTTCCACATTGACTCACCGGAAGAATGTTGCAATGTTTATTGATTTTCATCTGAATCATAAAAAACATCTAAGGTAAAGTTTGGATTTAAGTAGCTTAGAGACATACCAGAGACAGTCACTTGAAGCCACGAACTCATAAAAAGGTTATATCATGTGACTGAGATATTTTTGTTATTTTACACTGGCGCTACAAGTGTGTTCACAAACCCAAATAGAAAAAGAAGATTCTTATAAACAATGGGCACACGCTGTGATTGCTTAGACCTGGAGACAATTTGAAGGATGATAGGGGTTGTGAAAAACAACCAAGAATAGCAACAGGTTCTTCTTTTTCAAATCAAAAGTTTCTGAAACTACTACTACTACTACTACTACTAACTCTGATAACTGACAATGATGGCACATACATATCGAGAAAAGACATTGACTGATATAGATTAATTCCTATGAAAACGAAGAGAAATTAGAGGAGTATAAATCAGGAAGAGACAGATAATGGATACGATGAGACACAGAGATAAAGAGGGATGGAGAAATCAAGCCCTGGGGGAGAGAAAAGTGAGAATTTGTATGAGAGTCAGTGAGAAAGAGAAAGTGAAGGAAGTTTTATCCTCCCTCTCTCTCTCTCTCTCTCTCTCTCTCTCTCTCTCTCTCTCAATCTATCTATCTATCTATCTATTGCAATCATTCCAAGAGAATGTTGTCTTCTGGTACATAACACTTTTTATAGGACTTTGAAATATATAATAGACAACTTAGTTTAGACAGATGATTCAAAGTGTTTTTGAATAATTGCTGTTTCATGAGAGAGGTTAAAGTGACATGTGGTATTCGTATGGAATCATATTTTAATTGGTATAAAAAATTAACATTTAGCAATAATTTGGGGATTTTTTTTTCTTGACAAGTCTGTAACTTTCCCGCCTATCTTTTACTGCAACCTAACTTCGTATTAGCGCCTGACATTCTCCTCTCTTAGGATTTTAACTGTTCAACTGACTTTTCTGTTTCAGTTATCCAAATCTGTCAAATATGCAGACACACACACACACACACACACATACACACATATATATATATATATATAAATATCATCATCATGTCGTGCCGCATGT
>OY757927.1:84206753-84216753 GCA_963585895.1 Sepioteuthis lessoniana
CTATCTTGGTCCTCTATTTCTCTCCATTCGTAATTTGCCTTGTTAGAATAAACAAGTTAAGTATCAAAATATTTGTTGTTGGTCAATGGATTCGGGGAATAAAGAAAAATGTTATCTACTTATTTTTGACCATGTAATGTGAATAAAATTATTCATTACGGATTTATCGGGAGAACAAAATGCTAAATAGAGGAATTGAATATTTTATTTATCTCAAACTCTCACATGAGAGTAAAAAATAATCTCGGTCGTGATGTGCAAATGTAAGAATTCCTATTTCTTGCCGAAAAACCAGGTAATGTTATTATTGATCCGAATAACTCACTGTACTTCTTTAATCTACTGCCATATTTAGTCATTTTCTAAGATAAACGTCAATCCTTCTTCTTTTTCCTCTTCCTAGTCATCGTCATCATTATGGTGTACCGACAGTATTGATACTCACAACCCACTCTCGTCATCTGTGTCTATCGAACACCGTTCTTCCTAAATCACCCAGACAACATCCAATGTCCACACTGATTAGGAGTCCCTACTTTTCCCGCTGTGCCAAGCATGCCTTGTTCGTCTTACATACATAGTTTGGGAAATGAGAGCTAAACAATCGTAAACTGCTGTTTTAGAGGGTGCTGCTTCCAGGATTTTTTTTCTCTAAAAAGCACGTAATGTAATCAACATCAAGCTTTTTCTTTTTAGATATAAAATGATGCAACCACACAGGAGTACTGAATAGGCTACAGCCCGGAAGAATTCTCCTTATATCAATTTATCAATCTATTATTAAACAATTTGCCACACTTTTCCAAATTCAGGCTTTTCAATAAAATTGTCAATTCAAAAGTAACCAATTATGAAAATTAAATCTCTTATTTTATACAAAAATATTCATGTAGAATAAATTCTAGATTAAAAAGACTCAATAGAAATCTATGGAAATTCGTTATATAATTTGGGTTCTTTAAGTATGTTAATTAATTAATTTTTTTCATACAAGAAGCCATTAAAATTATGCACAGAAATGATTAATTTTCGAATAAAATGATGACTCGATAAGACATAATTAAATAATAGTTCAGCAAAGACAACAACTAAAAAAAGACCCTTCATACATCATTTCCGAATAACAACGTTTAGGAAAGTTTTAAGAAATTCAGTCCTAGTAAGAGTCTTTAAGGTAGGTATCAGAAACAGATCATATGTTTGATTATAGCAGCATGCATTAAGATTTAACACTTTCTTAAGTTGGAAGTGGTACTGACTAGCGGAAGAATCTCCGGTGCCAAACAACAATCACTTCTCACTCAAAAGACAAAGTAGAATATTTTGTAATTCTACGAATGTAATTTCCTACAAAAATTTAAAGCTCTTTTGCGCAAATAGTAAAATTCTTCACATCTCCGGAGGGCATGATTAGTGTAGCGTTGCAAGGGTCTCAAATAAAATCGCCAGAGACAAAGACAAGATGAAGAGATGACCAATCATTCATATCAGGAAAGGAAAAGTCTGACACTTGGTCACAGAAAAAATTATTATCTATACAGCAACTTTCCTCTGGACTAGTCTTAAGAAGAGAAAGACGTGAAAATTGAAAATTTTTGTATCCTGCTTTCAGTGAGGTGTGTAGCTTTTCCAGCTTCAAAATGTCGGTCATTACTTGTTACTCTCTCGGTAATCAACTGACTTAACTCATTAAAAATCTCCAACTTTCGATGATGACTGTTTTTCACATCAACAGAAAGGATTCTTAAGATCGATCTTTTTATTGTCGGTCGTACAGACAGGTATTAGAATCATTGATCTCATGACGTAGCTTCTTGTAATTATCAACTATTTGCGGAAAGAATATATATATATATATATATATATATATATATATATATATATATATGTATAGGTCCATGAAGAGATTTCTATTTTTGGAATTCATTTTGTTCTTACATACGTGTATGTTTCGAACTTATTGCTTTCAAACTGCAAACACGAGTGAGTTCAAGTCTCATTGAGTACCCCATTAATAAAGCCTTGTGTCATATATGTTCTCAGGTGAAAGAAAAAAAAAACAGGAAACCTACCTATTTTTAAATATTTCTATTCTCTCTTAGGACCAACAACAAAAATTTATACGTATATTGTCATCAACAGACAGACTGTTTCGTTGTATCACAACTCTTTAATGTGGCTAGACACATAGGACGCTTGAAGCTGGGATCGAAACCCGCCAGACTTTTAGACTTAGTATCATACAGCTAAGCCAGCAAGTGAACCACGTTAGATCGGGAGTTAGAAGTTTTATGCCTAGAATTTGGGGAAATGCATTCATAGAACATTTATATTTACATTTCTGCTTAGTTTTCTTAATCATTTGCTCATGGTTGAATTATATCACGTATTCTTATATAACACAAATAATTTGCACTTTGTTGAATGTTTTTAAGAGGCTTAAACTAATAATTATAAGGTTAAAAGTGATAAAAAGAATGTCTTCGCATATAATTAGATGCTTTCAAGTAACTTATAATTATGTTTAAAAAACAATAATAACTGCAAGCGATTCTTTTTAAAATACTCATATCAAGAATTCTTATTCAATCTTAAAATGTTCAAAAAACCTTTACTTGAATCAAAGACATAATTCGAACAGGTATTATCACTTACAGTCAGAGCGGATCTGAGAGTTATCGCAATGAAGATATCATTCGACATTACCCTGATTTTAAGAACATTAGCCTATCAGATTCAGTTTAGTGTCATTTCCAGGACACCATTTCAATGGTTTAGATACTTCCCTGCTGAGGGATAAAGTCAGTGCATTCAAAGCACCACTAAAAGGGCAGCTTTTTATTCGAGTAACAATTGTTTTATTACCTTGTTACGGTTGCTGTAATCATAGTCCTTCGATTGTCGATCACATACCGTACACTTTTGAGTATTTCTATTGAGAACTTTATTTTATACATGAAAGTATGCTGTTTTCTTTTTTACAATCTTTTACGTTTGGTGACACACAATGAGAAATATTTTGTTAGTTTCATTTCATTATCATAATGTGCATTATTATAATGTGGATTATTAAAATGTACATTATTAAAATGTGCATTATAATAATGTGCATTATTATGATGTGCATTATTAAAACATACCTTATTATAATGTACATTATTATAATGAGCATTATAATAATGAACATTATTATGATGTGCATTATTATAATGTGTATCATTATAATGTGCCTTATAATAATGAGCATTATTATAATGAGAATTATTATAATGTGCACTATTATAATGTGCATTATTATAATGAACATTATTATAATGTGCATTATTATAATGAACATTATTATAATGTGCATTATTATAATGTGCATTATTATAATGTTCCTTATAATAATGTGCATTATTATAATGAGAATTATTATAACGTGCACTATCATAATATGCATTATTATAATGAACATTATTATAATGTGCATTATTATAATGAACATTATTATAATGTGCCTTATAATAATGTGCTTATTATAATGTGCATTATTATAATGTGCAGGTAAATATCTCAGCATTACATAAACTAGACATTGTCAGTTTTTATCTCTATAGTTGCGTTTTATACACTTGTATTCAGAAACCAAAAACAATAAATTTTGGCCTAGTTCCGGGAACCGCGCTTTGTTAATATTACCACCCCTACAAAAAAAAAATGTACAGCCTGTAAACACAGCAGGGCCACCTATACGATCGTTAACGTAACCGGAAAATATGTGCATCTAACCACGAACGAATGTGTGTTACTTCACCCGTTTAAAAAAATGGTTTTGTGCAATATTTTTGTCTGTGTGCAAGAGGAACGAATAAATTTTTGTCTGTGTGCAAGAGGAATGAGTATAAACAATTGGCATATATATATATATATATATATATATATATATATATATATATATATATACATCGTTTTTATCGATTTGAAAAATAAATATTAGGAAAAATATGGAAGCAACTTAGTTTGGTAAAAAATGTCGTACTATTTTGGAGATAAAGAAATATATACGCCTTGTTTAAGTACTACGCCCAATCGATAAAGAAAACTGAGTAAGATAGATGAATAAAACACAGAGAAAACAATAAAACTTCTTCATAAAATAAAATTAAATAAGTATGAATTCTACGTATCCAAAGTTGCTACACAAAACGAAAATAAGGCGAAAATAAGTATGGAAGAAAAACTGCCCATACTTGACACACAAAAAGTTTACCAGATTTTGGTTGGAGAGACGTTGGCGTCAAGCAACAGTTTTTCTTATTGCAGTAGAATCACGTAAACCACCCTATCAACAAATAAAATTAATATCTAAGGGTCATGTAAGGTTTATTCACATTCATTCAACATAGAAAATGCATCATAAGGGATTATCTAAATAACGTAAAGAAAGAAAAAAAAAAAACAAGTAACAGGTAGGGGATCAAAAGATAAAAGATTAATTATTGCACATTAATAAAAAAATATTCAAGCACTAAACAGTGACTCTCTCTCTCTCTCTCTCTATATATATATATATATATATATATATTAAAACTGTTACGAGATAATTTTAAGCATCAAAGATTAAGTATTTCAGGTCAATTTTCAAAGCGATTCACGGAAACGCAGATGTGAAGACATCACGATACATTGGTAAATTTTGAAAATGAAATTTGTTGTTGCTTTTACTGGGTTAAAGTTTTACTATCTACACCAATTAAATATGGTTGAGGTAGATAGATTAAGAGTGTTGTAAATGTATGGCATTTGTTTGGTTCAGTATCAAAGGCTAGTGGATATATTTGAGATTGCTTAAAAAAACAAAACAAAAAATAATACATTAGCCAGTGGTTTTTTTAAAAATACTGTACAAGCCCTGGGCC
Source organism: Sepioteuthis lessoniana (assembly GCA_963585895.1). Lineage (NCBI taxonomy): Eukaryota > Metazoa > Mollusca > Cephalopoda > Myopsida > Loliginidae > Sepioteuthis > Sepioteuthis lessoniana. The sequence continues at coordinate 84,211,655 of OY757927.1, forward strand.
AGCTCCACAAAGAACAAAGAAACAAAATGGCCCAGAGAATAAAGTACGCCCTGTCGGCTGAGCTAAGAGTATGCTAACTGTATACTTGCGATGGGTAAGACATAGACAGAAAAAGACAGGTGTCCTGAGTATGAGGTTAAATTGAATGAGGCTCTAATGCTGGTGCACTGATGAGTTTGAAGTACTCATTTATTACTCTTTCTCCCTGGTCCACTTTGTCCTGGTGTGGTAGGTACCTCCCTTGGCCTTCTTTTTTATCCCAATTTCATTTTTCAGTTTCTCCTGGTGTGACACTTAGCACTGAGACTCACCATCTCCAACACAGTCCTGAGACGCAGCTTAATTGCAACTAATCTGTGTATCTTCCAAAAGAAAACAATTTCACCAATGTGGACCACTCAAAACTAATGTACTTTAAAATGATTCCTTTGTCTACAAACTTCTCATCTTATTAACATTGACGAGTTCTGTTCACTTAGAGTATTAAAGAACGAACCTTTTCATCTCTATTGAGAAATTCTTTTTCCAATTAATCATCTATTAACATCTGCCGATCACTCCTCGTTTAGCTATCGTTTTGATACTACAATGCACACATTCGTCTACATTCATATGTAGTCCTATGCTGATTACATTACTTGATTATGATCTTAGATTCGTGACTACCACAGGCAATTTTGGCTTGTTGGTTTATCAACTCCCTATGTCAACGTTGTGCTTGAATGATCGAGAAAACTGGGATGGCAAACTCTATTTAGAACTTCTTTTGACAGTCGAGGTGGTTCGTTGGAACAAGTTACCTTGGCGCTGGCAATTTAAAGACAAGAAAAACTCTCTGTTAACTATTTACAACTACTTATTGAAACACAACGGTGTAACAAGTATGCATGCAATATATATATATATATATATATATATAGTAAAATTGAAAAAAAACTTAGGAAGAACCAAAATGACTTTCGGAGAAATCGATCTACGACTTCACAAGTGTTAGCTATCCGTCTAAATCTTTAAGGTGTACGTGCAAAAAACCTAAAACCAACAATATTATTGGTCGACTTCGCTAAGATTTTGACTCTATCCACAGAGAAAAGATGGAGCTAATAGTACTCACCTACGGCATCCCCAAAGAAACCGTTGCAGCCATAATGATGCTATATAGAAACACGAAAGTAAAAGTCTGATCCCTGGATGGAGACACAGACTATTCGACATTATAGCATGTGTGCTGCAAATGAGAATAAGCAGGACGTCCAGCTAGGGCCTATATACAAAAGCTCTGTGCCGATACAGGATGTAGCCTTAAAGTCCTAACGGGAACGATGGATGATAGCTAGAGCTGGCGGGAGAGGGTCAGGGATATCTGTGTTGATGGTGCGACATGAAGATATATATATATATATATATATGTGTTGGCCGACCGTAATCGAGAGCGGCCTGAAAGGTTCTCTTTTGAACAGCTACTACATCGAGGTGTGTGGTGGGGTGCCTCTCCTTTATCTCGATTGCTCAACTTGCTCTTGACCATAATCTATAATCACAGGCATTAAGCAATGAGGCATTAAGTTCCAATTTTTGAGTCTCTGATATGACTCGACCTGGGATTATATATATATATATATATATATATATATTTGTATTATACAGTCCAGATAAACCGGAGTCGGGAATAATTCCGTCGGGACTAATTCATTCCACTGGAACATTTAAAATTTGCCTGTTTGTCATTTAATTTATCCATTGGATCTGAAGAATTCCTGTTTTTATCAATACCCATAACAGGATGGAAATAAATGTTTAATCCTAATGTGACCGATTTTTTTTTTCTTAAAGAAATATATATATATATATATTGTAACAGTGTTAGTTGTCACTAATTCACTTTGTAGGTTTGTGGCGAACCAAGTGCGATATAATTTAGAGAGTGCTCAATATCTTGGATAGAGCTATTATATAATAATAATAATAATACCTAAATATATATTAGATTTACATTTTTAATACCATGGAAGTTTGTCTGCCACCTTTGGTTGCATGAAGTTTTTACAAAACTATAATCTTCAGACAGATAACAAAAAGAATTGAATAATTCAAAAATCGAAAAATATAGTAAAAAACCATTGGGTTTGTGTAGAAATCTTTACATGTGCTTGTGTGTGTGTGTGTGTGTACATTTGTGTGGGTTATAGTTGCGTATTATTGAGTGTGTGTGTGTGTGTGTGTATGTGAGTGGTGTATAGTGTATATCTATGTGAAGGTACATGCGCATGGTTAACATTGTCACAGTAGTGGTGAGAACAATTATTTATCTATTCTTATATATGTAGGTCATTATAACTAAGGAAAGAAACATCATCATTGCATGTTGAGGGAAATAAAATAAAGACATGATTTGTAAGCGTAATTAAGTGAGTGTAGTATGGACATTGGCCCAGCGGTTAGAGTGTTCGCCAATGGCCCGGGAGACCTGGGTTCAATCCCAGGTCGAGTCATACCAAAGACTTTAAAAATGGAACTTGATACCACCTTGCTTAACACTCAGCATTATAAGGTACGGTTCAAGGGTAAAGTGGAGCAATCCAGGGAATGGAGTAGCGCCCTCCCCTACACCTTGGTGTAGTAGCTATCGAAAAGGGAGCCTTCGGGTCACCCTCGACTATGGTCGCTAACTTTACTTTACTTAGTATGGTCAGCCAGAATCACAATAAATATCGAGCTATAGGGATACGTTGTATTGTAATATACAAGGAAATATTGTACAATATTGGTACTTTATGTCGGATAGAGTTTTGAGTTAGCTTACAATAATAATTTATATTGTGTTGATGATATGTTGCGTATATATTATAGTTATCCATGATATTACGTACATAAGCAATATAATGATGGGATTGCAATAATAGTTAGTATTAGCTATGATTTTTTTTTATGTACGATGATGATTATAAGTGAACAGCAAAGTGTTGTCTTTACAAAACCAAGGAAATATATGGTGGGTTTGTGAGGTATGGGTAATAGTTGGGACGTTGTGATGGTTATTCTCAATAGTTATCTCTATTTTGTTAACGTTATATGACTTATACATTATCGTAATCAATGAAGGAGTGTACCAGGTAGATAAGGTGAATGTACTGTGTTGAGGTCTATTATTAAAGCTTAAGAAAACATAATATCAACAGATAGTGGAGGCGTATGAAGAGGAATATGAGTATTAATGAGAGAAAGGTGGTACATACTTTGTGGCGGGTGTGATGGTTGGTGATGGATAATGGTACTTACGGTGCTTCAGGTGTAGTGTGGAATCATTTGTTTTTTTCATAGGAGTAGAAGCATTAGATAGGTTATGTGTATGAGTCGAAGTGTGAGAGAAGATGTTTGTTTTCGTACCTACCTTTGGAAAGAATTTCAGATTTTTTTGTTTAGCATATATATATTGTCATCCACAGACAGATCTGTTTCGTTCTATCAGAACTCATCAGTGTGGCTAAACAGGCTAGATTCGCGAAATTAGGATCGAAACCCGGTTGACTCAAACGCCAATCCAAGATTCTACAACTCACCCACGAGGAAGCCAGCGCCAGCGAAGTAAATTTAAACGGTTATGAATCATGACAGTTATTGTTTACATATATCCGCTTAACGGCTACCGAGAGCTCGATTCATATGATGAGCCTTGCATATACGCTAATGGCAACATGTTCAGTTTTTTTGCGAGCATATATATATATATGTGTGTGTGTGTGTGTTTTTGTTAAGTATATATATATATATATATATTTATATATATAGATTGATCGGTTGAAAACAATTCTATTTGTGAGTTTATTTTTATATTTCAACCTGATTCATATGCAGAGCACACAACATCCGGTTAATGTTACTTAATATCAACTGAAACGTATTCTCATTGGGTTTTGTTTATTTATTTATATTTTTTACTGGTGAGTGAGTACGAAATCTATTTGTAAATAAGGAGAGATTTCGATAGAAGCTGTGCAACAGCATTAACACATGTAAAAATAGTTTAACAATTGAAATAAATTTATAAACGAGGATATCATACAGTGACAACTATAAGAACATCTCTTTGAATAATGATGAGTCTGATAAGTTGAATAAATATATAATAATTTTCTAAGTTTGTTCAGTGGCCTGCAACGTGAGTTACACAGGGAAGATAGGTTGATGGCGGGATTGTCTGATGGCTGACAGGACAAGGAAACAATGAACTTACAGCCTTATCGGGGAAATGAATCAACAAAAAACAGTAGCAGCACTAACGACTTTCTTAGACATGAATTTTCAACAATCCTGATCTCCCGACTACTCGGTTACACAGTGCATATTGACATAGAGTTTTGATAATATAAATCTATATAAAGAAACACACAACAAACTGAAGGAAATGCTTTAAGGTACGTAACAGAAAGAACACAATGAAAGAAGTATATCACAGAAAAAGATTGCATCTATCAGAGTTAATCACATCAGAATTGAAAGATTCAAGATTCTATTCGGATTTGTAATATTTTTATGTTGCGAATAGCTAGTCCATTGGTTTGTATGTAAGTTATATAAACTCATCCAAAGCGCCTGACATGTTTTAAATGGATGTTTATATGAAGGGGAAGTTAAACTCTCTTGAAAAGATTATATCTTAACGGAGAAAAACAAAAAAATATTGCGATTTTTTATACGGTGAAAATTTTTAAGCCCAACAGTCTGACAACAGATAAACAGATAAGAATAGTGTGTGTGTGTGTGTGTTTCAGTGAGAGAGGCAGAGTAAGAGAGAGAGAAAGAGAGAAAGAGAGAAAGTCACAGAGAGAGAGAGAGACAGAGAGAGAGAGAGATAGAGAGATAGAGAGATTAACTGACTTGGAAGTGATTATAAACAGACTGAGATAAAAAGATAACTTAAATAAACCTGAACAAAGGAAGCTATACAATAAGATATGTAAAAGAAAATGTATTCATAAAAGTTTTACAAAATAAACGGTTGGGAGCATTGAAGCTTTTCTAAATAAAGTAGTTATATAGGAAACATTGCACACGTTCTTAAAAAGATAAGAAATAAATTAGGCGTCAAAATAAAACAA
>OY757927.1:84221753-84271753 GCA_963585895.1 Sepioteuthis lessoniana
AGAATGCTGATCCGCATAACGATAGCGGGTTAGGTTCCTCATGATCTCGCTCATAGCCTTGTGTTAGTCTATATATTATAGTAAATGTTTAATATTGAATATAGCTTCCTATTCGGTATAGAAAAAAGAATGGAATAAAATAGGAAAGAATACTGATAGGTAGATAAAGAAAGAGACAGAGACAGAGTCAGGGAGACAGAGACAGAGTCAGGGAGACAGAGAATGAGAGACAGAAAGCAGAAAAAAAGCAGACAGGAAGAGAAAAATGAACGATGGAAGGAGATATTAAATTTGGGAAACAAGGTAATGATAGAGATATACGTTTAAGAAAGAAAGAAAGAAAGAAAGAACAAACAAACAAATAAACAAACAGAGAATAATAAATGAGAACGAAAAGGAAAGAAAGCACAAAGAAAAAGAATTGAAGACAGAGAGAAAAAAGAGACATATAAGAAAGAAAGAAAGAAAGAAAGAAAGAAAGAAAGAAAGAACAAATAAACAAAGAGAAAGAGAAAGAAAAACGTGAACGAAAAAGAAAGAAAGCAAAGAGAATAAGGATTGAAGAAAGAGAAAAAAAGAGAAAGAAAGAAAGAAAGAAAGAACAAATAAACAAACAAACAAACAAACAAACAAAAAAGAGAAAAATAAATGAGAACGAAAAAGAAAGAAAGCAAAGAGAAAAAGAATTGAAGAGAGAAAAAAAAAGACAGATAAGAAAGAAAGAAAGAAAGAAAGAAAGAAAGAAAGAAAGAAAGAAAGAAAGAACAAAAAGGTAAAAGAGAAAAAGAAATGAAAACGAAAAAGAAAGATACCAAAAAGAAAAAGAATTGAAGAAAGAAAAAAAAGACACTGATAAGAAAGAAAGAAAGAAAGAAAGAAAGAAAGAAATAAATAATAAAGAAAAAGAGGAAGAAAGAAGAGAGAATGAAAAGAGAGAGAAAACAGAGGAAGAAAGAAATATAAAGTTGAAAAAAAAAACAATCTACAAACATAATTTCAACTCAAATATGTTTAGTAATATTGTTCAATGTCCTTTAACTTTTGTTACTTTCTGTATTTGCTGACGTGCTGAATTATCAACATTCTTTTAGGATTCCTCTTCTTCCCAGTATCTATCCAACAACCAGAAAAGAAGAATGCAAGAAACGCTTAATTAAAAGATTCCATTTCCATTGGCGCCATTCGTCTGTGCCGACAAACAAAATTTGTACTCGGATTGAAAGTGAAATCACCATCTCTTCTTAAAATTTACGACTTGTTCTTATGCATTCGAATCTTTTAACTTTCTGCTAAACTAATAATACCAGTTCAATTGCAACCAGTTGAAGTACATTTATTTTGCATGTCACTCCAATCATCTTTAAGCTTGTTCGTGTATTATGCTCATTCTTGGCTTTGATACTATCTCTCAGAGATGTCGAGGTAATTTTCTGTGAACCACTAGTCTTCAAAAAATATATATGAAGCAGCCTTTGATTATGCTGAACAATTAATATGGAACTATACTAATTATTTTCCATTGAGTGCGAAGGCAAGAAAGGATTTTATTTTGGGATGTATTCACGTGAAAATATTTGTATACGAATACGGTAAGGAATATATATTTCCTACACACGCCGCCTCGCATTACAATATATATATATACATATATATATATATATATATATATATGTGTGTGTGTGTGTGTGTGTGTGTGTGTGTGTGTGTGTGTGTGTGTGAGCCTCTGTTTATCTGTGTGTGTATGTGTGTGTGTGTGTGTGTGTGTGTCTACCTCTGTTTCTCTCTGTGTGTCTCTCTCCGTTTCTGTGTATGTATATGTGTGTGTGTATGTGTATATATGTGAACATATGTTTCTCAATCTATCTATCTGCGCGTGTATTAATTTTCTATGGTGCTTTATGTCTGTGTGTGCATGTGGAAATAGTGAAAGAGAGAGAAAGAGAGAGAAAGAGAGAGAGAAATCCAAATTAATTAAGAAATTAGGTATTAGGTATAAATACATATTCTCACATCAGTCAATAAACTTACACATATATTATAACTATTCTAACTACTACTACTACTACTGCTACTACTACTACAAAGGATAATGATTGTAATATAACAATTATGATATTAATAACAACCTACAAATAATTGGGAATATTGCAAGCGATTACCCGGAAGTATTTCAGAGGAAAACGTCTTGAGAGCATGCTCCATAGAAGAACTCTAATGATAGGAATAAATATATTGACCATCTCCATTTAAGATTATGTGGACCCTTATCAAATTGGACCAGGGAAAAACCCAGAATGATGAACCATAGAACACGAAAATTGATGACTATGCACTAAGACTTCTCCTCAACAGATCACCTCAATAGCCTCTAAGTGATCAGAAAAAAGTAGGTTTGGTTTGTTTTTATGGCATATCAACCACTGTAGGTTATTTAATGCCAAAGCCATTTTTATACATATAAAAAATCCTATTTCAAACAAGTCACTTTAGTATATGTACACTGTTTAAATGTCAAAAACAGTTCTATTTCAAACAATCCAGTTTAGCATAAGTACACTGTTTAGTTCTATTAGACCCGTTGAAAGAACACTATCAGGTGCTACCACTCCGAGTAAGCATCCAACTGGGAGAGATGGCAATAAAGGGGTACCCTGCTTTCCCCCAAAGCTTCAGTATTACTGGAGCTAAACCATCAGATCTTTTAGTGTCACATACAGGACACTCTTTGCGGGAGTCTTACCCCTCTGCAAAGATGCAGTCGCTGTATTCAGCAGCCTCAGCCAACTGAGTCAAAAAAGTAGGAAGAAGAGTTGCAATACAAGGACTCAAAACTATATATAAAAAAGGCCCAGAAAGATTGATTACAGTCGCTCTTAACAGTAATAATAGGATACTAAAAAACAAACTAGAAAGCCAAAATACGAAGCAAATTACTCTGCTAAAAAAGGCAAAGTAAGAACATTGCAAAGCTGATTTGGACATGTTTACAAAGGAAGAACTTAAAGAGATAAACGCAATCCCTAATTAAAGCTGCACAAAATAATGCCATAAAACTAATTATATTGAAGCAAAAGTTGACATGACACCGAAGAATAAGAAGTTTAGACCAAGTAGTAACAAAGATGAAACAGTGAATCACATACTACGCAAATAGAGTAAACAGTTACAAAAGAAATACAAGACTAGACATGAGTTGATTGTAAAAGTGATCAACTGGGAATTGAGTAAATAATTAAAATCTGACAATAATGGCTAATAGTATATGATACGCATAAAATTCTTTAAGACTTAGAGATAAAAACCTATCACCCAATCCTGGTCAGAAGACGAGACATAATGTTAATTACCAAGGAAAAATGAAATTGCCGTTTAGGGATTATTGCCGTTTCAGTAGACTACAGTGTTAAAATAAAAAATATGAAAAAATAGACAAAAACCAAAACCTTGCCAGAGACCTGAAGAAACCGAGGAACATGTTGACGGTGATACCAATTATAGTTGGTGCTATGGGAACGCTCTGGAATGACATGGAGAAAATGAAGAGAACTGGGTATCAGAAACAAAATAATTCTTCATATTTTCTTACTCTACCCTTGCAACTAGGTCTGTTCAGAAGACTTGTTAAGTTGAGCCATATTAGCTTACAACATTAAAAAGCTAATGGACTTCAAGACAGAATCCAACACTTGACATAAATCCTCAAAAAGTTAGAATACTAAATTAGAATATTGCAATAAAGACATTTTCTTTATTTATTTATAGGACGATATGTATATATATACTCATGGGTAGAAAGTTTGATAAATAATTTGATTTGTCATGAAATATCTTAAAATACAGATCAATACCTGAAAAATACATTAAATTTGTTTTTACAAACATATGCTCTGATCTTTCTAAATATATATATATATATATATATATATATATATATATAATCTTGTGAAAGCGATGTCTACATACGCATGAGAAGGGCGTGGACTGCCATTGAAGTTGCCGAAAAGATTAAAATCTCTGTTATGTTTTTTCAAATATATATATATATATATATATATATATATATATATACTTAGAAAAGGTAAAACGGAAAAATATATTTGATGTTTTGTTTATATGCCAACGCGTTTCGACATCAATCTTTTTGGGGATGCAAAAGTGTTTTATCAAAATTATTTCAGTATGAGATATAATTATGATTGATAAATTTTGATTCAATTAGAAGTCTTCATCAGGGCTAGTAGTTGATACTGGTTGATATGTTTAAATTGCGTCATGTCATGTGACGGAATTTTTTTTGAAAAGTAAATGCCGTTTTTTTGTGACGCTTTATTGCTTTGAATACTGGGCCATTGGCCAAATGAGTTGAGTTTTCAGCAACGGTCCGGGAGACTGGGGTTCAATCCAAAGTCGAGTCATACCAAAGACTATAAAAATGGTACTTGATACCTCCTTGTTTAACACTCAGCATTATAAGGTAAGGATCAAGGGTAAAGTGGAGCAATCCAGGGAATGGAGTAGCGCCCTCCCCTACACCTTGGTGTAGTAGCTATTGAAAAGGGAGCCTTTTTGTCACCCTCGACTAAGGTCACTAACTTTACTTACTTTTCTTATTGCTTTGAGGAAAGGGAGCTAATTTTTATTGTGAATTTTGAATTCTTTTAATATTATTTTTCTTATAGATGGTGAAATTAAAAAAAAAACTTGTCTTTTGTCGGATTGTGCTGTGGTGTGCAATGGAACATGTTTCAGTTATTCTTCACTAATTTTTGTCATGAATGAAGGCAAATATTGCAGAATTTTGAAAGTCAAAAGCGTTGTTAGTTAAAATGTTATGAGAAACTAAAGAGTTTGTTGTGTTACCAGTTTAAAGTCTTTTTTCAAGCTATAATATCCCGAATTTTTCATTCGTTTTAAATATATATATATATATATATATATATATATATATTAGCCCATTTATATGAAAAAAAAGTTTTAAATACATGATATATATATATATATATATATTCAATTTTAAATCTTTTTCGAGATATATCCTCCACAGTATTTAAGATATTAAGGGTCTATTTTTGTTGGTGACTAGTTAAAAGAAATGAGAACGAAACTAAGTCCTAATGATACATCTTCTTTGAAGGTAGAATAAAAGGACTCATTATAAATGTAAAATATTTGTTATTGTCTGAATGTTTATTGCATATGCGTATTAATAATTGCTATGATTGTGTTGTTTTGCGTTGTCACAATATTCCAGTCGCGTCCCCTTCGGCCTTTCTTTGAAGTCTCTTACGTTATTGTATGTGGAATCGTGCTTTTAGGAAACACACGTTTTTTTTTTCTCTTTCATACGTGTCACATCCGGTGTCTGTACTTTTGCTTTTATTCTAATTCTCTTTTTCTGACCTCTGCACTGAACTTGTCAGCTTGAAATAGAACTTGTCGAACTTTGCAGCACTCTTTACCTGTTCCCACATGGACAGCTATCGATAGGCTCTCTCGATCATATGGAAATCTGACCTGACCGATAAACTGAAACGCAGTTTCTTCCAGGCAGCGGTCGTATCGATACTGCTATATGGATGCACTACTTAGACTCTAACTAAACGGCTGAAGAAGAAACTAGACGGCAATTACACAAGAATGTTGAGAGCAATATTGAACAAGTCCTGGCGGCAACACCCCACAAGACACCAACTATACGGCCACCTGCCTCCCATCACGAAAACTATACAAGTTAGACGAACCAGACATGCAGGACACTGCTGGAGAAGCAAGGACGAGCTCATCAGTGATGTACTCCTTTGGACCCCCGCATATGGCCAAGCAAAAGCAGGACGACCAGCTCGAACATACATACAGCAGCTATGTGAGGATACGGGATGTAACCACGAAGACCTGCCAAAAGTGATGAATGATAAGGAGAATTGGCGAGAGAGGGTCAGGGATATCCGTGCTGGTGGCACGACATGATGATGATGATGATGATGATGATGACAAATGAACCGGCCTGGTGGGTAAAGTGTTCGCAATTGGCCCCGACGACCGAGGTTCAATCCCAGGTCGAGTCATATTAAAAACTTTTAAATGGTACTCGATGCCTAACGCTCAGCATTAAAATGTAAGGATCAAGGGTAAAGTATTATATATTGACCCTCGACCGAGCCATCAATCAAGAGATGCACCTTTGTAAATAAGCGGAAGAACAGCGGAAGAAAGTGAGCGTGAGACAATAATATAACCAGATGTCCGGGGCGGTTCAAGTCAGGTCGAGACAGGATGCCAGCGTGTGAACAGCTTGCAGACTGAGGGCTTTGAGCCCTCAGTGACCCACGGTTGAGCAACACAGCCAAGATAATAATGAAGTGCTGCTATGGTTGAAGAAGAACCTGGGGTCAATATAGCAGTTTAACCCGCCTCCAGCTCATCTCTCACACACAACCAACATCACCCTTTCAAGAATAAAGTGTGAGAGATTATGTTTTTATAAAGAAGTGTGTTCGTACGTTCATTGAAATTCGTATATTATCGGTTGATGTTTCCGCATATATTTATAGTCGTATATGTATTACGGTATACAACAAAAGTGGATCAATCCAGAGAAAGGAGTAGATCTCTTGCCTACATCTCGGTGTAGTAGCTATTGAAACGGAAGCCTTCGGGTTGCACATCGACTTCGACTGCCAACTTTACTTACTTTTTACTTACCAATTATTAATTTCTCTGATTGATCTGCTCAACTAGAGATCCTTTTAACAATATTCCAAATTCCAGTGAAAAACAGGCACCTAATAAATGCTTGAGGGTTAGCGATCGAAACTTTATGATAAGATAGAATAACAAAGCCAAAGAAAATTGTTCAGACTAGATTCATACGTTTTTATTTATGTCTCCGTATAATCTTCAGTCGTCAAATTTTCATTTCCTTGACAATTAACTTTTAATTCATCAGATATTTGTCTGCCTGCCAGTTCGTTCTTCTATTGTATTGTCACAATGATATCAATAATAACAATAGAGATAGATATACAAATATAGGCGGAATCTGTCGTTTCAGGTACTTTCTTTGGTCCTTGGCGACACGAGGAGAGAAAGACAATTCTTAAAAGCCAATGCAAACTATACTATACTGACCCCACCCCCAAAAGCGCGGCACACCTTGTGGTTTTTTAAGATCTCAATTCATCTCCGCTGTTCGAGATCCGAAAATATGATCTGAACTGATCAGATCCGAAAAACTCAACCGCTAACTTCAACGGTAGAAAACTCAATTACTCTTTCAAAATCCTCAAATTCTCAATATCATCACTTCTGGGCATAACGTCATCCATAGTCCAAACCCATTTCCATCCTGGAGGTTTAATATGACATATGATGATTATCGTATCCTTTCCGCGCAAGCGTAAGGCTGCACCCTCTGACTACGTGCCTGGACTAAGAGACCCGAGTAGTTCAAAGCCTTACCAAACTAAGAAATAAAATATAATTTTAAAAGAATGATTAATATAAAAAATCCTTCCTTAAATATATAACACTTCGAAGGTTACACTATTCTAAGATCTATTTTAACTAGGCGTTCAAAATTTATCAGCATCATTTAGGGAAAAGTTGTGAACTATACTAGTAGGTCTGACACAAATTCGTTTTAGGTAAAATTAGTCTCTCATACTCAATATTTGCTGGTCCACTCTGACCCGCAGTGATAGTATCTATTAAGATCAAATCTATGCGTCAAATATATATGTTTAAACATTACGTTTAAACTTTATTCGTATTCGATATTCTTCCTTATAATAGACTGATTGCCTGACCAAGGCTTAAGAACACAGTCTATCTTACTATTTACCAATATCTAGTGAGAAAAGAGATTATTTTATATCTTTCAGATTTGCGCGAAATGAAACGCATATAGACTTGTCTTAGCTTTGTTGTCAGGTTTCTTTTTCTACGAAGATGCTAAGAGCCTTCTTTTGAAGAGATGCACAATGTATAATCATCATTAAGTCACACTGCTACAAAAGATTTTAATGACTTATCTGATCCCTTTCGTCCATCCCTCCTGTGCATGTCTTTAACTCAACATTCTGTGTTTGAATAGACCTGCTGTAGGTAAGTTTATTTGGTCATCCAACACTTGCAAGTCTGTGTGAAGGGATCCATTAAAGAATGTCCAGTCGTGTCTCGTACTTCCTCTTTGTCTTACTTGGATGCTTTTTAGTGATGGGAGATAACTGGTCATAGAGCTGTTGCTTTTTGGGATGTGGCTTACCGGATTTGTTCAAAATAGCTCGCAGCATTCTTGTGCCGTTCCCATCTAGCTTTTTCTCTATACGTTTGTTCCGTAACCATGTGGTGTATCCTTACTGTTGTATTGAATCAACTGCTGTTTGGAAGAAATCCCATTTCATCTCATCGGATTGATCAGACTTCCATATGATCGATAGACTATCGATAGCAGTTCACGCCATTGCGAAGTGCAATACAAAATACGCAACAGAGTTATTTTTGAGCATTTCTTAGCACTAAATCTAGAAGAACTTTAGTGAGAGCCGCTGCGAGGTCTGGAACACCACGAATAATAAAAGTAAGCAACAATCTCTTGCGATGTTAGCACGTATTGAGTCTTTTCAGTTTTTCAGGTTCTAGCCATAAATGCTTAAAACAACCTTTAAAAAATGACAATATTATGCGATTCTGTCTAGACTACGTGCTTAGAACGCCTATTGATAAAATAAAAGTCAACGGTTCCAAGCTGACAAAGGAAAGAAGCAGAAAATACCCCGAACAAACAATTACGGACGCAGACGACGCCGATGAAATAGCACTTCTGGCAAATACACCCGCCCAAGCCGAAACACTTCAGTATGGTCTAGAAATAGAAGCAGCTGGCATACGCCTCCATGTCAACGCACATAAGACGTAATACATATGCTTTAATAAAAGAGGTGACATCTCCACACTAAATAGTAGTTCTCTGAAACTAGTGGGCAAGTTCTCCAACCTAAGAAGCAGTGTCTCATCAATAGAGATAGACATCAACACGCGACTAGCAAAGGCATGAAGAGCTATCGATAGACTCTCGGTCATATGGAAGTCAAACCTGACCGATATAATAAAATGCAGTTTTTTTTCAAGGGGCGGTCGTGTCGGTACTGCTATAAGGATGCACTTCATGGACGCTAACTAAACGTATGGAGAAAAAGCTTGACGGCAATTACACGAGAATGCTGCGAGCAATATTGAAGAAGTCCTGGAGGCAGCACCCAACAAAGACGCAGCAGTATGGCCACCTACCATCCATCAAGAAAACTATCTAAGTTAGACGAACCATGAACGCAGGACAATACTGGACATGTGGTGACGAACTCATAAGTGACATACTCATGTGGACCCCTTCACATGGACCAGCATAGTCAGGATGACCAGTTAAGACCTATATACAACAGCTCTGTGCCGATACATGATAAAGCCTTGAAAACCTCTTTCGAGCGATGAACGATAGGGAAGAGTGGCGAGAAAGATCCGTCCTGGCAGCACAACATTATGATGATCATTAATTGATTAGTTAATTGATTCAATGATTTATGACATATCAACTTGTCTAGGGTTATTTTACACTTAGAGGTTAAGTAGATGTATGCATTGTACGTTTAAATCTACATCTTTTGTTGTTTCTTTACTTTTTATAAATGGTTTGATTTGGTTTATTGGTTTTAATGGCATATCAACCTTTTTAGGTTATTTAATGTCAAAGCTATTCACCTACAAGATGGTTAGGTTTGGTTTGGTGGGTTTTTTGGCATATCAACCTTGTAGGTTATTTAATACCAAAGCTATTCACCCAGAGGATGGTTTGGTTTGGTTTAGCTTGTTGGGTTTTATGGCATAACAACCTTTGTAGGTTATTTAATACCAAAGCTATTCACCTAGAAGATGGTTTGGTTTCGTTTGTTGGATTTTATGGCATATCAACCTTGTAGTTTATTTAATACCAAAGCTATTCAACTAGAGGAAGGTTTGGTTTGGTTTGTTGGGTTTTATGGCATATCAACCTTGTAGGTTATGTAATACCAAAGCTATTCAACTAGAGGATGGTTTGGTTTGGTTTGGTTTGTAGGGTTTTATGGCATATCAATCTTTGTAGGTTATTTAATACCAAAGCTATTCACCTAGAAGATGGTTCGGTTTGGTTTGTTAGGTTTTATAACATATCAACCTTTGTAGATTATTTAATTAGTTCTATTTAAAACAATTCAGTTTAGCATGAGTACACAATTTAATTGTCAAAAATATCTCTATTTCAAACTATTCAAGCAGTTATAAATAACAATTCAGTTAAGTGAAAGTACAGTTTCAATGTCAGAAACAGTTCACTTTCAAACAATTCAGTTTAGCATAAGCACGCAATTTAAATGAAAGTACAGTCTAATTGTAAAAGAACATTTCTATTTCGAGCTATTCAGTTTAGTCAAGCAATTCTAATTCAGCTTATTCAGCTTTGTATAAGTACAGATTTTGTTTACACACAGTTACATGTCAAAACAGTTCTATATTAAACAATTCAGTTTCGTGTAAATACAGTTTCAATGTCAAAAAACGGTTCTATTTTAAATAATTCAGTTTAGCATAAGCACGCAGTTCAAATGTAACTTCGGTTCAATTGTCAAAAACATTTTTATTTCAAGTTATTCAATTTAATCAAACAATTCAGTTTAGCATAAGTATGCCGTTGGTTCTATTTAACCCATAGATAGGGCCCTATCAGGTACTACCACGCCGAGCCAGAGTGCACCTGGGAGCAATGGCAATGAAGGGGTGTTCCGTATTCTCCAAGTTCCAAGCATTATTGAGACCTCACCATCAGATTGGTGAGTGTCGTATCCAGGGTACGCGTTGAGTGGGGTCTTACCCCTCTGCAGAGGTGCAGTCAGAATATTCTACAGCCCCAGCTGAGTGGGCAATCTTATAAATGGTAATGTTATCAGGATCTAATGCAAATAATTTGCGAATATCTACTTGTTCAAAAGATAACAGTCACTATAAATACTTGGCACTTCCCAGAGCTACGGAACGGGATCCTCACAAGCAGATGCAGTCATACCAAGGGCATTCTTTTTTTTCTGGGGAAGCTTAATCTCCTCAAGGGATACCGTCAGCATATTCCTAACGTCGTTGACTGGGTGGATTTTTAAAAATCTGATAACTCGAATATCTGTGTTGGTCAAGCGTTAAAAATGAGCAATGTCCAAAGTACATATAAGTAATGGTTGGCAAAGGAACAAAACTTATAAATATTCTTCAGAACAATAGATTGTATTCGTGTTAAACACCCTAGGGAAACCACTCCAGTCTCAGCTAATTATTTCGTTCGCCATATTTTTATGAATTAGTTGTTAATCCGATTGGTCATGTCCCCTGAAAATTAGAATTTGATTAAACATTTCAATAAGTCTTTAGAACATTTTGCAAAAATGGAAAAAAAAAAAAAAACAACCAAAAAGAACAATTCGAATAAAATAAAGATACTTCTAAGAAAACAATTACCTAATTTAGCTTATTTCAGTTTGGTCGAGATATTTTTAATAAGACAGGAACGATTGGAAAATTGTTATAAAGGTATAAATATATTTAAAAGAGAGATAATTTACAGCTATACATGCGTCAAAGAAACTAATAACTTTATAAATAGGACAACTATAAGACGAAATGTGTCTCTTTCGTTATTTCCGTACATAACAGCTTATACGAAAACAGCTTATACAAAAACAGCTTATATAAGCTGTTTTCAGAAAATGGAAAATAAACAATGTAACTGTGGATTTTTAATTCTATGAAAGACGTCTTTCATAAGTTGTTCGAATCATTATACTTGTTTTAATAACATCTTCCATTGTAAAACTCAGAAGTCAAATTCAGAATAGAGAATTTATATCATAGCTATTTGTTTATAAGTAGGTAAGAAGTAATCTGCCATTAAATTTTTATAGTAATTTGCGCGGAGAAATGAAAAGAATCGTAAGTCCCATATTCTTATATGTCACTTAAATATTTGTATGAGGAATTGCCTTATTCTATTAGTTAGCATTTATTTACGTTATTCCGCAAATTGAATTATAGTTTGGATGTGTAATTTCGATGGGTCACAATAGTGCACCTAAATTAGTGTAAAAATAATTGATTGATTTTAATGGCAGGTTAATTCGTCAAGGGTTTTTTCATGCTTAGAAGTTAGGGAATCGTGTTGATGGTACGTTCATATTTACATGTTTTTTTTTGCATTTTTATGGGGTAGAAGAAGGTTTTTCGTTGTGTGTGTGTATTGTTCGGAAACAATGACGATGGTAACTGAATCGTTACTTCTTATCCCAATTTATTTGGGAACTTCTTTTGGTTTGTTGAAGCTGCAAAGGAATTAAAGACGGAAAAAGAAAAAATAGGGATACTTGTAAACTTTCGTTTTTTTACGACTAGTTCGGTTTGAGGAATGTTTTCCTACACCAGTCGAAATAGCCATGTTCCCATGACAAATTGTTAGAATAGTCTCAGGAATCATTTCTGGAAAATTGTTAATTTGAATATCAATCCTGTGTGTCTGTGTTCTGTCGGTATGTTCCGCTGACATTGCTACGAGCTGGAGACACAACAAGCTTCTAAGGCCATAAGCCTGAAATACGTGTGCTTCTACTGGCAGTCTTGAGAAAAAGGAACGTCCGTTTAATCGAGGTATGTCTGGGGAACAAATGAAGAGTTTTTTTTTGGCACAAGGAAGCCCCCTTTTTTAAGTATGCACCGATTTTGCTTCCTTTTAGATGTTTCAGAGATATTGTTATTTATATATTTCTTTTATGTAGTGTTTATTTAACTTTTTAATATTATATTTTTTTAATCTCTAATATAATCCCCAGAGTTATTTCTTAAGATACTTTTTTCCCCACATATTATCATCGAATACGAGCAATTTTAAACAAAAATATTGGATGCATAGATGGGATCCTAACAGGTTCAACAAGTACTGGTTAGAGTAGACCTGGTTGTCATGGCAATCATAGGGTATTCCATATACCACAGGGCTCCATACTTGGACTTTTATTCTCTGATATAGTTTAATGTCATACCTGGTACACTACTTTTTGATTAGAGGTCTTACTCTTCTGTGGGAGGAGTAAGACCTCAATGTATTCTAAGCCCGGCCGACAAGCTGTTGAAGCGTCAGGGTTTAGATTATTGAACTTTTTGATATCAAACTTTTAATAGTTCCCCTAGAAGTTGTGCTTGACTCAGTACTATAATTGTACAGCTTATTCGACCAACTTTCTTGACCTAAATTATTTGTCATTGGAGATTGCTGTCTGCGTATTTTACTACCGTCATGATATCCGTAATTCTGAGATGAAGTATTGCTATTTTCTTTCATTTTCTAGAAGAAGCTCTGTCTAAATTTTTTATCAACAGTTTTGACTTGTATTCTTCATTTTCCTGATTCCTGTTACTTTTTTACCGCGAAGCATCCAGATCGTCTTCTAAGACAACATGGAACAGCCTGCAGTGGAATCAAGAATAACGAAGAAGCTCCAAGCAAGACGTGAACTCATGTTTCTCACTGCCTACTTGTATTTACCAACTGCTTTCTCGACTCAGTTATAATAACGTGGATAATATGAGAGAAGTCGGTGCCGATCATGGGTATAGAGTCACTTTATGAGTATCATTTAGGCATCTGTAATATCATATTTACTCTCTTAGGGGATTTGGTAAACTAACTGGTTTTGTAGAATCAATATTTTACGAGAGAGAAATTGAACATGAGTTCGAGTTTCATTCAGAGATTATTCTTTATTTTTGGTTCCAAAGCAAGCTTTATTTGTCGCAGCCTCCCACCTGACAGGACTTAACACAAGGTCAAAAGCCCAAAGGTTGATTAAAGTGGGGATAAAGGGGAGGGGAAGATCGGGGACGAGCCGAGACTCGAACCCTGCTGGTCTGTGCTGCTCATCGACCCACTAAGTGCAATGTGCGTCTAATGAGGTAAGCAGTTTCACGAATCCAAATTTGGATCCGGGCACGTATGCCGGGTTATGGCTCGAACTAGACAGCAAGGTCTAGTGCCATACATAGGGGACAGAAGTTGCAGCTCGCCCACCCGAAGATGGCCCAGCCAAAGTTGGGGGCCTTTCGGCCTCGAATCTGCCATTGATTTCGATCGCCCATCCGGCACGAATGCCAGACGGCCCAGCCATTAGGCCGAGGAGCGATCTGGTTCCAAAGCAAGCTGATCGCAAACGAAGAAGTGACGAAACGAGAATAAAGTGACGAACTAGAATTTGAACTATAATCTTAATTAAGATTATTATTAATAATAATTAGATATTACCTTCTACTTATTGTACAGATAATGACATCCAACAAAAAATGGTATTCTGGGTAGGTTTGGTTTGGTTACTTTGTTTAATGGCAGATCGATTATCGTGGGTTATTTAAAGCCATAGCCATTCTCGTAGAAGAAAAAAGCAGCAATATTTTGTACCATAGTCAGAGAAACTTTAGGGGATTTATATATTTTCCAAGAGTATAAATCCGAAAATTAACGTATTCGCGCAACTGGAGTTCGAACTCGCTTACTAAGTCCGGTACATTAGCCGCTACGCCACAGGGAATCCCCGTGTTAAAGATATGACATTAAACTACATCAGATAGTGAGGCTACTGTTCTGAAGATTTGAACATTATGGAGTTCCCCTCCATTGTAATTACTCTACAAGTCCACTCTGACCCGGAGTGGTTTTACCTATTAGGATCAAAAAGATCTGTTTATAAATCATTCAGATTTTATGCGACACTTAATTAATCCCAACACAGAATTTTTAATATAAAAGTACAATGAACGCGATTCTTCTGACTCTTGGTATAAAATATTGTATTCTTATTGGTTCTGTTTAATATACAATAATAAGATTTTAAATCTAAAACTCTGAAACTGGATATATAAACAATCATTTGATTGCATTATAAAATGTTCTATCGTTTAACAAAGTAATTTTTCCAAAGTCAAATCAGTTGTAGAAGACATTCTTACATTCTTCCACGAATAACTATTTGTTTTAGCGTTATTCGAATATTTACTAACCATTAAGAAAGAAGTCACGTGACAAAAAAGTCAGAACATGGCAAAAAAGGATCCTGTGGCAAGAAAAGAGACGTATAGTGTAATACTTCCCGTCGTAGAAAATGCAATTGTTGTGACGAGTTCAAATCCTGGATTAGGCCGGCTGTTTTTTGACACTTGACCCTAATCTTTTGGGAAAAGTCATGAATCTATCAGTTTTTCCACATCCACTCGAATGAAACCATAATCGGACATTTGAGTTATAGAAATAGATATAAAAATAAAAATAAAAATTTTCAGCCTTGCTTTGGTAATCACTCTTGTAAAAATAAAACTTTACAGTCATGCCAATTTTACTTCTCTTAAAAATTCGACCAGGTGTCACTTCCTTTTGTTAGTGGTAGAGTTGGTTAAACGATGAGAACGATAAATTACGATTCCTTCTGTGATGAAGAATTATTTAAGAAGGGAAAATATGATTTACTGATATACTGGAATAAAACAATACAAGGAGAGTTATGGGAATCTTTCCTTTGGATTGACACATTTTCCGTTAAATGTTCAGATTTTTCTTTTTCTTCATTTTTTGCAAAACAACCTGACTGCTTACTTATTCTATAAAAAGAATTTAAAAAAAACATTTCAAGAGACAATGTAAACGAATAAAATGCGCTGTCCCTGTTGTGGATTTATGTTGTAGCAGATTCACCGTCTATTACAACATCGGTGATGGCTAAAAGTCAGATGTGGAAGGAAAAACATAACTCCATACAACTGTTTAGGCTTCCGTTGCTTCATTCTCACTGTTCAATTTCTGAGGCCTTGGAAGTAGATACAAGTGGAAGATAGATAAAACAGGCCGGTAACTTCTTCGTTCTTTTAAGCAATTGACTCTTTTTATAGTTTTGAAAGGTTCATTAGCTCTCTATACACGCAAACGCGTATCTCCAGTCACACATACGCACACACACACACACACACAGAAAGAGAGAGTCTGTGTGTGTGTGTGTGTGTGTGTGTGTGTGTGTGTGTGTGTGTGTGTGTGTGTTAATCGAGAAACCCATTTTCTTTTATTGAGATTCACAAAACATTTCCGTTTTCCACCTCTAGCATCCTCTAACAAACCCATGTCACCATGTAGATAGCCGATCAAGTCTCGTGACCTCCACAAATCCTGGTTAACAGGGTGCTAATCAAGCATGTTTTGTTCCACCAACGACTGCATAGGAGATACTCAATTTAGACAAATAATTTTTTCTGCTACTGGCAAATGCTTTTTTTTTCTTTTTTTTACTTTTCTGTCTGCAATTCTATACTATTCGCTTGCGATGTTACAATGTGTAAGGTTTTAACAGAGGAATGAACAAAAAATGTTTTATTTACTTCTAAAGAGCATTAAAAGTAATTCTAGTTGTTTTGCTTACACTTAAAATGATATATATATATATATATATATATATATATGGGTTGACTAAATAAATGCTGTGGTATAATGATTGGAAAGTTATCATTTCAGAAGGACATTATTGTTCAAAGGTCGATCCTCTGTAGGTGCTATATATTTGTCCTTGTGCCAGAATATTCCAAGCTTAGTATTCTAATATTCTCAACTTCTTTTTGAAAGATTGAACGAGAAGTATTTCCCAAATGTCCACTGGAAATGAATCAGAGACTTTTGACCTCAAACCAAAAGGACTATTTTCCATTTTCTATTAAAATTCAATTAAAATTCTGAAAATATTCGTATGCCGATAGCATTTCATGCCTGCTGGTCTGTATATTTAGAAACAAGAGATTATTTGGCAGAGGCGAATTCCCATGGTTTTGCCATCGGCTTTCTTTTGAATAACAGTTCAAATCTTTGTTACCAAACCACAAATAGCACATAGATTATAGAGTGAATTTATAGTAAAGTTGTATGTATCTTTTAGCAGAAGTACTGTAATTATAATATTTTTCGTTCGTGTGTATTTATTTATTCATCTATCCATCTCTTTGTATTTTATTACATCATTCAGGTTGCTTTAACATTCTATGCCATGTAATAAGCCTTGCGCGAATAAGTAATAAAAACAAGATTACAAAAATCACAGAGGCAGATGTTTTGGTCACGAATATTTAAAGACAAAATCATCATTTTTTAAACAATTTCTTATCTCATTAACAGGCTAAAAACAGTTTATTATTGTGTTACGTAGAATACAAATAAGTTGTTTTTGGTGAGTAGACATCTGCGTGCGGCTGATAGAAGAACGAATAGGCCTATTCCAAAGATATAACTTTCGTAACATTCAAGGTGCTTTGAGAAAATTCATCATGATCAGCATCTCGTTCCTTCAGCACGGATATCCCTGACCCTCTCACGCCACCCCTACCAATCGTCCATTGCTTTCGCCAGGTCTTCGGGGCTACATCTCGTATCGGCACAGAGCTGTTCTATGAGCTCGTCCCTACTTCTCAAGCAGTGTTCCGCATGTCTGGTTCGCGTAACTTGTATAGTTTCGTGATGGGTGGTAGGCGGCCGTACAGCTGCTGCTTTATGGGGTGCTACCTCCAGGACTTGTTCATTATAACTCTCAGTATTCTTGTGTAGTTGCCGTCAAGCTTTTTCTTAATACGTTTACTTAGCGTCCATGTACGATAAATAAAACGTTGTCGTCAAGATATTCCCCTAGTTGTCAGATTTAATCTAGCTAGTTTTCTGAATCTTCTCTTTTTAAACGTTTACAGCAATGTCACCTAATTCCTTTTACTGTCCTCCATGTCCTCAGATCAAACCCTTGAGATAATTTATGTTAGGGAACTAGAAACCAATGTATAGTGCAAGGTTTGGTGAGAAGGTGCTTGACTTGAAAAATCTAGTGTTTCGTCAAAAATATATTAAAAAAGTAATTTGAGTGATTCGTATTTTTTTTTAAAAGAGACACTGACGAGATAGCGTTCGAGACATCACTTTTGATTTTGTTATTTTTTTTTTTTTTTGCTGAAGTTGCTCACTTATGGAAACATTTTTATTTTTGTTTTAAATTTTAAAGTAAAAATCTAAAGTTTTCATTCTCAATATGTATTATCACACTTCTGAAATGTACAAAATGATATTTTACAACATTTTTTATTCGTTTGTAACGTGTGATGATATAACATCATAGAATTTTATTTCGACGAATACCAAGACATTACTTGTAAAAAAAAAAACAAAAACAAAAACTTTCGTTTGATATTAATCCAAGGCTGCCATATTTCTCTATGATATCCTCAAATCGACTGATGCAAACTCTTTTTTCCTACAGAAACTGAAAATCTGTTCCTTTTAAATCCGTTTATTGTTATCATGAAAAAAAAAAACTGATAATAAAAAAATTGCTAAAAAAAACAAGACAAAACAAAACAAAACTACCCACTATGAACGAAATCAACTGCACGTGCAATGACGTTTACGTAGAGGATTCTCTTGAAGAAGGAAACACAACGCTTAGTTTGATTGGTTGGTTAGTTGGGTTTTATGGCATATCAACCATGGTAGGTTATTCAATGCCAAATCCTCTTTATACATACATATTAAATATATAGAATTTGGTTTGCGAGGGTTTTATAACATATCAATCATTGTAAGTTATTTAATACCAAATCCTCTTTATACACACACACACACACACACACACACACACATATATATATATATATATATATATATATATATATATATAATTTGGTTTGGGTGGGTTTTATGGCATATCAACTATTATAGGTTATTTAATACCAAATCCTCTCTCGCTATATATATATATATATATATATGATTTGGTTTAGTTTTTATGGCATATCAACCATTGTAGGGTATTTAATACCAAATCCTCTTCATACATATACACTAGGTATATAGGATTTAGTTTGTTTGGGTTTTATGGCATATCAACCATTGTAGGTTATTTAATGCCAAATCCTCTTTATACATATATACTAAATATATCGGATTTAGTTAGGTTGCGTTTTACGGCATATCACTCATTTTAGGTAATTTAATGTCAAATCTGTTTTTTTCATATATACGTGAATTGTAAAATAGGTCAACATAGTTAAGTAGTTTCAAGTATTCGGATGTATCACGAATAATTTGATTAAACATCAGTCATTTGTTAACACACATTTAACTGATCAAATAGTTCTATCACAAAAAATTCAATTCAGCCTAAGTCATTTGTTTGCACAGAGTTTAAATATTTAAAAGTTCTATTTGATCCATCGATTAGACCCTATAAGCTACTACCCCTCCAGGCTAGAGTTGACCTGAAAAAGAGTGCAATGAAGGGGTACTCCGCATTCCTCAATATTCCAGCATTACTGAAGCCTCACCATCAGATATCTAATATCATGTCCAGGATATATATGCGTGTGTGTGTGGGTCTTACCCTCCAATAGAGATGGAGACTTGGCAAATGCTTGGTTGAGAAAAAATGTTCTGTAACTCTTTAAAAACCAGAATGAACAAAACATAAAATTTGCAAATGTTGCCTGGACGGTTCAGAGATTAGAACTGTAAATCATAGCATGAATGAAAGAATCAAATTAGATCAGAAATCTTTTGCAAATTGAAGCAACATTGATTCCCTCGTAACTACAAATGACATAGAGCTGAATATACTTAAAAAAGAGTAAAATAAAACCAGAAAGTGTCTTCGAAGAGAGAAAAAATATAGAGTAACCTTAATTATCTGTTGAGATATTTATCAAAGGCAGAAACTGATTTCATGAAATGTGTAGCGAACCCTATAAATACTGTAGTACCCATTAATTGCAAGGAAATATTGCAAGTTTTCAAGTTGATGCCGAACATAGAAAACAGAATGTGTCCTTTTAAATGATAACTTTTCACACGCATACATCTGTATGATAAACATGGCTTTAATTTCCTCCCCATATATATATATATATATATATATATATATATATATATATATATATATATATATATATATATATATATATATATATTGTCTTGAAAGAACACTTATCACAAATCAGGTAGCATTGGTCGTGGTTGATTGTGTCATTTGTAAAATCCTTATCGACAGCTCTCAAACAAAAGTCCAACTATTCTGCAGTAATAACTTAATTGACCTGAAACCAATAAAGAAAATATAAACTTTTGAATTCATTAATGTTTTATGTTACATGCTAATTAAAAGTTAAAAGAATTTAAAAAGAAGAAAAGTAAGAATTTGAGTTAAGAATGAGTAACGACTTCAAACATGAAATATAATAATAAGGAAAAAAGACGATAGTCTTTGAAGATAGTCATGCAAGTATTTACCCAACCTCTCAACGCGATTATTTATCCATCCCTATCAATAAAAAAATATTTACCCAACCCCACAAGACAAGTACTTACCCGATCCCATAATGCAAGAATTTATCGGACCCCTCAATGCAAGTATTTACCCAACCCATCAATGCAAGAATTTACCTAACCCCTTCATGGAAGAATTTACCCAACCCTTCAATGCAAGTATTTACCAAACCCCACAATGCAAGTATTTACCCAACACCACAATGCAAGTATTTACGCAACACCACAAGGTAAGTATTTATCGAACACCACAAGGCAAGTATTTACCCAACCCCTCAATGCAAGTATTTACCCAACCCCTTAATGCAAGTATTTACCCAACTCCTTAATGTAAGTATTTACCCAACCCCTCAATGCAACTATTTACCTAACCCTTCAACGCAAATATGATACTACGAAACCAGATTAATTTTAAGTGGGATATATTGCGGGTTTGAATTTGGTGTTTTTTTTTTCTTCGATTGGATGCTGTACAAAGAGATTAGACAGCCCCACTTTCTTTACCCTACTCTGGAAAGAGAATAGTTGGATTCATAGCTTTTACTAATGTATTTCTCCCCTATGAAATACCAGTGGCTTCACCGAGGATTTAAACTCATGACAACGAGTCCATTGCGGTAACCGTTTCGCCTCAAGAAGATATGCAAATGACTCCCAGACATCACGAACTCCGTTAATGTAAACAGCAAAGTTGAGATTGGCACATTGTTAATTTTTTCTGAATTTTCGGTTTAAGCGTATATCATTCTGATTTGTTTGTGATGATATCTGAGGATACCTGTTAAGACAGCGTAAATTTAAGAGAATGATTAATCTGAGAACTTCAGAAAAAAATATATTGATAGATGTGGACAATCAGATCTGGCATGTAAGTACGAACGAAATGGGTAGGACATATATTAAGAATATGATACATTCGTAAAGTCATCCGTTTCTCATAATTGTTTCATTGATTGATTTTAACGGCATGTCAGGGTTATTTTATGCCTAGATGGTGGTAAAATATGTTCATATTCACATTTCTTGTATAGTTGCTTATTAAGTGGTTCTTTTTTGCTCAGTATTATATATTCCTATCTAATAATAGCAATGAGTGGTTTAAAGTAATCATTTCTATTTTATGGGATTCGTGTATTTGTTAAGAACAATATGATTTCAAATAACGAATGATAATCTTTAGTAAACAATTTTAGCTTCAAGTATTCTTTAAACAAATAATTTACAATTACATAAGAAGCTTCCTGTCAGTTTCGGCTTCTTTGTTTAATGGCATATTATACTCTGTAGATTATATAATGACAAATCTCTGCGATTGCCATAACTGGCGAATACCTTTCCGAAGTGTAATAGTCCGAAATAAAAATGAAATTGCATGACTGGTGTTCGAACTTGTTTACTTCAATGTCGCAGTCCAGTAATTACTCCCCAGCAGTTACTCTCAATCAATTACTCTCCACAAAGCATTACAATCTGATACAAATAATTTGATTGCAGTTGTTAAGTTTCAAGTATTCCCATTGCTGATTTATATACAAAAGGCATGGACAGCTATCGATAAGCCATCGATCATAAGGAAGTCAGACCTGACCGATAAAATGAAATGCAGTTTCTTCCAAGCAGTGGTCGTATCGATACTGCTATATGTATGCAGTACTTGGACGCTAACAAAACGGCTGGAGAAAAAGCTAGACGGCAATTGCACAAGAATGCTATGAGCAATATTGAGCAAGTCCTGGAGGCAACACCCCACAAAGCGCCAACTATACGGCCATCTGCCTCCCATCACGAAAACTATCAAAGTTAGACGAACCAGACACGCAGAACACTGCTGGAGAAGCAGGGACGAACTCATAAGTGTACTCCTATGGACCCCCACATATGGTCGAGCAAAAGCAGGACGGCCAGCTCGAACATACATACATTAGATCTGTGAGGATACGGGATGTAGCCCTGAAGACCTGCCAGAGGAAATGAATAATAGGGAGAAGTGGCGAGAGAGGGTCAGAGATATCCGTGCTTGCGGCTCGACATGATAATGATGATGATGATATAGTTACAAGTAATTGTTTCTATCTAATAAATAACATCTACGAGCTATATTAAACAAGTCCTGAAGGCAACACCCCACAAAACTGCAGCTGTACGGCAACCTACTACTCATCACGAAAACTATCCAAGTTAGACGAACCAGATACGTGGGACACTGCTGGAGAAGTAAAGGCAAATTCATGAGCGATATACACTTGTGGACCACTTCACATGGACGAGCAAAGACAGGACCACCAGCTAGAACCTATATATAACAGCTCTGTACCGATACAGGATGTAGCCTGGAAGACCTCCCGGGAGCGATAGACATTAGGTACGGGTGACGAGAGAGGGTCAGGGAGATCCGTGCTAGCAGCATGACATGATAATGTTGGTTTCCAAACTGTGTTATAATTTCAAGTAACTAATGATAATAATCCTAAGAGTCTAAGTAACTATTTTTTATACGAATAAATAGCATTTATATATTTGCTTATTATGTAATGGCATATCAACCTTCTCGAGTTATTCAATGCCAAGTTCATCCTTTTAGAAGGACACTAATGATACTATTTAACCCATGGATGGGAGTATAAGGGAGCTCATACTTTTCTCAAGGGTATTTGTCTGAAAGTGAACGTAATAGCGCGACTGGAGTACGAACTTGCGTACTACGATTTCGCAGTCTATCGCTTTAACCGTTACACCACGAGGACACACACCAGTAGTTATAGGATATCAAGAATTCTCGTCTAATACTAACAATTTTTAAGATGATCTATTTGAACTATTGATAGGACCCTAACTGGTACTATTTCCCGAAGTAATAATATGCCCAGGACTAATGACACAGAAGGACTAAAGCACACTGCTAAGAACTCCGGAAATAGAGTCTTAACGTCAGATGATGTTTAGTGCCATACGTACAATACCGATTTTTATAGAGAATTTATTACACTGCTGGGAATATTGTCAGCATATTTTATGCCCTGCCATTAGTGTGGAGGGGTTTTACAAAGAAAAAAAATGGCGTTGTTATGTGACTTATCCAACTCGTAATGTCGAGTATAGACATTCAAATCTTGTGTAAATCTAATTATATCTTTCAGATCTCTGGCATTATTTGTGTGTTCGATTTCTTTGCTTGACTCAAGACTATGGTTCTTTGCTCTTGATGAAACGGTGTACTTTTTAGTTTCTTCTTGGTGGCCATACTTACATATTTACTTAGTAATGTCAACGAATGTGTATTCCAAAATTGGACCCTGAACATCAGTTGATGTTTAGTGTCATATGTTCGACACTCATTTTTCATCTTTGTTTAGTCTGACGCCTCACGTTGTTTACAATACCTGTTGTTATTAAGTGGTTACTCGTCTGACTACTCGACAGAATCTTCGTTGCTTAACTTCAGATATAGAGAGCACCAGGTTGTGGAGTATAATTTGACAGTCTAGTCCTACTGGGTAATTTTAGACATTATTTCCTGCTAGTTTGTACCAGTCTCTTGAAACTTCAGTATGTTATTGCTATACGTCTTATGAGATGACTAGCCAATTTTTATGATTTTAGATTTAAATGAACAGCTACAGTAGGAATTGGAATACACCCTACTAAATCTTGATTATCACAGCTGGTGAATTTCAAAAATGTAATCTGGACGTGAGGACACTTTAGAAGAATGATATGCAATAAGATTATGTTTTAAACTTGGTATAGCTTCATTTATAAAAAAAAGAAATGCTCTTAATTCAAACCAGTTGCATTCCACGTAAAACATTGACCTTTCGTCACATTTTCTTTGTCGCTATACGATGTGTAAGTATATAACTTGTAAGGCGATATTACGTTCTCCACAAAATGCTTAAATCATGTATTTCATTTTTATAATAAATGAAAGCATTTTGATTTCTTTTTTCTTTGTCTATTTGTTGGCTTCTTGAAACCAACCATTTTGGTGAGTCAAAAGTTTTGCAATATTTTGGTAGTACGAAATAGATTGCGGCGCGTATATCATATAACGGAATTAGTTTAAGCCGTGCAAGTTGGTTGTAAAATGGTCGTTAGAGTACAGAAACGTCGTAGACAACATCACTTCCAAAAGGGATTTGAAAGCCACAGATTGAACGTTAAACGTTGACTAAACGATTTTTAACTGTGGCATAACGCCGCGGAAATAACCAGAAACATTGGTTGTGCGAAATTTGAAGTGCAGTCGATAATAGTACAGTAATCCTATCCTATTTACCCAACCCCTCCGCTCGGGCAGGATATGACACAAGGTCAATTTTTAAGCGGAGTTTAACAGCTTTGAATTCAGAGTTTTCCTTCTTCTAGACTAGTTGCCTCACCAAGGCTGAAGAACCCAGTCGGTCCCACTATTTACCCATAGGTGGAGGGAGAATAATTGGATTCATATCTTTCCCAAGGGTACTAGTGCTATGTGAAATGCAATCAGTCTCGTCCAGGATTTGAACTCGTGTCGCCGTGTCCATTTCCTACGACGATAACCATTACACCACGGGCAATAGTTGTTTGAAGAAATTTTAATCGGATTGCAAAAACCACGGCCACTTGGCAAGATAAAGTAGACTAAAAACTGTGGATTCTGCAATGATGCCCTAAGCAATAGAAGTAAAACTGGTGTGCTGCACTTGGATAGTTACAGGCAAGTTCAGCATTTTACAGTCCAGCGCGGTTTGTCACATTCATGACCTTGGTAAATCCGGCAAGTAGCACTCAAAGAGTATCAGGCGAGTTCGGTATTTAACAGTCCAGTGAGGTTCGTCACCTTCTCGACCTCGGCAAATCCGGCGAGTAGCACTCAAAGAGTATCAGGCGAGTTCTCTATCTAACAGTCCAGTGGGGTTTGTCACCTTCACGACCTCGGCAAAAAATATCCTAAGCTGCCAAATTGTGTTTCACGTTACTGAAATATTACAAAACGTTTAACTCACCTTAATATTTCACCGGATAATACTTTTTTTCCAGGCCTGCATCTTTTTTCCCTGACCTTCACCATGTTCCACATAACAATTTTACACTAAACAACCGATGCACTCTCTGACCTATGCGCTTCTAAATGGGTGCTACGTAGCGTTGCTCTAAAACCATTACAATAATGTTCTGACAAAGCGGTACAGAATCGGTTTGTAGACATTGTATCAGTTATAGAGTTAAACAAACAACACAAAATATTTTTAATTACTGGATGATACAACACACACTTTCTCCAGCTGCTTGGTAGCGGGAGCAACAGAGTTAACATTACCCATTTTTATAATTGATTTATGAATCTTGCTCGTGATTCTACAGTGTTTCCGAAGCATGATCGCATAAGCAACAGGCTTTGGGTAATACGATTAAAAATGATCTATGCGAAATGCCGATTGAGACGAAATCGAAATATGTTTTCGAGAAAAGATGCCAGGAACAAAGAAAGAAATTTAAGTCTTGAAAAATCTTTAATGATATTGATGTGAATACGTCATTGATTTTGGTTAGAAAAGACAAAGGGAATCAGAAAAAAGGAAGAGAGAAATCGTGACATTTAAAAAATGCAAAGAGAATCTTATAGGCTGATGCATACACGATGCGAAAAAGCAGCTGTTCCACACATTGAATATAATAGCTTATGGTTATTTAGCCCTTTACAACTTAGATTTATTTATATTTTTTTTCCAGGTTTAAAGTAATTCAGATTTGAATTTGAAACAAATGTGAAATTAATTTTTAAATTCATATAGCCTTCTTGCTGGGGCTTAGAATATCTCGTTTTAACCCTGAAAAGCAGTGTCCTGTCTATGACAGTAAACTGCATCCGCTTGCATTGTTCCAGTTTTGTAGATTTTCGGTGTGTAGCATTTTCCCTGGTCCATTCTGATCCTGTGTAAGAATACCTGTTTTGGGCCTATAAATATGTTGAATAGATATGTTTACAAATTATCTGTATTTCATAGGAAACATTTGATTCCATATAACTTCTTAAAAATGACTTTTTTCGCTCATGTCTCATCAGAGAGACGCCGTAAAATGTCAGCAATAAAGAGACCTGAACGAAAATATATTTCATTTTTATACTAAACGAAAGCATTTTTCTTTCTTTTGTCTTTGTCGGCTTCTTGAAACCATCAATTTTGGTGAGTCAAATGTTTTGCAATATTTTGGTATTTTGCGGCGCGTATATCGTATAACGGAATTAGTTCAAGCCGTGTACGTTGATTGTAAAATAGTCGTTAGAGTATAGAAACGTCGTGGATTACTTCACTTCCAAAAGGGATTTGAAAGCCACAGATTGAATGAAAATAGAGGATTAAAAAGTCAGCAATAAAGAGACCTGAACGAAAAAACGGTCCTTTTTTTTTAAATAAGTAGCAATGTACGCTTTATAAATTGTTATTCTAAAATTTTACCATATAACTTCGAATTATTTGTATTAGCAACATTTATTTAAAGTTATAATTGTTTTGTGCAGATTGTCACAAGAAACTTTGTTATATAATTAAGGAATGAATTTTTTTATTTTAATCATTTTTCATTAATTGTATTTTATAATTCAGTTTAGTCGGGCTATGAACTATTCGGGCTAAGAATACAGGTGCATAGCAATGGTTACAGATTACGCTCGTGCGCAAAGGATATGACAATCAGCATTGTCATAATAAACCCAAGACAGGAAATGAGACTGGAGTGTGAATAACGTCATGCCCAGATGAGATGGGCTGAGAATTTAAGGATTTTAAAAATCACGTCAGTTGAGGATTTGAGATTGGACCATGCAGGCAAACAATTGAGGCATTGCTATTGAGGCATAGAGAATTGAGTTCTCTACTCCTGAGGCATGTAGTTGGAGTTTTGCTGATCACTACCGACAGAGGTCTTAGACATCACGAGATGCGCGGCGCGTTGGGGATGGTCAGCATAGATGGTCAGATAGTATGGTCAGCATAGTAAGATTGGTGGAACTGTCCCCAAAGTCTTGGAAAGGGGGCTGTGTACCATAGGACCAATGTTTTGTGCTGTAAAGAAAGAAGTCCGCAGAAAAAGAAATACTCAAACTCGAAGCTAAGGAAAGAAAATATAGCAGTCGTATATTATTCAGCTATGATCGCTGCAACTCGAAAAGTTCATGTTAGTTGCGCCCTTCTTCTCCCTTCCTCTTGGTGGTGACGGGGTGGGGGTGAGAGCTGGCTGTTTGACACACGCCTGACAGATAGGTCGTAGCAGACTGGGTTAGGACGGGTCGGGGCCTCGGAACCTTTAACGTACCTGTTTTGACAACTGCCTTCAACTCTGCCAGTATCTCGTTATTTGCTTTCTTATATCCAGTGAAAGACCATCAGCTTACGCTGATGTGAAAACTCTAATGAGTCATAATGATAACTTGACCATACGAACAAGTGGTATATGCCCAACCGAGAATTCGTTCTGGAGAATAAGTCACATAAAGTTCAATAGGATTTTGAGATACAAACAGATCACCGAATTTCGGTCAAACGAATCACACCGAGTGATTATCAACAAAAAAGACACCTGATGAGTAGTGGACTTTGCCCTTCCGGCAGACCACAGAGTAAAATCAAAAGAGAGCAAGGAGAGTGTTAAGTACCTGGATCTTGCTAGATAAGTGAAGAGTGCTGTGAAACACGAGGTTGATAGTGATACCAATTGTAATTGGTGCGCTCAGATTAATACACAAAGTACTGGTAAAGGACCTGGAAAATAATAATATTATATGCACTTGGAACGGCCATTAAAGGCTTGGAAAGGGGAATAGGGTATTGAAAATAAAAGTAGGAATCGAAGCTATCCAAGAAGCATCGTGGTTTTGATCAACCAGAATATTGAGAAGACTCCAATGAAATCCAACGAGTTAATAGTGGTGTGGAAAACTCGCGAGGAGTAAAATGAGTCTGTATGTGTCAAGAAAAGAATTAGGAAGAGGACTCGCCAATATTGAAGATAGCGCCGATGCATCGACACAAAATCTCGAAATTACATTAAAAATGCCGGGGAAGACTGACTACTGTGACCAGAAACAATACAAACAACACAAGCATGAGCAGAACCAAAATAACATGAAACCAAAAATGGGGGAAAAAAAACTGTGTGGATATTTCAAGCGATAAACAAGAAAATTCTTCCAGCATAAAACTTGGACGTAACTGAGAAAGGGAAGCCTTAAGAGAGAAACAGAATATCTTTGGATAGAAGCTCTGACTAACGCCATAAGGACAAACTATGCCAAAGTAAAAACAGATAGGACATAATTAAATAGTAGATGACGTTTAAAAGAGATGAAACGATCAATCACATGATAAACGAAATTCAGTAAGCTAGCACAAAAAGAGTATAAGACTAAACACAACTGGGTGGGGAAGCTAATTGTCTGGGAATTGTGGAAGAGATTGAAATTTGTCTATACGAACAATGAGTATATGCACAATCCAGAATCCATCCAGGAAAATGAGACTCACATTCTCTGGGATTTTGAAAACTTGTCCCCTAATCTCGAGCAGATGTCGTCATTGGACAAATAAAAAACTGCCGAAAGGTGGACTTTGCTATCCCGGATGATCACAGGGTAAAACTGAAAGAAAGATAAGTACCTAGACCTTGCTTGAGAACTGAAATAAACCATGGAACATGAAAGTGACGGTGATACCAATTGTCATTGGTGGGCTTGGTTCAGTCACCAAAAGATTGGCACAAGGACAGGGGGATTTGAAAATAAGAGTACGATTGGAGATCATTCAAACAACAGCATTATTATGATTGGCCAGAATACTGAGAAGAGTCAAGGAGACTTGAGGAGTCTTGCAGTCACTCATACTCCCGTGAGAAACAATAAGGTTGTGTGATTTGTAAAATCCTTCCTCGTTCAGTGACTGTTATGTTGTGACATGCTCAAGCAGAATATCTGAGTTGTTATTGGGGCAGGAAAAAAAAGAAAAGGAAAAAGTGCCCTCTTTATTTTATCAAGTTTTAACATAGCTGAAGTTCAATTATTTTTGCAGGAACAATTACAAGTGAGATTATCTGTTCAATCATAATGTTTAGATAAATTTATTCTTAGAAAATTGACTCGTCATCTTCCGATGCAATGGAAATATTTTTTATTTTTTATTTTGTGTTCTACACATTTTCAGACTTTAGAGTCTTTATTACCTTTAAAATGGGCATCATAAAAGATAATACTAGTTTAGCAGACATCTTCACTTGCGAGAAACATAACTTACTCTATGCTCACTGAATAAACTATTGTAGATTAGCTAGCACCCCTTCTGCCCTCAACCAGATGGACTGGTTCATAGCCATAAATAGCCTACGATTAAGGACTTCACTGCATGATTAATACGCTGATATTAAGTTGATTGATATTCTGACTGATCTTATTTCGTTTTGCTATACAGCATTTTGATTCTCTTCTATTTCTTGTAACGTTTTCTTGTTAACTGTTTGTAACTTATTGTACTTTGTCTTTTTGTTTGTATCAGCTACCACCGGATACTGGTGCTGAAATAATATATTAAGTATTAATTCTTCTCTGTGTATCAATCACCTCGACTAAACAACATGAACAAGTGTATAGGAGATGCCCGTGGTGTAATGGTTATCGTCGTAGGAAATGGATACGGTGACTCGAGTTCAAATCCTGATTGCATTTCACATAGCACTAATACCTTTGGGAAAGGTATGAATCCAAAATATTCTCCCTCCAGCTATGAGTAAATAGTAGGGCAGACTAGGTTCTTCAAACTTGGTGAGGCAACTAGTCTAGGAGAAGGAAAACTCTGAATTCAAAGCTGTTAAACTCCGCTTAAAAATTGACCTTGTGTCATATCCAGCCCGAGCGGAGGGGTTGGGTGAATATGATAAACAACCGTATTTCATTGTTAAATGAAATGAATAGTCTCAGTGGGTTGAACGCATTAGCCAGTACGGATTGTTTTTTGGGTTTTTTTTTTTTTGGTTGGTTGGGTTTATGGTATATCAACCTTTGTAGGTTATTTAACGCCAATCCTTTTTTATGGATTAATCAGTTCTATTTAAAACAATTCAGTTTAGCATGAATACACAGTTTAATTGTCAAAAACACTTCTATTTCAAACTATTCAGTTTATATATAACAATTCAGTTTAGTGTAAATACAGTTTCAATGTTAAAACAGTTCTATTTGAAATAATTAAGTTTATCATAAGCACGCTGTTTAAATGTAAGTACGGTTCAATTGTCAAAACCATTTCTATTTTAAGATATTCAATTTAATCAAACAATTTAGTTTAGCATAAGTATACCGTTAGCTCTATTTACTCCATAGATAGGGTCCTATCAGGTGCCACCACGATAGGTGCCACCACGATAGGTGCCACCACGGCGGGACAGAGTAGACCTGGGAGCAATGGCAATGAAGGGGTACTCCGTATTCCCCAAGTCTCCAGCATTACTGGAACCTTACCATCAGACTGTTTAGTGTCATATCCAGGATACGCATTGGGTGGGGGGAGTCTTACCCCTCTGCAGAGGTGCAGTCAGTGTATTCTACATGTTTTTTTTTTTTGGTAAGTGGGTAACAAGTGGATAGTTCTTACTACATATCCAAATAAATAAATAAATATAAATATTTCTACCAAACAGATTCCACTCCTATCATCAGTCGTATTTGTTGGGCTTTTTGTTTTTTTTGCTACTCACGCGAGATTAGTGCCTTTGTTCCTCTTTCTTCAACACATGCTTCGTGAAGGAAAATAAGAGACCAGCAGACTTCTTTGCAAGCAGGAAACATATCTTGAAATATTCATACAAAATAAATAAGTTTATTTAGTTGTTCGTCAAAAGTCCAATTGAGTTGAATGCTACATACTTCATTGGCTTGTAGAACTTTTTGGCAGTTGGCGAGTTAAGGAAAGTCGTTAATGCCTCTACTATATATCCAAACAAATGAATGAACAGAAGTGAAACACTCGATAAATACTAGGATCTTGCAAGAGTGCTGAAAAAGATGTAACACGAAGGTTACATCGATATTAATCGTATCTGGGGCCTTAGGACTCTTCCCAAGACTTTCGAACAGAGACTGTTGGAACGGGTAATGAGAAATCGAGACCATACAGAATACAACACTGTTAAGATCAGACAGCATACCCAAGAGTCCTAGAGACCCGATGAGACTTGCAGTCACTCATACTTCAGTACAATGTACCATGAGATATACTTTAATCCTTTACTCGACGCATAAAAACTAAAATAAGATCCTTGTTTGAAGCGATGATTCGTACGTTTTTATTTTCGTCTTTTTAACAGGAAATATACAAGTCACTCTCGGTACATACAACAGTTGTTGAGGTTAATACTGACAATTAATGAAAACAATCTCACGAAGTCAAAAAAGCCTCCCTTTAGAAAAATGCGACTCTCATAATCAGGTTCGAAAGATTTGCTTATTAATTCATTCAAAACGAGAATACTTTCCTGCAACTCTCAAAAGAAATCTTTTCTAAATAGATAGTCACTCGGTGGACTTAAGATGATCTAAACATTCGTTTAAAACACAGTGATAGCGACACATATCTAATTGTTGAAGATGTTTAGGTACTTAGTCGTGCTGTAATGGGTAGTAGAGTATTTTCCAAATTAATTGAAACAGTTTGTATTCATTCAACTCAACAAGACAAAAATGTGAAACAGGTTCGGTTTATATGAGAGACCTCTCAGGAAACAAGCCTCCAGCCAAGTAGATACCACAATTACTTAGGATACGTCAACATTAACCTCCTATAATGTCTCAGGCATCGAGTAATAAACTTAGCCCATACCCCTTTGAGACAAGTGGACAAAAAAAAAAAAACTAATGTTTTCATAGAGATACTCTATTTAATAAAAACATTGCAATGACCAGAACCTGCTAATACTGAATCAGAGATGATGGATCAGGAAGGATTACACTTTAAAATTTTCGGTTTCTAGAAGAAGGTGGAATTTTAAACCATGTTCACTCCCATATCAAGTGCTCTGCCTGATCCCACAGGATCTGGTTGTGATTATGATCCTAAAAGTGCATGTCACTCTGCCAGCCACTTATAGGTCAAAGTTTCTGGTGAATCTGCTTGTCCAGATTTCCGTGTCTCCGTTGCGTTGTTCGACCCACGTGAAAGTTGGGGAAAATCTTGGTTCTGCTGGGTCAGAAGACAGTCAACTTTACTGTCGCTGTTACCTGTCAATTAATTCAATACGTCAGGTACGTTTGTTAACAGTTGTAAATAACATTTATTTATAATACAATGATTAAAAAATCATGCATAACAATGATAACAACAAGAAGGGCTCTTAGTTCGAAGATAAGTTGACTGGCGATAACAGTTAACTTCGAGTCCGTTTTGAGCAAACTAATGTTGCTAGGGACGGTCAAGTTGAGGAATCTGGGTAAAGTGGCTGTGGTGGCAAAAAGGGTGGCAAGGACTTCAAGTATTCTGTCTGCGGAACCAGCTTTCAATCTGTCTATTCCCTTTTCGGAATCTTCTTTTACGGGGATTCAGACCCCTGAGTACAATGGCTCTGATTGGCCAGCCAATAGAAACGCTGGAACAATGGCTCCAGAGCACAATCATCGGGTGGGGTAGAGAAACCTCGAGGCCCGTGTTAACCGGACAGCCGAGTCAAAGTTATAGCCCTTCATTGCACATCTTGGGCAGGGGAGGAAAGGTCCATCCCGCTTTTCTTTGATCGGTGAACTACCTGATAATATTCTAATATTGTTTTAATGGTCTTGTGCCTGCCGTTTAGCCGTAATTTTCCATAGATTCGTACTCGGCTGACATTAGAATAAATAAAATTTTGTTTTCTTCAAACCCGTCAATCAAAACCCAGATCAAAGCCCAGATCGGCCGTTTCATCCCTTCAGTAAATAATCCTGATGTTCTTGTCACCTTGACCCACTTTCATGCACGGTGATGCCAGGTGTAAGTACATTATTATTATATTTTTCTACACTACTTTAACAAAAGACTATATCTAATCTTCAAAAAATTAACCAATTAGTCCTAAGTATTTGATTTTATATCGCCAGTCAACTTGTAACACTAAGATAGTTTACATGATGTTCCAGTCACAGATTCTAATTCCTTAATACCTGCCTGTAATTATGCCCATGCAGCGGTTGAACACACCATAAGAGGCAGTTACTCATCATCACGCCCTCAGTACACACAATGCTTGCACTGACAATTCTTCAGCCTCTGCTTAGACTTCTCCCACATAACAGTGCAAGCATCGAAGAAATGTTTGCCCCTCAAAGAACCTTGCTTGCACACAGGAAGAGGGAGGGGAGATGTTGGGACAAGAGGGAATTATCTCCCTTGTTCCAGATGATAAAAATATGGAACCAGCTCCATTTTTGTTGAAATTCAAACAAGACTGCGACTATTGTTGACTAATACACATTACAAGGATTTTACCCACTTATTTCTACTATCTATTCTCTACAATAGTACGATTACACTGGGCAACATTTTTTTTAACTTTTTGAATGTTGTCTAAATTTCTGCAACTGATTTAGTGTATTTTTGCACTGCTGAATCAGGAAATGGCATCCGTTTCTCTCCATCAGGTCAGGTTTTTTGGCAAGGTTGATTTGAAAAAAATAAGATCTTTTGACAAAATCGATTACATTTTTGTGGCATTATCAGCTGATTTTTGTCAACACATATCCTAATATGTTTTTAAGAGAAAAAATGTTTTGCCAACAACATATAATGATTACCCGAGAGAAATATCGATTACTGTAAACTGAATGGTGGGCATTGATAAAGGTGAGTAGACGTAAATTGTATGTTGCTTCACCATTGTTCAAACTTCAGGGTTTGAACTTCCGTTTCTTCGAACTCCTGGAATGCCTAGCGACAGGTAGATCTCCCTTCAGATTCCAACAGTAGTCAGCCATCATGACTGCGTCCCAGCGACCCTGATACCTGGTCTCGTTCTCTTTCAGGTCCTGATGGAATCTCTCCCCCTGCTCGTCACTCATTGAACCCAGGTTCTCAGGAAACCGGTCCATCTATGAAAATAGGTAGTGCATCTTGACGCCCATATTGCAGCCCAGGTTTCTGAAAGCAGTCAGCATGTTGTTGACAAAATCTGCGTAGTTTCTGGCCTTATTGTTGCCAAGAAAGTTCTTCACTACAAGAACAAACGCCTTCCACTCTTCCAGTTCCACTTCGTTCATTGAGTTTTCGAACTCTGGATCTCTGATGAGCTGACCGTCACAGTTGCCAGCTTTCAACTTCTCCATGGTCAATCATGGAAAAGCCTGGCACAAGTAAGTGAATCAGTCACCATCCTTGTGCAGAGCCTTGGTGAACTGCTTGATTAAACCCGGTTTGATGTGCAGCGGTGTGACGAATATTCTGTCTCTGTAATGCTATGCACTGTCCCTACTATCCCACATGTACAGAAAACATGGATACTTGGTGAAGCTAGACTGTTGTCCCAACAAAAGGTTCACCATCTTCAGGTCAACACAAATAAACCATATATGCTGATCATAACCAATGTTCTCCGGCACATACTTCACCGCTTCATACTTCTCCTTCTGTGAAGTTGACTGAGCGATGGGTACAGAGGTAAACTGGTTGCCGTTGTGTAGCAGAACACATTTCAGTGATCACATGCAGCCGTCACTGAACAGTCTCCAATTTTTGGGTTCGTACTGTGGAACTGCAAGCTTAAACAGAAGGTGCACAATATCTGCACAGTACACAAAGTCCTTCACTATAGAGAAAAAATGGAGGTACTTTTGATGCCTGTTGCAAAAGAAACTGATGCGAGCACTCTCAGAGAGGAGGTTTTTTTCCTTCAATCTTGATGCCAAAAGTTCGGCAGAGTCCGTTGACAAGTTGAGGTTGTGATCTAGATAATTCAACTCCTTTTGGGAAAATGGATGTGGAGCATTATCTTCAAGAACCACTTCTTGTTCGTCTTCATGTCCTGCAACACTGGAGGCATCTTCGTCACTAATGTCAGCAAGTTCTCCGAAGATAGGCACTGGACTTTCATCACAGTGAGCTACAGGACGACGTGCTGATTGAAGATCAGGATACATGAGGCTGTCCTGGTTCTTTCTGTTGATCCGAGTCACATCAATAGCGCAGAAGTAGCAGTCAGTGACACGGTTTGTCGGCTCCCTCCAAACTATGGGAATTCGAAAGTTCAGACTGCTCTTGCCATTGGTCCACCCACGCAGTTTCGGTGCATGCCTTGCATACCATGTATGGCGCCCAAGCTCTATCCTGGTCAGCAAGTTTAATACCAAAATAAGAATGGTAAAGACGCGTTATGAAACGTGTGACTGGCTTCCTATTAGGTGCAATGGTGTATTCGCTACATATGTTGCAGAACACGTCGGGCTTATTTCTGCACGATGTTCTGGCCGAAGCCATCTCATTCCCCTACAAAACAAAAATAAGTACAAATTAGTCATAAATTGGTACCACGACAGCCCAGTTCGTTCCTTATTTAGCACGACCAGCACGACAACGCAAATATTCTGCCTCTACAATGAAGCGAAAACACCCGTACATACGCGGGTGGAGTTTCCAATACACTTCCTGCTGCGACTGCCCCATTAACTTTAGTGTTGATCCACTAACTTTATTCTTTGCCGCACCAATTTTTGGAAGATTTCAAGGTTTTATGACTTTATGTGACGTTACCCCCTGGGCTCCCAGGTTACATCAACTTCTTCAAACCATTTCACTTTACGGCCGGTGATCAACTAGTGGTTCCGATAGGGGTATCGTAAATTTCCTTACGCTACAAGAATACAATCGAGGGAGGGGGAGAAAAAGAACAAACGAACAAAACGAACAATATCCCTGGGGTTAACTCAAATGCAGAAGGGAAGCTCTGTAACATTGTACATATGTAGACTAACGCTAGCGTGGATTCTAGCGAAAATTCTACAACGCTACTGGAATACCGACTCATTGTGACTCGTCTTGCCTCACTGCTCTGGACCTCATCTCATCCGACTGGTCTCTCTGCTCTCCGGTGTCGATTGCTCACTCGCGTCACCCTTCGCCAACTGCCTTCTCTTCGAGCTCCCTTGTCCAACTCTCTTCTCGCGTTCCCTTATCACTTCCGGTCACCTCGAGATCGCGGATCCAAAACACTTTGTCTGGTTTCGCTCCAAAACAGACAAAGGAATCGTCTGCTTGGCGGACCACCGACATAGCGTTACATTCAAACTGATCCCTTTTCGAGATAATCACCCAGAACTATCGGACCTGAACACTTCTTGTCATTAGAATAATCATTTCCAATCAAAATGTTTATTCGACATGGCATTTTACCCCCAACAACTTATTCTAAAATTCTCCACACATGCGTACATGTGAACAAAAACGTAAAAAATGACATGTGCCCATAGCTCAAAAACTTAACCTGCTTGAGAAAAACCAAGTGATTTTTGGATTCAGCGCATCAGATTCAACCTAAATCAGCTAAAAAAATTGTTGTTGACCAGTGTTATCTGACACTGGAAACCAAAAGTCTGATCCAAGTGGGAAGACCTCAAATGGTGTGTCATCAACCAAAACACCTAAATAAAATAAATTTCCTAACAAAGACAATATAACACATGCTATCCATGCTAGTCAACCTATTTATTTAGCTTTAAAACTCGATTGAAGTGAAGTTATCCATTCAATTTTTGTTTCCATTTTTGAATTTCCTTTAAAGAAAGATACTCACCGCCAAAGGAGGATAATTATTTTCATAAAGCCGATATTTGTAACCTTGCACCAGATCATAAGGGACGTTGAATAAATAACCAGTTGTTAGGAGAGCTGAAAATTGCATTACTCAATCAGGAAGAAAAGTACAACCCCTAAAAACACCAGAAAAAAGAATCCTGGATTAATCTTTTTGCGTTTCCCTTCGTGTTCATGTCTTTTGGAAGGGTATAAATCAATATGCTCTCACCCATAAAAGTAAATAGGAAAACAAGCTGGCAACCATTCTATCATTAAAAAAACTCTTATTTCAAACCAGTTCCACTCCATTTAAATATCTTACATTGTGTTGCATCCTGCACGTGTCGGAGATGTTAACCCTAGACGCGTTGATATGCCGTTAAAATCAATCAATTTACTAATCATGTTAGTTATTTACTAAGCTTAGGTAAGTTTGGTGTATGTCCAGAAGTATTGGGTAAAAGTAAGAATCGAACTCATTAGTAAAGGTTTAACGTCCCCCCACTCTTTCATCATGACCGCACGCAAGGTGCTATTACTAATTTGGTTAGAAGATATCTACTAAATTTAGCCTTGTCTGGTTATATGGCAGCTGGCTAATTGAGTCAGACATTTGCAGTTTAGCAATCTAGTCTTACTTGATCGTTGCTTGTATAATATGATTTATTCTTACAGGATGTACAATTCTTGTGGCTCACTGCAACACTCAACTAACCTTAGTAAATAAATAATGGAGCGGTTCCAAGCTAAGCAGAGTAAAGTAAATATTTCCAAAGTAATCGTGAATATTCAAAGTATTTAGTTATTTTAGACATTTACTGAAAATATTATTGTTATTTTTTTAATAATATTGGCTCATATCATTTTTTGTTTCGTTTATTTTAAAATTCTATTTTAAATATCTTTACTCCATCGCCTATTTCATTTATTAACCCTAAAATATCGGGGGTGTCCTCGTGGTGTAATGGTTAAATCAATGGACTGCGGAATCGTAGTACGCGAGTTCGTACTCCAGTCACGCTATTACGTTCACTTTCGAGCAAATACCATTGGGAAAGGTATGAACCCCCTTATCCTCCCAGCTATGGGTTAAATAGTACCACTACTGTTCTTCTGGGAGAATGGCTTTAGCATTAAATAACCTAAAAAGAGTTGATATGCCATTAAACAAAGAAACCAAACCAAACAAAACCTGACAGTACACAGGATGAAATAAATCAAAAGATACTGGCGAAAGGAAGAACACTTATACAATACTAGGACAGAGTCAAGCGATACAAACAAAACGGGACCTTCAGAAACAACGTAAAAAAAATTCGAACAAGAATGCACATGGGCAAACCAACAACCGATACAAAGAAACCAAATCTATTTTAGAGTAAAATGTGGGAAGAAAAAGAACATAACAGAAAAGCCAAATGAATATATAACATGAAAATCTAATCACAAGGGCTCGAAGAAGGCGGACATTCACCTGAATATGATTGATGTTTTTATGTTTGTGAATTGTGCAGACCAAGTCTAACAACTGGTTTTGATTTAAATCTGATTGACATCAAGTATCTTCCAAACTTCACAATCTTAGAAATATCTTAGCCGATTCAATAGTGTTGCCTTCAATATGATCTTCATTTGTCTTCCCATCGCTGGTTCTCGAAATATCTTTACCAGGCTCTTCCAAAAGGTTTAAATAGAATAATCACCTTTAATTGGAATCATTT
Source organism: Sepioteuthis lessoniana (assembly GCA_963585895.1). Lineage (NCBI taxonomy): Eukaryota > Metazoa > Mollusca > Cephalopoda > Myopsida > Loliginidae > Sepioteuthis > Sepioteuthis lessoniana. The sequence continues at coordinate 84,260,693 of OY757927.1, forward strand.
TGAGATGAGACTTCTTAATCTGAGAATTAATTCTCAGATTAAGAAGGCTCATGTCAAAATGATTCCAATTAAAGACAATTACAAAATTCGCTACGGACTCGTCTATGGAAGACCAGATAAGGAGAACAAATAATTGGATTTATAAGAACAAAAAAATCCATCTTTTATCGCCCTTCGGGGCCCGTGGCTAAAGGCATTGAGTCTCTACGGTTCCAGGTAAGCATTGCCAGAAGATAGCGGTTTCAATTCCTACCCAAGCCGGCCAGAGGTTTACTTGGTCAAAAACGTCGTGCGATAGACAACAACTATGGAAGGCAGTAATTACCGGGGATACGGTTACAAGACTCAGCATTCCTATCCGAGATCGTGGTAAATCACCTAAAGAAGGCCAGAGGTGAAATTTGGCCGAAACGTAGTGAAAGACGAAACACCACACACACACACACACACACACACACACACAAATACCAAGATGAGGACAAAAAGTCCGCAATAAATAAAATTTAATTCTCAGAATAATCACCGTCGTCTTTATGACCCACAACATTTTAGCTCTCAACAAATACCCAAGTACATTTTAAGGTTTCACTTGATGTATTTTCACTCTTTTAACAAAGTTAAATCTACTAGTTAACAAGTTCTTTTCATTTTGTTAATCAAAAAATTATTTCTTAATTTTGGTCTGGAATCAATTAAACGTTTGTATCTCAAATTCACAGTGAAATTTATACCTCTCATTCTAGTTTTTGTATATACCATTTCTCATTGAGGTATTTTGCTACATCCAGATTTTTTTCAGTTTATGGTCATCGATAGTGTTCAGAACTATATGCGTTTTCTCGCTTCCATTACCGGTCCTTGTGTCTACCTCGCCGCTTCGTGTATGTCCATAAAAACGGACTATTGCTGTTTGTTACAAAATCTATACAAAATTATATTCAGTTATTTAGTTTTCGATTCAGACAGGAAATTATTCATTTTATATAAGTAAAATGCTAAATTTCCAAATAATGTAACATATAAACAAACTTAGTATTTTACAGATGCCAAAACGAGAAATTCATTTTATATTTTTATATATAATCTAAATATTTTAATTTATTTATGAAATGTATGAAAAAAATGTACATGTTCCTTTAATTTTCCAGGCTCTTTTAAGGAATTTCTAATTTTTTTCCCTCTCCTCACCCCTGAGGGGGATTTGAAAATTTGCGGCAAAATCCAAAATATTCAGCATTTCTCACTGCTGCTCGTATAAGTAGTGATAGATTTGGTTATTTCTTCTGCGACTAGAAGTTGAAAATAGACTTGTGAATTAGTTTTGATACCCATGCATGATTGATTGCTATGAATATAAAGCAAGAAGAGGAAGGGGAGTGAGAGATAGAGAAACCATTACAGAAAAATTAACATGAGAAATTCAGTGAAAAATAGATAGATGGAGATGGACAGATAGATAGATAAATAGATAAAAAGAGAGCGGGGGGTAAAAGGAGTCAGAGCAAGTGATAGATAGATAGATAGATAGATAGATAGATAGATAGATAGATAGATAGATAGATAGTGAGGAAGAGAGAAAGTGGTAGATAGATAAATACAGATTGAAAAAGTGAGAGAAATAGATAGATTGATAGATAGATAGATCGATAGAGAGAGAGTATGGGAAAGGTAGTGAGAGTAAGTGATATATCAATAAATTAAGAACGAGATAGATCGATAGATAGATAGATAGATAGAGTGAGTGAGAGGGAGTAGTGGGGAAAAGGGAGTGAAACCAAGTGATAGATAGATAGATAGATAGAGAGAGAGAGAGAGAGAAAGCAAGGGAGGGAGAGAGAGAGAAAGAGAGAGAGAGGGGAAGCGAGAGAGAGAGAGGGGGAGAGAAAGAGAGAGAGGGGAGAGAGAGAATGCTAATGAATAATCGTTACATATAAGACAACATTAAAAGGAAGTAAACATTCTGAATTGAAAATAATCAATGAGAAGTGCAAACGGTTGGAGACGAAGATGAAATCGATTTTAAAAAGAAAAAGAAGTGTAATGAAAATGAACGAATAAATAACTTGATTTGAAGCTTTATTGAAATATAAGACAACTAAGGCCAGTAAGAGTGGAGCTTATCAGCATTAAATCTATGTATAACACTGACCCAGAGGGAGATAACTATGTTTAACTTCACGACAAAAGGGGTTCCTTTAAAAGACATCAGAACGAAATTAACGATAATGGTAAAAACGAGAAAAAAAGAAAAGAATTATTGAAATAAAATAAGAAGAAAATAAGACCCAAGAATGTTATAAGTTGCAGCTTTTGGCAATAGAATAAAAAGAAATTACTATTCTACTCATTGCGATTCGTTGGAATACATAAATAATAAAATGAAGAATATACATTCGGAAGAAGATTTTAAAGAAAATGGTTGTTAGTTTCTGTTCTAAAATTTGATGAATTAATTCTTACCTATATACCCGAAAAAAAAAAAAAAAATAAGTGAAAAATAACTTAACAATAAAAAAAACAAACAAACACTACGGCATTTGCAAAAACAAAGGGAGACAATTTATTGAAGTATGTACTTAATAAGGCGCTCGTTGCGAAATGGTTATCATCGCAAGAAATGAATTAGATTACCCCAAGGCAAATCCTGAATCAAGCTATTTGCTTTGGGACATAAAGTTAATACTCTTGCGAACGGTATAAATCCAATTATTGCTCCTCCAGCTATGAACTAACTAGGGTGTTTAACCTTAGTATGGAAACCGGTCTAAGAGACGAACAACTTTGAATCCAAACCTGTGATATAAATGTGGCAGGAAAAAAACTTACGGACACCAAACAACTACTAATTACTCTTAACTAGGAGGAGAATAGTTAAACTCATTCATATCCCGAGGGCATAAGCGTTATATAAAATGCAAACCGCCTCTTTTGGGAGTTGAACACGGTTCGTCGTCTTCATATTCTACTACGTAAACCATTTCAACATAACGGCCCCCCATTCATCCGAGAATTAAAAACAAAATAAATATTATAGTCAGATATATATATATATATATATATATATATATATATATATATATATATATATATATATATAGAGAGAGAGAGAGAGAGAGAGAGAGCGCAAAATAGTTTGGTTGTATTTTATGGTATTTCAAGCCTTGTAGATTATTTAAAGCCAAGTCATCTTCATAATTATATATAATCTCGATATGGAAACGAATAGTTTGTAGATAACAGTTTTTAAATATGCCCAAATTATTTGTTAAATAGAGACCGGGGTTCAATTCCTGGTCGAGCCATATCAAAGACTCAAAAAATAGTACTGAAAGCCGCTTTGCTTAACACTTAGCATTATAAGTTACAGATTAAGGGTAAAGTGGAGCAATCCCTTACACCTAGATGTAGTAGCTTATGAAAAGGAAGCCTTCGAGTCGCCCTCGAGTACAGTTGCCAACTTTACTTGTTTTTATCAGACCCATTGATGGGGACCCAAGAAGATAATTTCTGTCCGGGTCAGAGTGAACCTCCGAGTAATGGCAATGTAGAGTTACTTTACATTACCCAGAATTCCAGGACTAGAGCCCTAACATCAGGTATTGTTTAATATCATATCTAGGACATTCCTCATAGAGATGCAGTCAGTGCATTCTATTGCTCTTGTTGACGAGTTGAAAATAAAAGCAGGTTCGACTTGCAAGAAAAACAAAGATAATAAGACAAAAATTAGTAAATAAATTGGAAAAGAAATAAATGTTTAGATGAGGAGAAAATACAGACTCTGTGATTGTGAAAAAATAAGTGAAATCACAGAGAAGGAAAAAAAAAGAGTAAGGAATAATAATAATAATAATAATAATAATAATAATAATAATAATAATAATAAAAACAACAATAATAATAATAATAATAATAATAATAATAATAATAATAATAATAATAAAAAGGCAAAGTAAATAAAAGAAGACAAAAATGTGGATGGAAAAGGTCGAAAAGGGAATGACAAAATAGTAGAGTAGGAATAGAGAAAGACATAAAGAAAACAACTTTATAATATATATATATATATATATATATATATATATATATATATATATATATAAACTAATTAGCCCGATTTTTTATTGTATGTCCTATGTAGAATCCTGCTCTCAAGAAAATGTTCTGCACAGATAAATGCCCCTATTTTACGTGCCTTGTTTTCTCAGTTTTTCTTTGATTTCTTTTAATCTTTTATTTTTGCACATTTTATTTAACAAGAAGCTAATGGACGTGACGTTCCGAATTGAATGAGCTGTGGAACGAGTTTCTCGGACCCACGCTGAATCACGAGATTTATTTCTAAATGGTGAAACGCATTCAACGAACAGTCTTTGAAGTTATCTTCATGTAATGTCTCCAAGCGAACTGTATATGTACCAGCTTTCATATTTTTTGTTCTTATTCATTCGTAATGGGCACCTCATTTTTTTAAAGTTCTGCAACGCACATAGCAAATTCTTTAGGAATATTTTATCCCCTTTTTCACCGGATCTTACGAGAGCTGGTCAGCGTTTCGTTTCGTGCGCATCACGCATATGAGTGTTGTTTTTGTTTTCTATTTTTTTTAATGGATTCTTAGATGTAAGGTTCAAGTCAGATAACCATTTGCTTGACTTAATAGATTCTCAGAGGAAACCTATTTTGCAAAGGAATGCTCCGAAAGTAAAGCCTCCTATTTGTTTTCACGTAATCTTTGACTGAAGCAGTAAGCGTAGGGAATTTTGCCCATAAAAATCCGACATGGATATAGAAAGGACAGAAATATCAAAAACAGTATGTGTGTCTCTGTTTTTCTTTATATCCCTCCTCCTCTCTGTTTCTCTGTCTCTCTCTGTCTCTGTCTCAGTCTCTCTCTTTGTCTACACTTCCATATATATATATATATATATATATATATATATATATATTATATATATATATAACATAAAAAGTATGAATGTTTATTCGTCTTTTTCAGAAAGTCTCATTACTGCCAATTTCATGTACTCTCAGATAATACAATCATCATATGATTGTATTTTGAAAAATAAAATATACGTGAAACTGGCAATAATTGAACTGCTAATCGTTGGATGGAGGAGATAAAATACAAAAAAATAAAGCACAACTCACCGCAAGAGTTAGGATCTCGGGGATTTATTTTCCCCGTTCAGTCCCTGTAAACATGGAAACTGGTAGAAATGGATATGGAAACTGGTAGGAATGGATATGGAAACGGGTAAAAATGATAACAGAAACTGGTAGAAATTGTTGGCTTGGAAGATAACTTCTTCGTTGTTGTTGTGTTATATATTGACCTTCAACCCGGCCAAGTATGCCATTCCAAAGTGATGCACCGGATGGAAGTGACACATTCCGATGGCACTTATGAGGAGAAATCGTGTAGGTGGACTTGGCTAACAAAATGGGACAAGGTAAAATTCCCATGGTACACTCATAGACTGATGCACCGGAAGAGAGTGACCTGTGAACTGCATGACAGTTATTTCCGCTTGATGACGATCAAACAGGCCATTCCAATCATTGAGTGGGCGGTTGAACTATTATATAATTCGGTGAAAACAGGAAGTCCGACAGTTGGGGTCCAGAGAAGTTGCTGATAAGATGTGGGAGAGAAAGCCCGGCGGAGGGGGCCCTTGGAGCCTCTGATGAGTGGGGGATCAGAGACGTCGGAGACAAGATGTGGTAGGGAAAGCCACACCCGGCCGAAGGGGCCCTGGGGACCCCCGGTGGGGTTTTGGAGACCAGTTGGTGATCTGGGCCTCCGGTTGAGCAGCCCTGGAGAACGAGAAAGACACAACGCTGACGGCCATAAGATTGGGGGTCAATATATATAACAGTTCTGTTCGGTCTCCAACACCCTCTCACAGTAAAACCCTGAGTAACCCTTTTCGAACACTTACAATAAAGTAAGAGGTACATATTTTTCTAAAGAAGTCTTCGCTCGTCCTTTATTATTGTGTCATTGTGATTTATTCATCATATATATGTATATGTGTATATAAGCATATTCATTATGTGAGTATACAACAGTTGGAAACAACTGTTCCCGTATCGTTGATCCATATTACTTTCTCCATGTAAGCAAGTGTTTATCTCCTCCTGCCCCAGTTGTCCAGAGAGAAAGAAGCAGAATTACGAACTCTTTCGTCTTATATTGGGGTTCAAGGAAGACCCTGCCCTCAGTTCCATCTCGGGTAGGAAATTTTGATCCGTCAGTCCCACCCCCATCGCGACTTAAAGGGACGATTGCGAGGGATCTAATGAAGACCCATTTCTGGCAGCTAGATAAAACCCCTGGCCCACTGGGGATGTTAAACTCTGACAACTCATCTTTCTCCCTGCTATTAGATATCTTATCTATTCACTAACTTACATCGTTTTCTTAGAATATCAAACTCAACAAATGTAAAGATTAATTCAGAAATCTTTATATCTTTAATAATTCTTATAAAAACGCATAAACTTATAAAGAAATGTTTTTCTTAATATATGAAACAGTCCAAATACCAAATCGGAAGCTGAAAAAGTAAATTCCCTACATTTTCCTAGTTTATTGTTAAAGCTGTGAAACAGATTCATGAAAGAATTAAATGTAGATATACAATTATTGTCTGAACTGAGAGTTCTTTGCAGAAACACGGATTATAAGATCAATTTTTTTTTATTTTAAAAAATAAACAGAAAGCGAATATGAAATTAAAAAAAATATATTGACGAAGAAAGAAATGTTTTTAGATGAATCATCACCTTTATTTTACAGTCTTTCGATTTGGATCACGTTTTTCTGTTTTAAATGTTTCTTCCTTATTAGATATATTTCGTTTTTTTATCATTATTTCTTTACTTATTTATATTTCTAAGGAAGGAAATCCTCTACTTTAAAAAATGTGCACAAAGTTTTATTTCCCCATGATGACGGAATAAAGGAAAAGAAACCATGAACCTAAAGCTAGAATAATAAGAAGAAATAAATAAAAGAGGATGATGATAATGATGATGGTGATGATTCTTAATCTTAATCTTTTCATGACTGGATTAGATATTAAAATTCAACAGAAAAATGATTGTCGAGGAATTAACATATATATATATATATATATACATATATATATATATTTGTGTATGTGTCTGTGAGTGTTTGTAAGTCGGTGTACGTCTATGAATCTGTGCGTTTATGTGTGAGAGTGAGTCTCCGTGCTAATGGATATGTATGTTTTAGCACGCACACACACACACACACACACACACACACACACACACACATATATATATATATATATACTCATGAATTATCCTTTCAAAAAAAGGCAGCCATCAGTATTCATACACTCGTGTTATATATATATATATATATATATATATATATAGATGGTTGTTGTACATCCAAAGAAAGAATAAGCATATATTTTATGATAAGAAGGTCCATGAAGAGATTTGTATTTTTTTAATTTATTTATTTTGTTCTTACATATATATTTATGTTTCCAGCTTGTTGCTTTCGTCGGAGAACGTATGTTGCACAAGGCCTTGTTAATGGGGTACTTAATGAGACTTGAACTCACTCTTGTTTCCAGTTAAATGACCTTTGGTTGGTCAGGCAGGTTTATATAGGGGTCACTCTCCCTCTTTCCTTGAGTGGGTTTACTTTGGTCTGCTTTACCTGTTTTTGATATTTGATATGTTTATAGTTGTGTGTGTGTGTGTATTGGAGTTGGAGGGGATTTGGGTTTCACTAACATTTTTTTTCTTTTTTTTGGTGTGTGTGAGTGTGTATCTTGGGGAAATTTGTGGTTTTGAATTTACTGGTAATTTTTCCTCCTTTTTTTGTATATGTATACACATGTCTGTGGATATGTGTGTGTGTGTGTGTGTGTGTGTGTGTGTGGTATCAGCTTTTTTTCTTTCTTCTGAAAACATGTATGTATAAGGTCTAGTTAATGGGTTTTCAATGAGATTTTAATTTACTAGTGTTAGTAGTTTGAATGTTTTTAATTATGTTTTGTATATATATATATATATATGTGCTTATTTCTGTTTGTGTGTGTGTATATACGGTTCATGGTTTATTTAACTTAAGTTTGAATTTGTCTATGAAATTTCTTTCCTTTATTTGAAATAGCGTGTAGTCTTTGTTTTGATAAATCAGCCTAATTTTAAATTTACCTTTGCTACATTGGTATAGGTGTTTCAAAGCATTTAATTTTCTGTTTTCTTCTATTTTGATATTACTCATGTGAAGTGATGTCCTTGTACTGAGTGCCTGTCTTGACCCAATGTATATTTCTTTACATTCGTTACATTCAATTATTTATACTACGTTTTTTGAGTTGCAGCTTAAGTTTTTATTTATTTCGAATTTGGTTTCCGAGTTTTTAAAGATATCGGATTTACCTTCTATAATTATATCACATATTTTGCATCGTTTATTATTGCATTGTGTTCATCAATTCTCTTATGGGTATTTTTTCTGATAATTCTAACCTTTTATTTATTAATGTTGTTGGATACCCTCTCTGGTGTAGGGTTGTGTTTAGTTATTTGAGGCTTGTTTTTTTTAGGTTTTTATCGGTGATTTTTGTGCGTATTCTACGTGCTAGTGTGTAAGGGATGGATTTTATACAGTTTTTGGGGTGGTGGCTTCTGAAGTGGAGGTATTGTTAGGTGTCTTTTGGTTTGTGGTAGATATCTGTGAAGATTTTGCCATTTACGTTTTTTATAAGGATGTCTAAAAATGATAATTCTTTTAAGCTATGTTCCTTAGTAAATTTTATATTGGGGTGTAGGTTTTGTAGTAGGTTGTGTAATTCTTTGATGTCCCCCCATGGGTATTTCCAGAATAGGAAGCAATCATCCAAATATATTTTCTATGTTTTGGTAAAGTCTTCTTTTATGTCGTTGCTGTATTTTTTACCTATTATTTCAAATAGTTTTTCTCCTAAATACGCTCGGGTATGTTGGCGCCATTTTAGTTCCCATAGCTGTTCCTAGAGTCTTGATATAGTTAATGTTATTGAATTGGAAGGAGTAGTTGTTGACGATTATTTCTATAACCTCTATGATTCATTTTTCGTTAAATCTTGGGTGTAATGTATCTGGGTGTTTATCTATCCAAAATGCGATGGCTTGTTTTCGTAATTCATAGGGGATATTACTTTATAGGTTTGTGACGTCAAATGTGGCTATGAGTTTGTTGGTATCAATATTTTCTGGGGTGAGGTTTAAAAAATCTATGTTGTCCTTAATATAGCTTTTTATTTTATTTAGGAAAGGTTGTAGCAAGATGTCTATTAGTTTTCTCAGTCTGCTTGTCAGGCACGACGGGCCTTCTACAATGGGTCTAAATTTGAGGTCACTGGGGTTTGGGATTTTTATATAATCGGATTTTTGTATTTTTACGGCGTTTTTTATTTGTTTGGACTGGTGAACTTTTGATTATCGGTAGAAGTTACTGGTTATGGAGATATAGTTTGTTAAGAAGTATTTTTCTTTTTTGGTAAGTGATTTGTTGTGTATTTTGCAGAATTTTGTGATTTTTGATATTATATTATTGTTTACGTTTGTATCAGTTAGTTTGTAGTAGGTTTTATCTTCCATTTTTCTTGGATTTTGGTTTTATACTACGCTTTATCTAAGATGATTATGGCACTACCTTTGTCTGCTTCTTTTATAATTATGTTTTCATTTTCCTGTAAGTTTTTTAAGGCTCGTTTTTTTTTGTGAAAGGTTATTTTTTGTTGCTTGTTCTTTTAGGTTAATATTCCATAATTTTTCGAAGAATTTGTTTAGTTCACTATTGTTGTTTTTATCTTGGTAGAATTTGGTCTAATTTTTTACAAAGGAATTGTCTGTATCTTTTTTATTTTTGAATATTTCTATTAGTCTAAATTTCCTATCAAATTCTTTGATGTTTTTTTAAGTTCTCCTACGTTGCTTCTCGGAGTAGGGCAGAATTGAGACCTAGTTTAAGTTGGTTTATTTGGTCTGAATTTAACTTGTGTGTAGATATGTTTATAATTTTCGGTTTAATGTTACTTTCGTTTTTTTTATATCGGTTTTCTTCACGTTGGTTTTTTTCTAAAAAATGGTTTTTGTTTGTATTTTTTAAAGAATAGTAATTTTTGTTTATATTTCGTAAATAGAAATGTTTTTGTGTTGTTTTTAGAGTGCTTTTTTATATACGAATAGGTTTTGTTTTGTTTTGTCTGGAGTCGTATAAATTGTAGTTGAGCCATTTTTGTTGCGTGTATGTGTCACACACACGCGCACACACAGAGACATACACACATATTTCCTCCTCGTCATCATCATCATCATCAAGCCATACTGGCAGCATAGAGTTCACGGACTCTCTTTTTTTCCCTCCATTCTTGTCACCCATCGCTCCTGGAAGGTCTTTTAGACTGCATCTAGTCTCTATATAAAGATGATGGAAGTCTTTGCTGGTCAGCTAACCCGGACACGTCTACGTTACTTTTGAGTTGGTCCTTGCTTCTCCAACAATGCCCCACATATCTTGTTCGTCTTACTTGAATCGTTTGTGAGATGAGAAATAAGTGGCCGTACACCTGCTGTTTTTTTGGCGTGTGGCTTCCTGGATTTGTTCAAGAGATCACCAAGCAGTCTGAAGTAATTCCTATTAAGCTTTTTCTCTATGTTTTTTAGCATCTATGTGGTGCATCCATATATTAGTATAGATGCACTTACTTCATGGAAGAAACTCATTGCATTTAATCGGATAGATCAGACTTCCATATAATGGATAACCTGTCGATAGCATTCCACATCATCACTTGGCAACTGTTGACATTACTTTTAGTAGATGAGATATCGCTGCCATGGTATGTGAACCAGTTGATTTACATTATAAGTTTACAACTTAGAATGAAGATGCTTCTTTTTGTTTAAAGCATATATATTTTGTTTTGTTTGCATTCACGTAGAGGCCAATACATCCTGCTGTTTGCTCTGGGTTATGTAGAGAAGATTCAGCTTGAGCTCTGGCCTAGTCAACTGGGG
>OY757927.1:84276753-84394253 GCA_963585895.1 Sepioteuthis lessoniana
TTATGTCGTGCCCCGAGCACAGATATCTTTAACCCACTCACACCATTCATCTTTACCATTTATCGCTTCCGGCGGGCCTTCTATTCTTCATTCTGTGTCCGCACAGAGTTGTATATAAGATCTTGTTGGTTGTTAAACACTTGCTCGTCCGTATGAAGGGGTCCACAGGAGGACGCCACTTATGATTTTGTCCTTACATTCCCAGCAGTCTCCCGCATGTATTGTCTGTCTGATTTTGATGGTTTTATAGATGGGAGGTAGGTGGCGGTACAGGTGCTGTTTTGTGGGATGTTGAATCCGGGATTTGTTCAATATAGCATGTAGGTCGTAGCCTTCGTGCGCAATGGTCGTCCAGCTTTTTCTCGACACGCTTAGTCTGCGTCCATGTGGTTGGTACATCCATATAGTAGTATGGACCCGACCGCTGATTGTAAATAATTGCGTCATATATATATATATATATATACTCATATAATGAATGACTTTGATAAATGACCCCTACTTTCAAGCAACCAAATGTTTTTTATCATATAATGGATGTTATTTACTCCCCATTGTATTTGAGTTTAAATATATGTCTTCAAAAGTTGGTTTATATATATATATATATATATATATATATATATATATATAAAAGAAAAATATGTTTGTTTATAGATATATTATTTTTATGAATCTCTCTCTCCCTTTCTTTTTCACTCTTTGTGATTTCTAACAACATACGTTAGGCACCGAGCAAAGAGGATTTTAATGTACCTGTGAAGCCAACTACAAAAGAGGCCAGAACTGCAACGCTATGTATCAAGCTGGCAATAGCTGTGAAGCTGTCTGTTGATGGAGGTGTGCTTAACGAGATGGCAGCTGATTTAGATGGAAAAATATCTCGCAACGACCTGGTCAGACTACTGAACGGCTGCTAACAACACCTGTCGATGTTTCAAAAGAATTTCTGAACGATGACCAAACTTATTTGGCAGGCAAATTCTTAGTGAAATTAACACCAATTGTATATATATATATATATATATATATATATATATATATACGACCTTCATTCAAATAGTTCTAAGCTTCCTCCAAAAAGAAAAGCCATAAGTGAACATTTTTGTTGTCGCAACGCAATATCATTTCTTTCAATACAAGAAAACTAATTCAGATTTCTGTCTTAATTTCTGGACAGGTGATACAAAGGGGAGATTTGTATGAAAAATCTAAAATCTGTGTGATGATTAGCAATTTTTAATGACTCTCAGTGGATAGAGTGTACGCCAATGGTTCGGGAGACCAGGGTTCAATCCCAGGTCGCGTCATACCGAAGACTTTAAAAATGGTACTTGATACCTCCTTGAACACTCAGCAATATAAGGTATCAACGGTAAAGTCGTGTAATCAAGGGAAAGAAGTAGTTCCCCTTCCTACACCTCGGTGTAGTAGCTGTTGAAAAGGGAGCCTTCTGGTCGCCCTCAACTACGGTCGCCAACTTTACTTATATATATATATATATATATATGTATATATATATATATATATATATATATATATATATATATATATATATATATATATATATATATATAGGACAGATTTTAATTAATCTAGAGACGGATAGCAGCAAGATAATCTTCGTTTTTCGAAGGTGATTTTTTAAATGATAAATTTATTTATCAAATTGTATGTTAGTATTTAGGGATTTGATATCAAGACAAACAAAGGATTTGTTTTTCATATTACTGTTAATTATTTTATCAAGGAGTGTGGCAATATCATGTATATGTGCATCGCTGATAGTACCAAACAATGGGGATAATATTTTAGCTAAAAATTTTCCAATGTTATGAGGTGCAGATTGTATAACAGGGATTCTTAAGGGAAAATCAGATTTATGGGTCTAAGGAAGATCGTAAATTTTAGAGATGGTTGGGTGATTAACGAAGAACAAAGTTTGTCCTCTTTTGAAACTTATTCCTCGTAAGACTTATTAATTATTTTGAAAGTTTAGCGAATCACCTTCAAAAATCAAACAATATATATATATATATATATATATATATATATATGATTCGGTCCAGTTAAACCTGAGTTGGGAGTAATTCCTTCAGGACAAGAAAATCATTCAGGAGCTGAACATTTAAATTTTCCTGGTAAAGAGCTCAATGTAATTGATTTTACAGAGCAATATTTCTTTAAGAAAAAACCAAAGACCCTCTCTATCTCTCCCCCCCCGTGTCTATTCTGTTTTTTTTTTATCCATTAGATCTGAAGAAGTCCTCTTATAGTTTTCTTCGTGTTTTTGGTTCACACCAGAAACGAAAAACTGGATGGAAATAAATTTATAATCCTAAATTAACCGGTCTTTGTTTTTTTCTTTAAAGATATATATATATATATATATATATATATATATATATATATATATATATATATATATATACTTTTGCTATTAGAATTATTTACAATCAACTTTTATGATTATGAACAAGGCAATAATATCTGAAATCTTCCAGAAAATCTCATCTGATTTTTTTATACAAATGATGAAATAATAGACTTTAAAGAATGTGTGATAATGCCTACTATTAACTGTCGATAAGTAATAATTCTTCGAAACATCTCTAAAGATGTTCTTTTTCATTCTCCCAGAAATTAACCTCTTTCTGTCCGTCTTTTAATTCATTTTAACACAGTGAGTCTGGTTGTAATTTTTGCGAATACCCTGAATTTTCAATCTACCAAAATTAAGCGATTGGAACGTACTGAATATCCATCAGCAGGTTCATAATCACCAACTATCTTCATTCAAAGTTGCTTGTCAAATTCAACAGTCTTAACTATGGTTGCTGAATTATTAAGTGTTCAATGTACGTGGCACTCAAATATTGTTTTCTGGCCCAATCAGCTGGGGTTGTAGTTGTTTGTTTGTTTGGGATTCATGGCAAATCAACCCTTGTAGGTCATTTAATGCCAAATTCATTTTTATATGAATAATCAGTTGTATTTCAAACAATTCAGTTTAACATGAGTTCACAGTTAATTTGTCAAAAACATTTCTATTTCAAGCAATTCGGTTTAGTCGAACAGTTTTAATTCAAACAATTCAGTTTAGTATGAGGATATATTTCGTTTACAAACAGTTAAATGTCAAAGCAGTTCTATATTAAACAATTCAGTTTAGCATAAGTATCAGTTTAAATGTAAGTACATAGCTTCATTATCAGAATCTTTTCTATTATTTTTTTTCTATTTGGTCAACTTGTTCTATTTCAAACAATTCAGTTTAGTATAAGTACGCAGTTCACTTCTATTTAACCCATTGATAAGGCCCTATCCGGTGCTACCACACCGGACCAGAGTTAACCTGGCAGAGATGGCCATGAAGGGGTACTCCGCATTCCCTAAATCTCCAGAATCACAGGAACCTCACCATCAGATTTTTACGTATCATATCCAGGACACGCGTTGTGGTGGTGGTTTTTTTACGCCTCTGCAGAGGTGCAGTCGGTGTATTATACAGCCACAGCCGACAATGGAATACAGAGTTAATTGTCTCAATAATTTTATTCAGATAATTCAGTTTAGCATAAGTACACAGCTTAGATGACACAACAGTTTCATTTTAAACAATTTATTTTAGCATAAATACGCAGTTTAAATGCAAAAGCAGTAAATTTGTAAAACTATCATTAAGTTCCTTTTGACCTATAGATATGACCCCTTTAAGGTGCTTTCCCTCCCAGTCAGAGTGGACCTGGAAGCGATGACAATGAAGAGGTACCCTGCATTCCCAAAGCTCCAGCATCCCTGGAACCTCACCATCAGATTGTTTAGTGTCATATCCAAGGCACTCATTGGGCGTTTTACTACTCTTCAGAGAAGCAGTCAATGTATTCTATAACCCCAGCCGACCGGGTAAGCTGGGGCTGTAGAAAAAATCGACTGTAGAGTGGTACGACTCCCTCTTCCAACTATTATCTTTAATATGACATTGAAAAATCCGATGTTAAAGCTCCTGTAATGCTGGAGTTTTGGGAAATGTGAATTACCTCTTCATTGACATCGTTCCCAGTTCCTCACTGACCTGGAGTGGTAGCACCTGACATGGTCAAATAGGTTGAAAATAAGTCTCAAATAGAACTGTTTGACATTTAAGCTGTGTACTTGGACATTTAAACCGAGTGCAAACATATGACGTATATTTGAAATAGAAGTTTGATCATTTAACCGCGTGTAAACAAATGACTGATATTCAATTGAATCCTAAGTGATACATTGCAATACTTGGAACCATTTAAATATGGTGACATGCTGACCTGAATTGTTTGAAATAGAACTTTTGGATCATTTAACTGTGTGTAAGCAAACGATTGAAGTTTTAGCAAACTGTTAGATCTACTTCAAAACATGTAACTGTGTGCTAGCAAATCATTAATAGTAAACAGAATTTATTCCTATTTGATAGAAATTAGTAAAACCATTTAGTGAAAAAAGGGCTGTGGGTCCTTTAAACATGTTATCAGCAAAATGTGTTTAGGAATCATATGAATGATATATATATATGCATAAAAAAGTTTTGGCATTGAACAACCTACTACATAAAATCAAACAAAACCAAACTAAATATTGTTTTCATCAGAACTTACTAGAATATTATAAAATCTGGTCAAAGATATTTCATGTTCAAAAGATGTTGGTACGAAATGTAAAATTAAGAGAAAAAAAAGTAATTGTCATAAACAAATATCACTACATAATTCCAATAAGGCGATGGGACTGAATTTTGGACTGCATCAATTTTTGTTTGCAACAATTTAACCAGCCAGAGTTCATTTGTCTGCCCAGGGTTAAATGGTTTCAAGTATAGAAAATGATTAAACAGTTCTACTTAACCCATAGATAGGACTCTAATCGTTACTTGCACTCCGGGACAGAGTAGAACAGGGAACAATTACAATGAAGAGCAATTCCACATTCCTCAAAACATTAGGACTGGAGCCTCACCATCAGAGGGCTAGGTGTCATAACTATTAATTTTGTTGATGAAATCGACGTATTCTACAGATCCCCTAGCTCAGCGCTAGTTTTCGAAAAAAATATGTATATAATGTAGAGACACTTCAAAAAAATTCATGAATCATTTAAACAAAATATACTATCAATAGTAAATTTTGTTAGTACTTGTAATATTCACATCTGTTTAGTAGATATATAAATATTAATTACGGCGAATAATTCCGAAACCAACTTTATATACATATATATATATATATGTGTGTGTGTGTGTGTGTATGTGTGTGTTTATACACATATGTGTGTGTATGTTTTAATGAACAGGATCTATTTAAGTTTATGGAAAATGTTCTAGAATTTAAGTTTAAAGTCCTTAGATGATTCACTCGGAAGCTCTTTTCAACCAAATATCTTTATCCACAGCGTCACTTGTCCTACCAGCCAATTCAGTGTAAATTTTTGGGATTACACAATTTTTTTAACGATTAATGGTTTCCAAAATGTATACATCTCTATACTTAGTCTGCTCAACAGGTCACTGATGCCCAATATATGCACTGCTTCTTAAAAGTAAAAGATAGGAAAGACCTTTGGAGAATAAGACGTCTTAAAGAAGCAGCATATATAAAAAAGTGCTGCTACGTGAAATCATCTGGAGGCTGCAGGTTCAATCCCGACTACAGGTATACAACAAGGAATACTTACTATAGCATAACACTGGTAACTGGTCATGGTTTACGGAATTAGATTAATCTAGCCCTGTGGATTAAATAAAGCGTCCAATTCGAGGTTATGTGTAAACTCGATATGAAACACCTGAAGAAAGCAAGAGGATAGATCAGCCAAAACGTTGTAATTATAAAAGGGAAGATGAAGACAATATTCTGAATATTCTAACAGATAAAATATTATTAGAAAAGCGTAAAATTAAAAAAAAATATTTCTTTTTAACTGTTCAGTATACAGAGTAAAGATATGAAAACTTATAAGCACCTACCTAATAAGCTGTTATAGGGGTGTCCTCGTGGTGTAATGGTTAAAGCGATGAGCTGCGGAATCGTAGTACGCGAGTTCGTACTCCAGTCGCGCTATTACGTTCACTTTCGGGCAAATACCCTTGGGAAAGGTATGAATCCCCTTATTCTCCCTCCAGCTATGGGTAAATAGTAGGACGGACTAGGTTCTTCAGCCTTGGGGAGGCTACTAGTCTAGGAGAAGGAAAACTCTGAATTCAAAACCTGTTAAACTCCGCTTAAAAATTGACCTTGTGTCATATCCTGCTCGAGCGGAGGGGTTGGTAAATAGTACCTAATAAGCTGTTATCTCGTACTTTATAAAAACTTTCATTCACAATTTGCACTGTCGGTAGTTAGAAGTGTCTCTCTTCTCAGACAATTACAGATAGGTATAACTGAAGATAAGCCCTTCACTAGTCACAGTGTTTCCGAAATGTTCTGACCAAGTTTTCTGGCCATAACGATTTAGCCATTATCAAAGTCACTCATAACTTTCCTCTTGTCTATAATTGAGGCATTCAACACGTCAATTTGAAGTACACGAGTCCCGCCTACCAGTTGATTCACTATAGATTCTGACATGAGCAGTTGCTTCGTATATATCTCCCGCAAGCCACTCACACATACAAGGAAATATGCAGTTACAAAATTAGGATTCAGTATGCATTTCTCAAGCATGGACGTAGACATACTCAGACGTACATACGAGACAATCCTCATACACTCTCTTTCTCTCTACATATACTCATTTATGCCTGTACATATGCGTATGCAAAGATGTTATGTCAGTCTTTGACAATGGATAGCTTAATGATGCAGGGGTTTCATCAGTAAGTCTGTAGCCTGGCATATTGTCATTGGCAAAATTTTGATGGTAGACTCTCTTCATAATGTTTGAAATAATAAGAAAAATATTTTTAGATGTGAAATGAAACTCTAGTCCCCTTCGAAGTAATCTCCTCCGGCTGCAATGCACTTGTTGTCCCGTTCCAACAACCTCTGGAGGGCCCCATGGAAGTCCCCTCATGTAAGCGTGTCAATGACCTTCGTCACAGCCTCTTTCATCTCCGCAATTGACTCATACCGACAGCCCCTAAGCTTAAGGAATAACCAAAAGTCACAGGGAGCAAGGGAGGGTGAGGAACTGTCTTGATGCCTATCTTGGTCAAAAAGTCTGTGACAAGGATGAAGTTGTGGACTGGTGCTTTGTCCTGGTGGAAATGCCACTGACCCGATTTGAAGAGTGCTGGCCTCTTCCCAAGGAATCTCTTCCTGAACTCCATTAAAAACTCAACATAGTAACCCTAAACCTAACCCTAACCCTTTGGCCAATCAACTCTGGTGTTCTGACTTCCTTGCTCCTCCTACACCTCTCATCTTCTCTCACAGACTCCCTGCCTTACTTGAATGTCTTATACAACTCAATAACTGATGGTCGATTCATGCCAGATGGTTGAAAAGCAGTCTGAAGCATTCCATACGTTTCTGTGGCATTTTTTCTAAGTTTATAAAACATAATTTTTTCCAAGTTCATAAAACATAATTTTATGGCATATCGTTCTTCTAAAGTGTCCTCACGTCCAAATTGACATTTTGAAATGTGACAATCAAGCTTTAGTAGGATGTATTCCAATTGCTGTTGTATCTGTTCCTTTGAACCTGAAATCATGAAAATTTATTTGTCATCTCATAAGATGTATGGTAATAATATACTGAGTTTTCAAGAGTCTACACCAATTTTAAAAGCCTTTACAAAAAAAGTTTGGAAACTTATTAAATACACCACGTACATATATATATATATATATATATTGGCAGAATTTCTTCATTAATACATATTTCAT
Source organism: Sepioteuthis lessoniana (assembly GCA_963585895.1). Taxonomy (NCBI): domain Eukaryota; kingdom Metazoa; phylum Mollusca; class Cephalopoda; order Myopsida; family Loliginidae; genus Sepioteuthis; species Sepioteuthis lessoniana. The sequence continues at coordinate 84,284,618 of OY757927.1, forward strand.
TGAACATAATATACATTTTTTGTCTCCATATTTTTTTGTTGATCTTTTCGTATTGCCGTATTGATTTTATAATATTCGGCGAGAATACAAAGGGATCAACAAAAATGTCTGTTTTGTTCAATGAAATATGTATATATATTATGCTATTGTTGAAACATCGTGGACTACGATTGAGAGGTTATCGATTATATGGAAATTATCTGATCAAACCAAACGTCATTTCTTCCAAACTGAGGCCGTATTGGTACTAGTGCATGGATTATACACCCTGGACTCAAAAGAAAAACACAGAGAAAAACTAGATGAGAAGCACTTAAGATTGTTACGTATTGTTTTGAATAAATCCTGGGAGGAGCATTCCTCAAAACAGCAGTTGTACGAATATTTTACCCCATCTCACAAACCATTCGAGGGAGACGAAGAAGAGATATTCGAGAAGTAGGAATAATCTTATAAGTTACCTTTTTTCCAACGGAATCCTTACACAAAGTCAATTTAGTGTGGCCTGAAAAGCAAAGATTTGCATACATCAACTCTGTGCAGACACTAGATGCAGTTTAAATGATCTTCTAGAAGTGAGGGACGATGGGGAACGATATAGAGAGTCAAGTGACGACTTAATGATGATGATGATGATGATGATAAATGCCCTAAACCAGCAAAAACCATAGCTTATAAAAAGGGTTTATTGGTTTGTTTTCTTTGTTTAATATCATATCAACCTTTGAGGTTTATTAAATACTGAAACAATTCTTCTAGAATAACAACATTGATATTTTTCTGTTCATAAGTGGAAAGATAAGAGGGCTCATCCTTTTACCGAGTGTATTAATCTGAAAGGGAATGTAGTCGTGGAACAAGAGTACAAATTCACTATTTCGAGGTCACAGTCCAGCACTTGACCCATTAGCCTCGGGGACTCTCTGTGAATCCATTTTTAAACCAGTGCAAGTTACTTAAAATCCTCAAAGAGAATAAATACCCATTCCATTTGCCAGTCAGTCAGAACATATTTTCTAATCATTCAAATTAAAATAATATCGGAGATAAATATGAAGAATTAAAACGTATCTTCATCAGTTAATATTTCTTTACTGGTTAATCAAAAAATCTAACTGAACATCATCTTAGAGTGCTAATTCCATAATCAATTGCCAGGGACTGTATTATTGTATGTATTGTTGAAACATGATGCGAGATGTTGTATAAGTCGGACTGCATTCAACCAATAATCCCACACTTAAAGACTCTTCTATGGTATAACGGTTTGGTACCATGGCAAACAGAACCCAATCAGTGGCGTCAGTAATTAACAACTTTACCAATACAAAAGTATTGCAAACGAACATGGTTCACAAATATATCGGTTTCTCTTGTGATATAAAAAAAATCTAATAGGTTGATAACTATCAAAAACTTATACGTCATATCCTTACAAATCAAATCATTAGTTAGAAACTATGATAGAATGGATTTCCGTGGTTATCGAACCATTTTAAATATGATATGATGTGAAGTTGTTAGTTTATCCTGATCGAAATGAACTATTTATGATATGCACAAAATATATCAGTGTCCGATGGGCAAAAAAGCGAATACACTCTTTGTTTGAAATACTTTCTTGAGTGCTACTCTTGTAAATATTCATGCTTAAAACACGCAGACAGGTTTTTACCAATATCTTGGAATTCTAATGTTGGTCGGTTTTTATTCCAATGACAAGACACGTGAAGGGACAGTTAATATGAACTACATACTCAACGTATTTGATTGATTTTTCACAATAAACTATCTTCTTTAAAAGCAAGAGCAATAAACAATATATATATATATATATATATATATATATATATATATATATATATATATATATATATGGTGGGGTGGTTTGGTTGTGGGGTTTTATGGCATATAAACCTTTGTAGGTTATTTAACGACAAATCCATTTTTTATGCAAATAGTTCTATTTCAAACAATTCAGTTTAGCATTAATATATAGTTTAATTGTGAAAATATATTTCTATTTCAAGCTATTCAGTTTATTCAAATAGTTCTAATTTAATTAATTCAGTTTAGTATAAGTTCAGATTGTATTTACACACAGTTAAATGTCAAAACAGTTATATGTTAAACAGTTCAGTTTAGCGTAAATACAGTTTCAATGTCAAAAACAGTTTCATTTTAAACAATTCAGTTTAGCGTAAGCACTCAGTTTAAATGTAAGTACAATTTAATTGACAAAGACATTTCTATTTCAAGCTATTCAGTTTAGTCAAACAATGCTTATTCAAACAATACAGTTTAGCATATGTATGCAGTTAATTCTATTTCACGCAAATGTAGGGCTCTCTCAGGTGCTACCATTCCGGGCCAGACTGGACCTGGGAGCAATGGCAATGAAAGGGTGTTCTGCAATCCCCCAAGCTCCAGCATCACTGGAACCTCACCGTCGGGTTTTTTAGTGTCATATCCAGGACACACATGGGGGTGGTTACCCTGCTGCAGATGAGCAGTCGGTGTATTCTACAGCCCCAGCCGACAGGGAAATACACAGACTTAATGTCAAAACAGTTTTATTTCAGATGATTCTGTTTAGCATTAGTATGCAGTTTAGATGTAAGAACAGTTCTATTTTAAACTATTCAGTTAAGTATAGATTCGCAGTTTAAATACGCAAAACCACGGTTTAGTTCTATTTGATCCATAGATAGGACCTTTATCAGGTGCTACCACTTAAAATCATCTTCATCTGAGTCTGATGAGCATTCTGCTTTAGTCTGATTTGGTTTGGTTCGGATATATTGCCTATCAACAATTGTAGGTTATTTAATGCCAAATCCTCTTTATATTTCTATATTAGATATATATAATTTGTAAGTATAAATCAAATTTCAATCGTTCCAATTATTGCTATGTATTACTAACAATTAAATTAAACACCATGTATTTGTTTAAGCACTGTTAAATGATCAAACCGTTCGATTTCTAACAATTCAATTTATGATAAGTCATTTGTTTACACTTCTTTTAAATGTCAAATCTTTTTATTTGACCCTCTGATAGGACCCTATCTCGAGCTACCACTCTGAGGCAGAGTGGACCTGGGAGCGATGGCAACGACGGGGTACTCCACATTCCTTAAATCTCCAGTAATGACACTCGTTGGGGTAGGGTCTTACACCTCTACAGTTATGCAGTCGGTAGATCATACCTCCTCAGCCGACTGAACTGGTTCTTGGTCTGGATTCATCTCTTAATGATTTATCATCAGAGGGAAATTTAGAAAACCTCTTTTGGACGTGGTTGTAAGAAATAATACCTTGGCCCAAAAGATAAAATATTTTCTTTGTTGTGTATGTATTGTTCTTGTTCTTCTTAAACTCGAATAATACCTTTCAATTTCCCCATTGCAGAGGTATGAGATCAGAGATTAAATTAGGATACTCATTCTTAGTCTAGTGAAATAACAATGACCGATTAAAGAACAATTTAATCACGCAATTCTTGGCTGCGTTTAAAACATCAAAACTTTGAAAGGCATAAGTTATAATGTGTTTAAAAAAAAAAAGACATTTTTACGACTTAACACACGCACGCATGAAGCACACACACACACACACATATATATATATATATGTGTGTGTGTGTGTGTGTATGTATGTGCTTCATGCGTGAGTGCGTGTGTTAAGTAGTAAAAATGTCGTTTTTTTTTAAAAATACGTTATAACCGCTAGCGTAATGCAAACTCTTCGGAAGAATTGACCACTCTAGTAGCCGATAGGGTATAAAAAAATGTAAACGAAGGCTGCTGCTGTTTCTAAAAATAAAATTACCTTAAAATTCCCTTAGCCAACGTGGTCCGCTTGGTGGTCGAGTGGTCTGAAACGCAGTCTAACGTAAAGTTGGACGGGTTTCGATCCCTGCGTGTCTAGCCACACTGAAGAGTTCTGATAAAACGAAACAGTCTGTCTGTGGATGACTATATATATATATATATACACCTTCAGGAAAACCAAAATTTGGTCACATTAAGAGTATAAAAATATTTAACAGGCTTCTTTAGATCCAACGTTATCTCCATGTTGGATCTGAAGAAGAAGTCTACAGAAGGATGTTATAAATTCATATCAATACTCGGAGCAGGATGTAAATGAATTTATAATGATAATGTAACGGAATTTTGATTTTTCTTTAAGGAATATTGACTCTGTTATATCATTTACATAGAGGTCTTTAGCAGGAATATTTAAATTTTGAATGATTTAATTTTCCTGAAAAAATTGTTACCTACTCCGGATTTACTGCATTGAAGAATACCTATATATATATATATATATATATATATATATATATATATGTGTGTGTGTGTGTGTGTGTGTGCGTGTGTGCGTGTGTTTCCTGCATGCATGCATATGAGAGTGCGTTTGCCTGTGTTTCTGTGAGGACCTCAATTTGTAGATTAATCATTCTATATTTCCAGTTCTTCAATCATTTTCATGTCTATGTGTCTACCTGTTAACAACTATATATCTAGATCGATGTTTAGCATATTACAATGTTCAAACAAGGTTGGTTTGATTAAATGCACACATAGAAAAAAAAATCATTCTCCTATTAAACAGTTACTGTCTCGGAGTTGTTAGTAAAATACGTGTTACATCAATTGCTTACATCTATTGACTCGGATACGCACACATTTCCGATCACACATTGTCTGATACACACACACACACACACACACACTGATATATATATATATATGAGGATTATAAAAATAGTAGAAGAGTAGGGAGAGAAAGATGTGTGATTTTGTCATATTTTTAACATATATATATATATATATATATATATACACGCACTCACAGCTTATCACGTGACAATACGTAACAACATGTAGAAGTTGATTAGATGTTCATTTTTTAAATTTCCGTCTGATGTTTGTGTAAAACGCATGGGATTTAAGGGAAAAATCCTTTAGTGCTCATAATTTCAATGTTTATAAATTTTATACCTGCTTCACCATTAAGAATTGAACCCTCATTTTATGCCAAAACATTTCCTGTTTGCTGCTTTTCTATCATTATATATATATATATATATATATATATATTGTTACGAACCGACTTTCACAGGGACTGTGAAAACAGGCACGTAACGAGATTCGAAGCGATTTTTTCGAAGTGATGGAAATATTTGTCCACATCTTCTTCGTTGAACGCAGGTACAAGTCGAATGTGTTTAGTAAGGTCGAAATTATTTCGTTCCTTCTCGCGTCGTGTGCGTTCCTCTTCTAGTTCTTTGAAACGGGTTTCTTGATTAATCCTCGCTAGTTCAATCTGGGCTTCAATTTTGAGCTTCTCTAATTCAATTTGAGCTTTCGAGAGTTCGGGCAAGTCTGACGCAAGGTCATCGAGAATACTTTTGTCGAAAATGTCATTATCGACCATATCTTCTGCAACTACTTTTATCAACTGTGTCTTCCGCATGGACCGTCTTACATCCAACTCCAATTTTAACCCTACCTCTAAAATATGGTCTTTTTTCATCTTTATCAGATCACCGAACGTGGGAGATTTTAGGAAGGTATCTATCACGGACATTTTGACTTCTCTGTCTTATGCAGTTTTATGAGTGCACCGCTCCCTACTGTGAGGTCTTATAGAAAAGGAGAAATAATCCCGGACGAGCCCCCAATTCTGTTACGCACCGACTTTCACTGGGACTGCGAAAACAGGCACCTAACGAGAATAAAAAAACATATATATATAAAATTCCGGGAATGTCCCAAGGTTCAATAAAAAAAGGGTGAACTATGGGAAGGGGATTTCTCCAATATAAGACTCACGGTAAATCACAGTAGAATAAGCGACAAACACTCACAAAACCAACACAACAATATTTGAAGATTTAACAACAAAATTTTATTACAACAATAACAACGTATTTAAGGAAGAATAAGAATATATAAAAAAAAGGCTTTAAGAACAAAAGGGAATGGAACACTATTGTTACTATGTATATATAGAAGTCCGAGACGAATCTTAACTCAAACAGATTTGCATGATAGACACATAGAGGCAAAAGAAATACGGAACTCACTGAGGGTTTAGGACTGGTTAATAATCTCTTTTTATTTCTTTCGTTCTTTTTCTCTTTCGTTCTCTCTTTTTGCTTTCTTTCCTTTTTCTCGAAGAAGCTTGCCACAAGGAGTGAGTTTTCAGCTGTTCTTTTTCTTAGTCACATTTCGGGTGTAGTGAAACAGAACCCAGGGATGAATGTCGACGCCTTGAAGTCAAAACCGCTACTGCTATATTTTTCCCAGTCAAAAACCAAAAGTCCTTCCTTGACTCTTAGGGCCGAACACGTGGTTGATAAGGTCACCCAAAGTTCACTCCAAGAGTTCAAGGCTAGCTAAGATGGGGAAAAAGTGGAAAGGGGTTGACTTGCAACTCCATTTCTTGTCGTCGTCTTTTTTTTTTTTTTCGTCCTCCTTTAGCCTCGAATCATGCGTGATTAGAAAAGGTTCATTTGGCGCCTCCTTTTCCAAATTTATTCTTCGTCTCGGAATAATACGGGTGAATGAAACACACCTTGTAATGTACATAGAGAATATATTTCTTCTATTTTTCTACCCCACGTAACAATATATATATATATATATATATATATATATATATATATATATATATATACCAGGATTAATCAATTAAGAGAGGGAATATTTCTGAAAGAACTAAATTTAACAATTTTTAAAGATTTTTTTCCATGGATCTAAACTCTGCAATATTTGGAATTGCTTTATTGCAAAAATTATTTCATTCACACAAAAATATTTGTTTTGAGGCTATTCGAAAGAGCAGTAAATCAAACAGAATGCTACAAGCTTGAACTGATGTATGTGATCAAATTTTGGGAAAATGGAAACTATAGGTACTTTTCAGAAGAATGAAAGATGCGTGTTTTGATTTTAAAAAATCTACGAGCCTGAGTTGTAATGACATTCCCTAGAGTGAAGATACACTGACGCTCAGGAAATGAAAAAGTTCCAGGTGCAGTTTTTCTATGGAGAAGGTGATACAGACAGTTTACCGGGTTATGTAAGGACCCATGACAATTGATTTCTATGAAAAAGGTGCTATTGTTAACCGTGCTTCTTATTGCAAACTCCTTTGGAAAAATGTACCTTATCTATTAGATGACCCCTCGTATATATATATATATATATATATATACGAGTATAATTAAATAAGTTTCCAGACTTTTTCCGTATGGGCACTTTTATTGATAGTACACACATGAAACTTTAGTCCCCTTCGAAGTAATCACCCCCAGCAGCAATGCACTTGTTGTGCCGTTCCAACAACTTCTGGAAGGCCCCATGGAAGTCCTCTTGTGTGAGCGTGTCACTGACTTTGTCACAGCCTCATTCATCTCCTCAATTGTCTTATAACGTCCGCCCCTGAGCTGAGGGAATAACCAAAAGTCACAGGGAGCAAGGCCTGGACTATAGGGAGGATGTGGAACTGTCTTGATTCCCATCTTGGTCAAATAGTCTGTGAAAAAGATAGAGTTGTGGACTGGTGCTTTGTCCTGGTTGAAATACCACTGACTCAATTTGAAGAGTGCTGGCCTCTTCCCAAGGAATCTCTTCCTGAACGCCCTTAAAACCTCAACATAAGAACCCTAAATCTAACCCTAAAACTTTTTGCCTATCAACTCTGGTGTTCTGACTTCCTTACTCCTCTCACACCTCTCATCATCCCACACAGACTCCCTGCCTTCCTTGAATCTCTTATGCCACTCAAACATGCAAGATGGTCGAAAAGTAGTCTGAAGCATTCCATACGTTTCTGTAGCATTTTTTCCAAGTTTAAAACAGAATTTTATTGCATTTCGTTCTTCTTAAATTTCAGATTGCATTTTTGAAATTCACCTGCTGTGACAATCAGGCTTTGTAGGGTGTATTCCAATAGCTGCTGTAGCTGTTCCCTTGAATTTAAAATCATAAATATTGGTCAGTCAGCTCATAAGGTGTATAGCAATAAAATACTGAATTTTCAAGAGTCTAGGACAATTTTAAATGTATGTACAAAACAGTCTGGAAACATATTGAATGTACCACGTATATATATTGTGGGAAGAAAAATTGCTTCAAGAAATTCCTATAAACTTGTCATGGTTTTCAAAGCGTAATGATAGACTGGGTGCCGTTATTTTCCCTCATGCACAAATCCTATGAAATATTTGTTCAACCGAAATATAGCAATTCGTACAAACATTGCCATTGATTAATGAAATATTCTCTAGGCTCCCTGATTGCATTTCATGTTTGGTTGACATCTTCTTTTTTCGACCCTTCTTTCTTTGGTTAATTTTATGTCCGATATTTTGTCGCGCACGAGATCGCAACAAATATCTCTTTTCTCCCTCACACTCAGTACTCAACAGTTACTTCCATAGTCCCTACATTTTTTCAAAAATTTATTTATTCCTTTGATGTACTTTTCCTTGACTTTTTACTTCTTAAATATTTTTAGCTTTTCTTTTTTTTTTTTTGTTTTACTTTCTCACGCGGCTTTCGTCAGCTGATTGACTATCGATCCGTCGGAACGATAAAACGAGCCAATTAAAACGCATCACCTTTTTGTATTGTTGTGTTGGTTTCTATTGAAATATTCATGAGGAATCGAAGGCTGTTGTTCATATGGAGGCGTTTTCACCGTAAATCAGTGGGGAAAATCTTTCTTGGATTGTTTCCTTAAAATTAAGGAAGAAGAATCAATGGGAGAAGAAGCAAGGAACAGGAACGAAAGAAATAGAAAGATAGGAACAAGAAGAAAACTCTACATATGAAATTTGCAGAAGAGAAGGTTAAGGAAAAAGGAAAAAGGTAAGAAGAAATAGAAAAAGAAATAAAAGAAGAAAACAAAATCAGAGACAGACAAAAAGTCAGTGAGTGAGTGTGCGTGTGCGCGTGTGTGCGAAAGATAATGAAAGTGAGAGAGATAATGAGAGAGAGAGAGAGAGAGAAAGAGAGAGAGAGAGAGAGTAGGATGGAGATGAAGAAAGTGAGAAAATATAAAAATGGAGGAAGAAAAAGAAATGGACGATTAAGACAATAAGCACAGAAAGAATTATAGAAAATTGTTGAAAGAATGAACAAAAGAAAATTGAAAGTGAAAGTAAGAAATTAAAAGAAAGAAAGAAAGAAAGAAAGAAAGAAAGAAAGAAAGAAAGAAAGTGAGGGATTCGGGATGGATACCGAGAATAAAAAGAAAGAAATCCAAAAATATATTAGAGAATGATATCTGGAAAAGGAAAGAAAGAAAGAAAGAAAGTGAGGGATTCGGGATGGATGCCAAGAGCAAAAAGCAAGTAATCAAAAGAACGATATTAGAGAATGATATCTGGAAAAAGAAAGAAAAAAAGAAAAAAAGAAAGTGTGGCATTCGGGAAGGATGCCTAGAACAAAAAAGAAAGAAATCAAAAAAATATCAGAGAATGATATCTGGAAAAAGGAAGAAAGAAAGAAAGAAAAAGAGAAAGTGTAGGATTCAGGAAGGATGCTTAGAACAAAAAAGAAATAAATAAATAAAAAATATCAGAGAATGATATCGGAAAAAAGAAAGAAAGAAAGAAAAGCAGAAAGAAACTGTGGCATTTTGGAAGGATGCCTAGAACAAAAAAGAAAGAAAAAAAAATATTAGAAAATGATATCTGGAAAAAAGAAGGAAAAGAAAAGAAAAGAAAAGAAAAGAAACAAACGATCAGTGAGAAAGGTTAAAGAAGGAATCATCAAAAGAAAGTCGAAAATGACTTTCTTTTCACGCTGAAGGAAATGAATGTTTTCTTCCTTTGTCTAAATAGAATTCAATATTTTGAATATTTATAACATTTGTCAAATGGATCGTCGAATAAAGACGCTTTTTTTTAAAGAAGAAGATGTCTTCAGAAAGACTGAAAGGAATATAGGCTGATTAAAATTGCTGAAAATAATTTGAATTTGAAGAACATTTCTCTCTACCCAATGGATACTGAGCATTTGAATCCAACTCGGACAATTTTTGATTGTTATTGCGATACATACAGAGAATTATGATATGACTAAAATTTCATAGATGACGTATTGTCGATTAAAATGAATTTTTCTATTTATTTCACTTTTTTGTTCCTCATAATCCCAACTGTTATGTAATAACCAATTCTCAACCGCTATCAAAACTCCGGCATCTCGTTGAAGTATGGATTGATGATGAACTGGTAACAGTTCGAAGTTTACCTTAATAAAAAACATTGCCCAGTCGGCTGGGGCATACCGACTGCTTCTCTATAAGTTAGATCGAACTAAACTATGGTTTCTTGAATTTAATGGGTTTTTTTGCATTTAAAATGCGTATTCATGCTAAATTGGATTATTTAAAATAGAACTGTTTTGACACTTAAACTGCTTACTAACGCTAAACTGAATTGTTCGAAATAGGACTGTTTTGTCTTGTAAATTGTGTACTTAACCTAAACTAAATTGTCTGAAATAAAACTGTTTTGACTTTAACTCTGTATTGCCCAGGCGGCTAGGGCTGTATAATACACCGACTGTATCTCTGCAGAAGAGTAAGACCCCCTAACGAGTGTTCTGGATATGGCACTAAGCAATCTGATGGTGAGGTTCCAGTGATGCTGAGGCTTTGGGGAATGCGGAGCACCCTTTTATTGCCATTGTTCCCGGGTCCACTTTGGCCCGTAGTGGTAGAACCTGATAGGGCCCTATCTATGGGTTAAATAGAATTAACTGCATACTTATGCTAAACTGATTTGTTTGAATTAGAACTGTTCGACTAAACTTAAGAGCTTGGAATAGAAATGTTTTTGTGAATTAAACTGTGTACTCATGCTAAACTGAATCGTTTGAAATAGAACTGTTTTAATGTATAAACATGGATTTGGCATTAAATAACCTACAAATCTTGATATTCCATAAACCCAAACAACCAACCATCCAACTTAATAACAACTCCTGAATTTTGGATTTGAGACATTTGTATGACCGGAAAACTACAGAGCAGATGTTTTGCGTGTTTTAACGTTTTAGAATCCCCTTTTTGAGGCTTTGATAGGAACATTGAAAGATCCTTTTCTTTTCCTTATGTAAGACGGTTTAGAGATCCACCGAGAGGTTATTGAAACATCAATAAACGTGGAAACCAAATCATAATTCCTGTTTGTCCTCTTTTTTCGTCACCGCAGGTCATGATTATAAAACAGAACACCCACATCGTCAAACCACGACCTTAATATGAACTGAATATTAAGTTTAATATGTCAATTATCATTAAGTCAGTTTTTTTTTATATCTGCATTATCTCATCTTAATTATAATTGTTATTCTTCGCAAATTCTAAATCGTCGTCCCACGACTCTTAATAAGCAGGTGGAATTAGAAATTAAGAATCAACCACAGAAGAAGCTTAAATTTTATTTTCTATATGCTCCCTAATTCTTTCATAGTTCATTTGATTCTACAAACGTAAAAATAGCATGCACTAAAACATAACTTGTAAAGGTATTTATTAATTTAATCCTACCTAAGTAATTAGAGATTTATCTTTACATAGGTATACAATAAATCAGTCAGCAGATTATCATTATCGTTCTTGCTTCGATCATTCTCTTTCGATCACAGACTTCTTCATATATTCTCATAAATGACAATAGAGACAGACAGAAAGACAGACAGAAAGACATAGAGAGACAAATAGGAGCTAATTAGAATAAGTAATTATGTAACATTGTCAAGTAAAGTGAAACATTACATTTATAAACATGAATAAAATATACCTACAAGATAATCTACAGCCTAATAACAGTCGCAAACACAGAGAGTCATATATATATATATATATATATATATATATTGGTATAGACAGAGAAATAGGGGAATCGTCTGTATAAGGGAGACAAATTATTTTTAAAAATTAAAAAAAAGAGGACCCTTTCGTCCGGCTGTATTCATGCAATACCACCGGAGAAACGATTAAAAACGGGAATTTAACTAGTGGCCGATCAACATAAAGCAAGGAATAAAATCCATTTGAACATCTTAAAGGCGGTATATATTTCTTTAAATCGCCCCTCTCCACGGAGACAGAGAAACAATCATAATTTATACATATTAGGAGACTTACTAAATACTGGTGTGACATAGTTTCTTATAATTTTTTTTGTCACATATTTTCTTCAAATATTTCAATATTGAAATATTGGAAGAAAATATGTGACAAAAAAAATTATAAGAAACTATGTCACACCAGTATTTAGTAAGTCTCCCAATATGTATAAATTATGATTGTTTCTCTGTCTCCGTGGAGAGGGGCGATTTAAAGAAATATATACCGCCTTTAAGATGTTCAAATGGATTTTATTCCTTGCTTTATGTAGAACAGAAAACCAATCATCTTGATAATTGATGCTTCAACCAGCTGTAGTTAAAAGATGTTCCCAATATCCGAGTCCATAGCCTTAGAGTGTCTGGATGTTGATCGGCCACTATTTAAAATGCCTCAGGGTACATGCTATCATATTCGAACTTCCAAAAGCGGGCTGGTACGACTTATTGTTATATTTTGACCTTCGGCCCGAGCAAAATGCCATTCAAGGTGATGCACTGGAAGGAAGTGACACATTCCAATGGCAGTTATGTGAGGAAATCGCGTGGGCGGAAATTGGCTGATGAAATGGGACGAGCTAAAAAATTCCCACGGTACACTCATAGACTGACGCACCGGAACAGAGTGACCTCTGAACTGAATGACATTTATTTCCGCTTAATGACGATTAAACATTCGATTTCAAAGATCGAGTAGGCGTCGAACGATTATATAATTCAGTTGAGTACGACGAGCCAGTGCAGTTGCCATTAGAGTTCCCGACAGTTGGAGACGAGATGTGGTAGGGAAAGCCACACCCGACCGAGGGGGGCCCTCGGGAACCCCAATGGAGTTTGGGGTCCAGAGAAGATGCTGATAAGATGCAGTAAAGAAAGCCAGCATCCAGCAGAGTGGACCCTAGGCCTCCGGTTGAGCAGCCCTAGAGAACAAGAAAGACACAACGTGACGGTCATAACAGTGGAGTCAAAATATTACAGTTTATGTTCGGTCTCCAGCTCCCTCTCACACGCAAAACCTGAGCAACCCTTTTGTGCCCTTAAAAATGAAGTGAGAGGTAAATATATTTGTAAAGAAGTCTTCCTGTGTCTTAATTATTACTGTGTCTGTTTATCATTGCGTCAGTATGTATCCAGCATATATATGTATATTTCTGCATGAATCAGCAGATGACGATATAACACTATATTTGTAGAATTACACCGACAGTCAAACTTATAAATTAATAGACTTTGGTTCACGATTAGTAGTACAACCTTATGTTTGGAGTAAAACGTCTTCTTAGAGGCAAAAATAGATCTAACTTTAACAGCATGATAACAACGATACACCGTGGAGACAACTTTATTGGCAAGTGATTGGCTAGCAAGACCAATCCAAGGAAGCCTGGAATAAACTGGTCATTTCGATGGACCAAAGATCTTATTCTTATGTCTAAATTTAGTCGCAATTGAATTAATATTATCATCAATGACTTCCTCTGGATACCCGTTAATGGGGAATAACTCTTTAATTACCTTCCGTTCTTCTTCAACCTTGCTATCGGAACATATGTTTAAAGTTCTAAAAGATAGACATTTAATCAAATTTAGTTTCCTAGACCTGGGAGCAAACACATCCCAACTCAAATAAAGCCCAGTAAATGTGGGCTTTCTATAAACAGAGGTGAGAAAAGCCGACTAACCTCTTTAAGCCAACTCGTCTAAGAATGGTAATTATTACTATTTTCTTCTTCCATAGTGAATGATAAAGACGGATGTAAATCATTCAATTTATGGAAGAACATTAAAGCCTTGTTACGTAAGCGAAAACTAACAAAAGTATCGTCAACGTAACGTAGGTAAATAAAGGGCACAGGAAACTTCTCAAACAATAGTCTTTCATGAAACCAAACAAAAATGTTTGGTCCAAGAGGGGAACCCATACTAATACCATCAATCTGACGATACATAACATCATTAAAGCTAAATGACACTGACTTTGTGGCCATTTCCATCACACCAACAAAAACGTCTTCTGAAAAAGGAAGAACAAAAGCTGATGGCCCACGATATAGAAAGTCAACACATATAGGTATTGTTTCATCTAAGGGGATATTGGGAAATGAAACTATATCAAAAGAGACTAAGAATTGGAAATCATTACACTAGGAGAATCGACGGATAATAGAAGCATATGTAAAAGAATCTTTTACGCAAAACCCAGAGTAGAATTCTAGGACAGGGTTAAGACAATAGACAAGCCATTTAGCCAAAGAATGTTGGACTGAATGGTACATAGAAAGAATAGGACGCAAAGAAACAGCAGGTTTGTGTATTTTAGGTAACCCATTCGTAAACCTCTTCCAATATATATATATATATATATAAGATTAACCAAAGTGATAAGATAAATTGGAGTATTCCTTTTGTGTTATATATTTTTTATTGTTCTTGCCAAGTTTCGAACGAGGTCATCACCAAGAAAACATATTTATTTTGAAGATGAGTGTGTTATCATTTAATGTGCAAAATAACACTACTGTGATTTTTAGACAGCTTTGACATTAAATTAGTCCCGAAGGTCGATATGTTATTAAATAGGGAAACCGAAACCCTTAAATAAAATGCCCATTCTTGTTTACGTATATATTTTGGCAGCGTATGCAGTCCAGTAAATAAATTAGCGTTTTACTTCTTAAATTATATATATATATATATATATATATATATATATATATATATATATATATATATATATTTGTATCGGAAAAACAAAAACCAGTCACATTAGGATTATAAATTTATTTCCATCCTGTTATGCGTTTTTGATAAAATAAAATAAAAACACGAAAAAAATTAACAGGACTTGTGTGTGTGTGTGTGTTGTGTTGTGTGTGTGTGTGTGAGAGAGTATATATATATATATATATATATATACGCACACATACACACATATAAGTATGTGTGCTTAGGTGTGGAGTTGTATGTATGTAGTTGTGTGTATTTAATAGCCTTGCTTTGCTAACGAAGGTCTAGGAAAGGCAGCATATATCTTTGACGGTTTCAAACTCAGTGAACACCCATAAACCCGATTTATTAAAGAGAATTCCAGCCAGAGCAACAGTAGAAGAAATTTAAATTATCTAGGGCCACGTTTTATGTCCTTTGTGTAAATACACATACCCATACTAATACATATATATTTATATATAGTATTTTTTATTGCTCCAGCTTTGAAAGAAGATAGTCTATTGTGGAAAATCAATCAAATCCGCAAAGTACGTAGTTCGTATTAACTGTCCCTTCACGTGTCTTGTCATTGAAATAAAAACCGATCAACATTAGAATTCCAAGATATTGGTAAAAACCTGTCTGCAAATTTTAGGCATCAATATTTACAATAACTGCACCCAAGAATGTTTTTCAAACAAAGAGTATTTGCTTTTTTGCCCATCAGACTCGGGTATATTTTGTACATATCAAACAGATTGTTCATTTCTATCAGCTGTCTAACAACTTCATATTACACTTCGTTTTAGATTGATCGATAACCTCCGAAAATCTCTCTATCGTAGTTTTTAATTGATGATTCGATTTGTTAGAATACGACGAAAAGGTTTTTGATATTTGTCTACTTATTAGATTTATTCTATGCTTAGCGAGAACAAGATATTCAGGAACCATGTTTGTTTGGAATATTTTGGTGCGGGTCAGTTGTTATTTACAGAGGCCAATAAATGGGGTCTGCTTGCCAAGCTGCCTCACTATTATAGCATGGAAGCTTCTATTAAGTGTTGGGTTGTTGATTGAATACGGTCAGACAGAAACCATTGCAAGCATCATATTTCAAAATATTTTCTATCATATCACTCCTGGCAATTAATTATCGAGTTTGCATACACACATGTACTATATACTATATCAACTGTCCATCGTATCCAATAGTGAGGTCAAGCTGATATGTTCACCATTTTTTTAAAGTTTTGGACTGTTTTGCTAAGTGTCCATGGGGTATTCTTGATCCTTGGGCTTATTTTAATGATTCCCTTATGCCTGAGTATTGATCTATCTCTTTGTATTACTTTTCTCTAAGTTGAGAAGACAGAATCTGTTTTATCAGTTGCACTTCTCAACTCTGCTTTAGTGGATAGCACATCTTAGGTTCAGTGAATATATTGTAGACGCTAGGGAGTTGAGATTTGTCCAGGATGAATTTAGTTAGGATATGCTACCATTTCTTTTGACATTTAAAATTTACACAAGTGGCAAGTCATGTATACGTGATCTCTTTGGTCATCCGCTTGGAATACTGCGCAAGTTTCCACGACCTACAGGAGAGTTTAGAGAACTATGGCGCGGTACACTGCACATTTATTTTATGAAGAGGTCTTTGTTAATGCAACTTCGATTCCTCAGCCCACCAAAGATGGTGGAAGCATTTGACAATCGTGTATCTAGTCCTGTATCTTGTTTGTTCTTCGCAAATGTGGAGCCTAGATATTTGAATTTGTTTACTTGAGTGTGTACAAGGCCATCAATCTGTACGTTCTGGCCAATATCATGAGAACCAACAGGAGGCTGGTATATAACGTTGATATTCTTGAGATTTATTTATCAGCACATATATCTTCTCAGATTTCGAGAAACGAACGAATATTTCCTCTAAATCTTGGTGTTTGTGTGACACAAAGTAGTGTTGTCAGTTAGCATGAGCTCGCGTACCAAAACATTTCTGGTGTTTCTTGTTTACCTAAGGCTACTCTGTATCCTTGGATGGAATCAGAAAAGTATTTGTCATGCCCATAGAAAGAACACCGAAAACAATGTGATGGTAAGAGCACAACTCCGTTTGATTTCGTTCTCAACCTCAAATGATCCTCCCAGATCTCCTTTTAAGCTGACTGACGTCTTTATTCCAGTATGCAATAATTGACTAAGTGATCAAGAAACCTTTGTTTCCATAGGATATTACACAGCGCTTCACAGTTCTCAGCTTTAAAGTCTATTGTGAAGTCGAAAAATATGTAAAGGGGCATATTCTGTTGAATGAATTTCTCCTGTATTTGTCACAAGAAGAAAATCATGTCCATCATTCCTCTGTTTGTGCGGAACCTACATTAAGCTTCAAGTAGAAAATCCCCCATTTGGGTTGATAGTCTGTTGGAGAGTAAGTAGGGGAACATTTCCTTATATAGCGAAACTAGATCCCACTGCAGTTGCTGCAAACTCGTCTGTTGCCTTTCTTGAAGTTAGTTATAATTTGGACGTCTTTCCAGTCTGCAGAGACTCTTAAGTTTACCCAAATATCTTTATGGTGATGTAGATTTCAATGAAAAGCCTCCAACCTCCTCTCTTAATGACTTTGGGATGCAATCTGTCTGCGTCAAGAGACATTCCATCGAATAGTATAAAGATAAACCTAATTAATTCGTCCAGCTCTAGGCATTCACACATCCATTGTTGGGTAGGCTTTTGTTCAATTTTATCAACAGTATATTTTTCCACAGTTGACTGTTCATTGAGCAAAATGGCAGAGTGGTCCTTCCAATTGGCAAGAAGCTCATGCTTCTCTTGATTATTGTTTTCTTGACAAGGTCTAGCCGTTCAATCTTGGTCTTCACAGAGCTCTCATAATTTGGTTACAGTGTCTCAAATTCAGCTGATTTTATCAGCTACTATTTATTCTTGAGTTCTCTGCATGTCTGTCGGAACAGACAGCATGATCTCTTTGTGGCCTTAACTGAATTAGTGTTCTACCGGAGCATTCTATTCCTTGCAAGTTTCCCGTTGTTTATAAGGTCTTTCGGCTCAATGTTGTTTTCATCGAATCAGTCCTAACGCTTCCTTACTGGAGTACCGAATTTCTCTTTAGATATCTTGTACACGATTAATTTTAAAGAGTTCGTCTTTTATTCTGCTGTAACTGGTGGAATTTTTGCAAGCCTGTCGTTTAGAAAAGCCTGCAGGATCATCACTGACTCTATTGATCGTGATTATATTAGTTTGGGACTCCCAGACTGAAATAGTGTCATTCTGCATCCTCCACCTCGCTCGAAGTTTCGTAGTGGACTTGATCTTTACATGGTCAGGGCAGCAGTTGGCTCCTCTCATTGCTTTTATGTTCAGAAAGTGTGACAGATCATTCTATCGCTTTATGATGTAATCTTTGACGTGCTAGTGTTTCCATCTTGAGTGTATTCTGTTGCAGATTTGCTTTTTTAGTTTGGTTTTTTGGGTTTTATGGCATATCAAACTTTGTAGGTTATTTAACACCAAATCAATTTTTATGTAAATAATCTGTTCTACTTAAAACAATTCAGTTTAGCATAAGTACACAGTTTAATTGTCAAAAACAATTCTTTCAAACTATTCAAGAAGTTATATGTAACAATTCAGTTTAGTGTAAATACAGTTTTAATGTCGAAAAACAGTTCTATTTCAAATAATTAGGTTAAGCATAAGCACTATTCAGTTTACTCAAACAATTCATTTTAGCATAAGAATGCTGTTAGTTCTATTTAACCCATAGATAGGGCCCTATCAGGTGCTACCACTCCGGGCCAGAGTGGCCCTGGGAACGATGGTAATGAAGGGGTACTCCACATTTCCCAAAGCTCCAGCACTGCTGGAACCTCACCCTCAGATTGTTTAGTGTCATATCAGGACACTCATGGGGTGTCTTACCACTCTGCAGAGGTGCAATCAGTGTATTCTACAATACTCAGAGTTAAATGTCAAACAGTTTTATTTCAGATAATTCAGTTTAGCATAAGAACACAATCTAGACGTCAAAACAGTTCCATTTCAAGCGATTCAGTGTAGCATTAGTACGCAGTCTCAATGTCAAAACAGTTCTATTTTAAACAATTCTCTTTAGCATATATACGCAGTTTAAATGCAAAAATCAGTAAAGTGAAAGAAGCATGGTATATAGTTCTATTTAACCCATAGATAGGACCCTTATCAGGTGCTACCACTCCGGGCCAGAGTGGACCTGGGAGCGATGGCAATAAAGGGGTACTCCGTATTCCCAAAAGTTCCTGCATTGTTGGAACCTCACCATCAGATTGTTTAGTGTCATATCCAGGACACTCGTTGGGGGGGGGTCTTACCCCTCTGCAGAGAAGCAGTCGGTGTATTCTACAGCCCCAGCCGACTGGGCAAGATTTGCTTGTGTTTGAAGTTGATGTTCGTAATGACCAGCTAGACTTTTGTGCAAATGTACAACAGCATATTACCATTTGTTTTTGCATTCCCTGTTCCAAACGTACCAAGAACTTTCGGCCAGATATAAAATTATTGGCCTATTCGAGCGTTATAATTTCCTAAAAGGACGATTTTGTTTGCATTCAGGATAGCCCGAAGTATCTGGTTTAGCTGGTTGTAGAAGATGCTTATTTTTTCTGTGGTCTTGATTACAGTCGGGGCGTAACCAGGAACCAGAGTACAATTTCTATTGTCGACAAATGAAAACCTCAGCAAGATAAGTCTCTCAATTACCGGTGGGAATCTTAGACATAAACCACAGAAGACCATTCATGACTGCAAAAGCCACACACGATTCACTTCTGTCAGGTGAAGTTTTCCCGTTTCAGTTGTCTGTCTCTTCTTTGATGCAATCACTTTCAGCGAATCTCACTCTGAACCACAATGTCAATGTTGTGTTTTTGGAGCTCTTGAGATATTATGGCGGCCCTCCTCTTAGGTCTGTTCGAGTTGGGTTTGTCCAACATTGTTTTTATATTCCATGTTGTTAGGTTGGCATTATACGGTTGAAAGATCTTTTTTTTTACTGTGCAACGTTCTGCCAATATGGATATTTTCTTTGTTGGAGTACATGTTTTGCAGGAGGTCCGGACAAGGTTTTTTGGGATGCACAGAGGTTTGCTAGTTGATTGTGCAACCCTCTCTTTCCCTGAAGAGATGGTTCAAGGCGATATCAGAATGTCAGTGATTGAAGTGATTGGCCGGAAGTCCATCCTTTTTTACTGGTTGTCACATGTCTGGCTTTTTGTATTCCTATAATAGCTTTATTTGACCGATATATAGGACGCTTCCAGGTTCTATCACTCCAGATTAGAGTGGACCTGGGATTAATGGAAATGTAGGAGTACTTCACGCTATCCAAAGCTCAAGGACTGAGGGATTAACGTCTGATGCAGTTTAATATCAGGTCCAGGACTGAAAATTTGAAGATTCAAAGAATAGAATTTTTTTTTTTTTTTTATCTGACAGTGAACTAAAAAACGATAAAGATCTTATTCAGTATTTCTTACTTATCCCCGTTTTTTCTATAATGAATGATTAAAACTTTATCTTCAACGCAATTAGTATATTGTGGAAAAATATATTGTCGAAAAATTGAGGGGAGAATGCTTCATTCTCTTTGAGTGTTTCGAGTGCATTGCTCAATTAAAATATCGCTATAATGTGCTTTTTTGGCTGGTTTAGAATCTGTCTATCTATCTATCTATCTATCTATCTATCTTAATAAATGTATGTGTGTGTGTGTGAGAGAGAGAGAGAGAGAGAGAGAGAAAGTGAGAGAGAGGGAGCGAGAGAGAGAGAGTGTTAGTGTGTGTGTGTGTCAGTGTATGTCTCACAGATATGCTGTTACGATGTACGCTTGAAAATGCTAGAGGCCCCATAGTTCTATATTTCGTGATAAAAATTGTCCGAGTGATTTATAGAAGAATGACAATACTTCACCTCAGGTTTCCAGACAACAATAGAAAGTCTGGTTCGTGCACCGAGCGAACATAAGTGATCAAAACAACAAAGATAGTGACACTTATCTGAATGAATCATCAAAGAATGACAATATTTGACTGCAGGGCTTTTGTCAACTGTCCTGGATTTGTTTCAAGAAAACAAGTGATTCTGAGACAAATAGATTGATACTAAACATATAATAACTACAAAATACTTAATGTCTTTGTGATTTGTTGGTAGAATTTTTTTGTCCTGTTCAATATCTTTTTTCAAAGATTCATTTGTTTTTAGCACTTATCTTTCTTTCTGAGATCTTATTTCCCAATATTCACTTAGTGTGGCATAATATTTCAAGATTAGGGTCTTTGTGGGAATATAACTGCTAATAATCTGCCCGACGAGTATGTTAACATTTGCTATAAAACCATATAGAAATATGGACTCAACCACATTTAAAGATCCTTACTTTCCTTATTTTTAATCAATGAAAAATGAACCAACAACAAAACGTATCTAATTTAATATCAACACGTTCTGGTTTTATAGAACATTCCTCAAATAATTTACATTATCTAATAATCGAGATGTTTCTAAAAATTAAAGAAAGAAAGACAGAAAGAAAGAAAGGTCTGAATTCAAAAACGAAAGAAAGAAAAATGTCAATATATGAATTTTTTTTTTTTAATTTTATTTATTGACTTTTATTTATTTATTTATGTCTTTATTTCTGATTTAAATTCAGATCTTTCTTTGTTTCTTTGATTTATTCATTAACGTTCTTTCTTTCTTTCTTTCTTTCTTTCTTATTTATTTCTTTATTTTCTATATTTTTTCCAGTCTTTGTTTTAACCTTCATTTTCTTTTTCTTTTCATACGATTCTTTTCTTCCTTCTTTCCTCTCTTTATTTATTGACTTTTTTTTTGTTTGTCTTCTTTGTTATTTGTTGTCTTAATTCTAATCTTTCTTTCTTTCTTTCTTTCTTTCTTTCTTTCTTTCTTTCTTTCTTTCTTTAATCCATATTTTTCTTCGTTTTTTTTTCCCCCGCAAAATTTCGATAATTTTCATAATTTCTCTTACTTTTTATAATTCTGCCTTTTTTCTGTATTATCTTTCTTTTTTTAATCCAATTATTTTATTGTTTATATCTTTTTATCGAAATATTTGGCTTTTACACTCATATTCTTTCCATTTGTTTAGAAGAAATGATACAACCTATAAGCTATCAATGTATCGAACTAACCAAAAAGAATATTAAAATATGCACGATTGGGTAGGAACAAAGGTACCGTAGAAATTATGCAAACGGATATGAATTGCACAATAAAAAGACTATAATCTTTAGGTCTTTGAAATTTATATCGAATAAATCCTTTGTAGGATTCCACCTGGTTATTATGAAAATTGAAATGAAAATCTGCATTGTTATCATCATCATCATCATCATCATCATCATCATCATCATCACACCGCACCATCAGCATAGATATATCCCTGACCCTCTCTCGCCATCCCTCCCCATCGTCCATAGCTTTCGGCAGGTCTTCAGGGCTACATTCTGTAGCGGCGAAGAGCTGCTATATGTAGGCTCTAGCTTGTCTTCCTGACTTTACTGGTCCACGTGAAGGGGTCCACAGGAGTACATCACTTATGATCTCGTCCCTTCTTCTCCAGCAGTGTCCCGCATATCTAGCTCGTCTAGCTTGGAGAGAGACAGACATCAACACAAGCCTAACAAAGGCATTGACAGCTATCGATAGGCTATCTGTCAATGCCTTTGTTAGGCTAGTGTTAATGTCTGTCTCGGTTGATGAGACGTTGCTTTCTTGGTAGGTGAGCTTGTTTACTAGTTTCAGAGAGTTACTGTAATTTCGAAAAATTATAAAATCTAGCTCACGCGTTCCAGATGTTGTAGATCATGAGGTTAAAGTTACTGTCATAGTTATCTACTAAGATTAACTCGGTTAAGGCACAAGATCAGAAGCAACAGCATCGTGTGAGGGTTAAACTGTCTCACAACGATTTCGGGCCCAATCGGCTGGGGCTGTAGAGCAAGCCGACTACATCGCTGTAAATGGTTTGGTTTCTTTGTTTAATGGCATATCAACCTTTGTAGGTTATTCAATGTCAAAGGTATTCTCCTAGAAGAACAGTAGTGGTTTTATTTTACCAATAGCGGGGAGGATAAGGGGGTTCATACCTTTCCCAAGGGTATTTGCCCGAAAGTGAACGTAATAGCGCGACTGGAGTAGGAACTCGCTTACTACGATTCCGCAGTCCATCGTTTTAACCATTACACCACGAGGAGGACACCCCCTGCATCTCTGTAGAGAGGGTAAGACTCCACCCAAAAGTGTCCGAGATATGACAGTAAACAATCTATTGGTAAAGTCCCAGTAATGTTGGAGCTTTGAGGAGTGTGGAATTCCCCTTCATTGCCATCACTCCCAAGTCCACTCTGGCCCGCAGTGGTAGCACCTGAAAAAGATCCTATCTATGGGTCAAATAGAAATAAGCTGTGTAAATACGCTAAAAATAATTGTTTGAAATAGGACTGTTTTGATATTTAAACTACGTATTTACGCTAAACTTGTTATATATTGACCCTCGACCGAGCCGTCAATCAAGAGATGCACCAGTGTAAATAAGCGGAAGAACGGCGGAAGCAAGTGGACGTAAACAATAATATAACCAGGTGCACAGACGGTTCGAGTAAGTTGGAGACAAGCTGCCGAAGTGAGAGACAGAGCTTTGGGCCCTCAGTGACCCACGGTTGAGCAAGCCCAGCCAAGATGAGGAAGAAGTGAGAGAAAATGTCGCAAGAAAAAAACTTGGGTTAACATAGCAGTCTGTCCCCGTTTCTAACTCATCTCTCACAAACAACAACCATCACCCTTTCGTGATTAAAATGTGAGAGATTATGGGAAAAAAATTTTCTTTGATTTTGAGTATTTACAGAAAAACACTATATTGTCAGCGGAGCTTGTATAAGTAATAGTTTCTGCGGGATATCGTTTGCTTATAGACTTGTACGTGTGTGTGTGTGTGTGTGTGTGTGTGTGTGTGTGTGTGAATGTATTTGCCACTGACTCCCACCAGACAGGACTTGACACTAGGTCAATGACCCGAAGGCCGATTATAGTGGCGATTTAGGGGAGGTGAAGGTCGGACACGAGCCAAGGTTCGAATCCTGCTGGTCTATGCTGCTCATAGACCCACTAAGTGCAATGTGGGTCTAATGAGCCAAGCAGTTTCACGAACCCAAATCTGGGTCCAGGCACGGATGCCGGGTTGTAGCTTGAACTAGACAGCAAGGTCTAGTGCTATACATAGGGGACAAAGGTGTCAATGTTGCAACTAGCCAACCCGAAGGTAACCCTTTTGGCCTCGAATCTGGCATTGATTTCGATACTCTATCCGGCACGAATGCCAGACGGCCCAGCTAAAACCGGGTAAGTATGTCTGTGTGTGTGTGTGTGTGTACGAAGCCATTTTCTTTCGTTGGGTCTATTGACGTTCGTAGTACCCAACTTAGACTGAATATGAATGGAAATGGGGTTAATGTAGATCCTTTAAGACTCCAGTGACATTTTAAAGGAATCAGGGATACCAAAGGGTGTAAAAATCATTGCTTTTGTCATTTCGTTGAACATAATAAATAATAAATAAGCATGATAGGAACAGAAGATGAATGGATGTCGGAATGACCAGTTCTGTTTTGACCAGATGGGTTTCGAAGAGATGGTCTAGTTTTATTTTTTTTTGTTTAGTGGCATGTCAATCTTTGAGGCTTATTTAATGCCATAGTTATCCCTGTAGAAGAATAACTGTGATACTATTTATCGCATAGCTGGGTTCAGAGTATTCATTGCTTTTCCAAGGGTATTACAACAAAAGTGAACATAATAGCGAGACTGGAGTTGAAACTTGCTTACTACGATGTTGCAGTCCACATGTGAGCTTCTATATCGCGGGGACAACTACCCTTAGGTAGATGATATAAGAAGACAGACATGATGTGACATCAGCAAAGTGTACAGCATAATCCCACGTGTCTGAATCCTCGATTTACTCAACACTGGCTGTCTGCGATTAAGAAACACGTGGTAAGATCCATTGTTCACTCAGAAAAACTTGAATACTTTACCAACGTTAGAAAATCCTTTTGCAAAGATAAGCATTCAATCATAGAATTTTTCTTGCAGACGTTGTCTCTACTGTTAGCACTGCATTTAATCTCGAAAAATGCAGACTACACCCATTCATAAACACATGGAGAATTCAATCATTTAATGTATGGAAAAAAAAGTATTAGAAAAGTTGGTCAAAATTGATAGCTAGATTGATGGTATCAAAATGAAATTCGGGATATATATATATATATATATATAATCCGAGAAAAGTAGTGACTATTAAGTAATAATACAAGGAGAATTGGAATATCAAATTGGATTCTTTATGTCAACGACTATCGAATGTATAATTAATTTCAGATTAAAATTACATCGAAACTCACGTGGAGATCAAAAGTATTTTTTCCTAAATTAAACGAAAAAGAATTCAATTCTTTTGTTCCATTATAAATTTATGTCAGTCATATAAAATGACCTCATTCAGATGGACGAAATACAGTTATATACTTGAAAATAATGTAGTCAGGTTTACATTGCTTCCGGCAAAAAGATAATTTTTAAAGAAATTTTATTGAAAAAAATGAATTCTTTTACGATGGAAATATCATTATATATTAATAAATATAATGTTTATGCGTTCTTCTTTTCCACCGTTTTCTTTTTTTAATTAATAAAAATGAATTCTCTTTTTGCCGGAAGCAATATAATCCTACATTATATTCAAATACATAACAGTATTTTGTCCATCTGAATAAGGTCAATTTATATGACTGAAATAAATATACAATGGAACTTCAAAATTCAATTTTTTTTCGTTTAATTATATATATATATATATATATATATATATGCACTGCAAGTAAGGAACATTGAAAAGCCGATGTTAACAAATCAATCGAACTGAGTTTTACACTGCAGAGAAGAGATAAAACGCCACGTACTTGGTTGTGACGCAATAAAGCAATATGAAATGGGGAAAAAATAATAAAGGAGTATTTCATGGGTTATTTTCTTGAGGATAAGCAATAATTAATTTCTTGTCTTAAATAATTCTCTCCCGGCATTGCCTTCTGAGAAAATGTATCTTCAATGAATTATGGAAAAAACAACGTATGTAATCCATTTAAATATGACGTCTACAACAAAGAAAGAACATCATGAAGATGTTGGATATGGTATATAGATTTGCCAATTGGAACTTTGCTTTTTCTGGATGTAATACCGAACAAGATTGTGTAATCTTTATTGATTCGGGACTTGATAACAATCATGAGTTAACTGGGACTTGACCCTTTTTTTTAGATATTTATTTTCTTTATTAGATCTTGTTATATCACACCTTCCAAAAGAAAAATTGTAAGTGAATGTTTCCAGGGTTCGAATATATACATTATTTCTCAAAATGCCAGCAGACAGGAGACTCGTTGACGAATTTAAAAATTTTATCCTGTAGATTAGTGATAACAAGATAAGTTTGATTTAGCTGATTTCATACGGCTGTTGTGTCTTCCTTTGTCTCCAGTGTCTTCTTCTATCTGTATTTCACGAATCAGAAGTGATTGGATATAATGTCAATATGGAATCGAAATGATACTGGTTCGAATTCAGATTTCCTTGATCGAAACTTGTTGTCCTACCAAGGCTAAAGAAGCCAATCTGCCCTGCTATGCATGTACAGCTGGGGGTACAATCGAAGAATTGATAGTTTTATAAGCTCATTAGCTCGAAATGAAATATAAACAGCATCTTTCAGAATTTGAACTCGCCTTGCCATTACCTACGACAATAACCGTGCAGTTAAGTATTCTCTTTGTGTCTGCTGTGGAAGGTTTCGTCAGCTGTTTTTATTGTAATTCACTAATTCAGACACTTGGTCTTTTCTTGCCAATGGTCGAAACTTTGGGTTTTTTTTAATCATGTGGTTTGTTTACGACTACTTCCGCATGTGTTTAATTTTCGCTTCAAAAATTGGCACCAGATTAGAATTGATGTTGTCTTTTTTTACATGATACAAGATTTATTTTCATTCCTAATTTCAAAACATTTTAGTGTAAGGCACATGCATATATTTACTGAGCCCGTCAAAACACCAAACGCAGTGAACATGTGATGGGTATCAATATTGAAATAAGCTAGTTTTCTACACTGAAATTACAAAAGATAGCAATACCCTGACGAATGATAACAGTTTTTATCAGAGTAGAATAAATACAAGGGTTCTGAATAATTTGTTAATTTTTAAACATGTTAACATTTTAATTTGTATAAGTGTTCAATTATTTTTATCCATTTTAAGAATGTTTCATCTTTATTTTTGCTCAATGTATGTGTCGTCCAGTCGGCTGAGCCAGTAAAAAAACATCGATTGCATCTCTGCAGAGATGGAAGAACACCCCCACAACGTGTGTCCTGGATATGACACGAAGCAATCTAATGTAGAGGTTCAAGTAATGCTAGAGCTTTAGGGAATGCACATTGGTCATTCATTGCTATCGCTCCCTGGTCCACTCTATTCCAGACTAGAAGGAGCTGATTGGGTCCAATCAATGGATCAAATAGAACTAAACTGTGTACATATGTTAAACTGAATTGTTTGAAATAGAACTGTTTTTGACATTGGAGTTGTGCACTTGTACTAAACTGAATTGTTTGAGATAGACTTGTTTTTGACAATAAAAATGTGTATTTATGTTAAACTGAATTGTTTAAAATAGAACTGTTTTTGACATTGAAATTGTGTACTTATGCTAAACTGAATTGTTTGAAATAGAACGGTTTATATGTATAAAAACTGATTTCGCATTGTGCCATAAAACTAAACCAAATCAATGCACGTGAAAAGAGTTTCCATGCCTTAAAAAAGAACATATCAATTAGTCGTTCTCACTCAATACCTTAACCACTGGTTGCCGTTGGAATTGTCGAGCTCTATCAATCTCAAAGCGGGTTAAATAGAATATGCCACTTCTATATTCTTCATGAATTCATGCTGTGGTTTGTTCAAATGGCCTACGACTCCAATTTGGAAATCATTTGCTTACCAATTTAAATCATCCTTTTATTGTTTTCTCATACAAATTGAATTGGGAAAACAAGAGCGAATTTTTAGCTAAGTCTTTATTTTAAAAAAATATAACATCAAAAAATGTCGAAATGACAAGGAAAAATGATTGATTTATTACTTACCAATGTAAGATGAAGAAAATCTACTTCGCCGTCGATTCATTTTGTATTTTTATTTGGTCTTCGATAATCTGTGAAGAGGTAATCATTCCTTGGATGTTGATTGGTCAACGTTTTTGCGTGTTTGCTCATGTTCATTTTTTTTATTCTTCTATTCCGGAATAACCAAATCACAAGATCGCCTGCTTCGTTTGATTTACTTTTGTGTTTTTCCGACTTTGCTTTTTTTATTTATTATTTATTTTTTGGTTTCTTTTTCTGCCAGATTCATTTAAAAGAGTTTTGATTGAAAACAACAATTTGTCTTATACAGTTTAGATTTGTTCTTATCCTTCTCAAACAATTTTTTTTCGTTTTACGTGTTTTGTTTTTTTTTAGTAATGTCCCTTTACATTTATCCTTTACTCCTCCTCATCTTCCTCCACTTCTTCTTTTCTTCGTTTTCTAATAATAATAATAATGATGATAATGATAATAATAATAATAATATTAATAATCATTTTTTTCTCTTTCTTTCATATTATTATGATTGTTTTTGTTAGAATTATTGTTGTTGTTGTTCTTCTGATTATTATTTTACTCCTGGGAGTTTTTCATATCAGCGTTAGCTGATGGTCTTTCCCTGAAATTTGAGTGACTGCAAGTCTCCTCAAGTCTTCGGGACTATTTTCAGTATTCTGGCTGATCTCAACAGTATAGCAGTTTAGATGGTCTCTTCTCGTCCTCCAATTTCGAAGTCCTCCAGTTCCGTTAATAATCCCTCGGTGACTAAACCAATTATAATTATTATTATTATGCAAATTGCAAATTTTGACTCCAACTGTAACATGTACTTTCTCAAAGAGTCTTATGGAGAGCAAGTTTCCTAAATTCTCTATAGGACTTTTTTTTAGTATTCTAGCTAATTTTGAAAGTGCTTTTGTCTGGATGGTGTTCATTCTTCCAACTCTAACTGGTAATTTTTTACTATATTCAGTGTGAGAGCAGGTCTCCTCGGGGTTCCAGGAGTCTTCTCACTATTCTTGCAGATTTTAACAGTACTGTTGTGTGGATGTTTACTATTCTTCTTCTGATCTCCAGTTTCCTTATATTTTCCAGACCTTCAACGATAGTTCAAAGAACATCAACAACAATTAATATTACTGTCATATTTCACCACATTTTTAGTTCATTGACAAGGTCCAAATATCTGTTTATCTTTTTGCTGTTTTTTTATTAGTTACTCTATTTGATTTTTCCGTTCTGCTCGAAAGGAAAAATAAACAAGAACAGCTTAATTTTTTCTTGTAAATTGATTCTATGTCTGGTCCCCTTGCCAACAGTGAATGATCCGTTTGTAATTCAAATCTTCAGGTAATTTTATGGACTTCATTTTCTTGGAGAGATTCTGGTGTCTTCATATACAGTTTCCTCTCTGTTATCATAAAAATATTATTCTTTTGCCTAGTATTATTTTACTATTTGGAGAGTTTTTTACACCAGCAAATATCCTCAAGTCTCCAGAACTCTTCTCAGTATTCTGGCAGATCTCAACAAGGATGTAGTTTGGATGGTCTCCCTGAATCAATCTTTGGTGACTGAATCGGGTGCGCCAATTACAATTGATATCATCGTCACTTTCATGTTCCATAGATTTTTCAATTCTCTAGCAAGGTATAGGTATTTATCTCTCTTTTCACTTTCTTTCAGTTTTATCCTGAGGTCAGCCGGAACGACAAAGTTCACTATTCGGTTAGTTCTCCTTTTTTTGTTGACTATCACTACATCTAGTATTCTGACCGAGTTTAGGTGATCCGTTTAGATTTTAAAATCCCAGAGAAATTTGTGCGTCTCATTTTGAAAGACGGATTTTGGATTGTGTATATACCATTTGTTAGTATGGTCAAATTTAAACTTCTTGTACATTTTTCAGTGGATGACCTTTCCCACCTAGACTCTTCCAAATATTCTAAAGGGTTTTAACCATGGAAGGTCTTGATTCTTCCTTTGATCTCCACTTAGCCAAGACTCTTTGCAAGGTTATTGAAGACCGTACCAAGGGTTCAAATACAACAGATCCTACTGTTCTATGGCTTTTTCACCAATCAAAATCCAAGCATCCGTCTACATTTTTGCTATTTTTTTAAATTTTCAATCTATGGCCTGCTTGAAGTACAAAATATGCTTGAAACACATCATTATTTTCTTGTTTATTAATACTAGATCTGATAATTTGTTTTTATTTTAAAGTCAAAGAGAATTTTATACATTTCATTTTCAAGGCAATTTCTGGTTTGTTTCTTTGTAAAGAAAATATAAATTCTCTTTGACGTATACAAACGTGACAATAATTTACCTAAGTCATATCAGCATTTAGAAAATTATGTTGAGACTGATTTTTAGATGTTTTATATATGAGACTAAACTCTGCCAAAACCATTTGAAAGTGTGTTTCATGCTCCCACATAGTAGGATATATTAGTAAGCAACAAAATCTTATCTAAAACTGTGCCAACTCCAACGAATTTTATTCTATCTCCTTTTTATTAGGAAGCGTTTGATGTTCACAATAAATTCAAATATATCTACATGAAAATTGTTGCTTAGATTGTTCTGTATATTTTTATACAAACTTACAAGTTGCATTGTTTTAAACTAAGTGAAATGTATGCAATTTTTTCTTATGTTGGTTTTGAGCGCAAACTTATACGTGAGTTTCTTATTTTTTACCACTTATTTTCCATACATCTGCTGCTTTTTTCGTCTACCTTTTAAATCTAACTTGTACATCTTCCTTTAATTCTTTTCTCTTTTTTGCTTCCTTTTTCAATTTTCTCTCGGTCGTTCTCTTTCTTCCATCATTCTTTTACCCTCTCGTTCTTTTACTCGTTCTTTGTCCGTTTTTATTCACCTTTCTTTTCGGAGTGAAACCTTTTAGTTTAACTCTTTTATCCACTCACTACTGTTCTGTTCTAGACCCATTCACCTGGAGAGAAACTCCATCCTTTATATCCTAAATACCTCAAACAGTATTACCTTTCCACTCCCAACCAATCACCGCCTCATATCATTATTGTTTTTCCTATTACTTCTTTATTTCTTTGTTTACACATTCTGTTGTTGTTGATTGAATTGTACAACTTGGAATTTCTGCTACAAACAAAACTAATCTTTCCTGCCGAACTATCAGACCCACTCTTGCACCAATATGAATCTGGTATTAGTATAAACAAAAAACTGACATAAAACTTATATATATATATATATATATATATATGTTCCCGTCTAATTTCGTCCATTTATTACCTAGCAATCTCTCTCTCCCCTTCCAGTGCTTGTCTGTCTAAAAATTCATTTATTTCTGAAGACCTAATCGGTGAGAAAAAAGTTATATAATAACAAACCCACGAAGATCATAAAAAAAGAATAAAAAGAGAAAGAAAACGCTCATTAAAAGCAAGATTAAAAAAAAAAGAAGAATGTTAGACAATGCCGACCATTACAGGATGAATGGGGGAAAATACATTATAACGACTAAGGTGAAGCAGAGAGGAAAAGGAAGTTAAAGACCAGGTTAAAGCGGTCGTCGAATCTGATTGGTTAAAAAAAATGATATTGTTTGTCTCTCCGAGTTTTTGCTTGGCAAACGTCATACAGTCAAGACGTCTCGAGGTGTACTCGCTTGGCCTGGCTTTCTTGCTTTGCTATACTTCTCTCTCTAATTAACTCTCTCCCTGACTTTGAGTGATTACATTCTTATATATATATATAAAAAAATACGACATCCAAAAATAAACAAATTACCCCAACTCCTCCTCCTACTAATAATAACAATAATAATAATAATAATAATAATAATAGTTATGATAATAATGATAATAATAGGACAGATAAATACAGAAATAGAGCAAATTTAGATAATGTAGCGATAAAGAAGAGAAAATCGACTATTCAAAGAGAAAATATAAAACAACTCCAGAATAAGTACAAGAATTTATATCAGTGGGCGGGAAGCTTTATCACAAGATCTGCAAGCATCTGTCTTTTAACCATATATAACAATGGTATTTAAACAGGAAATGTATTTTCTTACTTAACGAAATATAACAAGGCAGTCCCGTTGTTATTATTTTTGTTATGTCTCATTGATTATCTCCCCTTTTTACTATCTTCTCACGTGAAACTTTAATCTTTTTTTCTGCTGAACATATACAATATTTATTCAATATCTACATATACATATCATATTCTGTTTATAATTTATCCAGTAATTTACCAAAAATTTTTCTTAGATTCTTTTTCTTACAAAAATTTCTGAAATCATTTATTTCAGTTTGGATCTTTTTCTTACAACGTTTTTCTTTTGGATCTGAATAGGCAATTTTTTTCTAAAAATGTATTACTCTTTTAGCGAAGAAAATTAAATTACCTTATATACTTAGTTTTTACATTGGCCATAAATTTCCAGTTCGACATGAATTAAAATAAAATCTCTACTATAATTAGAAATTCCAATAACTATTTTGAAATATCCAATTAAATCACAACTCACTCTTCTTTCTTGTGAAGTAAGTAAAAAGCAAAGTTGGAGACCATAGTCGAGGGCGACCAGAAGGCTCCCTTTTCAATAGCTACTACACCAAGTTGTTGGTGAGGGCGCTACTCCTTTCCCTGGATTGCTTCACTTTACCCTTGATACGTACCTTATATTTCTGAGTGTTTAGCAAGGAGGTATCAAGTAACATTTTTAAAGTCTTTGGTACGACGCGACTTGGGATTGAACCCCAGTGTCCTGGACCATTGGCGAACCCTCTACTTATAAGGCTAATCTCTCCCTACAACTGTAATTTTTTACACTTTTTATTAGTTTTGTCACTCTTATTTGCATGTGTTTAATTGCAACGTTTATACCTAATTGCAACGTTTATACCCTGAAGGCCAGACCTGAGTACAAGGTTCTACATGAAAAAGAAGAAATGACTTGGGATAACTGTTAGGGAAGGAGATATACTTGAAATTACGTAAGTGATCAAAATTTGACCATAATGAAAAGTATTGACTTATTTATTAACAAGAGGAAAGGAACTAGTAAACACGGATATTTTTTCCCGTTTTATCGAACAACAGAGTGAAAATAAAAGATTGCGAAAAGATAGACAAATACATGGATATTACCTGAGAGCTGAAGAAGTTACGGAACATGAAAGTGAATATAATACCAAGTGTAGCTGGTTCCCTTGGAACAGTCCATAAAAAGTTGGAAAAGAAGTTTGCTAAATTAAAGATCAGTGGAAGAATCGAGAGCATTCAGACCAAAGAACTGTTAAAACCAGTTAAAATACTTTGGAGAGTCTTGGAAATTTATGGAGATTTGTCATTCAAACATTAGTGTAAAACTAACCGCAAAAATGTTTTGAAAAACACCCAAAGAATGAAATAATGATACAAAGGGTTTTAGTGAAGAGTTTAATTTTTAAAAACCTTCTGCTAATGGGCTTAATTCGTGGTCATGTTTTCAATTATCGAGACCTTATTCAAGACCAGTGGGGGGTCAAACTTACTTAATGTAATTGAAAAAGCTCATATGTTTAAGAGCCGTCGGACATTAACAGAATTTACGCATTCATTTTTATTGTTACATGCATATTTCGGTGGAAAAATTTTATTTAGATATTAAGAAAATCATTTTAAATGCAATAATTGTCATGGACGTGTAGGAATACATCCTTTGGGTAATCACTCCAGGCCGCAAAATCGTCTGACTCCATGATGTTTTGGAAGTTCTCTGTAAATGAGAAATGTATGAACTGGGGACGGTTCCACAAAGAAGGAAACAGGGGAAAACAAAAAGTTGAATAAAAGTTGTTTGAAGAAAGGAGGAGGAGGAGGAGGAGGAGGAGGAGTTGGAGGAGGTATGCGTAGCATTTCGCAAAATGACGACGTATGGAGTTCTCAATTTGGTTGGCGAAAATTCCCTTCACTAAAAACCAAAACTGACGGCTAGATTTTCGGGTTTGACATCACTCCACCACTGTACCTATCTTTTCAACCAATCTGCGTGTCGTTTTGTCTTTGCTCTTCATTTTCTGGTCCCTTCTGTAACTGTCTCTTGTCTCATTATATATTCAAAGTCTGTTCAGTTCCTCCTCGACTGACCCACTTTTATATATGCAAAAGTGAAAGTTCCTATCTCCAGATTTTCGGCCACCTATAGACTGGACATAAACATACTGCAAGGCTCTACGTCTTCATGATACCCTAAAAGATGTGATAATATCTTTTTCTAAATTGCGAATCCACTTTTATCTGTCCATCTACGCTTCGTTCTGCTAGGACTGAATTAGTGGTTCCCACGCAAATATGTCTTGGTGAATATATAAACACACTCACACATTTACACATACGCATATACATACCTATGGTCAACTAACAACATACACATGTATACCTCAGCACGTGCATACATACACATATTCATGTAGTCACGCTTACCTTGTGTCCAAGCATTTGCAGGAACACAGAGCTAAATCCGTATAGACCCATCTACAGTGTCACTGACGCATGCAGTTTTTAAACTTTTAATTTGTATTAGTTTAATTATTCTCAAACACATAAATATGAAAAAAAAAGTAAAATAAAGATGAATAAGTTTAATCAGATTTCCACCTTGCAAAATTAGTCTTATTATAATTGCAAATGGAATCTTATTGAAGAAACGTTTCAGGACAAAACTGTCGGCAATCCCTGAGAACAACTAACCCAAACAATTAACTCGAAAATAAATATGAAGAGAAATACACGAATAATTAAAACAACTGCCACAGATTTTAGACAATACAAGTCCTCTTAAAAAAGAGTTTATACCCAGGAAAAAGATAGGTTTGTAGAGGTTACTGAAAGACTATCCAACCCGCAGTCATATCAAGTTGCAATTCAGTAAGCAAACGCTTCCTTACTCATAACGGAAACAGGAAAGAAGAAATTATCTGGAGACATCCAGGGAGACACATTGTTTCAACAATAACCAATTACCTCTGACTTTTCCTACAAGCCCATATAACTTTTTAGCTCTTCCTACTCCTTTGAAATCAGCGAATCGATTAGGTCGACTACGGAAAACTAACAATTGTCCAGAAATGATTTAATACTAACACTGAATTTATGTATATAAACATTCGTATAAATGTTAAGAATAAAATAATGGATTGTATAAACTTAAGGGACTTTGTATGATCATATCATGTGACGCAACTTATCACTAGACGTGGCATGACGTCATGGTAAAATCAGATAATGAAGACGAGTCGTAAATTCAAATAATTTTTTCTCGAATTCTTATTACAAGCCGCGTATGTTTTTGTTTCTGGTTTTTGATCAAAATTTGAAGAATATTAGAATTCTTCAGAATTTTTCACGAGTCACAAATTAAAGGTAAAAGATGTGCGTGTAACTTGCGAACCCTGTTAATCACTATACTAAATTAGGTTTGAAACTATCTAAAATAGTTATTTAATGTCTTGCTTTCTCAATGGCATATCAACTTTCGCAGCTTACTCAGTACCAAAGTCATCCTCGTAGAAATATAGTTGTACTATTAAACACCAAGACGGTGGAATAACAAGCGACATATATTTCCCAATTATGTTATCCAGAAAGCAAACGTAATATCACGACTGGAGTTCGAACATGCTTACTTTAAGGGCACAGTGCAGTACTTTAGCCTTTACGACGCCACCCGAAATGCCTATAACGATTCAGCGTTATACCTTACTTATTAACAACAACAAATTATTCGGACCTTATCAGACTAAGCTAATTGAAGTGATAATTTACGATGATACTTTTCGTCTCGTGTTACAACTAAACTCAAAAAATTACTTCAATGATCACTTGTAAAAAAAAAGAAAAGGAGAGCAATTTCGATTTAGAATTTCCTACGTCCAAGTATTAATCAAGATATGCCCGCTTTCAGCTTTTGTAAATATTTTCTATGAATTATCTTCGTGAAAAGTAATCACAGTTGTATGTTTGGTCATTGTTGTGTACTGTATTGGGAATCCTGGTCCACAGGGCTTATATAATGACCATTCCTGTTGTTTCAGAGAGGCTAGTACCACGTGACTACCGGTATCGCGGAAGTATAAAGACGTGTTGTGTTTCAGAAGCAAAAAGAGAAGCAGAGAGAGAGAGAGAGAGAGAGAGAGAGAGAGAGAGAGAGAGAGAGAGAAGCAGAGACTGAAGAGCTCTGAAAGACGACGGTCAGTTGAAGACCAACTTCGGACGTAACACCTACAGCGAGGCATTTATAATACTCGTCGCACTGTACCACTTGAGTTAAGGATTAACTCTGTTTCACTGTTTATCGTTTCTTACCACGAGACTACAACAGTGTATAAAATTTTTCTGATGGCGTGGCGCCAGTTCCAGTGATCTGGGAAATTCGGAATGCTCCCTTTATTTCTATTACTCTCATGTCAACTCAGACTTGAAGTGGTAATACTTGTTAGTTTCCCATCTATGAGTCAAATAGTTTTCTTTAAAAGTTGTTCATATTTGATTTGACCGTAAGAAAAAAAAAAAAAAAAAAAAAAAAAACTCTTGAGAAAATACTGCACAAAAATGTTTATATGACTGTACATTGAACACTATTCTCTCTTCTCAAGACATAATATAAACCTTAATGAGCTGACATGCTGAAAAATCAATTACTCAATCTATCATCTTTAATTGAGTCTAAATAAATCTTTAATAGAAACAATACTTTTTGGAAATTAAACCTAGAAGATCTTTCTAAGAGATCTGTTTTATCTTTTTTATTAATCTCTTAAACTGATTTTTTCCTCTTATTCGCAGAAATTAATATCTCGCTGCAAAATGTAAGAATGTAATTCCTTGTAAACATGTGATAACGAGTTTTGCACTAAAAGTATAATAATTTTACGTAATGTTAAAAAGCTAAAATCATTGATCTGAATGTATTTGTACCCAGATGAAATTCGACATTGGTTCACGTATTCTGATCGTCACACAGTGGGGTCAATAAAAATTCCATTCTTTGGTTGTAACACACACACACACACATAAATACACATACATGCCTACACAAATGCATACATTCACACACACACATCTAAGGGCATTATAACTTGTTTATTTAAGTACAAGGCAATATGATAAACAGCACAATAGTTTTGTAGTTCTAATTTACTAAGTATTTTGCTTTGATGTAGCACAAGGCCGCCTGAATGGAGTACCCAATGAAAATCCAAATCACTCGTGAAGGTTTGCTAGACTAGCTTGCAAACTATTACACCATCCCAGGTGCCAACAATAGTTTTATGGTTATCGTGTTGGAAACCAACTTGTTAAGTATTGAGCAAGGATGAGACTTTCAACATATTTATCTATTTATATATCTATATATCTATCTGTAATTACATGTGTTACATACCCACCTTGTTCGTAAGGCTTTGAATTCGCTTACTGCATTTCCTTTATAAGCGTAAAACTGCATCCACGAAAAAAAGGGGCGTCGTAAATATGACCCTCAACTGCAAATGATGAGGCTCCATTACTGAAAATCTGGAGAGTAAGGAGTATTCCGTCATTGTTATGATTTCCTGGTTTCACTTGGATCCGGAGAGATAGGATCTCATCAACAGTTTGAATAAATTTGTTTTAAAACTATTAGGATTACAAAGGAATGATTAACCAGTTTATTGGCATAAAGATTAGAATAGTAACCTACGATCCGGGAGACCAGGGTTCAATCCCAGGTCGAGTCATACTAAAGACAAAAGATGTTACTTGATGCCGTCTTGCTAACACTGAGCATTATAAGGTAAGGATCAAGGGTAAGTGGAGCAATCCAGGGACAGGTGTAGTCCATTCTACACCTCAGTGTAGTACCTATTGAAAAACGGAGCCTTCAGGTTGTCCTCGACTACGGTTGGCCAACTTAACGTTAGGAATACTTGATACCAAATAGATATTAGCTATTTGCATTAAAAAAAAGTTACTTGGAAATTTTTATTCTTCAGAAAAGATTATTTTACTTTCTATATAAAATGGCACACAAATTATTATAATTAAACAGAAATAAATACTTCAAAACCTATAAATATCAGGATTATATAGGGACACTTCTGTAATAAAAGGGGGTGAATGGTTTTCCTCCTCAGCAACAGAGAGTAAAGAGTCTCCCGTACCTAAATACGTGGAATATATTTCTCCTTAATCGAAGTTTAACAGCTGGTTTTCCACGCTGAAAAATATCCCCTTTTCCTGCAACAGTCTTCTAGCAGTCCTTTGCCCCAGTTTGTCTCTTGTTCCGCGTTACTTCGACTTTTTTCCCAAACGCCTATCTCTCGTGCATTCAGGCAGGATTTTAAATCATCGTACCAAAACGCCACACACTGGTCAATCATACAAGTAGTAATTTACATGTAGTAATTTACATGTGAGCCAGCGTATAGGTAGCTGTGACGTCAAACACGATTCACGATAGGGAGGATGTGATTTCGATCTTCCCAATCACCCGTTTCTCTGTCCCTGATTTAATTTTATGCGCCATACATATTCGTGCACGCTTTGAGCAGCTGCGTGCGTGATTTCTCACCCCACAACTTCAAAACTTATAACTGAATGCAAATAAATTCTAGACAAAAATACTGCACACAAACGTAAGCATAAACATATCATCATCATCATGTCATGCCGCTAGCACGGATATCCCTGATCCTCTCTCGCCACTTCTCCCTATCGTTCATCGCCTCCGGCTGGTCTTCAGGGATACATCCCGGATCCTCACAAAGCTGCTGTATGTATGTTCGAGCTGGTCGTCCTGCTTTTGCTTGGCCATATGTGGGGGTCCATCGGAGTACTCCAGCAGTGTCCTGCATGTCTGGCTCGTCTAACTTGGATAGTTTTCGTGATGGGAGACAGGTGGCCGTATAGTTGGTGCCTTGTGGGGTGTTACCGCCAGGACTTGTTCAAAATTGCACGCAACATTCTTGTGTAATTGCCATCCAGCTTCTTCTCCAGCCGTTTAGTTAGCGTCCAAGTAGTGCATCCATTCAGCAGTATCGATACGACCGCAGCCTGGAAGAAACTGCGTTTCATTTTATCGGTCAGGTCTGATTTCTATATGATCGATAGCCTATCGATAGCTGTCCATGCCTTAACGTGATTTCCAAACATCTACGTATAAAATAAGACTAGGCAGGTTGAAATACCGTTAAAATCAATCGATAAATCAACCAACCGTGTTACATACAGGTTTTAAGACATTCAATGATGCCCGTAAAATATTTGTTGATAAAATGTCTACTTATCTCTAACATTCATTTCCCTGTAAAAATCTACTATCACAAATAGTTTATATGAAAGAAAATCTAGATAGACAACATTGCATTTAATGTATTTTCCTCATTTGATAAAAAATTCAAAGTTCGATTTAATAGAGATATTTTATATCAAAAGATATATTGCTAGGGTAATTTTATTTACTCTGTATAGAAATGATAAACATTTATTTGGGAAATTTTTCTTTTTTATAGTAAAAGCAAAGGAAAGAGCTGTAAATTGGGGTTCGATTTACAATCTATGTATAATTCTAAATAGAATCCTCATATATTATCCAACTTTACGGTTGCAGATATAACATAACTTTAAAAAACTAGAAATGATGAAAAATTTTTTAAAAAAATCTTAGGTGTTCGTAAAAGCGTGAAATTGAGCTTCAACTCGTAGAAAATAAGAAAATGCGACTCATCTTTCTATATCATTTTTAAGCATTCCAGACTTAATTTTCCAGACTTTTTTGTACAAGCTTTTAAAATTGGCGTAGACTCTTGAAAATTCACTATGTAATTGCTATACATCTTATGAGATGACTGACCAATGTTTATGATTTCAGGTTCAAAGGAACGGCAAGAGCAGGAAGTGGAAAGCCTGATTGTCAGAGCTGGTGAATTTCAAAAATGCAATCTGGACGTGAGGACACTTAAGAAGAACGATATGCAATAAAATTCTGTTTTAATCTTAGGAAAAAATTCCACAGAAACGCATGGAATGCCTCAGACTACTTTTCGACCATCTTGCATAAATCAAGCATCAGTTTTTAAGTGGCATAAGATTTTCAAGGAAGGTAGGGAGTCTGTGAGGGATTAAGGGAGGTGTGAGAGGAGTAAGAAAGTCAATACACCAGAGTTGATTGGCCAAAAGGGTTAGGGTTAGGGTTACTATGTTGAGGTTTTAAGAGAGTTCAGGAAGAGATTCCGTCGGAAGAGGCAAGCACTCTTCTAAACAGGTCAGTGGCATTTCCACGAGGGCAATGCACCAGTGCACAACTCCATCCTTGTCACAGACTATTTGACTTATATGGGCATCAAGACAGTTCCTCAGCCTCCCTATAGCTCAGACCTTGCTCCCATTGACTTCTGCTTATTCCTTAAGCTCAGAGGCTGTCGTTATGAGAAAATTGAGGAGATGAAAGAGGCTGTAACGAAGGTCATTGACACGCTCACACAAGTTATTGTGCGGTACAACAAGTTTATTGCAGCTGGAGGAGATTACTTCGAAGAGTTTCATGTGTGTACAATCAATAAAAGCGCCCATACGAAAAAAGTCTGTAAATACGTGAATAAAAAGGCACACAAATAAGAGTCCAGTTTAATATAAATTTATCGAGTGAATTAAATAGTCACTTTTATAAAGATGAACATCAAATAAGAACCGATATTAGCACTCAACGCAAATTGTAAATCATGACTTAATTTAGAGCCCTATAATTCGATTACAACTTAATTATTTTACGAATAGAAAAATATTGCGAAATAACTGATTATAATATCCATACAGAGTATATAAAAATGTACTGGAGAAAAATTTTCATATATAAATAGACAACTTAAAAATTTTATGATCACAAGCTTTAAAAAATCAAAAGAAAACAAACAAGGAAACATTACTTAAGAAACATTGTCTATCAAGATGTTATTCCATAATGTAAATACTAAATTGAGTTAAAAGTTTAGAAATATTTTCATAACGTGAAGCAAAATTCGGCAGATCGGAATGTTTTTGCTGAGGACCTGATGGTGATAAACCACAAGACTGTTATATAACGAGTTCCACAGTTTTAGGATTTGATTGGTCGTCGAGGTTCTTACAATCCAAGCAAGATTTTGTCAACCATCTTGTTAAAGTACAGTGCGTTCACTTTTCGAATAATATGATATTCGATGCTTCCACAGCATTATGGTCCAGTTTTAATTCGTAAAGCCAAGGTTCTTAAATCAAACCATTTTGTACATTCATTTGTGTGGCTTTAAAATCAGACACAGAGTGAGGCAATGAACCACGTGTCAGCGCACCAAGAACCACGATACTACCAATCCCCTCGGGTACCTCTCATGGATTGAACGACTTTGTTAAGGAGATATACACACCGCAAACGTGAAGGTACAAAATATTGAAAAACTTTATTGAAAGTGTTGTGTGTGTGAGAGGGAGTGGAGACAGAACAGACTTGCAATATATTGACCTCTGCTCTTATTGCCATCAGCGTTGTGCCCTTCTCGTTCTCCAGGGCTGCTCAACCGGAGGCCCTGGGGCCCACTCTGCTGGATACGGCTTCCTCTACCACATCTTTCACAAACGGGTCTGGTCTCGAAACTCAATCGGGCGTCGCGAGGGCCCATTCTGCTGTGTGGTGGCTTTCCCTTCCACATCTTGTCTCCAACTCCTGGTCTCCAAACTAATTGACTTACTGTCTTCAACGAGTTATATAATAGTTCAATCGCCCACTCAATATCTTTGGAACAGCATGTTTGATCGTCGTCAAGCGGAAATAACTGTCATGCAGTTCATAGGTTACTCGCTTCTGGTGCATCAGTCTATGACTGTACCATGGGATTTTACCTTGTCCCATATTGTCAGACAAGCCTGCCTACGCGATTTCTTCTCATAACTGCCATCGGGATGTGTCACTTGCGCTGTCCTTGGAATGGCATGTTTGGCGGGGTCAGAGGTCAATATCCAATATTTGAAACACTCCCTAAAAATGTCGTTCTTTCAACATGTCAAGAACTATATGCAGTTCATGTTACATTAATAACAAAACGGTGACATTATAACTGGAACTTATCTGAAGGAAGCGAAACAGATTTTAGAAAGCTAAATCTGTACTGACAGTCGTGTTGGTGTGGCACAGAAGCATCCACATTGTTATCAAGCTCATCATTTAAATCGATGAGCTGAACTTTCTCATGGTGGATTATAAATGGTAGGCAATCCATCCATTCTGACATTTTGTTTGATGCGGTGCTTCAGTATTGAACGACTTTTTAAGGTTTCAATATTAACTGAAATCGATTTTTTGAGTTTCGCACATAATTTGATTGCTGCAATTTGCTCAAGCTCGAGAC
Source organism: Sepioteuthis lessoniana (assembly GCA_963585895.1). Lineage (NCBI taxonomy): Eukaryota > Metazoa > Mollusca > Cephalopoda > Myopsida > Loliginidae > Sepioteuthis > Sepioteuthis lessoniana. Next base: position 84,327,194 of record OY757927.1, read on the forward strand.
CCATCATAAAATCACGAATAAGCCAGAAAATGTGGCCACAATGCTATTTATTGAATAGTTCAGAATGTTTATAGTAAAGCATCACGTAGCAAGCTCTCTTGCGACTGTTTCCGCGATTTATAATAGCAACAATTACTCTGAAATTCTTACAGCTCCACAAATGTTTTACACACACACACACACACACACACACACACACACACACACACACACACACACACACACTTATACATATATATACAGAGAGAGAGAGAGAGAGGAACAGAGAGAGAGAGAGTGTGTGTGAATTGAGTCCTGACAAGATCTTGGGAGGGTTGCGCTATTTTAGTGGTCAATGAAAAGATTCTGCTGAAGTATTTGTATATTAATGCTTGTCTTTCACCTTATTTTGTTGAATCTGGTTCCAGCTGTGTTTCTAACTAATTATCAAAAGCTTGAAACTGACTAATCATTATACAAAGAACTGATTTTAATTTATCATTTATGGGTCAATCTGAGAAGAGTGGTGCCTAAGGTATTCAATCATTGATCCTCATACGAACTATTGATATTAAACCATATAACTATATTACTTATAAAACTTCTAAAAATTGGAGGTGCCCGAGGTGAAATGGGCATCGTCGTAGGAAATGGACACGGCAACACGAATTCAAATCCTGGACGAGACTGATTGCATTTCACATAGCACTAGCACCCTTGTGAAAGGTATGAATCCAATTATTCTCCCTCCAGCTATTAGTAAATAGTAGGGCAGACTAGGTTCTTCAACGTTGGTGAGGCAACTAGTCTAGGAGAACAAAAACTCTGAATTCAAGCCTGTTAAACTCCGCTTAAAAATTGACCTTGTGTCATATCCTGCCTGAGTGGTGGGGTTGGTAAATATGTATATTACTTATAGAACAATCCTCTAAATTTCTAAGATAAAGCTTGATAATTTTTATCATTTAGAATATTCAGACTATTGTCTTTACCTTCATTTTTGTACTCACAATATTTTGTCCGATTTCTCCTTTGGCCTTGTCTCATGTCAAACTCCCGAGCATACATAGAACCTCGAACTGAACCTTTTTTTTATTCCACTGGAAGTATATTTTTCCAAGTCCGTTAACCGTGACCGAGTATAAGTGTTGAGCTATTGTAAGTATTCTTTGTCATTCTTACTTGTAGGCGCGATTAAACCAGGGACCTCCAGATGATTTCACTCAGAAGTTCTTTTAAACTAAAAGCCTCATCCACAGCACCATGTGTCTTGCTGGATAATGCGTTTGGTTAAAAAGTGAGTCTGAGAGAAATCATCAAGAGGTTGCTTGTTCAATCCCAGCTACGGTTAAGAATAACAAGTTCGACTTGAAAACATACAAAGGGCTGAAGAACATATCGACTGTAAAGTTGGGAGTATAACTACGAAGATGAAGAAAATACTCCAACTATTCTTAGTGATAATATAACAATACTGCACACACACACACACACACACACACACATATATATATATATATATATATATATATATATATATATATATATATATACGTATATATAAGAGGATCATTAAATAAGTTTCCTGACTTTTTTCGTATGGGCACTTTATTGATAGTAGACAAATTAAACTCTAGTCCCCTTCGAAGTAATCTCCTCCAGCTGCAATTCACTTCTTGTACCGTTCCAACAACTTCTAGGAGGCCCCATGGAAGTCCTCTTGTATGAGCGTGTCAATGACCTTCGTCACAGCCTCTTTCATCTCCTCAATTGCATCATAACGACAGCCTCTGAGCTTAGGGAATAGCCAAAAGTCACAGGGAGCAAGGTCTTGATTATAGGGGGGTGAGAAACTGTCTTGATGCCCATCTTGCTCAAGTCTGTGACAAGGATGGAGTTGTGGACTGGTGCATTGCCCTCGTGGAAATGCCACTGACCTGATTAGAAGAGTGCGTGCCTCTTCCGATGGACTCTCTTCCTGAACTCCCTTAAAACCTCAACATTGTAACCCTAACCCTAACCCTTTGGCCAATCAAGTCTAGTGTATTGAAATCCTTACTCCTCCTACACCTCTCATCATCCCTCAAAGACTCCCTACCTTTCTTGAATCTCTTATGCAACTCAGAAAATGATGTTCGATTCACGCAAGATGTTCGAAAAGCAGTCTGAAGCATTCCATATGTTTCTGTGGCATTTTTTCCTAATTTTAAAACACAATTTTATAGCATATCGCTCTTCTAAAGTGTCCTCGCGTCCAGATTGCATTTTTGAAATTCACCAGCTGTAACAATCAGGTTTTAGTAGGGTGTATGCCAATTCCTGCTGTAGCTGTTCAGTTAAACCTGAAATCCTAAAAATTGGTCAGTCACCTCATAAGATGTATAGCAAAAACATACTGAATTTTCAAGAGTCGACGACTATTTTAATGCCTGTACAAAAAAGTGTGGAAACTTATTGAATACACTACGTATATATATATATGCGTATGTATGTATGTATGTATGTATGTATGTATGTATATTTGTGTGTGTGTGTTTGTGTGCGTATGTATGTGCAGTTTCTGCTGTGTTTATGTGTATTTTCAACATCGTATCAATACGTCTGTATGTAAATAAAATTATTCGCTCAAGATCTATATGAAATTTTCACTGCATATGTGTTGAAATTATTGATTGAAGTAATTTTAGATTACGCGAGTTGACAGCAAAAGAAATTATATTTGAACAGAGATATCGGTTGTGTAAAATGAATGCCTTTTTATCATTAGACATTAGATCTATTCAGGCTCTAGTGTGTGTACGTAGTTATATAAAAGTGTGCATATAAACTCATATCCAAACATAAGCTGTATGTACGCATGTAAATTTTGTTTCATATAAACAACCACCCTTTATGAAAATTGCTCCACTCGCAACAATAAAAACGCTATATTTATTAAACCTTTATTAAGAACTGTCTAGTTTTGATATGAAATAGAAAAAAAAATTGTAAAAATCGGAAAGTTCTACAAAGCGGAGATAATTTTGAAAACTAATTACCCCTTGACCCCGAATGGCGTTTTGAGCCTCACTTTGACAACATTTCCGACTCGAATTCTGGTTGATATCCGTTAGTAATTGCACAGAAGAATGACACTTCAAAACACCACCATTTACGGCATCAAACACGTTGCCAAAAGGCGACCATTTCTGCTAATCAATTATGGTCTTATCTTAAGAGTTTTATAAAGAAAAAGAATGGATAGAGGAATACCATTATCATCTTCAAATAGAGGAAATATTGTCTAGACGTTTGATGTGATTTCACCCACACCAACTTCATTTTCACGCACTAATATATATATATATATATATATATATATATATATATATATATAAGAAAGTTTTGAAAAAAAATAAAGCAAAATCATAAACAGCTCCATAATAAAGTACACTCATTTTTTTTTCAAAATAGAGAATCACTTTGTACATAGCGATTATTATCTACAAGTTAATTAAATATGTATGCAATAAAGAACATATCTTTTGATAAATGCCAAATAACCCATCTTTTATATGAGCCTTAGCCGGTGTTAATCAAAATATTAAAACAATCGCAAAGTAGGAACTTGACAGCTACATTATTTTCACGGTGGTCCTCTTTCTTTGACATAAACTTGTTCTAACATTCCTCGGGTGTGGATATAATTTTGGATTGTTCATATCAAATCAATGACCATTTATAGCCTTTTGGAGAAAATTAAGATATTCTGAGAAAAGGAAGTTAATGGTATAAAAGGGATGCTTCGATACCTCGAATTCCTTTTTTAAAAGCGTTTTGATATTTTAGACATAAGTAAATTGTTTCTTATTGCCATCTAAAAGTCATCATCATCATCATCATCATCATCATATCGCGCTGGTAGCACGGATATCCCTGACCCTCTTTCGCCACTCCTCCCTATCGTTCACCCCCCTAGGTAGGTCTTCAGGACAACATCCCGTATCCTCACATAGCTGCTGAATGTATGTTCGTGCTGGTCGTCCTGCTTTTGCACGGCCATGGGTGGGGGTCCATAAGAGTACATCTCTTATGAGTTCGTCCCTGCTTCTCCAGCAGTGTCCTGCATGTCTGGTTCGTCTAACTTGAATAGTTTTCGTGATGGGAGGCAGGTGGCCGTACAGTTGGTGTCTTGTGGGGTGTTGCCGCCAGGACTTGTTTAAGATTGCTCGCAGCATTCTTGTGTAATTGCCGTCTAGCTTCTTCTCCAGCCGTTTTGTTAGCGTCCATGTAGTGCAGCCATATAGCAGTATCGATGTGACCGCTACCTGGAAGAATCTTCGTTTCACCAAAAAAGGGAAGGCGAAAATCTAAAAGTAAAACCTTTAAACAAAGAAACCTCAGTGTTCACTTAAACTTGCAGCGTTCAGTTAGACTTATAAGGTCATATTGTAAGGTTACAATATTTTCTGTTGGGTCCTTATTTGTTATCTCTTATTTCTGTGAATCTGGAAAAACATTGATAATGATATTCTTCTTTTCGGAATGTTTAATTTAGAGTTTTGACTTTTTTTTCGGTATAGTGACTGAGCGTCTTTTGATTTACTACTCAGGTTTCTACTCACCGTTTAAAACAAAGTCCTTGAATTCGTTCCCAAAGTTAATGCTGTTCAGGCAAGCCTTACTTTCCTATGATTTTCGTGCAATAAGAGCTGACAGATTCGCAAACGAATGTGGCGTTGAAAGGTCTCGATTTTTGCTTTTTCAGGCAAAGACGAGATGAAAAGACGATAACAAGTTCAAAGGGGAAAAAAAGTCAGACATGTGGTTACAGAAAAAAACAAAAACACCATTCACTTTATTATTGCTGATTCAATTTAAAAAATAGAAAAACGTGAAGAAGTGTTTTCATGTCGATGAAAGAGCCATCTATTGTTAGACAAGTGGTAGCCTACTCAGAATACTAGGAGGGTGTTGTGTTAACTCTGAAATTTAGATCGTAACTTGTCATTCTGTTAAGATCGATTAATGTAACAGTTATCATTTTACGAAATTAAATTGGTGACCAGAGTTTAAATATTGGACGATGCGTTTTGCTTTTTCGTTCACGCTAATGCCAAAGAAAAAAAATTAGGAATCTCTATCTTCTGCTCAACTATGGGTAAATAGTAGAGCTGGCAGGATTCTTTAGCTTCAATAAGCCAACCAATCTAGAAATAGGAAAAAGCATTTAAGACTGGCTTTACTCTGCCTAAGAATTGGTGCTGTGTTATGTCCCGCCAGTGGCTAAGGGGTTTGGTAAATACATGCATATCACTCTGCTGATGGCTCACTAACTGACCCTTTGCAAGTGTTTTCTGGCACGTACTGCGACAATTCTCCGGGTTAGGACTTTGGTCGTCGGTATCACAGCTGGACATCAGGTTCACTAATTGTAGGAGGTAGCCACTATATAACACCTGTCTTTTTTGCGATCACCAGGGTGTTGTTTATCTCATATTATGATGAATTTATGAGATATCATTCTGGTATTGATTAATACCAAGACAGCGCAATGTTTTTACGTGTGATTTTCAGATTAATCGACTGTTACCAGTCGGTTTATCAAACAACCTTGTATTGTGTAATGGTGATCAAATTATTGGTAGTGAGTTCAATATTTCTAACCTTGAGCTAAATAAAACTTAGTCAATAAAAACTGTTCAGTTTCTGAGAATCACGCTGTGGGCTTATTCATTGTTGTTAGTGAAAGGAAATATTAATGGTCGTCTCGCTTCCTTCAGAAGACTACCTAATTTCTTAAATTTGCAATCAATTATTAATAGATTCTACCAAGACAAAAAATTTTTGTTATATTTTCCTGAAAGCTTTCACAGATTCTCGCGCAGTGGCACACATACAGTCCATAAGAATGTAATCTTTGCACTCTGTTTTTTTTTTCCTGAAAAGTTAAAATGGAGACGCCATGTTAAATCTCAGGTAGTAAAAAGTCAACTGATTGACAAATGATAAAAAATCATTGAAGCGACAACAGACACTTCAATGAAGCTTGCGTGCATAAGACAAAAAAAAAAAAAAAAAAAAAACAATACAGAAAAAAGAACTTAAACAATAAAAAGAAAACTATTGCAAAGGAAAAATCCGATTATTAGAAAAACGCAGTGCTTTTTGACATAGAAGAAGTGACACGCTTGGTATCATGTAAATACGAGACGTTATCTAGTTATTACTGAAATATTTATTATGTTCATAATAATCCGACAAAAACAATGTATCATGATGACAACTTTTATTCGATTGATACTCTCTTCTATTACATAATAAAACTATTATCAGCTTCAATTACATAACAGTTTTCTTGTGTACACATTTGCGTTCAATGGTATGAATATAATACTCTAAATTTTCCATATGACAACAATAACTATAAATTGTTTATTAAACTCCTTCCTACTTAGAAACATTGATATAATTATATAATTGTCGACCTCTCTTACAATGGGAATAGAATGTATTTACAGTTTACATATATATATATATATATATATATATATATATATGTATACAAATTTTATATTTTTATATTATGTCATAGACCAAGTGAAAACACGTGCAATGACCTGTCCTCATAAGTCACCTAGCAGGAGGGATTTTTATTGACTACTGCAGTTACAATATGAACAGAATGTGTCTACGGCTTATATATATATATATATATATATATATATATATATATATGTATATATATATATATATATATATATATATATATATATATATATATATATATATATATACTAATTGAATAGTTTCTCTTTTAAATCCATGTTACTCGTGACAACGACATTTGAACGGATTGCTGGGTCCCCGATTTAAATATAATTTTTGGAATATAGTGTATTCTTAAATCATGATTTGAACATGAAGATCTCATTGTTTTACTTTCTAAACATTATTTCTTTTATCGTAAAAGTGTTTGATAATAAATTTAAGTAATTAGCTGCCTAACGAATTTTTGCGACGTTCTATTTGATAAGATCGGCAAGTAATGTTGCCAAATTCTTTATAATGGCTTGACGAACAGTTATTAAATACTAATACCTGTCAAGAGCAGATATTTTTCCAAATAGCCTGGACCAGTCAAGAAACGTCAAAATATCAATACTGTGCCCGTGGTGTAATTGTTATCGTCGCGGGAATTGGACACGGCGACTTGAGTTCAAATCCTGGACGAGACTGATTGCATTTCACATAGCACTAATACTCTTGGGAAAGGTATGAATCCAATTATTCTCCCTCCAGCTATGGGTAAATAGTAGGGCAGACTAGGTTCTTCAGCCTTGGTGAGGCAACTAGTCTAGGAGAAGGAAAACTCTGAATTCAAACCTCTTAAACTCCGCTTAAAATTGACCTTGTGTCATATCCTGCCCGAGCGGAGGGGTTTGGTAAATAGGGTCAAAATATCAATACTGTCAAGTGGCGATTGCACAAGGTGAAATGTTTCGAGTCTTTCTTTACGAAGCCTCCATAGAAAATATATTGCTATCGTCTCATAAGCAATGAAGTATATGAAATTTAGATGAAATTATTATTGTTGATCCACAGCTTTATTATTTTGAAATTCATACGGCCACTTCAACTCATCCAAGCATAACCAGCAATGAGGAGTTATAATAGTGTAATGGATACCGTGTTAGACTGTTACATTGTAGTCATGAAATTCAATCTCCAGTTAAGTTATTACATTTTCTTTCACACTAATACTATTGCGAGTGGCATAAATCCCGTTAACCTACCAGCTATATGTTAAATAGTATCACCGCTGTTCTTGTACAGGGATTAGGGTTTGTCGTTGAATAACAAAGGAAGATTGTCATAACAAAGAAACTGAATCTTATTTCCAATAATATTTTAGATATAAAAAAAAAGTGCGCTAAAAATTAAAAACAAAAGTTTTAAACATTAATCATACTTTTAAAAAATTTGAGATGATAAGAAAAATTTTTCTTAAAATGTCATTGGGGATATATTTTCTTTTTACATGCCGTCATTCCAGAAATATAATTAAAAAAAGAATAATCCACATATTACCTAAGAAGCTCGAATTTGTATGTAGCATGTAAGTTTTTTTCTAAGAATTTAAACATATATTTATATGCTACTTGAATAATTTAGTGGAGTGACCATGTGGCGAACGTGTTGGCCTGTGATATCGTAGGAAGCAAGTTTAAATTTAAGTCGCGCAATGGCGTTCACTTTCTTATACGTTTGAGATTAGTATAAACCCCCTGACTCTTCCTTAACAACTAAGGATTTAATAGTACTACTATTGTCCTTTCTTCTAGCAAGGCTTTGGCATTAAATATCCCGAGAAGGTTGATGTACCAAGAAACTAAATAATGTCTAAATAATGTCAAAAATATTCCCGATGGTGTTGTTTTCTATTAAATTCCATAAGATGAGCCTTTTATATTAATAAGCATTCCCCAGTTTCTTTTCATAAGAAATCCCTTCATCAATCAGGAAGTTTATTATTTATTTTCAATATGTGAATTTCAATAAAATTTTAAATGTGGCACAATGATATTCTGTTTCCAAGGACGACCAGCTCGAACTTACATACAGCAGCTATGTGAGGACACAGGATGTAACCCTGAAGACCTGCCAGAGGCGATGAATGACAGGGAGAAGTAGCGAGAGAGGGTCAGGGGTATCCGTGCTGGCGGCTCGACATGATGATGATGGTGATGGTTATTTTCAATTATGAAATTCAAATCTACATCTTTAAGGGATGAAAATAATTTTTCTTTTCGAATATTTTCCTCTTATACATTCTCATGACATAGTGGTTAATCACCATAATCTTTTATAAGACGGATAATCCTTTTTCTTCGTGGGTATCAAATTAACATAGAGGCCTGTGAGAATAACTTTTTTTTTTTCATCATACAACGTATGAAAGCACGTGCGATACCCTAACCTCATCAGCCGCCAACCAGGGTGATAACACAGTTTCGGTAGCTCAAGGCTGTACTGCCACTCCTGGCGCTACCAAGCAGCTTTTGCCACCGGACAGTGTATTGAAAAGAAATATTTATCTATATATACACAAGATCAACTAAAAGCAGACATTACATTGGACGTTCGTTCATCTTCAATTTGGTGCAGTTTGTGATTTAAAAACGCGTTTACTTACGGCCGTTGATGTCATAGCAACCGTTTCTTGATTTTGCGTAATCACACGAGAAAGGTGGTTCTGCGTGTATATCATTCACTATTCATTATTTTGTGAGAATAACCATTAATATATGTAAGCTGAAGTTCATAGACTGACCAAGATACTCTCATGGAATGTGAACAAATGAGGTTTATCTTTTTACGTAGTTCCCCTAGCGGCCCATACACTTCTTCCATTTGTGTTGCACTTCTTGGATTTCATAGGATAAAAAATATTCATCAACGTCTAATATGACGTCATTATATAAGCTTTTAAGCCTATGAACATTTCAGCCCACTCTCGTATACTTAAATAACTGTGATGTTGAATTCTACTCTAACCTGAAGAGATCAATATCTCGGTCATTGTCCTTCTGGAGAAGGTTAGATAATATTAACGGTAGACAGATTTCTATAATCCTCTTGCAATGTTTAAGGAGGCAATAAGACGTTTAGCGAGAATTAATGAAAGCGGTATGGGGTTAACACAAGATACATGCAAAAAACGTCAAATCGACAGAGGAAAGAACACATGCAAAAGACTACAACACGAGGGTGCATTTAAAATATAATAAAAGTTTAATGTGCTATGATAAAACAAATAATGATGAGATTTAAGAAACAGTTTCTTTTTCTTTACTCTTTTCGTTTTAAAATATCGGCAATGTTAAGCCAACAGGAAAACATCAAACCAAATATTTCTCTCAACAGTTCTGTTTCTTTTTTCTCTTTTTAACTTACTTTTTTTTTCTCTTACTTGAGTAAAAGTATCTAAGTCATCGGACTGAAGCGTGTAGCAATGATCATTCAATAAATTTAACTATTGAAGAAACAGAACCTTTACAGTTTTTCTCTCTTTTTTTTATGGATATAACTTACCAATATTTAAAAATTGAAGAGGGAAAACGGTTTGAGTTGTACTTATCTCTGACGGGTTTTTAATTTTAAGATTTCTTTCTCTTTTTTTACGGGTGATTGTCTTTCGCAGAGCTGGTTGACCTCAGAGATCTGCTTCTAGCGCTAGCTTTATCCAAACTAAAATTCTCTTTCAAATTTCCCTAACGCGTGATGGCCTTTTTGGCGCGAAGAGCCTGTGGATCAATCATCTGATTTTCCTCTCCCGCCACCACGCCGGGACACGCCACCTTCCCTCTCTCTTTGTAGCATACCTAGTCACATAAAAAAAAACAAGAGAATAAAAAATGAAAATAAATAATGACGAATAAAAATAGATAGAAAAAGAACACGTGAGAAAAATATAGTTTAAATTCCATAAAATAGCAAAACATTGTAAGAATGTCATCTGTCAAAATCAAATGAAAGTAATTAGAAATTGATAGAAATTATTAGTTTCCTAAATAAAAAAAAGGTTATTATCTTTTTTAGAAAGGAGTTCTTAAAAATTCCTATTCCAAGGCAGGAGTGAACTTTTTGGAATGTCTTTTGTAGTCTTTTAGAAGTGCTAAAGAAATTATGGAAATCATGATAAAATGTAAGCCCGATTGTCACAGCTGGTGAATTTCAAAAATCCAATCAGACACTTTAAAAGAACGATATGCAATAAAATTCTGTTTTAAACTTGGAACAAATGATGCCACAGAAACGCATGGAATTCTTCAGACTGCTTTTCGACTATCTTGCATGAATCGAGCATAAATTTTTGTGTGGCATAAGAGATTTAAGGAAGGCAGGGAGTCTGTGAGGAATGATGAAAGGTGGGGGATGAGTAAGGAAGTCAATACACCAAACTTGATTGGCCAAAGGGTTTGGGTTAGGGTTACTATGTTGAGGTTTTAAGGGAGTTCAGGAAGACATTCCGTCGGGAGGTGCCAGCACTCTTCAAATTGGGCCAGTGGCATTTTCACCAGAACAATGCACCAGTCAACAATTCCATCCTTGCACAGACTACTTGAGTAAGATGGGCATAAAGGCAGTTCCTCAGCCTCCCTATAGTCATGCCTTGCTCCCTGTGACTTTTGGTCATTCCCTAAGCTCAGAGGCCGTCGTTATGAGGAAATTGAGGAGATGAAAGAGGCTGTGACGAAGGTCACTGACACGCCAACACAAGAGGACTTCCATGGAGCCTTCCCGAATTTGTTGGAACTGTACAAGAATTGAATTGCAACCGGAGGAGATTATTTCGAAGGGGACTAGAGTTTCATGTGTGTACTATTAATAAAAGTGCCCATACGAAAAAAGGCTTGAAACTTATTTAATGATCCTCGTATGTTACGTGGCTATGCCACAATTTTCTTGAGCCATGATATTTTGATATCCATCCATAGAATTTGTATTTGTACTGGATCAAAATCCTTTTGGTGAGGGTCTCCATAGCGAAGTAGCTAACAAACTGAACTGCGAAATAGATTAGATTCACTTCCGTATTAATACCCTTAGGAAAGGTATGGACTGTTTTATCCCCCTAGGTTTTAGTTAAATAGTAAGACTACAGTTCTTCCTCTGTATTAAATTACACATGAATGTTGATACGCCATCAAACGACGAAACGAAAAATATCGGCTTTTCATTTTTAATTGTCGAAAATTTATAAAAACAGGATTGTCTTTATGTGCTTTTCATGGAGTTTATTCATCGGTTTTAATCATGATACGGTTCGCTTGAATATGGACGAGTCAGTGTTAGCATAGCCACAAGAATTTATTTTCAGTTCTGTGCGGACACAGGATGTCCTTTGGAAGATCTAACAGGAGCAATAGATGATCGGGACAGAGAGATAGAGAGAGGGACAGAGAGAGAGAGAGAGAGAGAGAGAGAGAGAGAGAGAGAGAGAGTGTGTGTGTGAGAAAGATAGAGAGAGCGAGGGGGGAAGGAGAGAGATAGTCAGAGAAGTCTATGCTGTCAGCAAGATGGTTATAATGTATATATGTATGTGTGTATGTATGTTTATCCACGTATAAGTTAGGTACAAGGACTGTTTGAAGGTTTCAATAAAACCATCAAGTATTTCAAGAAACAAGTGGGACATTCAGGCCAGTAATTAGGATCAATGGAGGGAGCTGAATAACTATAGAAAATTACTTGCGAGTAACTCCGAATTAAAAATGTAAAACTTAAAAGAAATGCACGGACATTGAATTTAAGTTTTATTCTTTGAAAAAAAAAAAAAAACACCACCGTGCACGAAGTTGAAATCTTTGAGAACGTTTCTGTCTACATAGAACTTGAATAAAAAGCTATTCACGGCCTAATAAAAAGAGATCATAGATGGGTTAATAAATAAATACCAATTGCAACAATATGAGAAAAGGAATAAAAATCAGCTTTAGAGATTTGATAATGCATATTAAAATAAATGAAAATTTTGTCACAAAAGTTTCCCATAAAAGTTCGGTAAAATTGTCGGCTTAAATAGTTAAATGCTCTTGATTGCATGGCTAATGATTTTTACAAAAAAATATCGTATGATTTCTGGAATCCAAGATGGCAATCTTATATATATATACATATATTTTAAATAGGAAGGTCTACGAAGAGATTTGTGTTTTTTGAATAAATTGAAAAAATTAAAAATTTAAAAATTTAAGAAATACAATTTAAAATTTAAAATATATCCTTATTCTTTCTTTGGACCTAAAACAACCATCTTGAAAAGCATGAAAATAGTCATCTGACGAGACGGAGAGTATAGTAATATTCTCCGCCGAAATAAATTTATTATGACGACTTAACCGAGTTTGAGTCTCCATCAAATTCTTATATATATATATATATATATATATATATATATATATATATATATATATCAACAGAGAGATTGTTTCATTGTATCACAGCACTTCAGTGTGACAAGAAACGACAGATGTTCCAACCTGGGATCGAAACACGACTGAATTTACGTCAGTTGGATATTTTACCCTGAAGCTCTCGTCATTCTCAGCGTAAAAAAGGAAATATTAAAAATATATTTATTTACATATACGCTAATCAGCTTTCGGAGTGCTCAATTCATGATATAAATTTTCCATTTACGCGTATGTGGGAGCAATATAAAAGGTGAATTTTTCCTAAGGAGTAGGCAATAGGATGCATTTTTCATTAGTGAACCTTTTTCAAGAATATCAATAAAGGTGGGTCCTTTTCTGTCCAATAACCCTGTCAGTATGACCTTCTTAATTGACTGATGCGCTTGGAACATTTTCTTTAGAAGAAAGACAGTGTATATCTTCTCCATCGACCACCTTTTTAACTGAGGCTTATGGTGGCAAACCCATTCTTCTCCCATTTTAAATTAACTTTTTGATAAAAAAAAAAAATGTTCGTCCGTACTGATCATGCATTCTTCTGTGGATTTCACAACTTTGCAATTATTTAGGCCTCGAAAAATTTGATGATAGACCTCGGTTCAATCCTGAATCCCACTATTTGATTTGCCACCAATTTAAATAGTTTCAGAACAATCATATTTTCGTGATTAAAATAATTTTGATATAGACCAAATTGAAACAATGCACCCTTTAGATTTATGTAAACAAGATAATGGAAAAAATATACCGTTTTTTTCGAAAAAATGACTCTTATCTATATAATGACCCCCCCATATATATATATATATATATATATATCCACAGAGAGACAGAACGGGAGAGACGGAGGCAGAGAGAGAGAGAGAGAGAGAGAGAGAGAGAGAGAGCTACCAATCGCGTGGACACTGAGTCCTTGGTGCTTGTTGACTGTGTCTGTCGGCTTCTAGTCTATTCCCATTTAGATCTATATTTGCCTTATCGCTAATACTGAATACATTTCCTTTATAAATATATCAGGATATATATATATATATATATATATATATATACGTGTGTGTGTGTGTGTGTGTGTGTGTGTGTGTGTGTGTGTGTCTTACATGCGTGTGTGTATACGTTGAGGAGCGTTTGTATATATCTAAGCTTGTATGTATGAATCTGCAACTTAAATATATAACTGTTTGGTTGTTAATAACTATAAGTTTTCTTATGTATGTTAGAGACTTTTATAGTAAAGTATAAATGTTATAATTATGGGTGCGCAAATAATCTTTCCTTTCATAATCAATAATATTGTAAAGCTTTTTTCTGAACTCTTTGAACACTACAAGAGTTATTCACGCATAAATATTGAATTATGTTTTTTTCTGAATGTTATTACAACATTTATTCGTTGCCATAAAAGTGTTTTATTATATGATTATGCGCACACAGGAAAATATTTCCACAAAAATTATTAAATTGAAATCATTATAATATCCATACGTAGAAAAATTCATTTGTCATTAAAGTCCCCACCTATTGAATTCTCGGGTGTCATGTGCACACCCACAGTCAGATACATCTACGGCAAACAATATTTCACCCCTCTACACCCCAGGAGATTAGAAACACGTTACTTCCAGTTATAAACGTGTAGTTATTGGTTGTTGAATCAAAGTCAATTACTAGACAGTCAGGACTTGTAAACAATTGTACAACGGAAGGAAATGGATTCCGTGATTTGTTTTCCCTACTGTTGAATCCTTAGACAATTGGGTAGCAAACAGTTGACTAAAAATAACAACACACGCGTCAAGCATCCCTTCCTCAGTATACCTATGGTGAACTCGTTCGTTCTGTCAGTCAAAAAAGCAGTCCACGAAGAACAACAACAACACCCCTCCTTCTGCTGGCATGCTCTTTTATGCAAGTTCCGGCATATAGAAATTTACATACGTGGTAGATTTCTTCTCGCAAGAGACGAGATCGGCCCACTATAACTTCTGGCTCCAGAAGTGAGCATATTTTTTACTGCTTGACACGCAAGGCATAGTCTCACGCGCTTTGATTCAAAATTTTTATAGGCGTGGGCAAATCTATCGCTTCTGCCAGGATCTCCGCGCAGACCTTCGTAAACGAGAAGCTTATAAAAGACGATTTCCCCATGCTTGACCGTTTAGTGTGCAAGGATCTGGACATTAAGACCACGGGGTAAACACTTGTCATACTGAGACTATACAGGAGACCTCCAGTTTTGTCCTTTATACCAATTGGTTATACGAGGGTACCATCGGCAAAGCTTTTTCATATTCACACTGAAATTGCGGCGCAACAGTTCCGAAAATTTTAAGAAGAATAGAACATATTTACAAAGATAACCAAACTTCTACCAACACAAGCGAGTACTCAATTGTACAATAAAGCGGACTAAACTACCCAGACTTCCCTAATTGACAGCTCCCCGGATATTTTCGACAATGATCGTATCCAGTTACTTGACATTCTTAAAGTCTTGGTGGCACACATATCTAATCCTTTGGCGTATTGTTTTTCTGTTTTTCTCTAGTTTGCTAGGTGAAAACGAGTCCATTCAAAGCTTTTAATTTGCCTATCGTCTGAAGCATGGATTTTTAATTTCACATGTTCGGTCTCTAAACACAATCGATCGGACGTGTATATAAAATATCAGTTCATTCGGGGAATAGCCTTGGACTTGCTACTGGCAAACTTGCTGGCTAAGGAAGTGTCTCTGAAGACGCTAAAATAAAACGTAGACCACAGAGAAGCATTTGAAACAGTTTTGCGGAAGGAACATATCGTATTATGCATCTCAGACATATCGAGACTTCTAACGTATCGCCGACAAAAATAATCTGAAAATGTTGAATGAATACCTCATTACCGTTAAAATAACGTAACTGGGACGTAACCTCACTGTAATGTGGCGGCAATGGTAGCTACTAACATACTTAGCCTGGAACTAATGACCGGCAGCGGATATGTGAGGCATGGAGTCAAACATGTAATACATGTGGCTGACAGGATCACTTCACAAATGTCTGCCGATCAAAAGGTGAGAACCAACGAGGGACCATAAGGAGCACCAAAAACAAAGTAGCCACTATGGATGACCACAATACAGATTTGACGTTTGATCCAAAACCAACACCAATACGGCAAGTAATGGCAACGACAGCGAAGAAATGGAAGCAACGTTAATTCTATTCTCCCCACACCAAAACCCAAGACCAACCAAGGAAAACACCTATGTTACAATGCTCAGTATCTATCCCGATAGTACGGCAACGATTTGCCTTGGCAGAGCGAAACAATTATGGAACTTGGGACTCTCACAGAGAAATGTAATCTCAACAAAGGCGTTCATTCTGTAAGTGTCTCAATAGTATTTCAAGACTGGCTACCAGTAAAGTTAACAAAACAAAGGAAGTACCTCAAAACACGCATTATATATATATATATATATATATATATATATGTGTGTGTGTGTGTGTGTGTTTGTGTGTGTGTGTGTGTGTGTGTGTGTAAAGAATCAAAGTATTATACCACTGCATACATGTAAGTCTACAGCAGCATGATTTCCGAAGTGTGGACGGCGCCACCCATCCCTGCGATTAATTCAAGGACATTCTCTATCAGATCCATATTATCACACACTAAACTATCTAACACATTAATTTAAGCCTTAGATGAACAAAAAGCCCAAAAGCTGCAAATTATCTCAAAGTTCTTTCTTTTCCAGTAACAACGAAAATATAGATAAGCTTATAGGATTGTTATTAGAGAAATTAAATACAATGGTTTTCAACATATTCTGAAAATTTCCTGCTATTTCTTATCTTCCAGCTCACATTCACGTCAAGGATGATTCAACCTCCATGGCTAGAAATAAACTTATTTAAATACCGTAATATATCAAGGGAAAGTGTAAAAGTCACGTAGGGACGATATCAAAAAAGAGATCCTCACTCAAGCATTCGTTGGCAACCCTACGAATTGTTTTTTCACTATTGCGATTACAGTAAAAAAGATGGGGAACCTAGAATAAGAGTGAACAATCAATATTCAAACAATTGATACAAACGAAAGACACATCACGTCAGCTCACCATTCCGATTATCATTGTAGGCATCCGCAACACAAAGAAAATTCTCTTGGACGATGTGGATGGTTACCACTCAATTCTCCATACTGTGGAATTTCAGTCACTTACGACCTACATCATGGAGTGGTGCCGATTCATATATCCCGGGAGACCCTAGGGATAGACCCGCATATACGACGAAGTAATAAAAGAGATTCTCCGTAGAGTCAAGATTGTCGATGTTACGCCACTCTTTCACCACATCATAAAAGTTACCTTCAGTGACACATTTGAGTACCTATCCCTGTGTGCAAAAAATGAGATTATCCATAACAAAGATAAATTTCAATTTTGTCAGAATTTGGTTCAGTTTGGAGGCCTTCATGTGGATAATATAATAATTCTTGATTGGTAAGGAAGTATTGAATTCTTATCATTAACGGTTTTTGGACTATCGTCTTTATCTTTATTGTTATTTCCACAACGTTTCGGTGCTTATATCCTCCAGCCTTCTTCATGTGTTTGTCGAACTTAGGAACCTTCATGGAATTTTTGGAACTTATAAACTGAAGTTTATAAGTCCCCAAAATTCACTCTAAACTGTTCTAAGGAGACAATTTTCTGGAGGTTGCAGGTTCAATCCTCACTACAGGCGAGTAACAATACAGGAATACTTAACACTTGTAGCCGCTTATGGCTCACGGAATCAGAACAGGCGACTTCGTGAATTCAATAAAGGACGTAGTTCGAAGTTCTGTGAAGGTTCCCGAGTTCGACAAACACCTGTAGAAGGCTGGTGGACATATCGGTCGAAACGTTGTGGAAATAACAATAAAGATGAAGACAATTGTCAGAAAACCCTTAATGATAAAAATCATTAAGCTTCGTCTCATAAATTTAGACAACTAATATTTAAATTCTTGATGAAATTCATCGGATTTTGACCAAATCTTGATCATTCTTTTAGTAAAAGATTTCTGAAGGATTGTTTTTAAGATAACATTTCATTACACTTTTGTTGTCTTCTATAGTCTATTTTTTCCAGTGTTGTCTCCCGAATGAATTCTTGTTTGGCCCATTATTTATGCACTTTAAATAAAAAGGCCAAAATCCATAGAATGTCGAGGGATCCTTCTTGTCGGATATTGAGGAAGTACTTGACGATCATAATTCTCAGATCTGTTATCTAAGTCTCACGTGGATTTTCATTTGTATTTAACATTTTATATGCGTTGTATAATGTAGCTATACCAAACCTAGGTGTTTGATAATTATCAGTGCTCCTATCACAGATGTGACCTGGTACTCCTCCAAGGAAGGAAAAAATTACATTCAATGAGACACATAGCAAGACATATTCATACATGTTTTAAAAGCCTTAGTTTTAATTTACTATAAGTCCAACTTTCCATTATTTCTATAACTGACTTTCTGGGTTAATTTTTCATCCTTATTGTTGATGCTATTTATTTTAAATAACTTTTCGATGTTTTTTTCTTCCCCAGTTGTGTTGTTACTGGTACCACTATTTAAGCATCTAACTTTTTCAGCTGAATATCTTAGTGTACCATAGCCATGATATGGCTATGTGTGAAAAGTACATCGAATGTCTATAAAGATAGAACATAGGAATCTCGAAATTCGAAAAACACGTAACGACTTCTTTGTTCAGGTACGAAACTTTTTATTACCTTTGAGTCTAAAGGTTTTTCGACATAAGGAGAGAAAGGCACAATCTTTCAATTTTGGCTTTTTCATCACCCTCCCGCCAACACATGTGGCAAACGCCACAAAGGTCTCTGCGAGCAAACGAAAACCAACTGTCTTCCCCCGAGGCCTGTCTCATCTCAACTAACTGACTTTTTCAAAATATTCCAAAATCCTCCGCGTGCTTCCGGTGCATGACGTCATTCGCACTTGCTAGCCTCCGTTTCTCATCTCGGGCTATTGTGACATCTCTGAGTGACACGTCCGCTCTGCGCATATGCGCGTGAACACCTGTGTTAATGTTGCACCTAAGTAACCCATGCACTGAGCCGAAAGGTTCTCAGCCAAACTAAATCTAAAGCCATGAAAAGAAATCCCTCGGCTATTATATTACATTAGAACCATGAGTTGCTCTTATTTTTAAAAAAATGTTTAGTCACATTTATTACTAGGTTTTAATCGCTTTCAAAGTCATATTACGTTTTAGTTTGAGAGAAATTCAATGACCGACATTAACTATTAAGAATACATTAAAACCAATATAGTGGCACCTTTCACTTTTTAGAAAGATTGAAAATGATAGCTCATTTACATCTTTATATTCAAAAGTAATTTCTTGGGATCGTAACCTTCTAGCATATGCTTTTTTTTTACCACCAATATTCATAATGCTATGAGCTTCTATATTTTTTAAAAATATTTACCGTTAAGGTTGAATGCTTC
Source organism: Sepioteuthis lessoniana (assembly GCA_963585895.1). Lineage (NCBI taxonomy): Eukaryota > Metazoa > Mollusca > Cephalopoda > Myopsida > Loliginidae > Sepioteuthis > Sepioteuthis lessoniana. The sequence goes on from OY757927.1 coordinate 84,346,643, forward strand.
TCGGAGTCTGATACCGTGATTTAAGGGGGAGATTTATTCAGTGTTCGACAAAAACTTGAAAGAAAAAGACAGTCAAACTAAGATAGTGGTACCTATGTTTATGATAATGTATACTTACTGGCAGAGTTAAATGGTTTATTATATTACTCATCGGAAATTTTTCCCACAAGCGTTAGCAAATGGTATTGCAGTAGGACTAAGAGAGAGCAAGTCTCCTCAGGTCCCCAGGACGCTTTTCTGAATTCTGGCATACCTGAACAATACTATATTTTGGATGGTATCGGCTCGTCTTCCGATTTACAACTCATCTAGCCCTCTTTCAAAGCCTTTAGGGATTTTTTTTTTTACTCATTTGAGAGTTTTTCACACCGGCATTATCTGATGGTTTTCCATTGGAGTTTGAGTGACAAGTATCCTCAAGACGCCAGGACCTTTCTTAGTATTCTGGCCAATGTCAACAATGATGTATTTTGGATTTCTCCACCCGTTCTCTTATTTCAAATTCCTCCAGTCCCTGTACCAATCCTTTGGTGACTCTATCAATCGCCTCAAATACAATTGGTATCACTCTCACTTTTATGTTCCATAGTTTTTTCAGTTCTCTCGGAAGGTCTTGGTATTTATCTCTCTTTTCGCCTTTTTTCAGTTTTATCCGGTAGTCAGTCGGAAGGGCAAAGTTCATTATTCGGCAAGTTCTCTTATTTTGTGGACTATCACAACGGCACGTCGTCTGACCGAGATTAGGTGATTCTTTGTATCTCAAAATCCCAGAGAATTTTGTGTGTCTCATTATCCAAGACAGATTCTGAGTTGTGGATACACCATTTGTTTGTATGGTCAAATCTAAACTTCTTGTATAATTCCTTGTGGATCACCTTTCCCACCCAGTTTTATCTAACCTTATACTCTCTTTTACTCACTAATTTACTGCATCTGCTAATTATGTGATTGATCGCTACGTCTCAATCACTATTATATGCTAATTATGTGACTGATCACTACGTCTCAATCACTATTATATGCTAATTATGTGATTAATCGCTACGTCTCAATCACCACATTCTGTTGCATTACATGAAACCATATAAGTGTTTTTAAGTCATTGGTATTACGTTGGAATACTTGAAACAATATAAGTGTAAGTAAATCATTTCTATTTGATAGTTATATGGTATTAAGTATTCCTGTGTTAAAACAAATGATTAAAAACAAATAAACAACGTGCAATTAAAAAAGATCCAATTATGTTATGCCTTTACCAAACATCTACAAATGAATCAAATTTCGCCATTAAATCACCCATGTGAAGTTGATATGCCGTTAAACAAATAAACAAAACCAAAATTGTCAAAGACAAAAAATACCGAAAAAGAATTTATTTTATACTACTTTCTCGAGAAACATGGAAATATATAGCCTAATATTGTAACTTTCAAAATAATGAGTAGGCTGGAGTTTAACAGCCAGTATATTATTAGAAGATCCTAATCTCACATGAGATAACCTAATAATCAGCCATAAAGCGAATACTGGTTTAGCTTACTTGGGCTGAGCTATTCACGAGACGAGGCTGCATAGCGACAAGGCGAATTATCAATGGATTGCAAGAAAGAGCAGATTTCCAGAGCTTAGTAATATGACGAAGATGAAAGAGTTGAGGCAGGAGACAACAAAATCGATCATTCTAGCATTTATTTCTTCACTTGAATGTTCTGAAGATTTAGAGTGTAGCCAGGTGTTGCGAAGACAACTAATCCGCATTTGTGCCTACTCGTTCTTATGTTTGCTAAGCTTTCAATGAAATATGACCAAAAACTAAAATAAACAAAGGGTTTCGTTTCATGTCAAACTTCCATGAGTTTAGGAGCTGTTTGCCATGAAAATCAGTATCTTAAAGCTTTTTTTTTAAAATTAAACCCATGACATCTAACCTCAACTTCAAATATTCAAATCACAGAGAAAACAAATGGATTTCTTTTGATTTTTCTTATCTTCATCGTCATATTCTTTATCAGAATCATTATTACTCATTGGCTAATTTTAAATGAAACATTGTAAATATTTTTTTAGTAATTTTTAGATAAACATTGTTAGTCATTTTCTATAACCACATAACATACACTTTCTATTTTTCATACTATTATCATTTTATTACTTTCACTCAATGTGTGTTTTTCCTACCAGTTTTAACTGATGGTTTTTTATTGAAGTCTAAGTGACAACAAGTCTCTTCAGGTTTCTAGGACTCTTCTTAGTATTGTAGCTGATCCTAATTATGCTGAGTGATCTCGATTCTTCCTCTGATCTTCAATTCCTCCATTTTCTTTTCAAGGCCTTTTGGAACCGTTCCAAAAGCTCCACCTAAAATCAATATTACCGTTACCCTTAAGTACTTAAGTTTTATCCGCTCTCTTGTAAGATCCCATAATTTATAAATCTTTAGGTGTTTCTTCATTTTCACCGTGGGGTGCGCTGGAATAATAAAATCTACAAGTTGACAAGTTCTTTTCTTTTTGTTAATTAACATAAGGTCTTCTGATTGGAATTGGGTAATCCGTTAATATCTATAAATCTCATAGAATCGTTTGCGTCTCATTTTCTCAAAGAGAATCTGGTTTGCGGATATATCATTTTGAAGTATATCCACATTTTATCTTCTCTCACAATTCACACTTGGTCACCATTCACTCCTAATCATACTTACTCTTCTAATCTTTTTATGCTGGTTTGAAGTATTCGCTTATTTTGCGATTTGCTCTTTCATCTCTGTTACCATATAACCAACACTTAATCTTTTACGTATTATTGATATTACCCCTATGTGAGATTTTCACACCAGCGTTAGCTGATGGTCTTTCACAGGAGGCTGAGCGACAGCAAGTATCCTCAAGTCTCCAGGATTCTTCTCAGTATTCTGGCAGACCTCAGTAACGCTGTAGTTTGGATGGTCTTGGCTCGTACTCAAATTTTTTACTCTTCCAGCCTCTTTATCATCCTTTGGATGTCGTTCTGAGAGCACCAATGGCGATTGGTTTCGCCGTTACATTGATGTTCCGTAGCGTTTTTAGTTCTCTGGCAAAGTCTAAGTCATCATTATTTTGTCGTGCCATCAGCACGGATATCCCTGACCCTCTTTCGCCACCCCTCCCAATCGTTCATCACATCCGGCAAGTTCCCACGGCGACACCCCGTATCCTCATAGAGCTCCTGTATATTGGTTCCAGCTGGCAGCCCTGCGTTTGCTCGGCCATGCGAAGGGGTTCATAGGAGTACGTCACTTATGAGCTCGTCTCTACATTTCCAGCTGTGTCCTGCATGTCTGGTTCTTCATTTTCATTGTCTTTAATTTTCACTTCGTGGTCTGCTAAGACGGTAAATCCACTATGAGGCAAGTTCTATTTTTTTTTTTTTTTTGTTAACTGTGACTTGGTCTAGTTTTCTGGCCTGGATATGTTGATCAGTGTCTCTCAGAAAATTTTGCGCGTCTCATTCTCCAGAATGTTTTTTTTCTTTTTTTTTTTTTGCTGTTACTATAGTAATAAAGAAAACCATATTTGCGAGTTTTAATATTTAATAATATATGGAAGATCTCAAAAATATTACAGCAAAACTTCACCGATTTTTTGAACTTTTCTAAAGATTCTCACCAGTCTCAACAGTACAGTAAACTGATCCGTCTTAATTCATTTCATGATTTTGAGTTTGTTTATTTCTTCTTCTGCAGGTTAATGAGGGTTGTTTCAAATGCTCCTATCATAACTGTTATCATTATCACTTGACAAGTTCAGTCTGGATAATTAGCCTGGAGTCCAGCAGAATTTAGGTGCGCGTAGTGTAATGGTTATCGTCGTAGGATATAGACACGGCGACACGAGTTCAAATACAGGACGAGGCTGATTACCCTTGGGAAAGGTATGAATCCAATTATTCTCCCTCCATCTATGGGTAAATAGTAGGACAGACTGGGTTCTTCAGCCTTGGTAAGGCAACTAGTCTAGGAGAAGGAAAACTCTGAATTCAAACCTGTTAAAGTCTGCTTAAAAATTGACCTTGTGTCATATCCTGCCCGAGCGGAGGGGTTGGTGAATAGGATCATTATCACTTTCATCTTCCATGTCATTTTCAGATCTCTGGCAAGATCTAGGTACCCATCCAGCTTTTCGTTTTAGACTGTGATCTGCTGGAACGGTAAAGTCTACCAGTTGACATGAATTTCTATCAAGGATTAACTCAAAAAACCCAGACAACTTTGTGTCTCATTTTCCGGAACAGATCTGTTTTTTTTTCTATGTATTATTTTTATATATTGTAAAAGTTCGGTTGCTTACATAATTCCGAATGGATGACCTAACCCATTCAGTTTTGGCTGCTCTTGTACTTCTTTTGTGTCAGTTTTCTATCGGGTTTTCCTTCAAGTTGATTGCCTCTTTACGGACTACACCCAATGGCAATCTGCCCCGACAGAATCCTAGTGGGGAAAGTTCTCTGTAAAAATCATCCGATCGCCTTTTTAGTATCTCCTCAATTCGGACACGTGCCACGACGTTTGCGTTATGTCAGACCGAAAGACGTTGTGAAAATATCAAAAATAAAATCGTTCACTGACCAACACATAATATCAAACGATTCGGGTATATATAATCATTGACCTAAAATCTGCTGGACTCCAAGCTAACTATCAAGACTGAAATTGTCAATAATTCAAGCCAACAGAATGTTGCAGTAGTTTAATTTTATATTATGTAAAATATGGCTTATAAAAGATCCCTTTTGATTGAATAATGGACCACAATTACTAATAGAATGTTGGTATCAGAAAAAAATAATACTTTTTCAAAAGAAAAACCTTTGAGTATACTTATTTATGTTGGTGTTCTCGTGGTGTAATGGCGTAATAGACTGCGGAATCGTAGTAAGCGAGTTCGAACTCCAGTTGCGGTATTATGTTCACTTTCGGATAAATACCGTTGGGAAAGCTGTGAACCTACTTATCCTCCCAGCTATGGGTTATATAGTAACACTTCTGGTAGGATTGATTTGTCATTTAATAATATAACCCAAGAAGGTTGATATGCCATTAATTAAAAACAAAAAAAATATTCATGAGTGTTCGCCTATAGTCCGGGAGACCGAGGTTCAGTCCCAGGTTGCGTCATACCAAAGACTTTAAAAATTATACTTTATACCTACTTGCTTACCACTCAGCAATATAAAGTACGTATCAAGAGTAAAGTGGACCAATCCAGAGGAAGAGTAGCACCCTCTCCTACACCATGGTTTAGTAGCTATTGAAAAGGTAGTCTTCTGGTTGCCCTCGACTAAAGGGAGACAACTTTTACTGATTATATATCAGATGCTGTATCAGCCTTCTAAAATGATGTTCATACATAGAGATAAGATGGAGTAAATAATTATGAGTAGCATTTACTCTCTGATATCTCAAATGTTAAGAATTTGAAAGATTAGAATAATAACGTTCAATCTCACAAAATTTACATCTTGCACTTTTTTGGCTGGAACTTAATTTATGTGTTGCATTTAGTTCTTAGGGGAGAACATCACTTTAAAAAAAAACCCTCCTTATGACATGTCGTTTATCTCAATAAACATTACATGCACGCGCATATATATATATATGTGTATATGATCGCCTCAGTGGGTTGAGCACTCGAGAGAAGAAATTACCGGTTGCAACGTACGCGTAAATGTAAAGTTTTTTTTTTTTTTCTCATGACTTGAGCACTCCGATAGCGTATATGTAAAAAATTCTTTCGCTTACGCTCTTCGAAACAACTTGCGTGTCTAGCCACACTGAAGAGTTGTGATACAACGGAATAGTTTCTCTGTGGATGACACAATATATATATATGTGTGCGTGTGTGTGTGTGTGCCGTATTTGACGGCATATAAGGCGCATTTTTTTTTTACTAGAAATATATTTCAAAATTCTCGTGCGTCTTAAATGCCATATGCCTGTATAAATTTCTCGATATTGGTCCGCTAAAAGACAGCGCCTATTAGCTTACACTTTAGACAAAATTTCATATGCCTATTTTCAATATCTAAAATGCTATTTTGCGGAATAAATGTGTTATCATTGATAATATTCATAATATCGATTTCATCACGTTTAATATTAGTACTTTTTTTTTCTTGATTTGCCCTTCTGAAGTTGATGTGCGTCTTATACTCCCGTACGTCTCATATGCCTTCAAATACGGTATATATATATATATATATATATATATATATATATATATATAGCGCCATGGCAAACGTGTTGCACTGCAACATTAAAAAAGGTAAGTTTGAACTACAGTTATACTATTATCTTCACTTCCTGACGAATATCTTTGTGAAAAGGATGATTTCTTTTATCCATCACAGATATGGGTGAAATGGTACCATTAATCTTCTTCTACAAAGATTCTTTTGGCATTGGAATAACCCATGAATGTTGATATCTTATTAAAGGAAGAAAGCAAACGATACCATAAATCCTGAACATGCTTTATTTACAAATAAATCAGACTAGCATATTAATCATACGTACATGTGTTTATATATTTTTCTTCCTTTTATCTTTTTACTGAGATCATAATTAATTTGTTTTTGTTATGTATATATACTGATATTAATTCACTAAACATTAAAAAAAGCAAAAATTAAGAATTATTTTCAGAAACTAACATGATGCCAAGATTTGTCAATATGTAACATATTGACCTTCGACGCAGCCGTCAACCAAGGAACAGGTGCATCCGGTTGAAGATAACTGGGTATAACCTTAAGGGTTAACGGGTTGAATTGGGTGCAGATGCGACACTCACAGGAAGCAGGTAGGAGTCAAACAATGATATAACCCGGTGCGACAGGATGTTCAGTTATTTGGAGTCAGTTAATTGGAGATACGGTGCTGTAAAGAGAACCAGCACCCAGCAGAGGTCTATGGGCCCTCTGGACCCCCGATTGAGCAGCCCAGCAGAACAAGAAAGAAGTGCTGCTAAAGACAACGGAACTGGGAGTCAATATGTTGCAGTTTGTTCAGTCTCCAACTCATCTCTCACACACAAACCTTTAATAACCCTTTCCCAACCATTTCGAATAAAGTGTGAGAGGGATATTTTTCTAAAGAAGTGTGTTCGTTCGTCATTATTGTTGATTTTGTTTCCGCATGTATATGTGTATAGTTGTATATGTATTACGGCCATGCAACAAATATATTAGCACCACTTTTTAAAAAATCATCTTTTAAGCAGCTGAGATTCAGATAATTGGAAAATAAAGTGAAAAATTAAAAACAAATCATTTTTTAAAAATTCTATTAATTTGGATGGGTGCAATTTGCTATGCAATTGGTAATGGCCATGCATTTTCGTTTTCTTCGCTACCCCACCTACATAGAACTGATTTCGACAAAACAGACAGGAAATAAAATAAGAACAAATTTGTTTGAGCTGATTATAATGAAAACAAAATCGTAACCATCCCCGAAAAAATTCACAAAAATATATAAGGATGATCTTGACTCGGGTACTATAGGCAGCGATTTTTTAAAATACAAATCTGATTTTTTGTTTAATGGCATTTCGACCTTTGCAGGTTGTTTAATGCCAAAGCTATTCTCCTAGAAGAACAGTAGTGGTACTATTCAACCCATAGATGGAAAGACAAGGGGGTTCATACCTTTCCCAGGGGTATTTTCCCGAAAGTGAACGTAATAGCGCGACTTGAGTACGAACTCGCTTACTACGATTCCGCAGTCCATCGCTTTAACCATTACACTAGGAGGACACCGTCACTAAAAATCTGAAACCAAAATCAACCAAGTGGTATGGTATGATTCGCAAACTAAAACCCAATCTAGAAAAGAATTTCCCCAGGGTAATGTAGGAGCCTCCCCCAATCACCGGTAAGCCTAGCAATCGTCACTCTCTATTAACAACGGTAAATCACAGGACATCTCGTGATGGGTGGGAGAAACGTTCACACCCGAGAGTTATGGGATATTTGAATAGAGTTATTTGGTCGGGTATTAAACTGCAAGGGGTGCCCGTGGTATAATGGTTATCGTCGTAGGAAATGGACACAGTGACACGAGTTCAAATCCTGGACGAGGTTGATTGGATTTCACATTACACTAATACCCTTGGGAAAGGTATGAATCCAATTATTCTCCCTCCAGTTATGTATAAATAGTAGGACAGGCTGTTTCTTCAACCTTGGTGAGGCAACTAGTCTAGGAAAAAGAAAACTGAAATAAAACCTGTCAAACTCTACTTAAAAATTGACCTTGTGTCATGTCCAACCCGATCAGGGGGGTGGTAAATATGAATATTCAAAGATATAAGCTTATCTTATAGAACGTTTAGTCGAAGGAATAGACGGTGGATGAATACATCAAGCTACGTAGCCCATTTCTAGAGAAACTAGCAATGTAACTTGTGTACGTACTTTTAGGAAAATAGCAGTGTACCTTCAGTATGTATTTACCCAACCACTTCACCATGAGCAGGAGACGACAAATGGTCAGTTTTTAAGCCGAGTAAAACTAGTTGGAAATCAGGAACGATTTAATTTTCGGTACTAGTGACCCTCATTGAACAGTGAACAACGATCTAGAAATTCCTTGATTGACTACAAAATATCACTCCACATCTTGTTGATTTGAGACCGGTTTGGAGGGAAGTTAAGACACAGTATTAAAATGAATGGTATTATTCTGCGACCCCGTATCTGAATTCTTCCTTTTCCTGGTATGAGCTCGTCGTCATATCTTAATCTCGTAGTTGCCCCAGGTAACTATTGTCTACCCACCACCTTGCCGTAGCGCTGGTTGTAGGTCTATGATGTTTTTAGTCAATATTATATATGAAATTTGGTTAAGATATCACAGAGGAAATTTAAGAAATGCAGTTCTTTCAACCGAGTAGGCAAAATATACTTGTAAAATCCTGCAAAAAATCAGTTTAATCAGTCAATTTTAACAAATGACTATGTAAAAACAGAAAAATACCCCTCTCTAAAGAAAGAAAAAATAGCTTTTTCCTAACAGGTTCATCCGTTTAGCAAATAAGTAGTATCTTTAGTGTCAGGCTTGCTTTTTCCTTTTTTTACGGCATCAGTATTGAATAACTCATCGAAAATGTCAATGATGCATTATCTTCCTAAATTTCAAAGGGAGGAAAATAAAAGCAGTTTTTTTTTCTTTTTATTTTTTTTTAAATAACGCGACACGTTAACTTTACGCTTCAGTGCTTGTCATGCTGATAGGATGATTCAACATCTGCAGTGTCAGGAAGGATTTCTATCTTTCTGTATTCTTTTTTCGTTTTTCTTTTTTGTTGTTTAGTGGTGTTCCATTTAGATCTGAGATACGCAAGACTACTGTTAGATGTAGAACTGACAATGCCACATTCTTGGAGATTTGTCTTTTCTTAAGTTCCTGAAAGAATCTTGAGTTTAGGCTAGAGAATGCATACTTTAAAATTATCAGATTTGACATTTATTTTCTTTTCCATTACATGGTACAGATAAAGACTTGGCTTCCATGTTTAGGATCCGATTAGTCCCTTAACTTACTCGATTTTATTTAAAAAAAAAAAAAAGGAATTATATTGCTAATGTATTGTGTAAGAATTTGTACAGAATGAAATAAAATATATAAATCCTTAAGAGATTTTATATTCGGTTTGGTTGTCTATAAATAATACAAAGCGGGTAGTTTTCGTTATTAGTTCGAAAATAGCATTAACTAGTGTAAAAGGAAACGGTAGTTTAGCATTTCTTTGTTAGACATGCGCATTGAAAAGGCTTCAGTTGGAAGCTTACTGCGCCATGTTTCGTATTTGCAGTATTGTAACAAAAATACCGAAAAAGAATTGGTGGATAGCTGAATGACGTCCGACAACTAGTATCGTTGTTGACTTGGTCATACTACTAATTTTCTCTCAGACAGTTACAAGTATATGCAAATAAAAGAAGAGAGTTATATTGTAAGTACATAGCATATTGGATATCGAGTGTCATCGTTAAAATATCATGTGCTATAAATTGTTCAATGTTTTATGCTGCTCGGGAACAAATATTGCTTGCCTATTATAAATTGACAACATATTTTCTATGATAATCTAAGCTGACAGTAATTCAGAATATATATATATATATATATATATATATATATATATATATATATATGTATATGTATATATATATATATATATATATATATAGTTGAATGATGAATGCCTCGTGTGGTATAATTGTTAGCAAGTTAACTAGAAAATTTTCTCGAGTGAGTTCGAATCTCATTGGGTGCCCTGTTCATACGGCTTTCTGCCTCATGTAAGAAAAATCTTACTAAATTAATATATAGTAAGATGGTAGGCGCATCGAGTGATCTAATCGTTAGCTAGTAAAATCTTACTAAATTAATATATAGTAAGATGGTAGGCGCATCGAGTGATCTAATCGTTAGCAAGTAAAACTAGTAAAACTTCAAAAGAGTTCAAGTGTAAATGAGTGCTCTTTTCATAAGGCCTTGAGCCACATCTAAGCAAAAGCTTTGTAGATTACTTAAATTGTTTTAGGGATATGTTGTTTAAATAATGTCTAGCAGGGCAGAAAAATAGATTTTTACTGTAAATGGCATAGGCTTTGAAGACAATGTAGTTAGTACTGAGACGGCAAGTTGATTGATAAGGCATTTAATAAAGTAAGCAAGTAGATGAGAAGTTTGAAATATGTTAGGTTATTAATTAATAGAAGGTAGAATAAAATAAGGTAACATATATTTTAACAAGTAATTCAAAGTATTATTGCTGAAATAATATCTCTCACATCAAAGGATATATTTTCAAGTAATTATGAGGTGTGCTGAGTTACCAAACACACACAAATATATATATATATATATATATATATATCATACACAGACAGACTGTTTCGTTGTATCACAACACTTCAGTGTCGCTAGACCGACAAAACGCTTCAAGCTGGGATCGAAACCCGCCTAACTTTACGCCAGACTTAGTATCTTGCTTCTCAGCCATTTAGAAAACCTACATCAGATCGGGAATTATGACAGATTAAATATTAGCTTTTGTTTGTTTACATTTTATGCAATGCTCAGTTCGTTAGAAGAGATTTGCACTACGTGGGTGGAAACCGTTAATTCTTTCACCAGAGTGCTCAACCCCCGGGAGAGGAGCGTATATATTTTCATCCACCGACAGATTGTCTCGTTGTATCACAGTTCTTCAGTGTGGCTAGACTGGCAGGATGATTCAAGGTGGGATCAAAACCTATCTTACTTTACGCTATACTTAGTACCTAATTTCTCATCCACACACACACACACACACACACACACACACACACACACACACACACACACACAAAGACATATATATATATATATATATATATATAGTTTGAAAGCAGTATTATTTACCACCGTAAAAAACATTGACCTAATCCGTGATATCTAAACATCAGACGTACAAAAAGACAGACAGAAACACACACACACACACACACACACACACACACACACACACATATATATATATATATATAAAGACAGGCAGTGATGATGAGAGAAATGGGGACATTTAATTTCTTCCAATCTACTCTATTATATTTCTTTTCGAATTTTGACATTTTCCTTTTCCCTTTTTACACTCTCTTTCAATTTTTCTCTTTGTCTTTTTACAATTGATATTCTTACGATACCTTTTGCTCCGCTTACTTAGAAGCTTAGTTTTAATATTTTTATATAAATCATGTAGGAAATAAAGGAATTAAGAAAAAATTAAATTGAATTGAAATGATTATTAAAATATGCAGAAATTCCTGGAGGCCTCTGACAATAATACACACGCGCAAAGAAAAAGGACCGTCCCGACAAAAGGTGGAAACTGATTCTTTTTAGCAGTGACCGGCGGAGTGACATCTAAATCTCCCTTGGCGCTTGTGGAAGGCCACATGGCCGCTCTAAAGCGCCACGTTGTCTAACCTTTTCGTAGTAGCAGCTTTCTCGGTTAACAGTATGCCAAAATATAAAAAGTATCAAAATGCACCTAACGAACTAAAACACTGGACTTGGATAAACTCCCAAAAGCGAATAACACGTCCTTAAAGCTTTATCATATTTACCCACCCCTCCGCTCGGCAGGATATAACACAAGGTCATTTTTATCATCATCATCATCATGTCGCGCCGCCTGCGCGGATATCCCTGACCGTCTCTCGCCATTTCTCCCAATCATTCATCGCCTCCGGCAGGTCTTCAGGATTACAACCCGTGTCCTCACATAGCTGCTGTATGTAAGTTCGTGCTGGTCGTCCCACTCTTGCACATCCATGAGTGGGGGTCCACAGGAGTACATCGCTTATGAGCTCGTCCTTGCTTCTCCAGCAGTGTCCTGCGTGTCTGGTTCGTCGAACTTGTATAGTTTTTGTGATGGGGGGCAAGTGTCCGTATAGTTGGAGTCTTGTGGGGTGTTGTCGCCAGGACTTGTTTAATACTGCTCTCAACATTCTTGTGTAATTTCCGTCCAGCCTCCTCTCCAGCCGCTTCGTAAGCGTCCATGTGGTGCATCCATATAGCAGTATCGACACAACCGCTGCCTGGAAGAAACTGCGTTTCATTTTATCTGTTAGGTCCGACTTCCATATGATCGAGAGCCTATCGATAGCTGTCCATGCCTTCGTCAGTCGTGTGTCGATGTCCTTCTCGGTTGATGAGACGCTGCTTCCTAGGTAGGTGAATTTGTCGACTAGTTTCAGAGAGGCTCCGACTAGTGTGGCAATGTTGCCTGTTTGTTTGTAACACATATATTCGGTTTTGTTAGCATTGACATGTAGGCCAATGCCAGCTGCAGCTCGTTCCAGACTATGTAGTAGTGTCTCTGCTTGATTAGGCGTATTCGCTAGTAACGCCAAGTCATCAGCGTAGTCGGCGTCCGTGATTGTTTTTGCGGGGTACCTTTTGCTTCTTCTCTTAGTCAGCTCAAAGCCATTTTCTCTGATTTTGTCGATCGAGGTCCTAAGCACATAGTCTAGACAGATGATAAAGAGGTACGGGGCTAGTGTGTCTCCTTGTAGTACTCCTGCAACAATGTCGAAGTATTCCGTGTCTCCATCTGGTGAACGTACTTTTACTTTGGTGTTTCTGTAGAGAATCATTATCGCTGCTACGGTTTCTTTTGGTAGGCCGTAAGCTAGTAGGATTTGCTCCATCTTCCCTCTGTGTATGGAGTCGAAGGCCTTGGTAAAGTCGACAAATAGTAATGTCGCCTGTAAGTTTTTTGCCTGAACGCCTTCCAGGATTCTACGGATGGTCAGTATTTGTGAGGTTGTGGATCTATTTCTCCGGAAGCCATTTTGGTTTTTCCTAAAGATGTTTTCCATTTTGGGTTCTATGCGGTTTCGTAGTAGGGCATTGTAGATTTTGGCTGCTATGGATGTAAGTGTTATCCCTCGGTAGTTCTTGGCTAGTCCGAGGTCGCCTTTTTTAGGGAATGGAAGGATGCATCCCTTCGTCCATCGTTCTATCCTATTTTGACTATAGACTGCGTTGCATTGCCGGAGCAGTATATCGTCGAATTGTCTCGACTTCCACACTTCTGGGGGGATCTCGTCTAGCCCCGCCGCTTTCTTATTTTTAATTCTTCTGAGAACCGTGTCGAGTTCTTCTTTGGTGAAAGGACCTAGTTTTACGTCTAATTGCTTACTAATAATTCTGGTGATCGGTTCATCCGTTATTTCCGGTGGGTTTCCTAGTAGATTTTTGAAATGCTGTTCCCACAGTTTTATTCTTTCTTGTTGGCTTGCAGCTTTCAATTTTGCTTTGGCTGTGCTCTTCCTTCCACTTACTTCGTTTATTGTTTGCCAGGCTATCCTGGATTGCCTATCTTCCACCGAGTCTCTAATCTTATCTATCTGATTTTGTACGTATTCTGCCTGTTCTTTTAGGTATATTCCTGTTAATTGATGTTGCGCCTTTTCTAGTTCTCGTGCATTTGTATTTGTTGGGTTCTGTTGATAGTTTTTGGAGGCCGTCTTCACAAGTGCACGTTTTTCTCTAGCCGCTAGCGTTTCCCAAGGGACTCTATATTTAGTTCTAGGTTTTGTTGGAATACACTTTTCTGCCGCCTCCAGGTGTGCTTCTACAAAATTTTCATATTCGTCATTTGGGGTGCCTATTTCTACCTTCTCTTGTAGTGCTTCGAATCTGTTTCTTAATTCTAATGCATATTTATCTCTAATATCTCTGTTGTTGAGTAGGGCCCAGTCATAGTGCTTGGTCGTCGCTTTACGTGTGGCGTTTTTTCTTAGGCTTAGTCGTACTTTGGCCGTAACTATTCGATGATCGGAGGACACACCCTCGAAGGAGGAGTATGCCTCGCAATTCATCGCACTGTTTTTCCATTTCCTGTTTATAAGGACGTAGTCTATCTGTGCTTTACTCTTATTCGCGTATGTGTAGGTCCATAATTTCCCCTCCCTTTTTTGAAAGTTTGTATTGAGGCAGGTTAATCTATTTTCTATCATGAAATCTATTAAATGCTGTCCATTCCTGTTAGTCGCGTAGTGTAGGCTGTATTTGTTGTGTCTGTTTTTCCCGATTTGTGCATTCATATCTCCGCCAATGACTAGCAGGTTGTGTTTCGGAATGCTACGTACTAGGGAGGATAGATCTTCGTAGAAGGTGGCTATTTCGTTTTCTTCGCTAACATTGGTAGGGCTGTAGCAGGAGATAATTGTTGCTTTGGGGTTGCCATTAAACGTTGCGGCCATCATCCTAGGTTGTATTCTCTCAATGCTGTTCAGTGTTTTTAACGCTCTCGGTCCTAGAAGTATTCCCACCCCTCATACCGATGCATTGACAGAGTTTTTCCATGCCGATACAGTCACCAGCATCCATCCATTTCCAGTTTCGTGATACTTGATATCTTCGGTGTGCGTGTATCGATGCTCTTGTATGCAAATTATATCTATCTTATGTTCTACGGCTGATGCAGTTAGCTCTGATAGTTGACCTATTCTATTTAGGGTTCTCACGTTAAATGTCGCTATTTGTATTGTTTGTTTGCATTTTAGTAGTTTTTGTTTGTGTTTGAGCTCTGTAGCTGATTTTTCGAACACCGAGGCCAGGGCTCCAACCTCAGCAGGACGCGCCCCTTTTTTACCCGCGCGAAGAGCGATGCGGTTTATGGATCTGGTTTGAGTACTAGTCATGGTTATCTTTCGATGGCTGTTTTTGTTCTCATCTATAGAAGCCACTCTTATAGATGAGCAGCAGTAGTTCCCCGATCGAACTAACAGGTTTGAATTCAGAGTTTTCCTTCTCCTAGACTAGATGCCTCACCAAGGCTGAAGAATTCATTCTGTCCTACTATTTACCCATAGCTGGAGGGAGAATAATTGGATTCATACCTTTCCCAGGGGTATTAGTGCTATGTGAAATGCAATCAGCCTCGTTAAGGATTTGAACTCTTGTCGCCATGGGCATTTCCTGCGACGATAACCATTACACCACGATAAAGCTTTATATACCGAATACGTTGTTAAAGCTTCAAATACAGAATAAGGACACATATATACCCAAGAAACGACTAACGCAATTTAATCACCTTGACTAGGGGATTCAACCATTTCAATTTTATTCAGGGAGAATTTCATCACCAATTGAATGGTTGTTGAACCCAGAAAGAAAGAAAAAATTATAAAAATATGTCTTGGTCTCCTATCTGTTTCTATCTTCTTCCAAATAATTTTTTTACGGGCTTCTTATCCAAGAAGTTAAACTAACAAAACAAAAATGGGATAAGAATAGAATAACCCGGAAGAGGGTTAGATAGCAAACGGTAACACAGCTTACCCTAGGACCCCATAATCTCACACACACACACACACACACACACATATATATATATATATATATATATATGTCAGATACACTTCACTTCATATATATATATATATATATATATATATATATATATATATGAAGTGAAGTGTATCTGACAGATTGGATGTAGAAAAAGATGAAAATGGTAGAAAGAAATATGGTTGGTGGATTCGTTATTGTGTCGACGTGTTTCCACTTTGATACAAAAGTATTCAATCAAAATTATTTTTGTGTGTGAAATAATGATAACAGATAATATTTTGAGTTGGAAGTCTTTATTACGGGTTGTAGTTGTTGCTATGTATATGTTGTAGGATTCAGTTTTTATATATAACAACATCTACAAGCCGTGATGAATACTTCTAACTGTTATATTGATTTGTAATAGATATTTTTGGATTTAGACAAAATGCATTGGCCCAATAGAGGAACCATCAACAATACATCTTTCTTCCATTTTTATATTTTTCTGCATACAATCTGTCAGATACATTTCACTTATTCTCATATATATATATATATATATATATATATATATATATATATATATATATATACAAATTGGCATAATCAAGGATCCATCAAACATATATCTTTCTTCCGTTTTACATTTTTTTAACTTACACACACACAAACATATATACATATCTATATATAAAAAGGATTTTCTTTTTTTTATTTTATCGGCCTAACTTAAAAGCTGGAGAAAAATAGGTGTTAATTTTTATATGTAATATTGAAAATTTCGATAAAAATAGATATGGAAAATAGTTTAATACATCTTTGGTACTTATCCAACCTCCTATCGGGCCGGATTCGACCAAAGTTCATTTTATAGTACGTGTGTGAGCAATGAAATGCATGATCCCCTTGGTATTCAACAATTTTGGACCGCATCGTGTGCCAAAGGATGAACTCAGCTCTACCCAGCTGGTATTTCCTTGGGAGACGATTCCCCAGGGACAGGCAAAATATACGTACACGTTTGACAAGTGAGAATACCCCATGAAACTGGCAATTACACAAATAAATAGTGTATGAAATCCTTTTTTATTTGTGTTCGTCGACAGTTTTATAGAGATTTTAAGATCTCTCTCTCTCTCTCTCTCTCTCTCTCTCTCTCTCTCTCTCTCTTTATATATATATATATATAATCATATATAATTCCATTAATCGATCGATATATATATGTGTGTGTGTGTGTGTGTGCGTGCGTGTGCTTGTAATTCTGATGTATAGCCACATACACATACGTGGATGTCTTCAATGAGTTTCCAGACTTTTTTGTGCGGGCATTTAAAATTGTCTTAGACTCTTGAAAATTCAGTATGTTATTGCTATACATCTTATGAGATGACTGACCAATTTTTATGATTTCAGGTTTAAATGAACAGCTACAACAGAAATTCCAATAAACCCTACTAAAGACTGATTGTCACAGCTGGTGAATTTCAAAAATGCAATCTGACACTTTAGAAGAACGATATGCAATAAAATTCTGTTTTAAACTTGGAAAAAATGTCACAGAAATATATGGAATGCTTCAGACTGCTTTTCGACCATCTAGCATGAATCAGTCTTTGAGTGACATAAAAGATTCAAGAAGGGCAGGGTGTCTTTGATGGATGATGAGAGGTGTGGGAGGAGTAAGGAAGTCAATACACCGGAGTTGTTAGTTAGGGTTAGGGTTACTATGTTGAGGTTTTAAGGGAGTTCAGGTAGATATTCCGTCGGAAGAGGCCAGCACTCTTCAAATTGGCTCAGTGGCATTTCTACCTGGAGAATACACTAGTCCATAACTCCATCCTTGTCACAGACTATTTGAGCAAGATGGGCATGAAGACAGTTGCACTCCCTCTCTATATTCCAGACCATGCTTCCTGTGACTTTTGGTTATTTCCTAAGCTCAGAGGCTGTCGTTATGAGACAATTGAACAAATGAAAGAGGCTCTGACGAAGGTCATTGACACGCTCACACAAGAGGACTTCCATGAGGTGCCAACGCTTACAACCCCTTGCAAGCTCATCTGAGACGCCTCTGGTCGGCTGCGTGTCCCTCGCTTGACTTCGATTCTCTTTACTGTAAATCTCACTGCGTGGTTGTCATCCTGTGATCTCCTTCCAGTTACACACCTGTTTGATCTGAAACCCCTGTTCGTGCTCTCCTGTTTTCTAATCAAAATTTGACCGCTTGCAAAGCACACGTGGTCACTAGGAACGAACCAAAAATCCATAGCATATATTATGTAACAATTCCCCAACTCCTCCGCACAAGCAGGGTGTTCCACAAGATAATTTTCTAATAGAGTTTAATTGGTTTGAATTCAGAGTTTTCCTTCTCCTAGCCCAGTTGTCATATAAAGGTTAAAGAGCACACTTTTCCCTACTATTTAGCCGCAACTTGATTGAGAATATTGATGCATATCTTTCCAAAGGTTATTATCTCTGCAAAATGTAAACAGTGTCATAAGGTTTGAACACTGGTCACAGTGTCCATTTCTCATGATAAACATGTGTGTGTGTGTGTGTGTGTGTGTGATAGTAGAATTGTATAACTGTCATTATGCTCCTTACTTTTTCCCCGTCCATCGCAGATCACTCCTTCAAAACAATTAAGAATGATTATATCCAAATCATAAGTTCAAACGAAAAACATACCTGTTGTTAGCCCGTATGCCAAATTTGTCGAAAAATATTTTTAATGAGGGGGATTTTTAAATGTTAAAAGTTATATTAATAGTCTCTTATCAAGCATAAACTGGTATTCCAACTAGTAAATACACATGCACTCACACACGCGAACGCACACATATGTACACATACGTGTGTATATGTTTTGCCAACCCCTACGCCACGAAGAGTATATGACACGTGCACAACTTTTTTAAGCAGTGTAAAGCTGGTTTAAATTCAGATTTCCTTCTCCTACACTGGTTGCCTTTCAGGGGTCTAATAAGTATATTAAGCTGTAAACTTCCACATGATATAATCAGATAAAAAATGACGGAAAATGTAATATAATTCTGTTAAACTTAACACTTAACATTTATACAATTCTAATATATCGCGTTATAGTTAGATTGCATTAACGATTTGTTTAAATTGAAGAGATATAAATCAGGGGCGGTAATTAACAGGATTATTTCTCTTTCATAGAGAAAAATGGAGTTTGATGAATGAGGTATGGGTGATGTAAGCAGTAAAATGTACTGTAATTTTATGTATTTACTCAAACTCATTGCAACGAAAAACATGTGACAATAGATCAATTTGTAAGCGGATTACAATTGAATTTTCATTGTCTTAGACTGGTTGCCTTTCTAAAGCTTCGGAACCCAGTCTGTTCAACGATCTACTCATAGCTTGAGGAAGTAAAACTCGATTCATGTTTTTCCCAAACGCATCAATTCGAAATTAAACTCAGTCTAGTCCAGGGTTTGAACTCAAATTGCTAATTCCATTTTGTGAGATGATCATATTTACCAACCCCTCCGCTCGGGCAGGATATGACACCGGTCAATTTTTAAGCGGAGTTCAACAGGTTTGAATTCAGAGTTTTCCTTCTCCTAGACTAGTTGCCTCACCAAGGCTGAAGAACCTAGTCTGCCCTACTATTTACCCATAACTGGAGGGGGAATAATTGGATTCATACCTTTCCCAAGGGTATTAGTGCTATGTGAAATGCAATCAGTCAGTATCCTGCGACGATAACCATTACACCACGGGCACCTCCATTTTGTGAGAGGATAATCATTAAGCTATGTGTGTACATATCCTCCCCGAAAAAATAAAGGAGTTAAGGAAAAGAAGGCAAAAATAGGAGACGTGATTAATAGGGACCAATAAATTTCAAAATGAACGTTGTGTGAAATAACATAGGGAAACAGAAAGGAATATAGTAAAGTTGGCTACTATAGTAGAGGGCAACTAGAAGGTTCCCTTTTCTATAGCTTCTACACCGAGGTGTAGGTGAGGGCGATACTACTTTTCCTGGATTGCACCACTTTACCCTTGATACATACCTTATATTGCTGAGTATTAAACAAGGTGTTAAGTACCATTTTTAAAGTCTTTAGTATGACGCGACTTGAGATTGAACGCAGGTCTCCCGGACCATTGGCGAATACTGTACCCACTTGCCCATTGAGCTGGTAATATAACCAAGCACATATATCTAAATGCGAAACGGGTTTACCTTCTTTTATCTCGCAAGGACAGGTTGTTGCGTCGTCAGATACACGAATATGGCCATGTGCGAAATGGGTGAAATGGACTTCAAATGTTGATTACGATAGAACATATAAAGAACATAGGAATCTCGGAATTCGAAAACACGTAACGGCTTCTTGTTCAGGTACGAAACCTTTTTATTAACTTTGAGTTAAAGGTTTCGACGTAAGGAGGAGAGACACAATCTTCTATGCTGTCTTATTCATTTGGCCCCCATCTCGGGCGGCCCCCATAGGGCGCACGTTCGCCTTGCGCCTGCGAGCTCCAAAAGTCGATCCTTCTCGTTTGGCGTGTAGTACCCGACTCCTATTTTCTTCAAATTCTCACACAAACCTCCGCGCGCTTCCGGTGCGTGACGTCACCCGCACCCTGTCACCCAGTATCGTCTCGGACTATTATGACATCTGAGTGACACCTCCATCCGCCCGCGCGCACCCGCGTTAAGACCTGCTTCAATGTTACACCCAACCAACCCATGTGCTGAGCCGAAAGGTTCTCAGCCTAACTAAACTCAAAGTCATGAACCGAAATCCCTCGGCTATTTTATAACACGGTGTTTTATCCCTACTTGACTGTTATTGTCTTTAGTTTTCTCTTACATTCTATTCTATTTTTTAAATCCCCTTTACAATGTAATTTCTATTGAGAAATACTATCTTTTCTTCCTGACACAGGGAAGCAAATCTGACCCTCTTACTTTCGTGAGCATCTATGGACACTATGATAAAGAAAGTATTTTTCTTTTCAGCTGAAGGTCGTTTTCTAGAAACTGTTGATGAACGTCTCCAGTGGATAGAAAACCGATCAACTAGTAAACTTGATGCTGTACTGTCTAACCTTAGGATTGTTCAAGTGCTTGGCTTGAAACCAGAATGAACATATCTTTTTTCGCTTCCTACCAGCTGCAGGCAGAGCACCATCAATAAATAACCGCAGCAGAAGACATTTAAAAAAAAATTTCTGAAGTCTTGCAAAAATACCTTTCCATCCCATGTAAAAACTTAATCTAAAATGTGCATTTTACAAGTATTTACAAGTTCATAAAGGCAACCACTTTCGAGGTACAGAGATTTAAGCACTTAGGGGTACATGACGCATGTAGATGTTAGTGGGCCATCAGAAAGGCAGGTGGTGTAAGTAATCATAAGTTTTTGCACCAAACTAAATATATCTTGGTGTATTCTAAGATGGAGAAAAATAGAATGGGTACTGGGGTAGGTTTAGTAGTTGACAGTTAAAGATAGACAAACTGAGAGAGAGAGAAAGAGGGGGGAGAGAGACTGTGTATGTGTGTATGTTATAAGTGGCTGAGATAAAGAGGAGACGACGCAGGAAGAGATAGATAGATAGATAGAGAGAGAGAGAGAGAGAGAGAGAGAGAGAGTGAGAGAGTGAGAGAGAAGGGAATAAAAAGGTGTATTAAAAGTGGCGAAATAAGAAAGATAATTAGAGAAATAAAAATAAGAGAAGAGAGGGTTGGACGAAGGTAAAAAGACAAGAGGATGAGATAAGGAGATATAAATAACATATAGAGACGTAACAGTAGGAGGCTACTGAGACGGAGAGGAGACGATAAGAAATTGAATTAGAAAAGTAAAAATGAGATTGACATGCCGACGAAGAGGGGTAAAAAGACAGACAGAGACAAAGAAAGAAAGAAAGAAAGAAAGAAAGAAAGAAGAGATAATGAAACGTGGCAGAAAGGGGAAATCAGAGGTTGGTACTAAGTGAGGAATTTATAGATATAGATAGAAAAAAAAATTATCGAAAAGTAGGAGGAAATTGCTGATGGAGACAGAGATGGAAATATAAGAAATTGAATTAGAAAGGAGATAGAGACATACAGACAGACAGACAGGGACAGATGCAGAAAGAAAGATAGAAGCTAGTAGGTATCGTGATAGAAATGGAAAATTATTGCCTAAAGAGTATGGAAATAAGAGATATTGATAGAAAGAATAAAAGAGATAAATAAAAAAATATTGATAGAGACGGTGGAAGACGACAGGAATGAAAGTCTCTTTTGGTGAAGTATATTGATCGCGAAAACAAAAACGGAAGACGACCCGTTAGACATGATGAAATATCATGCTTCCATGACCCTTGATCAACGGTCTACGATCAACCAAAACAAGGCTGAAGGAAGGAAAAGGTCTGAATATTTCATCTTCCATCATGAATCAATTTCACAATATCAGATCTGTTTCATTATTTTAAAATCCATTTCCTTTCTCTCTGGTGTCCATGGACGGTTCGGTAATTTGCAAGGTCTGGCTTCTGGACATTTTGTGGTAAATTTATTTACGGTCTCCCCTAATACCGTCATTTCTCTATTTCCATCTTTATTTTGTTTGCTTATATACATCTTTTCTTTTTATATAAATTTCGTATGTGTTATTCGTTCATCTCTTTGCTTATTAGTGTTTTTTTATACATTGCATTTCTGGTATAATTTTTTTTTTTTATTTCCTTCTGAATAAATTTAACCCTTCATATCTACGTTCTTTCCGTAAACTATGGAGTCTATTTCCAAAAGTTGTTCCGAAGATTAACCTAATTCTGCTTGTTGCTTCAGTTGTTATCATAATCTTTTAGCTGATCTACCCGAAGGCTTTTTTAAACCTCCAGTTTGGCTTTCATATAAAGATGATACCTTTTTCTTTTGGCTCCCAGAGTAAGTACATTTCTGTTGGAAGACTTGTCAGCTAGGATTAGAATATGCCGACTGCATCTTCTACAGAGGGGTAAGACGGCTCAAGCGCAAAAAAGAAGTGTTCTGATTATCACTCTTGATAGCTTATAGGAGTGAGGTTCCAATTTCTCGGACTCTGATGTATGTGGAGTGATCCTTCATTGCCATAAGGTTCACGCTGACCTGAGGTAATAGTACCAGTTAAGGACCCATCAATGGGTCAAATACTTCTTTTTCTAAATTATACGCATTACATAAGAATAAATAATATTCTATGATTGTTTATAAAGAATTGTTATTGTTTGAAACCATATAACCGTGCAAAGAAAAATATTTAAAAAAACATTAAAAAAACTGTTACTTTAAATAAATGTGTATAAATTAGTAATATAAGATAGAATTACTTGAAACTATCATCATCTCATCATCATCATCTTGTCTTGCCATCAGCAGGGGTATCCCTGACCCTCTCTCGCCACTCCTCCCTATCGCTCATCGCGTCCGGCAGGTCTTCAGGGCTATATACCGTATCCTTACTGAGCTGCTCTATGGAGGTTCGAGCTGGTCACCCTGCTTTTTCTCGGCCATGTGAAGGGGTCCATAGGAGTACATCACTTATGAGCTCATCCCTACTTCTCAAACAGTGTCCTGCATGCCTGCTTCGTCAAACTTTGATAGTTTTCGTGATGGGTAGTAAATGGCCCTATAGCTGCTGCTTTGTGGGGCACTTCATATTATATAAATGCGTGCAAGCAGATAGTTATAGACAAATGAAAAGGTGCAATGGAACGTTGAGAAAATAAATATCTATGATTGTCTTCAAACATTTAAGCATGAGTCAAATTACAGTATAAAATAACCCATAAATTGTTGATAAAAAAATGAACTAAAACATTTCTGTTGCATTATGTGAACATGTAAGGACCATCGTCATATTTCATAACCGAAAAACAATATTATATAAAATATTGGTCTTTAAATGATGAAATAACATAATTCCATGTACGTTACTAGAAACGAGTGGTATTTCATAAAATTGTAACATCGGAAAATTTGTGAATATAGAAATTCAAGACAGAGTAAACCTTCGCTAATGAATCAATTAAAAGAAATATTTGTTTGCGTTTTATGGCATGTCAACCATTGTAGGTTATTTAATGCCAAATCATGTTTACACATGTATATTAAAAAGAATTTATAAACACATTTTGCTCATAAAATTCTTAAATGATCCCAAGCACATTTTTTGCACATAGTATTTCAAGTCACGTATCAAGGGTAAAACAAAGCAATCCAGGGAAAGGAGTTGTGCCGTTCCCTACACCTTGGTGCAGTAGCTATAGAAAAGGTAGCCTTTTGCCCAACATATATATATATATAAATATATATAACCATCCAAGCTACCAACTAATCTTTAATGACCTCGTGTAACTGTAATATTTTACACTTTTTGTCCTTTTTGTTACCCTTCTTTTTATACCTTCCTCTATCTATCTTATACACAAATTTATTGACATAATATTGCATAGCCGTAATACATACACAACTATACACATATACATACGGAAACAAAATCAACATGACGGATCTGATGGCGAGTCTCCAGTCCTGGAGCTTTGAGGAAAGAAGAGGAATCCTTCATTGTCGTTACTCCAAGGTTCATTCAAACCCCTAGTAATAGTGTTTGTCAGCGTCCCATCTATTAGTCAAATAGATGTTTAACCATTTAACTGTTTGCAAAATATGATCAATATTAAATGGA
Source organism: Sepioteuthis lessoniana (assembly GCA_963585895.1). NCBI lineage: Eukaryota > Metazoa > Mollusca > Cephalopoda > Myopsida > Loliginidae > Sepioteuthis > Sepioteuthis lessoniana. The sequence continues at coordinate 84,371,243 of OY757927.1, forward strand.
ATTATTAGTAGTAGATGGTAATACATGAAATTATTTAACTGATGGCAAATACAACTATTTATGTTAGATATTAACATCATGTCGTGCTGCTAGCACGGATTTCCCTGACCCTCTCTATTGTCTATCACTCCCAGCAGGTTTTCCAGGTTATATCCTGTATCATCACAGAACTGCTGTAGATAGGTTCCAGCAGGTTTTCCAACCTTTGCTCGTCCATGTATGAAGGTCCACAGGAGTACATCATTAATGAGTTCGTCTTTACCTCTCCAGCAGTGTCCTGCATGTTTTTTAGTCTAATTTGGGTGGTTTTTGTGATGGGGATAAGTGGCTGTACAACTGTTGTTTTGTTGGTTGTTGCTTCCAGGACCTGTTCATTACAGCTCTTAACCTTCTTGAGTAATTACCGTTAACCTTTTACTCCTTATCCTTAGCGTCCACGTAGTACATGCATATAGCAGTATTGATATTGCGGGAGGTGCCCGTGTTGTAATGGTTATCGTCGCAGGAAATGGACACGGTGACTCGAGTTCAAACCCTGGACGAGACTGATTACATTTCACATTGCACGAATACCCTTGGGAAAGGTATGAATCCTATTATTCTCCCTCCAGCTATGGTTAAATAGTAGGGCAGACTTGGTTCTTCAGCCTTGGTGAGGCAACTAGTCTAGGAGAAGGAAAACTGAATTCAAACCTGTTAAACTACGCTTAAAAAATTGACCTTGTGTCATATCCTGCCCGAGCGGAGGGGTTGGTAAATATGATAGAGCTGTATTGATACGACCGCTGCTTGGAATAAACTGCGTTTTATTTTATAGGACAGGTCTGACTTCTATATTACCGATCGCCTATCTAAAGCTCTCTATGCCTTTGCTAGATGCGTGATGATGTCATTTTCGATTAATGAGACGCTGCTTCCTAGTTAGATGAACATGTCTACTAATTTCAGAGGACAACCATATAGTGTAGAGATGTCTCCTCTCTGAGCAAAACACATGTATTCCATTTTGTCTGCGTTGACATGGAGGCCTGAGCCACCTGCTGCTCGTTCCAGACGATTCAACAGGGATGTGGCTTGGGTGAATGTATTTGCAAGAAGCGCTATGTCATCGGCGTAGTCTACGTCCGTAATAGTTTTTGTGGGGTATTTTCTGCTCCTTTTTTGCCAGCCTGAAGCCGTTTTCTTTCATTAAACCAATAGGCGTTTCAAGCTTGTTGTGTAATATTATAGCCGTGGGATTTTGTTTTATATATCTTGCCTTTCGGTTTAGTTAGGCTGAGAACCTTTCGCTTAGCGCATGGGTTAGTTAGGTGCAAATATGAGCGCAGGTGTTCATGTGCACGCGGAGTGGACGTGTCATTCAGAGATGTCACAATAGAAACCCCTGATAGAAAATGTGACCGCAGGATGTGAGTGACGTCACGCACCGGAAGCGTGGGCTGAGATTTTAGAAAAGTCATTTTGTTGAGATCCTGGTTCGGAAGAAGACGGTTGACTTTCGGGGCCGCACATGTTGGGGGGGGGGGGAAGACGGAAAAGTCAGATAGAAAGATTGTATGTCTCTCCTTATATCGAAAAAACTTTTAACTCAAAGGTAATAAAAAGTTTCGTACCTGAACTAAGAAGTCGTAAGTGTTTTTCGTGTTTCGGGATTCCTATGTTATCTCTATGTTCGTTATGAATATTCTATGTACATTTCCCATATCCATATTCATGTAACATGGGTATGTTACAGTTGTCTATGCAGATAATAAGCTGGTATGGGGCTTATGTATCTCCTTGTAGCATACCTGCTAGAATTTTGAAGTAGGCTGTGTCTTCATCTGGTGTGTGAACTTATACTCTCGTGTTTTTATATAGCATCATTATCGCTGCGACAGTTTCTTAGGAGAGACCGTAGCGGAGAAGTATTAGCTCAATCTTCCCTCTGTGTATGGAGTTAAATGTCTTGTAGAAATCTACCAATAATGTTGCCACGAGATTTTTTGCGTGAACGCATTCTAGAATTCGACGTTTAGTCAAAATTTGTGATAGCGTGGATCGATTTTTCCGAAAGTCATTTTGGTTCTTCTTTTCTCAATTTTAGGTTTTATTCGACTGCGAAGCAGAGCATTGTTGATATTGGCTGTTATGGAAGCAAGGGTTATACCTTGTAAGTTCTTGGGGAAAGGGCATGTAGCCATTTGTCCATGAGTCTATTGTTTTCTGGTTATATACGGCATTGCAGCATCGTAGCAGCATGTTGACACATTTCCTTGTCTTCTCTACTTCTGGGTGAAGTTTTCTCGTTCTTCTGCAGTGCTCAATGCACACAAAACGGAATATATTTGCTATAATTAAACAGGTGACATCTCCACACTAGACGGAAACCCTCTTAAACTAGTAGACAAATTCACTTACCTAGGAAGCCGCGTCGCATCAACCGAAAAGGACATTGAGATGCAGTTAAAGAAGGCATGGACAGCTATCAATAGGCTATCGATCATGTGGAAGTCAGAACTAACCGATAAAATGAAACACAGTTTCTTCCAGGCAGCTGTCGTATCGATACTGCTGTATGGATGCACTACATGGACGCTAACAAAACGGCTGGAAAAGAAGCTAGACGGCAATTACTCAAGAATGCTGCGAGCAATCTTGAACAAGTCCTGGCGGCAACACCCCACAAGACACCAACTATACGCCCACTTGCTCCTATCACGAAAACTATCCAAGTTAGACGAGCCAGACATGCAGGACACTGCTGGAGAAGCAGGGACGAGCTCATAAGTGATGTACTCCTATGGACCCCCACATATGGCCGGGCAAAAGCAGGACGACCAGCGCGAACATATATTCAGCAGCTATGTGAGGATACGGGATGTAACCCTGAATACCTTCCAGAGGCGATGAACGATAGGGAAAAGTGGCGAGAGAGGGTCAGGGATATCCGTGCCTGTGGTACGACATGATGATGATGAATGGCGAACAATTCCGATATTTCAAAGAATTGGTAATTTTCCTTCTTCCCAAGCATTCCAATTTTTTTCTGATTTGGCAGTTCTATTCCTTCCGTTGTTTCTCTTCTCCGACCTTTCATTACGAGTGTGGCAAATTTTTCAGTGCAAAATTCCATTCCTATAACCTTGCTGTATATTCTTATTGTTTGTATCAGGGTCTGTTTTTTCTTTCTTTTTACTTAATAGATTCATATCATACATGTAAATAAAATAATCAATCGTTTCCAGTGATTTTGTAAATTTGTTGTCCTTTCATGACTTTCTAAGTTTCTGATTGAAGGGATATTGCCATAAAAATGTTGCCCGAATGAATTTCCCTGAAAGATGTCTCCTTGGATTTTTCCCTCAGCTAGGATTTGCTCTGCTATTGATTCCACTTTCCAGTTTTCATGGTAGTCATGGTGAATTTTATGATTTTGTTAGATATATTGTACATTTTCAGACAATCTATTGTCCAAGTTTGTTGGAACATGTAGGTATCTTTGTAGTCAATCTATACCATGGTTACATTTTCCGCCTTCTTTTGAACTAGATGAGGGGAGGTAATATCTCAATAGCTGGTCAATTGATCTTCTAGTTTCCACCCAGAATCCTTCGTTCTTCCGGAAATAAACAAGTTTCATTTTTATTTATTTGTTTTATTTTCATTTAGTTGTTTTATTTTCGATTTTCATGATTTTTTATTTTTTTATGTGTTAATCTTCAGAGACGTTGGTTCTAATTCAGCTTAGAGGGAATTAGTTTTAATGCCTAGATTTTGATATGAGTTCTGATAATTTTCTATACCTGATACTGAACGCTCTATACTGAGAAAAATAGCATACTCCCTACATATTTTGAGCCCCAACGTTACATAAATGTCGAAATGAACGGACATTTTTTTGGTCGAGTCCAGAAAACGGTATATTTTAAAACTAATAAAGAAAGTGATGATTTTTATTACATACTCATCTATTTATCCAATTATTCTTTGTATCATATTACTTAGAAAAATAGAATTATACATGAATTTTAGTCACGTATACATATTTTAGTTATGTACAAATGAATTTTAGTTATTTATACATATTTTAGTTATGTACAAATCTACGATTAATAATTGTTTATCTACAATATTAAAATGATATATACATTGATTTATTTGAAAAGAAATGGGACTTGAATTAGCATATCTTATGAAAATAAATGATATGTTTAACTAAAAATTAAATTTGGTACAAGATACTGAGTTTTATATATTTATTTATTCATCTATTTTCTTATTTATTTATAATTTTATATTTTTAAACCGAGGTAGTTAGATTTTGTACGTAGCGACATGCTTTTTCTTTTGATCTTTTAAATTGGCGCATAATTTATTTCGTAACAGTTACAGTACACGTCTTTACAGTAAATTAGACTATGAAATTAAGTGACGCTAAATTTATTCATTGACTCATCTTAATTTCATTCAATTTCATTTTCATTGACAGATAACCTATGACTTTTTATATATTAATTTAAACATATTTTTCTTATACTTGACATTGACGTTATTTTTTTTTTCTTTTTCAAGTTATTTTACTTGAAGTATCTAAACTCTTAACCTTCATTTCTACCGGATTTTTTCGCATTATATATATATATATATATATATATATATATATATATATATATATATTCAATAGGAATAATAGTGGTGGTGGTAAAGTTAACATTAGTAATAATAATAAATCGCAAGAAAAAGTCAACCGCCTAATGTCCATAAACGATATCAAACTTTTTGGCAAAAATGAATAAGAATTTGAAACAATAATACAGGGAGTGAGAATATATAAGATATAGGGGTGGGATTTGGTATAAAACATGTGCCATACAAATAATGAAAAGCTGTAAACGACAAATGACCGAATGTATAGAACTACCAAATCAACAAAAAATCAGAAAAATTAGAGAAAAAAAAACTTACAAGTACTTAAGAATATTGGAAGCGGACATAATCAAACATGCGGAGATGAATGAAAACTTTAAAAAAGGAATACATCAGGAGAAGTAGTAAACTACTTGAAACTAACCTACATAGCAGAAATATCATGAAAGGGATGAATACCTGGGTTTTCCCCCTCGTAAGATCCTCAGGACCATTTTTAAAGTGGACAAGGGGTGAACTTCAACAGAGGAACCTGGGACCAAGAAAACTTGTGACAATACACAAAGCCCTACATCCCATTGACGACAGACAGACTGTATGTGTCAAGAAAAGATTGAGGAAGATTGCATCTTTACATCGATACAAGGTCTACTGTTGTATATGCACCGCTAGACAAACAATGAAGGACTTGTAGATATATAGAAATATAGTTTATATTTTTATTCTTCGACGGTGACGATTGTGTGTAGTAGAAATACAGTCAGAGAGAGAGTTTTCAAATATCTTTTTTTTTTGTGGCGGGGACACTTTTTGTTAAATAGTGCAACGGCCGAAGAACGTACACGAGGAGCTGGCAGGTCAGCTTGAGTGACCAGCAGGTCTCTCCCCATTCGCTTGAGAGACCAGCGGATCTCTCCCCTTCGCTTGAGAGGCCAGCAGACCTCTTCCTGTCCTTTGAACGACCAGTGGATCACCAAAACTACAGACCTTATATTGTCTTTTCAAGTCCCATGAGGAAGTATGAACATCCTCTCTGCCTCACGTATTTTCTGTTTATGGCTGGTTATCGGAACTTAACATACTTCCGTTTTTTTTCCGGTAATTTGTTGATCTTATCTGTGAACGGAAATATCTGTTACTCTATCCATAGGCAATAAATTATATTCCCACTATCATCTTTTATTTTTCTCTTTCCTGTGAGACCACTTTGTTGATATTATCTTGCGGCCGCATAGAATCTCATAAGTTTATCGTCGCCAGCTAAGCTAGTATGTTACACTGCAAGATTACATTAAAAAAAAAACTCGAGGAAAGACTGATTACAGCCATCAAAAGCAATACAGATGAAACTAGCATCAGCAGAACAAAAACAACAGAAAAAATTGGAAGAAAAACAAATGCATGGACATTTCTAACGACAAACAATGAAAATCTCATATGAGAACCTTGGACTAGGCTAAGAAAAAGACACCTTAAAAGAGAAACTCAATCTTTTCCGATAGCACCAAAAACAACACCTTAATAACTTACTATGTCAAACAAGAATAGACAAGACGCAAGAAAATAGCAGCTGTGGATTATGTGGTGACAGAGACGAAACAATCAATCACATAATAAGTAAATGCAATAAATTAGCAGAAAGAGAGTATAAGACTAAACACGGCTGGGTGAGCAAGGTGAACAAATGGTACCCTCACAAATGGTATTCTCACAACCCAAAATCCGTTCTAGAAAATGAGACGCACAAAATTCTTTGGGATTTTGAGATACAAACGGACCATCTAATCTTGGTCGGACGACCAGACCTTGCAATTGTCAATAAAAAAAAAAAACAACAACAAAAGAACCTGCCGAATAGTGGACTTTCTCGCTTCTGCTGACGACCGATTAAAACTGAAGGAAGGTGAAAAGAGAGATAAGTACTTAAACCTTGCTAGGAAACTGAAAAAATATGGGATATTAAAGTGACGGTGATAGCAATTGTAATTTGGGCGTTTAGCACAATCACCAAAGGATTGGTGCAGGGACTGGAGGACTTGGAAACGAGAGTGCGAGGGGAGACCATCCAAACTACAATTTCATTGAGATCTGCCAGAATAGGAAGTAGAATCCTGGTGACTTGAGCAGACGTGCAGTCACTTAGATTTCAGTGGAAAATCATCAGCTAACGCTGGCATTAAAAAGTCTCAAATGAGAAAAATATCTGGAGGAGTTGGAAATAAGAGAACGAGGGGAATCTCTCCAAACAATAACATTGTTGAGATCAGCCAGAATACTAAGTAGAATCCTGGTGACTTGAATAGCCTTGTTGTCACTTAAACTCCAGTGGAAAACTATTGGCTAGCGCTGGAGTGAAGAACTCGAGAAGGATTAAATAATAATAATAATAATAATAATAATGCCAACAAATGGTATATGCACAACCCAGCACCTGTCCTAGAAAACGACACATACAAACTCCTATGGGACTTTGATATACAAACGGATCACCTAATCTCGGCCAGAAGACCAACCATATAATAATCAACAAAAAAGAAAATCTACAAAATTGTCGACTTTGCTGTCCCGGCTGACCACAGAATAAAACTGAAAGAATATGAAAAGAGGCATAAGTACCTCGAAATTTCTAGAGAATTAAAAAAAACTATGGAACATGAAGGTGACAATTATACCAATTGTGATTGGTGCTTTTGGCACGGTAACTAAATGATTATTAAAGGGCCTGGAAGATTTGGAAGTTGGTGGGCTAGTGGAGACCATCCAAACAACAGCATTAGTGAAAACGGCCAGAATACTGAGAAGAGTCCTGGAGACAATATTCAGTCTCAGAAAACCATTGGCCAGGAGAATCACGTGACCTGCTTAAAACTACGTCTGCGTTGGAATTTCGTCCCGCGTTTTTTGGAGTCGATTCCATGACAGGTATTTTCTATAAATACGTCGTCTTCAAACTCTCTATCTCTTTTTTCCCAGCCAAGAAGAATACTGGAGTGGAAAGAACACTTTGAGAATCTGCTCGGAATCTCCCCAAAGTCAACGATAACTCTACCGCTAAAATTATTTATAGCCAACAAGACAACAAACTATGACAGTTTATTACTTAACGCATATCTGACAAAAATTAATAGTGGAAAAGCTGAAGATCTCATACAAATATTTATAGAAGTATGAAAACAAGGAAATATTATAACATATTTCTCTGATTATGCAACGCTGCCTATAAATAAAATACCCGTGGTGTAATGGTTATCGACGTAGGAAATGGACACGGTGACACGAGTTCAAATCCTGAACGAGACTGATTGCATTTCACATAGCACTAATACCCTTGGGAAAGATATGAATCCAATTATTCTCCCTCTAGCTATGTGTAAATAGTAGGACAGACTGTGTTCTTCAGCCTTGGCGAGGCAACTAGTCTAGGAGAAGGAAAACTCTGAATTCAAACCTGTTAAACTCCGCTTAAAAAATTAACCTTGTGTCATATCCTGCCTGAGCGGAGTGGGTGGTATATATGATAAACAAAATACCATAGATAAATGGATAAAACGTTTCTTCCTCCCATTTTCCAAGAAAGGTTACCTCGGAATCACGATGAGCTACAGTAGCATAACGCTAAATGTTATAAGTACTTAGGTTTATACTGTTCCGCTTCTTCACCGTATCAAATCTGGAATCGAACATTCTTGGGAAAAATCAGAATGGTTCCCGGAGAAATCGATCTTCAACTTAACAGATTCTGATTATCCGTCGAATCATCAAAAGAGTACGCACAGAAAATCTTGAGGAAACATCATAGCTCATAGAGTTCACCCAGACATTGAATTTCTTTTGCAGGAGCAAATTGGAACAAATACGAGTATATGGTCTCCTGGAAGAAACTGTTACATTTTACAAATTCTTTATATAAAACACAGAAGAAATAGTCTGCTCACCTGATGGCGACACAGGCTTCTTCAACATTTTTGTAGTAGATTTGCAACGAAATACATTAACACCATATTTTTGTATAATCGTCCTGGACTACATAGATACTTCGAATGTCGATAAATTTAAAAATGAAAATGGAATTATGTTTTAAAAAAAGCAAGAAGCAGATGATATTTACAGAAACTATTAGAGACATAGACAATACAGATGATAAAGCGCTCCTTGCAAATACACCAGCCGGAGCTGAATCCCTACTGCATAGCCTAAAACAAGCAGTAAGAGGATTTGACCTCACGTGAACGCAAATAAAACAGATTATATTTGTTTCAAACAAGAAGGAGCAATCTCAACTAAGTGTTAGGTCCTTAAAATTAGTAGACAATTTCACATACCTCGGCAAAAATATCTCATCTACTGAAAGTGATATTGGTATATGACGAGCGAAGGCGTCTACGACAATCGAAATCTGATTAAATAAAAAAGGATTTTCCAAGCTTTGGAAGTGTAGATACTACTGAATTGATGCACCAAATAGACACATGCAGATAAAGCTATACTAAAATGGTACATGCTGTGTAGAATAAATTCTGTAAATAACTCCCCATAAAAGAGCAGCTACTTACTTCTCGTCAAAAACCATTTCAAGTAACACGAATAAGACACGCAAGACATTGTTGGAGAAACAATGGACCAGTTCATCTCTGCAGTTGGACGATTTGTTGTTGGTCGACTAGCATGAACTAACTTACATCACCTTTGTGCGGACACTGGGAGTAATTTAGAGGACCTACTAAGGCCGATGGATGATAGAGAGAAAGAGAGAGAGAGAGAGAGAGAGAGAGAGAGTCACGGAAATCCGTCGTGACAAAGCGAATTTATGATTATATATATACCAAATCCAACAATGTGTGCATGGGGTGGCACAATGTTTACTTTTAAACGTAGTTTAACTAGTTTGAATACAGGGTTTTCCTTCTCCTTTCCTTTAGCTATCAAGATTAAATAGCTCATATAACTCACACACACACACTCACACACACACACACACACACACACACATATATATATATATATATATATATATATATATATATCAGTGGCGATTCTAGCCTATTTTTGCTACTCGTGTCCCCCCGCCCTCTGTTAACTTAAGTTCCCAACCCGTGGTCCATGGACCCAAAGTAAGTCATCATAGTTGCTATTGCGTGATTCTCCATTGTATAGCACAGATTGACAAACGTACCTTGCATGGTGTTTTTTTTTGTAAACAATCAAGATACTACATAGTTTGTAGTCTTGTTAATACAGTAGATAAGATAATTTTTTCCTTTCAAAAGTATAGAAGAAAAGAGAAGTTGTTCATTACTATGACGAGAAAAATATGTTTATTAGAATAAAGAAATTGATGACAATATACACAGACACAGCTAGTAGTTTCAATTTCGCTTAAAATAAAGATTATTTGTTGAAAATGTATTCAAATAAATAAATTTAATTACAGAATGTAATATATGCAAAATTCATTAAAGAAATAGAGATCTATTAGTGAAAAAACAAATTAAAAGTGGCCGTTTAACCAACATTTACAATAGCGATGATGATGACGTCGGCGACGGCTATAATCTGCTATCCCCCTCCCTCTCTCTCTCTCTCTCTCTTGGTCCCTCTCCCTCTTCCCAAGACAATTGTCAGCAGTCATATTGTGCTACATTTTTGAGCACGGTATTCTGGCTTGCTTTTTCTATTGGCTACAGCCAAAATCGAGATTTCGCTAACATTACTGTTATTATAAGGGTCTAGTGCCAGGCACGGATTACGCGTGTTCAACATTATAGCCGATTTTATGGGATGTTCAATGGATCTGACGGTGGCCGGACAAAGACCATCCGTTCAAAACAGCATCGTTGTATTATTCCCAGATATATTTATGAACTTTTGGCTACTTAGTTATCGAAACTTGAATAGATACGTAATTTAATTGAGATCAGACTAAGTATGTTTGCTTGAAATTAATGGATGATTTTTAATCCATTTTTAATAACATTGACCGAGTTATTGGTCATGCTGGGCACGAGTAGCACTAGTCCCATCTCCGCCCCTGATATATATATATATATATATATATATATATATATATATATATATATATATATATATATATATATATAATCACAGTGCGTTTTTATGCATCCTGTTTTTTCACCACCGTTTGTATATGTCAAAGAATCATTAAAGGGAAATAGAGGAAACTAGAGGATCAACAGTATTTGATGTTTGAATAAGTTTGTCATACGGCACATGTCTTTTTACGTAAAATATACATACATAAAAATATAATTCATGGATTGTTAGAAATTTGAACTGTCCAAATACAGGTGGAAATACATGTTGAATCAATGTCTCCACTTAGTAAACAGTTACTTTTTATTTTTTTTTATTTTTAGGCTTTTTGTGTTTCTATTGTTCAGGAGTGTATTATTTTAGGGATATTTCAGTATGCACTAATTTTTTCAAGACATAATCTACACTTATTACCTCCTCCTTTATACGGATTTTGTCATTGAATCACATTTTATAATGGGAGTATTGTTTCAATTTTTATTTGTCATATATATTTAGATAATTTGGTGCAATTGATGTATATCCTAATGATAAAGCTATAGTAATAGCATTATATTTTTTTTCATTTCATCTCATTGTCACTTATGAATATCCTTTCATTATTATAATTAACATCTTTCTTACAGAAATACGTATATATATATATATATATCATGACCATGATCATCACATGTAAGACTTGCAAAAGGCACGGATTACCATAACTATCTCTCGCCATCAGTTCATATGAATTATCACTCTTGCTAGGTCTTCTAGAATGCATCCAGTGTCCACACAGAGGTCATGTATGTAAGTCGTTGCTGTCAGCTAAAACTGTTTTCTCCATGAGTGCGTCTTCCCTGTAGAATGTCGGTTATGTGTTTGTTCCTATTTCTCCTGCAGTGCCTACCATGTTTTGTTCATCTTACTTAGATGGTTTATGAGAGAGAAGGCAAGTGGCCGTACAACTTCTACTTTTTTGGTTGCTGCTTCTAGTTTTTTTTCGAAGCAGCACGGACCACTCTTGCATTGGCCCATCTAGCTTTTTCTCTTCTGTTAAAGTTCAGATGATGCAACCATACACTAGTCCTGATACTGTTATTGGCTGGAAAAATTCCCGATTTCCCTCATTGGAGACATCAGATTTCTATATGATCGATAACTTGTGAAGAATAGTCCATACCTTACCTCTGTGTATGCTGGCATCACTGTCATAGATGAGATATTGCTGCAGATGTTTGTGAATTCGTCTACTAATTTTAAATTCCTCTATTCAATGTGGAGATGGCACTATTTTGTTTAAAACACACGAACTCTCTCCCTCTCACTTTCTCTCTCTCTCTCTCTCTCAATATATATATATATATATATAAGTGTGTGTGTGTGTGCGTGTGTGTGTGTGTGATTTTTTTCCATAAATCAGTAAATCTCTAAGATGTTTGGAGCCATAAAGATAACATCAATAATTTTGTTCATTCTACCGGCATATGAGCGTTTTATTCGAAAGAAAAGGTATTAAAATTTTGGCTTCAAACATACTCACCTCTGATTGTCTCCAAGAAGTATTGTTTAGTGGATAGAGATATTGGCTGAATGTGTGCAAATGAATTAGTGGTCAGGAATTTCAAACTCGATAATTGGAGAAACGTGAATAGTTTTGTCACAATTACTCGGGAAGATAACAAATAAATTCGACACAAGGTTCTCGTCAATTGTTAGCTTTAGAGAGAGAGAGAGAGAGAGAGAGAGAGAGAGAGAGAGAGAGAGAGAGAGAGAGAGTTCTATTATCATTTTATGGACAAATAAAAATGGCGGAACTGATATGTTCGTTTCTCTTATATAATAGATGGACTGATACTTCCGGTTTCTTAAAAAGTAAGAATCTCAGCATTTCACAATACGAAAGGATGTTGATAAACGTCCTAAATATAACATATACAATGGGGGCACCATATGAAATTAATAAAGAAAAAGATTTTGTATAAGGTCGAAGGAGGCTGGAGGTACTGCTAATGCAGCCACCCTTATCCACCCACATACAAAATCTTTCTCTCTCTCTCTTTCACTGTCTCACATACAAAAAATATATCTTATTTTGCAACACATTAAAAAGTCTATAAAACTCTTTCTAGAATATATTGTACAAGCACACACACACACTTATATATATATATATATATATATATATATATATATATATATATATATATATACTATTTTTTGCAGCACACTATGAGAGTATTATTAGCAGATTATCTAATTTCATCTATAAAAAGTTTCAGTAATGTCATTTTTATAAATATGATGCTCTAAGGAATTCTGGTTTAAACCATGATTTATTATTACAAATCAAAATAAAACATATGTTAGATCTTGGAGGAAGCTTTCTTAAATAAGATTCCTTAAAAGTGAGCCACTTTACCAGAAATATGGATAAATACTTACTGTCCATAACGCAAAAATGTTAAACGAGGATTCCTACCAGTAATTGCCGTAATATTGAGACATACTTGTTAAATGGAGCCTGTCTGGCTGATAACAGTTTAACAAGCCTCAATTAACTTCGATAAAGGAGAAAAAGGTTATTTTGGTTCGACACAAAATTGCTTTAAAATAAGATTTTCCAATAGAAAGTACGAAAAGAGTACATCATTGTGTAATTTTTATTGGTCTACTGAAGACAAAGAAAGCAGAGTTCAAATTAAATATATCTTATTAAATATATTAAGTATATCGTCAGGCGTACGAATAGGTAATCGCTCTCTCTCTCTCTCTCTCTCTCTCTGTGACTTTTAAAAGTATAAATAATTTTAATATTATTATTATTATTTCTAGAGATATTTTTTACCCCAGCGTTTGCTGATGGTCATCTTCTGGAGGCTGAATGATAGCAAGGCTCTTCATATTTTCAGGACTCTCCTCAGTATTCTGGCTGATCTTAATGTTTTTGCTTGGATGGTCTCGGCTCGTTCTCCGATTTCCAACACTTCCAGTCCCCGAAACAATACTTTTGGGATCATTCGAAAGGGCACTAATTACAATTGGTATACCATTCACTTTCATGTTACATAACTTTTTTAGTTGTCTAGCAGGGTACTTGTCTCGCTTTTCGTTTTTGTGGATTTTTCTCACTGTGATTTGGTGATACGGTAAAGTTCACTATACAGCGGGTTTCTATTTTTCTTGTTAATTATCACAAGGTTTGGTCTTCTGGGCGAGATTAGTAGATCTGTTTGTATCATAAAATCCCTGGGAATGTTATACGTCTCATTCTTCGAGACAGTTTCTAGTTTGTGTATATACCATTTGGAAGTATGGTCGAATTTCAATTTCTTGCACAATTCCCAGAGGATCACTTCCTTCACTCAGTCGTATCTAGTGTTGTACAATTTTTTTAGCGATAATTTGCTGCATTCGCTTATTATGAGATGTATCGTTTCGCCCCAATCACCATATGATGTACCCTAACGACCACGGGATTTTTTCTATTTTTATGATCTTATTTTAATCTAATATTTAGTTTTCTTTGTTTGAAGGTCTAATTCATAAAGAAGTAGTGATATTTATTTTGTTGGAAGTGATTATTTTATAGCGGCGTAATGGTTAAAGACCTGCAGTAACCAGGTTCGAGTTCCAGTCTCACTATTACTTTCATTTTCGGACAAATACCCTTGGGAAAGGCATGAACCCCCTTATCCTCCTCGCTAAAGGTTAAAATAATACGACTATTGTTCTTTTAGGAGAATGGATTTAGTATTAAATAACCCACTAAAGTTAATATGCCATTTAGATAAACAAATGTATTTTATAAGAAGTGAATTTTTAATGGGGTGTTTCATTTTGCATGTTTGTTGTTAAAGATGTTGCGTTCTTTTTTACCAGTGTTTATTTTATTGGAAGTGTTTTCTAGTGGTGCATTCAAGTTAACACAAATGTTATTAACATTATTTCTAATGTTGACTGCTTTTTTATTTATGTTTAGTTGTTTATTTTAAATAATGATAGCTTAGCGGATTTGTTGGCGTTTTTTTTTTGTTATTTTATCATATAAAATATCGCAAACAATACCTACAAATTATTCCCCTGAAACGATCGATCGATATGATTGTAAGCGTTTGGGAATGGAACTTAGGGTAAATTCTCAATTAATTAGATCCTGATACAAAGAAACTCGCTTGGGACCTAAAGAATGAACTTAAAATTATGAAAATTAAAGGTTCCATCCTCTTTAACCAAATTTGTACCACTAATAACTTGCGACCAAAGTATACAACATATATATATATATATATATATATATATATATATATATATATATATATATATATAAGTTAGTCTTGAAAGGAAGTGGTATTTTAAAACATGTTATGAAACCTTTTAAAAACAAGCAGTACCTAATAAGTGAGAAACATTTTTTATGTCTAGAAATTTAAAAAATATCATTTTTCAACTTGCTGATAATCCAGCTGACAGAGTCGTAAAATTGTTCTTAGGTTAAGCAAAGTGGATTTTATCAACAAGTGCACTTTATGAGTTTGTTCCTTAGGTGCGGGACTTTTCTCCAAGATGTGGAGCGCAGGTTGATAAGTTTTGGTGACAACTGATGAGTCAAGAAACCAGTTGGATAGAGACGTATTTTTGATTAATTTTCTATCCTCGCTGGGGCTGCCGGACGATTCCGGCTCCTGGGATGATGGGGCAAGAATACCATTAAAGAATTTATCGTAATATGTAATCTGACACAAGTATCTTACCACCGGTAAAATGGAAAAATAAGATGCAAGTTATATTTGTTCACGGATAATATTACTTTTTCAAGAATATATATTATACAATGACGTCAATATTTCATTCTTTCTTGGTATAATTTGACATTCTAATCTGATATTTACTCTCTTTTTATAAGTCTTATGAAAATCAAAGTAACATACACATTGGCACAATAAAACGTTGTATTCAAGCTCTAGGATTCATGAATAATCCCGTCCGAACTATTTAATCTTTTTAAAATGTATTATAATGAGTTTGATTTTTGTTTGACATTCAAAATAATATATTTTCTATTTAATGAATCTAGGAATATCTACTAACATTTTTACTCATCATTTATTTTTTTAAGATTGTCTTCAATTTAATTAAGACAGCCAACATCAAAAGTTTATCAAATTCCTTCGAAGATCAGGTTTTATATTTTAAGATAATGTAGTGCGTTGACCGCTTCTCACTATTAGTAACCCCAATGCCAAGCTGTTTCACTGAAAAGAAATGATCTGCCAGTTTCGTGAGGATTGGATTTTTGTGCACTAAGATACAAATGAGAATTTAATTTGATAAATCTTGCTTAAACTGGCAAATGTACACAAATAATTATTAAAAAATGTTCTTTTTTTTATCCATATTCACCATTTATTTGTATCACATATCCCATATGCTATTTATAGATATCACATATTATATATGCTATTAAACATTTTCATTTCATTGCACAAATTGTTACACACCTCAACATGATAATGAAACTATGTTCTTATGGCTAAAACCTTAAAACTCACCGTCTCAAAAAGAATTATCAAAGTACGAATCGATGATATTACGTTATTTCACCTTACATTGCTATTAAATAGAAAGTTTCACTCTCGTTCTCTATGTAGAAATACGCACTACAGGCTGGTGATATTTGAATATAATAATGCATGAGCAAAAGAGAACTTTTCTCTATGTAGAACAATGTTCACATAAATAAGGAACACCATAAAAGAACACAATTGATATGTACATATAATAGGTTTGGTTTGTTGGCCTTTATGGCATATCAACCTTTGTAGGTTATTTAACGCCAAATCCATTTTAAATAAAATAATCAGTTTTATTTCAAAAAATTTAGTTTAGCATAAGTACACAGTTTAATTGTCAAAACCATTTCTATTTCAAACTATTCCAACTGTTATATGTAACAATTCAGAGAAGTGTAAATACAGTTTTAATGTAAAAAAACCCCAGATCTATTTCAAATAATTCAGTTGAGCATAAGCACACAGTTTAAATGCAAGTACGGTTTAATTATCAAAAACATTTCTATTTCAAGCTATTCAGTTCAATCAAGCAATTCAGTTTAGCATAAGTATGCTGTTAGTTCTATTTAACCCATAGATAGGGCCCTATCAGGTGCTACTACTCCGGGCCAGAGTGGACCTGGGAGCGATAGCTAAGAAGAGGTACTCCGCATTCTACAAAGCTCCAGCACTACTGGAACCTCACCGTCAGATTGTTTTGTGTCATAATCAGGACAGTCGTTGGTGGATAGGTGGTGGGTGTCTAACCCCTCTGCAAAGGTGCACTTAGTGTATTCTACAGCCCCAGCCGACTGGGCAAGTAGATATAATAGTTACATGATAACAAAGGCAAATATTCATAAAAGATGAAGAACTGAGTTAAAAAAAATTGCTGGATAATCCCAATCAGTTTAGAGTTGAATATAGGTGTCTATCAACGTTCGTAATTGATGTGATGAAATTCCTAATGCATATTACTATTTATATGAAGAAAAAACATTGATTCTGTATCCAGGAATAAATATGAACACAATCCAAGAGTTGATGCTACAAATAAACTCTTATTCATATTTACCAACCCCTCCGCTCGGGCTGGATATGACACAAGGTAAATTTTTAAGCGGAGTTTAACAGGTTTGAATTCAGAGTTTTCCTTTTCTTAGACTAGTTGCCTTCCCAAGGCTGAAGAACCCAGTCTGTCCTTATATTTAGCTGGAGGGAGAATAATTGGATTCATACCTTTCCCATGGGTGCTATGTGAAATGCAATCAGCCCCGTCCAGGATTTGAACTCGTGGCATCGTTTCCATTTCCTACGACGATAACCATTACACCACGGGCACCCCCAAATAATCTCTTATTGGATGAATTCTACATTTAAGGAAGACCCTATCGCCGGAAATTTAAAGATAAAACCAACAAAATATTCCCAGCAACTCACTGATTCAAGATAGACATTCTATAAAATTTCACGAAAGTCTTATAGTGTCCAGAGAGTTGAAATAATTAAAAAAAAAGATCCTGATGAAGACTGAGGTGATAACCTGAAGCTCATTCAACTAAATATAATTCAAATTTGACTTGTGTTAAAACTTTTTGGGAAGGGTTTGGTAAAGAATATCTAACGTACGAAATAAGCGAAACAAAAAAGGAATCTAAAAATAATAATTAAATACGGGGACAATATCCACAAAGATGAAATGTTTTCACTTGATATTAAACTGTGTGCAACATTTATTTCATCTTAATTTAATGCATGAACTCCAACATCTAGTGGTTAAATTGTAAGACTACTGTGCTTCTCAAAAGACGACTTTCTCATTAAATAACTCACGAAAGTGCACATACTATAAAACACAGAGCGAAATATAACCAACTTCCTCTAAGAGATTTTCTTCCCACAATGTCCATTTCTTTCTACGTCCACTGATCTCCATATAACGAAATTAAATAAATAACTTCCAATGAGATTTAAATTCGTTACCCGCATCCTTACAATCTCATTTTGTATGCTCCATGGATGAAATTTGAATGGAGTCATTTATCATTTTCTTATTTACAAAGCACCATTTTGTTTATATACACCCTGTCGTTGTAATCATATAGTAAAGTTAGCTTAGTTTGGTTCAAGGCTAGAAATATTGAGCAACCAGTGACAATTGAAGACACTAATGATTTCGTAATTGGAGTAGATTTGAAGAGAGGAAACAGGTAATCAAGTCAACAAAGATTAATATGTAGTTAAAGGAAACCGGGGAGAGCTTTGAACAAACACCTTCAGAAGAGACATTGCATATATATATATATATATATATATATATATAGAGAGAGAGAGAGAGAGAGAGAGGTGTAGTAAATACAATAGTCTAAACTCCAACTTTTACTTATGATTTTACTAATCTTTGATTATTTCTTCTTTCAATTATTTTAATTACTTAAATGAAAAAAAAAAAACATTTCCCTACGATGCTACAGTCAGCTAGGGTTGTAGAATGAGTTGACTACATTTCTGCAGAAGGGTAAGACCCCCAATTACCAACAATTGTCCTTGGTACAACGTTAAACCATTTCATGGTGAGCTTTGGGTCATGTGGTCTACCCACTCATAACATGTACTCTCAGGTCAACTGTGATCCAGAGTGAAGATAATTAATAAGGTCCCATTTATAGGTCAAATAGAAATATTTAATCGTTTACGATACTTGAAACCATGTAACAGTGTGCAAACGAATGACTAATGTTAAATTGAATTAAAAGTATTATATAGCAATACTTTGAATCATTTAACTGCGTGAAAACGAATGATTAATGTTAAACAGATTAATTAGCGTTAAATAATGTTACTTGAAAACATTTAACTGTGAGCAAATAAAACTATAAGTGTTATAAAACGATATTTGAAACTATTTAACTGTGTACAAGCAAGTAAGCTCGGGGTCCTTTAAAAATTGTTAACAACCAATTATTTCTTTACAAAACTTATATATATATATATATATATATATATATATATATATATATATATATATATATATATATATATATATATGTATATATATATATATATATATATGCTGTCATCCACAGACAGACTGTTTCGGTGAATCACGACTCTTCAGTCTGGTTAGACACGCGAGATGCTTCAGCATATGAGCACTTTTCGATTTATCAAAACTTTCTTTCAAACGATTTTTATTCTCATTCTCATACATACAAACATATATATATATATATATATATATATATATATATATATATATATATATATATATATATATATATATATATATATATAAATTTATCCGTTTTTGTAATTTACAATACGAACCAACAGACACATTATATTCATTTATATAATTGTGTGCTTCTTTATAGTTGAGTAGCATTTTTATTTTTGGACTTAGGTTTTCGGTAATGAACAGTGTGGTAATTGATGATACTTGATAATATCCGTTCTAATCGAATAATATTCTACTCGATTAAGATTCTGATAACTTTATTTTAGCTTTGAATTATCTGTTCATAAAAAAAAACAAAAAAACTAGACGTACATCATTTATGGTCGATTCTTTATATACATATATATATATATATATATATATATATATATATATATATATATATATATATATATATATATATATATGTGTGTGTGTGTGTGTGTGTGTGTGTTTATTCTTACACATATACATACATAGAGATTCATAGATATATAAATAGATATAGCATAATGCTGATAGTATTGATTTCATTGATTCTCCCCCCTCTCTCTCTCTCTTTCTCTCTCTCTCTCTCTCTCTCTCTCTCTCTCTCTCTCTCTCTTTCGCCACCTATTATTATTAGCAATTTCTCTCTCACATCGTCGGGTTCACACAGAGTTGCTCACCCAACACTGGTGTGTCATTGTGTAGAGATCCACATGAGAATGTTGCTTAAGATTTTTTCCTCGTTTTTTTTTTTTTTTTGTTTTTTTTTTTTTTGGCAGTGCCCAACATGTCTTGTTAGTCAGTATGACTAGTGAGATTCGAGGTAAGTAGCCGTAGAGACGCTGTTTTGGGAGGCGCTATTTCCCAGACTCGTTCAAAAGAGCAAGCAACATTTTTTTTTGTCGTTCCCATTTAACTTTTTTTTCTCAAAACATTTCCTTAAACACCGGGTGATACACTAACAAATTTGAATTAATGCAAGATGCTCCAAAAGCAGTCTGAAGAATTCCATACGTTTCTGTGGCATTTTTCGGAGTTTAAAACAGAATTTTATTGAATATCGTTCTTCTAAAGTGTCAAATTGCATTTTTGAAATTGATCAGCTGTGACAATCAGGCCTTAGTAGGGTGTATTGCAATTGCTGCTGTAGCTGTTTATTTAAACCTGAGATAATAAAAATTGGTTTGTCGTCTCATACGATGTGTAGCAATTATATACGGAATTTTCAAGAGTCTATGATAATTTTAAATGCCCATATGAAAAAAGTCTGGAAACTTATCATATGCACTGTGTATGTCTCTACAAACCCACTCATATACATGTACGTGCATGTAAGAATAATTTGTATAATAGTTATGGGAAATTTGAAATTTTATTTTTGGTTTAGAATTTCCATCATGTAGATTTTGGTCTAAGTAATATCTAAAATATATATGTTTTCGCTTACAGTTTCAATTTTCAGCATATCAACCTCATGTCAGTTTTGACTAAACAATATTCCATAAGAAATGATAAGTTATTGATACGTTTTGCTCAGCACAAAACCATTACCTTGTATATAACAACGAGTATGGGTGTTCTCATGTATAGGCTATGATATATATATATATATATATATATATATATATATATATATATATATATATATATATATATATATATATATATATATATATGAATGTATGTGTTGTGAGTGTGAATAATTCATATTTTGCATTGTATAGGTATATATCGGCATCTGAGTGGTGTTAACAACTTTCTAAATATCTATTTTTCATTAGTTTCCAGATAAGGTATAGGAAATCAATCCATGTAATACTTTTATGACTTGACTTGCTGGTACATTTAGTTGACTTGTTTCTGATTTTTATCTATTAGTAATACTCGCGTTTTATTTCCTGACTTGTGTTATTTTAATATTTCGGTCTGGACGTATTGCCACTCAATAGTTTTTTTCCGTCTAGTATTTTTTGATTAAAATATCTCAAAAATAGTACTGATATTTTATTTTTGCTTGTAATTTTTTTCTGATCAGCCATCTTGAAAACTGTTCCGCAAAATATCCTCTCCTTTCCTTGTTCGTTTCTTTTACTGTCCGTTTAAGTTTTAATTTCCTTCACGATTTCTTTCCTTCAGTCATTTCCTTGAGTGTATTCTTTATTTATTCATTTCTCACATTTTATTTCAGGATCTGTTACCTCCTTGCTATAAGAGAATTATTTTCTCTTTTCAGTCAATTTTTCTGCCTTTAGCATCCTTCTTTCTTTTTTTCACCCTATAATTCTTTTTTCCTCTTTTTCTTTGCTTTTTACTGTTGTCTTTTTGTATATTTTCTCATCTATTCTTTCTTTTTCTTTTTCATCAACCTTTTTTCTATCTTTGCTTTTCTTTTTTTCATAATCTTTCTCAGAACTGACTTTCTTCTTACCTTCAACTTCGCATCTTCTGGAAACCAACACAATCGGGGTGAGTTTGCCTGTGTTTGACTTTCAAAAATATCATTTTTATTTTCGTATTTATTATCATTTGATTCTTCGTCCAGTATTTTTTTCTATTGTTTAAAATCAATTTTCATCAATTTTCCATCATATATTTTATGAACAATGATGAACCATGTTTCATTACTGGTAATTCTTTTTATACTCTTGTAAATTTAAAAGAGCCGCTGAAAAGAATGAATATTGTATATGCATATGTATTGTCTTCTGTGTACCCAGTCTAACCCGTTTCCGGGAGGGGTGTCCTTGTGGTGCTATGGTTAAAGAGCTGGACTGTGGAATCGTTGTAAGCAATTTTGAACTCCACAAGCAATAATACGTTTACTTTCGGACAAATACCCTTGGGAAAAATATAAAACCTCCTATCCTCCCGTTATGGGTTAAATAGTACCACTATGTTCTTCAAGAAGGATAGATTTGGCATTAAATAACTCAGGTACGTTGATATGCCATAAACAATCTAACGCCTTTCGATATAGAGGTATTTCTGGGTCTGACGTGCAGGACTGTGTCATTGTTGTAAGCGATTTCGAACTGATGACCTTAGGGATGTTATGAAATCAATTGCCTCTAGTTTTGGGTTAAATACTACCCTTATTGCTGTTTTCTACAAGACTTTTTAATTAAATAAACCACGAAGAAGCCAAGTCGACAGGGACTGAAAAATACGCTGACTAAATTTCTCCACAGGGTTTCGATTCTCCTAACGAGTGTCCTAGATATGACCATAAACTAATTGATGGTCTGACTTTATGTGGAGTAGTCCTTTATTGCCATTACTCCCTGGTATACTTCAACCTGGAACGATGGTACCTTTTAGAGACCGATCTATCGGTCACAGAGAACTTTTTAATAGTTAACTGTATGAATTTATTTAACTGTGTGCCAACTAATGATATGGTTGATATGACATTAAACAAAGAAACCAAACCAAATGTTTCCCTTTCTTTCTGAGAGATGAATATTTTTATAGGAACCAATGAAAGTCTGCTACTGGATGTGTCTATAAAATCTCTATAATGATTAGATACTTTCAACCGAGTGACAAGCATGGCCAGATAACGGGTAACAAGGCAAACTGGAGGTTTTATTTCAGA
>OY757927.1:84399253-84414253 GCA_963585895.1 Sepioteuthis lessoniana
GATGAAACTTCTTTAATGAAGTATGTGATCAATATTGCCTAGAGTTTTGTTATTGACCGTTTTGCTTTTTTTTGCTCCGGTGACATTGGAGATTACATCTGACTGATCTTGGGCTTGTTTTTTGGTCGAACACAAAAAAATCCTTGTCTCATTAACTGTGATGATTCTTTAAAACAATTCTTGTCAATTTTCAAGCCACTCGATGATCTCCAGACACTGATGGTACTTCTGACAATCATGCAGCAGTCTTGACAGCATTTTTGTACAAACCATCTGCATGGCAAAATCTTCGGTGTTAATCTTCCTAACATTGATCCTTTTCTGTCTACCTGACTTGTGATCATTCAAAAAAAAAAAAGACAATTGAAGATCATTACACACCACATGCTTTACCAGCTCAATATTGACCACAGTCCTGTTTGTTTCATGTCTCCCACACATGCATTCATATTTCACTTTCTCACAACCTTGTTTGAACCTCTTGTGCCTTCAAAAACATCTATGGGTGACAAAGTGTTATATTCATAAACATGCTGACGCAATTGAAATACTTGTGATGGAGTTTTCAACCAGAACAAAAAAATAGGTTTATTGTTGTTCGGTGTTAAATTTTCGTTTGTCAATGCTCACGCTTTAACGGCCTGAAAAAGTGTAAGAAAAGCTTATAAAAAAAGAAACAGTTGCAGAAAGCTAAGACAACAGTTAGATACTTGCACATAAACTGATAACACAATACGTTAATTCCTCTTTCGCCCATAGCTCACGCAGCATATCGAGACACATTATCTATAGACAGCCCTTATATATATATATATATATATATATATATATATATATATATATATATATATATATATATATATATATATGTAGAGTGCTGAATGTTATTGATATATCTAAACCAACATAGAATAGAAACAGAGTCAATAGCGTTTGCTGACTGTGAGTCTATGCAATATATATATATATATATATATATATATATATATATATATATATATATATATATATATATCATCATCATCATCATCATTAAATTCTACTTGATGATCATGGTCCACTCTTGGAGTTTGATGGATGTAAAATACTCCTTCATTATCATTACATTCTGATATAGAGTAGCGGTGACTGTCGAGCCCCATTTATAAGTCAAACAGAAGTATTCAATTTTTTTTTAATGAGATAATTATTAGTTATTTGAAGCCCTACACCTGTGTGCAAGTTGTTTCGATTAGACAGGAATACTTTTTAAATAAAATTACAAATGTTAAATAGCAGTACTTGAAACCGTTTAAGAATGTGCGAACAAAAGAGCTTTAACTCGCCTATTAACTATTTGCTTATGAATCACACACATATACGAATTAATAGGATTTGGTATTTGATAATCTTCAAAGGTTGATATACGATTAAACCAAATAACTTAGCCTAGCCAAACCATCAGTGGAAAATTTTAGGAATAAATGGACAGTATGGCAAATTATTAATTATTAATTAGTATTATTAAATAATAACTAATATTATTAAATATAACTTGATAATTCCCCTGCGGTCCCATGAGATTTAAATTGGTCATGGTGTATTAAATAAGTTTCCAGACTTTTTTGTACAGGCATTTAGAATGGTCCTAGACTCTTGAAAATTCAGTATATTATTGCTATACATTTTATGAAACGACTGACCAATTTTTATGATTTCAGGTTCAAATGAACAGATTCAGCAGAGATTGGAATATACCTTACTAAAGCTTGATTGTCACAGCTGGTGAATTTCAAAAATGCAATCTGGACGTGAGTACGCTTTAGAAGAACGATATACAATAAAAATCTGTTTTAAACTTGTAAAAATGCTACAGAAACGTATGGAATGCTTCAGACTGCTTTTCGACCAACTTGCATGAATCGAGCATAAGTTTTTTAGTGGCATAAGAGATTCAAGGAAGTTAGCGAGTCTGTGATGGATGATGAGGGGTGTGGAAGGAGTAAGGAAGTCAATAGACCAGAGTTGATTGGCCAAAGGGTAAGGGTTAGGGTTGGGGTTACTATGTTGAGGTTTTATGGGCGTTCAGAAAGAGATTCCTTGGAAAGTGGCCAGCACTCTTCAAATCGGGTCTGCGGCATTTCCACCGGGGACAATGCACTAGTCCACAACTCTATCGTTGTTACAGACTATTTGACCAAGATGTACATCAAGACAGTTAGTCACTCTCCCAATAGTCCAGAACTTGCTCCCTGTGACTTTTGGTCATTCCCTAAGCACAGAGGCTGTCGTTATGAGCCAACTGAGGAGATGAAAGGGGCTGTGACGAAGGTAATTGACACGCTCATACAAGAGGACTTCCTTGGGGCCTACTAGAAGTTGTTGTAACGGTAGAACGAGTGCATTGCAGCCGGAGGGGATTACTTCAAAGGGGACTAGAGTTTCATATGTGTGCTATCAATGAAAGTGTCCATACGAAAAAAGTCTGGAAACATATTTAATGATCCTTGATTCTCTCACTTTCTTTCTTTCTTTCTTTCTCTCTCTCTCTCTCTTTCTCTCTCTCTCTCTCTCACTCCATATTATATATTTATATATATATATATATATATGAACGGGTAGTTTTATATATATATATATATTTATATATATATATATATATATATTAGCGGGTAGTTCAAAAGATTTTAACCATCCCCAAGCTTTTAGATTTATCGCATTGATCTCATCTTTTTATTGTCCTCACTTGCATAGAAATTTAGACTTAATTCTGAATATTTTTCTAGTTTTATACAAATTGCGAGAATGATGTAACAACAAACAAGTTCAACAATGCTTCTTTTTTCTGGCTGAGGCTCAGAACTTTTTTAACGCCCTTGTGTACAAAGTGAAAATAATTTAGATATAAATGAATGACAGATCTGAATTCAAAGCAAAAAAAAAAAAAAAAAAGCATTGAACATGTTTTCCATCCAGCAGGTATTAGAAGTATTTAGTAGATACACACGATGACATTTCTGGATCTTATTTGCTTATTGAATACACACGATATTTTAATATTAATCTTTCTGAAAAGTTATCATGATTGTATGAACGCCATAAATATTCCTAATTTACAGGTTTTTTTTTACTTGCTATTACTAATCAATTATGCATATATTCCTAAAAAAAAATCCCTGAAAATATTCCACTTATCTAACAAGATCATTCTGTTGAATGTAATTGCCTACATTTTCGAACAAATATTGAGTTTGACCATTGAAAAAATCATATCAACTGCATTGCTGTGCTCGTTGATCGTGTCAATGTGTAGATTAAATTTCATAAAAAATTAGATTTCAGAAAGCAGTGTTGTCATTTAACATTGTATCAAAAAAACTTTCATATACATTCTATATTTGCATATATAATTTTTTTTTCATATTAGCTGTGAATATATCAAAGCGTAAATGAAAAATGATAGGTCGTTACATTTCAAATTTCCAAGTTGTCAATTAGCCTCTGGGCTAAAAGGAAAATGCATCGCTTACCCAGTTAAACATATTAAGTATTTTCTTTAGCCCAAGATCCTGTGGAACTAAAAATTAAATTTTACCAGCAGTAAACTTATTCCAACTTGTAGGGGTGACATGTAACTTGGTATATATGTTACTCATCAATATGTAGTGATATGTTGTTGGTATTTATTTATTATTTCCTCCACCATTCAAGTTTGGTTTATATTTCGAAAAGGCAAACGAAGTAAAGATGTGTGAAACGACGCGTACAAAAAAAAAAAAAAACATATAAAACAAAGCAGTACAAACAAATTTAAAAAATTATACATTAAAATTACATTCAATGAAATATTTCAAAACATTGCTAGTGTGCTAATACTGTTCGTTAAATATTCCTCTGTGTGTATGCGTGTGTGTGTGTGTGTGTGTGTGCTTAGAATAGTCCTGAATATGTAACTAACACTCACACTACAAAAAAGGACAATTTAACAAAAGTGTCCTATCCGTGTTGACTCAGTATTTGTACAGTTTTTTTTCTTTCTGCGGTTTGACGAAATTTCTGTGTTAACGGCTGGAAAAAGTCTCACTGAAAAAGTATAACAAGGAAGAGAATGGTTGCATGGAGTATACATTTTTGTGGTGGTTAACTGCTGGAAGTTAAATGTAAAATAGAGGAAGAGAGTGTTGACTCTGTTAGTGGAAATGGAGAGAGTTTGTGTGTTCTCGCTGGAAGTCACAATGGAAAGAGAATGAGTGTTGGAAGATGAGAGTATTTATAGAAAAAAACTTGTCATGCAGTAGGCTCCAAAAACGCGGGACAAAATTGAAGTTGCGGACGCAGTTGTGAGCATTAACCACGTGGTTTTCCTGGCCAATAGGTGCCCGAGACTGATTAGTTTACCGACGTCCGCCATCTTTGTTTCGGAAACTAGTGGCATAACGGCCCTTTTAAAATATAGGAGTGTAAATCCTATAAACTCTACCATGCATCTATCCTAAATGAAAAAAAAAAAAAAATCTTGATTTAGTGCGAGGCGGAATATTAAAGACATTAACTTTACTTTTTTTTATCGTTTCGTAAGATTATGATCCCAAAATCATGTAAATGATGATTTTCAAGTCAGAAAAATTGAGCCAATACGACAATATTTTAATTTCAAGCAACACAATCACAGAAAAAATATTTACACTCCTATTCGAAACGTAATAGGTATTTTCATGTATCTTCAGATCCTGTTGTACCAAAAAAAAAAAAACCTGCATTAAGTTCCTTCCTACAACAACAGACCCCTTTCCTAACGAAAAATAAACAGGAGATCTAGATTTATTAGGAGGGGATACATAAAGCAAATCACTCTTCTTTAGATTGTCCAATTTCTGTTTTGTTGGATTATGATCAGTCTATTCCGGATTTCTATTCTGATTTAAGATAGGTAAATGGTTATTTCCCTAAAAAACAGAAAATCAAATCAATGGGAGAATGTCTTGATTTCAAGTGTAACAATCGCATAGACATTTTTTACTCCCCTAATCTAAACTTAATTGGGATATTTCTGTGGTTTTGAATCATGTTAACCAATAACATGATGTCACTGTGGTGGGGGAGTGTTTGCTGTTGAATATTTTTAGTCCCCCATTTTGTGGTGGTCTCTTCTGTTTGGTTTGGTAATTTGGTTCCCCACAAATGTATGTTGGCTCATTATCGAAAAGCAAATGAAGCGAACGAGTTAAAAGACGGGGAGAATAGAACATTCAAAACAAAGCAGTACAAACAAAATTGAATTTATCAACAAATGCATGAAAAAGGAAACATTACAAATATTCTAATATAGTCTGTTGAATATTCCTGTGTGTGTGAGTGTGTGTATGTAACTAAGATGAGTCTGTTGAATATTCCTCTGTGTGTGTGCGTGTGTGTATATGTGTACTAACATGGATAATGTGGAAAAAAGACTAAATATTGAAAGTATCCTGTAGGCTATAAAATGTATGTGGACAAAATATTTCATGTAATACATCGATATATAGAAATATAGCAATGTGTCGTAGGAGTAACGTGTCTTCTCCCACGTTGGTTGTTTGTCTCTTTCGAGGTTTCACGAAATTTCTGCGGTTGTGTTTGAGGCAGGAACAAGTCTAACCGAAAAGGCAGAACAAAAAAGAAAACGGTTGTAGGATGTATACATTTTCGTGGGGTTGACTGCTGTTAGTCAAAATGTATGAGAGAGAGAGTGTGTGTTGTCTCTGTAAGCCGATATGGAGAGAATGAGAGTGTATTATCTCTGTAAGTGAAAAATGTAAGAGTGTGTGTGTGTGTGAGAGAGTAGAGAGAGAGAGAGAGAGAGATAGTGTGTGTGTGTGTGTGTGTGTGTGTGTGTGCTTCTCTGGCAGTCACAATGGAGAGAATGAGTTCTTGGAAAACGAGTGTATATATAGGTAATCCTTGTCATGCAGTCGGCTCCAAATGCACGGGACAAAATCAAAGTTGCTGACGTAGTTGGGAGCACCAATCATGTGACTTTCCTGAGCAATGGGTTCGTGAGACTGATTACTTTACCGACGTCCGCCATCTTTGTTTCGAGAACAAGTAGTATCACGACCATTTAAAAAAATAGGAGTGTAAATCCTATATCACTAGCAATTATTCTTATTCGTATTTCATTAAACGTCCCAGTTTTTAACATCTTCCCTGAATGACATAAAAAGTATTTATTTGGGGGTGGGAGAGAGATTTGATCAATTTCAGTATACCTGGTATTAATTTATAGCGTGATGATAACTGTATTATATATATATATATATATATATATATATATATATATATATATATATATATATATTTACCACCCGTAATTAATTATATAACTGATGATATCACCTGATGGATAAATACAAAATAATAGTGATCAGTACAATGTTATTTCAAATACCAAAGACCAGAAACTTATATTAAAAAGTTTATTCGGATAAACTATAACGGTAAAGGATAATATAATTAGATGAGAGACGTCAATTATTTTAAAGTATATATATATAGATATAATGTTATGATAAATAAAATGGCCAATTACGAATTACAGTTCAAATTAAGAAATTTACGTTGTTCACTTGTTATAACTAGATTTAGTATTGAGTTCATAACTTTATTTTCATTCAAAATTATCTTGATATTTACCTAATGATATAATCTAGTTATCATTTGCTTAGAAATCTTCCTCAGATTTTTCATCCGAAATGTCAGACGTTTTATTTAAATCCCCATGATCATTATCATTATCACTACTAGATTCAGACTCAAAGTTTCCCAGAACATCGACAAGCTAAACCGGCACGATGTCACCACTTGTCCTATGCAGTATTATATCAGCCTTTTTACGGTTAGTTCATCCATGGTCACTCACTGGTTTAGCAATATACGACTGTTTCCAAATACCAACCTGCAAGTTGAAATGATTTAAAAAGTTCCCGCAGTGCATCGGTGCAAGTTGGCAAGGCCGTCAAGTCAGGATTCCCTGATTTATTTTGAGTATGGTATTTTGATTGTGACATAAGGAATCTTAGTTCATTAACACTTTTTAGTCGCTTATATCCCTAAAGAATACAGGTAAATTCCCCATTGGGACTAAATGATTTGCCATCACTCTCTTAAAGACACCCTTGATGAGTCTATATTTCTTTTTTAATTCATTTTATTGCCTCTACCTTTCCTATCCCCTTAAAAGCACTTGCCATGAAGCAGTCAGTAACGCTATGAAGTTAAATATTGCAAGAAATTTTATGGATTGTTGTTTGAATTTAATAGGTGGCTGTAAGTAACTTATATGGATATAGCCACTGGTAAGATGCATAGAACTACCCGTAATATAGACAGAGCTATCTCTAAAATACACAACACCAACAATAAGATGCATATAGACATCCATATTATTCTTAGAGCCATCAAATAGATCGGTCTGCAAGAGTGCTACACATAAGCATCCATCTTTTTTTTTTTTACACTTCAAAATAAATAATTTTTACATGACTTTTTAAGTATTAAATAGATTTGGGGATAAAAAGATCATAACTCTTTTATTTTACATTGACCTACCTGACTGCATCCGCAAGTACCTAATTTATTACGCGTGGTAAATATTGTTAATACTATTATCATCATGCTAAAAATGATACCAAGTTTATAATAGTGTCAAAGAAATGAGACTGCAGAATCCCCTGATTTTCAAAACTGAGGTGTCACCTTCAGATACAATTTAGTATAACACCCTGGACACCTCTTGGTGGGGAGACACCCCATACGTTTTCATGATTGTCGGTCACACAGCCACGTACCAGGGTAAACAACTCGAACTTATTTTCAGACATACCCCGAGTATATGTAATTTAAATAAAGTTCTACAATTCATTAACATTTTCCTTTATTTTTTGTCTTTGAATACCCAACAAAAACCAAAACAAATAACCCAAACAAACTGAATACCTACAGTTGAAAAAAATAAATCGTCCAACATAGCAAAATTCATTATGTGGTCAGAAATTTTCATTTCTGTCATAATCCTTTTAATTTTTAGAGTACGAAATGACAGAATCAAGGCAAGAATGTAAGTAAAAAGTTGGCGACCTTAGTCGAGGGTGACCCGAAAGCTCCCTTTCAAAAAATACCACACCGAGGTATAGGGGAGGGTGCTACTCTATTCCCCAGATTGCACCACTTTACCCTTGATCCTTACCTTATAATACTGAGGGTTAAGCAAGCGACATAAAGTAGTATTTTTGAGTCATTGATATGAATCGACCTGGGATTGAACCACCGGTCTCCCGGTCCATTGGCGAACACTCAACTCATTACGCCAATGTACCGATATGTTACGTTAATGTCGATGGATAGAGATAG
The DNA here is from genome assembly GCA_963585895.1 of Sepioteuthis lessoniana. Classification (NCBI taxonomy): domain Eukaryota; kingdom Metazoa; phylum Mollusca; class Cephalopoda; order Myopsida; family Loliginidae; genus Sepioteuthis; species Sepioteuthis lessoniana. The sequence continues at coordinate 84,407,621 of OY757927.1, forward strand.
AAATAACTCCTTGACTGCATATTTCAGACTTATTATTTTTTTCACCTCCAATATTTTGTATTTCGGTTGGTAAATTTGATAAAACCCGTCGGAATTCGCAGCATTGTATCGACCTCGTTCGCATTTTATTATTTGATATTGAAAAAGCCTGAATCTTTTAAAAATTTGTCTTTCTCAAAATCTTTGACTTTTTCTGTAGGTTGTCGATGTCTCTTTTCATTCAAATCTTCAGTTCTCATTATGAATTGTTTCCAAGATTTTCACTCACCAATATTATTTTTTGCAAAGAAGAGAGGGATTATATTTTTCCTCAACGAAAATAAAATACAAATACAAATAGAAGTGAATAAAATTTGAACAATACATTCAACAGCATATTTGCTCTTGTGACGGGACCAAAAACAAACATACCACGACTGACATATGAATTCAGAAAATCTCTCGGTAGAGTACGGCACTAAGTTAATAGTAACTTAGGTAGAGTAGAATGGGTTTTAAAAGTCGGAGCTTTCTTTTTACTTAACTAGTTTCCGTACGTCGGCTAAAGAACCCTTTCAGCCCAGCCATTTACCCAAAGCCAAGAAGGGAAGAGATGGATTCATGCCTTTTCTAAAGAGTGAAAAAGTAACGCAATCGGATTCGTCCTGGATTCGAACTTGAATCGCTGTGTCCATGTCATACATTAATCATTAATTCATGTGCCTTCAGCTGATCATGTTATAAGCAAATATGTTTCTGATATATTCATAGACTGTCATATATATATATATATATATATATATATATATATATATATATACCCAACCACATTACTATCAGAAAAACGCTTTCGCCTGATGCTAAAATTCCTGCTCACACAAACATGTTTGAACCTGCAATTTTCATACGTGTTATGGTGGATAAGACCACACAGGTACTCTTATGCGAACCAAAAATGGCGCTGAGCCAAATTCTGGAAACTCACATAGAAGAACTAAATCACTGACAATTCCTTGCGTGACTGTTTAGTAAGAATCGCTCGAGGCCAGATAGTTGCTTGACGCAGCCTAATATCTATGCACACAAACGAAAATCTGTATACATGCCGACAAATATAAAGTGACGCTCACTTCAGTTGTCTTTCACGAAGGTCTCGGGTGATAGAATTTTTTTTGTTCCTCTGACATTTCTACGACAAATAATTGGATTGAAAAGACTGTAGCAAAAAGATTCAGAATGTTTCCAAGATTAATCGTCCCTTCGATGTTGACTTGTGCCATTGACATCTTTTTGACTGGCGTTTCTGCTTCGTGATCAATACAAAGAAATTGTCGAGCTAAAAACGTCAGGTGAGAGCCAAGAGACATTACTAAGTGGTTACTGGGGAAATTGGTGAAAAAAACTTGGTTAAGTTTTGAAGAACGGCAGAATATATCAAAGATAAAAGAAGAAAAAATCTACTAGCAACCGACGACAGCACTAATAGACACATTGTCAGAAAAACAAACAAGCAAACACTGCATATTTGTATACGAACAACAAGAAATAATCGCAGAAGCGATTATTAGTATAATACAAAAAAAAAGGGTTTTATGTTCGTTTGGGTTGGTTTTATAGTACATCAACCATTGTTCGTTTTTAATGTTAAATCCATTTTTATACATATAGTAAGTAAAGTTGGCTCCATTTTCAATAGCCACTAAACCGGGATGTTGGGGAGGGCGCTACTCCTTTCCCTGGATTGCTCCACTTTACCCTCGATATATACCTTATAATGCTGAGTGTTAAGCAAGGAGGTATCAAGTACCATTTTTAAAGTCTTTGGTATGCCGCGACCTGGGATTGAACCCAGGTCTCCCAGCCCATTGGCGAACACTCAACCCACTAGGCCAATGAGACGGTCATACATATAAACAGTTCTATTTCAAACAATTCAGTTTAGTATAAGTACATAATTTAAATGTCAAAATGGTTCTATTTCAGTCGATTCAGTTTAGCATAGATACACTGTTTAGTTCTACTTGACCCATACATAGGACCCAGTCAGGTGCTTCCACGACAAGCCCGAGTGGAAATAGGAGCGATTGCAATGAAGGGGTACTCAGCATTCCTCAAAAGTTTAAACATTACAGGAGCCCCACCATCAGATTGTTTAGTGTCATATCCAGGACATCCATTGGGAGAGTCTTACCCCTTTGCTGAGATGCAGTCGGTGTATTCTGCAGCCCCAGTCGACTAGACAAATTTTACGTTCGATTTGATTTGTCATTCCCATGATCTGTTAGATCATTTCTTGTAGAACGGACTACCATCGATAAGTTATCGATCATATGGAAGTCTAATCTGTCCGATACAATATAACATGATTTCTTTCAAACTGTGGCAGTGTCAGTACTACTGTACCGTTGAACCACATTGACACAAACAAAAATGCATCAAAAAAAAGCTAGTTGGAAACTACACAAGAATGCTTCATGCAATATTGATAAATCCTGGAAGCAACACCCATTAAAACAACAGCTGTACGGCGAACTAACCTCCCATATCAAAAACTATCCACGTAATACCAAATCGACATGTGGGTCACAGCAGAAGAAGCAAGGACGAACTCATAAGTAATGTTCTTCTATCAACCCCTACACATGGATGTGCCAGTGTTGGCTGACCAGCAAGAACTTATCTACATCAGCTCTGTGTGGACACTGGATGTAGTTTGGAAGACCTACCGGGAGTGATGGATGATATTAAAGGAGAGAGAGAGAGAGAGAGAGAGAGAGAGAGAGAGAGAGAGTCAGGGAAATCCATGCAGTCAGCATGACTTGATAATGATTATTAGATCATCGGGGTAATATGATTGAGTCCTGTTAAGATCGATTGCAATGGTGATATAATGGTTATCGTCGTAGGAAATGGACACAGCGATACGAGTTCAAATCCTGTACGAGACTGATTACATTTCACATTGCACTATTAGGAGAGGTATGAATCGAATTATTCTCCCTCCAGCTATGGGTAAATAGTAGGGTAGACTTGGTTTTTCGGTCTTCGGGAAGCGACTAGTCTAGGAGAAGTCTGAATTCAAACCTGTTAAACTCCGCTTAAAAATTGACCTTGTGCCATATCCTTCCGAGCGTAGGGGTTGGTAAATAAGGATTGGTTAACTTTAACGAGATTTTAACCCATCTAGGGTTCATTTAGTCCAATGGGTTTATTGTACATTCACATTGATTTTTCGGAGGAGTTTTTTTTACGCACCGTTTACTCGAATAATTTTTAAACAGATCTATTTGAGCTCTGGATTGGAGCCTTAACATATACTGCCACTCCAGATAAATATTGATCTGAGAATAATGGCAATGTAGGAGTACTCCGACTCCTCAGAAATCCCTAACAGGAGGCCTCTTGATACTCAGATGCGGTATAGTGTCATAAATCACATTCTTTAAGAGTGTCAAATCCCTCTGAAGGAGATACACTTTGGAGATTCTAAGCCCCAACGACAGGGATCTAAACCGTATTATGATATTACTTGTGACAAAGTAGGATAATTGGCTGCACTCATTTTCTTCCCAACCAATATATTACATTTGGACTACATTAAACAGTACTAACAATAAAAGCGATTACTGACTAATAATTGAACTCATAAGATGAATTGACTATACACGGTTACAATATCCAAAGGTGATACATTTTGCTCATAATTAGACGGGAAAATTAGATTCATGCCTTTTCGAAGGGTTTTATTGCAAAGGGAACCCAAACGATTTCAATCAAAATTTTAAAATGATTCTATGATTCAATATTCAGGTTTATTAAAGATTTGCATTCCGTCGATGTCGATGTTTTTTTTTTTATATTTAGTGCTAATTTGAAAAAGAAATGAAACACTCTTCTCTAAACTGTGTCCCATGACCATATATTTTGGATACGAGTTAACATTTTGCGTACCAATTAATTCAAAAATATAATACTTGCCTATGATATAATAAAAGAAACAACTTTTACTTGCCTTTGAAAGGTTATACACATTTTAATAAACGAGGTTCATTCAATAAATGAGGTGAATGTTGCATTAAAACAGCTCACATTTCACCAAGGAACAAAAAATGTTTGCTTGATTTCTCAATGAGATCTTCATTCGTTAAAACACATTTTTATCATCAATAAAGAAGCGTTTGCATTGCTTTAGTATAAAAAATTTTGAATGAGTTTTTGATCATTTACTCACTGTACTTTTCGCTTCATTATTTCTTGAAAACCTTGTTCCTCGAAGAAATATATATATATATATATATACGAGGGTCATTAAATATGTTTCCAGACTTTTTTCGTATGGGCATTTTATTGATAGTACACACAGGAAACACTAGTCCCCTTCGGAGTAATATCCTCCGGCTGCAATGTACTTGTTGTACCGTTCCAACAACGTCTGGAAGGCCCCATGGAAATCCTATTGGGTGAGCGTGTCAATGTCATTCGTCACAGACTCTTTCTCATAACGACAGCCTCTGACCATATGGAATAACCAAAAGTCACAGGTAGCAAGGTCTAGACTATAGGGAGGGTGAGAAACTGTCTTGAAGCCCATCTTGATCAAAAGGTCTGTAACAAGGATGGAGTTGTGGACTGGTTCATTGTCCTGGTGGATATGCCACTGACCAGATTTGAAGAGTGCTGGCCTCTTCCGACGGAATCTCTTCCTGAACTCCCTTAAAACCTGTCTGTCCAGTGGGAACCCAGTGCATATAGATCATGCCAGTGCTGTCAAAAAAGGGATCATCAAAAGTTTGTGGGTGTATTTGCTCTGTTTGGCCTTCTTGGGTGTGGGAGAGCTAGCATGATTTTACTGGGAACTCTGTCTCTTGGTGTCAGGGTCATAGCAGTAGATCCAGCTTTTATCGCATGGAATTTTTTCCAAGTTTAAAACAGACTTTTATTGTATATTCTTATTCTAAAGTCCAGATTGCATTTTTGAAATTCACTTGCTGTGACAATCAGGTTTTTGTAGGGTGTATTTCAATATTCCAATTCATGCTCTAGCTGTTCATTTGAAGCAGAAATCATAAAAATTGGTCAGTCATCTCATAAGGTGTTTAGCAATAACATACTGAATATTCAAGAATTTTTGACAATTTGAAATGTCTGTACAAAAAAGTCTGGAAACTTATTGGATGCTGCACGTGTATATATATATATATATATATATATATATATGAATAAAATCCTTTGCTTGTTGATATCGAGAATCTGGAAAGGGTAAATCTACCCTATATAGTCTATAATCATGAAGATATGTCTCCGTTAATCTGTTTCCCTTCTGCATAGTGAAGATTCTCGTTAGAAAAATAAAAAGTTATATGATGAACTGAGTATCGAAAAGAAATCCATTAAATCCAACATCGGATAGTAGTATTGTTTGAAGTTTTATCTGGGCAAATGTAAATCTGATGTGGGAGTTTGGGATTTGATTGAACTGGCACTGCATTATTCTCTTGTGAACCTAAAATGGCGTGTTCAATATGCCATCTTCAAACGTTCCTTTCGCAAGAATGGATATACAGCAGACTTACGTAATTATCACTAATATGAATTGAATTTATGCCAGAAACTGTACCTGTTCCACAATGTATTTAAAAGAATCATACATAAACGTTCACAAATTCTTAGAAATAAGCCTAGTATTGTTCATGAAAAAATTTATCGGCAATACTCGGTCTGAAGTTGTAGATATTTCTCTCGCCGTATCTAAGTTTTATCTCAGGGTGTAACAGGCATTAGTGATTGTTGATCAAAGAGACAGAAGATGTTCACAGTCTCTCTCTCTCTCTCTCTCTCTATATATATATATATATATATATATACTCTAGCCATGAGTAAAATTGTTGGCGAAATAGAGCTTTCTCTAATGATAAGGGGGACTGGTCTAAGAATCTTTGACATTTTCTGATCAACGTTGATACACCATTCTCACTGTTATCAGCATTTTTATGGAGGTGCCCGTGGTGTAATGGTTATCATCATAGGAAATGTACGCGGTGACACGAGTACAAATCCTGGATGAGACTGATTGCATTTCAAATAGCACTAATACCTTTGGGAAAAGGTATGAATCCAATTATTCTCCCTCCAGCTATGGGTAAATAGTAAAGCAGACTGGGTTCTTTAGCCTTGGTAAGTCAACTAGTCTAAAAGAAGGTAAACTCTGAATTCAAACCTGTTAAACTCCGCTATATATATATATATATATATATATATATATATATATGAGGTGAATACAATAAGTTTCCAGACTTTTTTCGAATGGCCACTTTTATTGAGAATACACACATGAAACTCTTATCCCCTTCGAAGTAATCTCCTCCGGCTGCAATGCAATTGTTGTACCGTTTCAACAACTTCTGGAAGGCTCCATGGAAGTCCTCTTGTGTGAGCATGTCACAGCCCCTTTCATCTCCTCAATTGTCTCATAACGACAGCCTCTGAGCTTAGGGAATAACCAAAAGTCACAGGGAGCAAGATCTGCATGATAGGGAGGGTGTGGAACTGTCTTAATGCCCATCTTGTTCAAATAGTTTGTTACAAGGATGGAGTTAAGGATTGGTGCATTGTCCTCGCGGAAATGCCACTGGCCCGATTTGAAGACGGCTGGCT
>OY757927.1:84419253-84481753 GCA_963585895.1 Sepioteuthis lessoniana
CACGAGTGGAGCCAATTATAAAATTAACTTAAATCGCGAGTCGGAAATCTACTAAAGTTTCACCCTAACGGATCAACAGGAAGTCCTATACCGACTTTACTTTATATATATATATATATATATGTATATATATATATATATATATATATATATATATTGGTATTATTGCTATATTGTTTGATATATCTATAATGGTTGAAGGTTTAATATAAGTGATAGCACATATGTAATGTGCAGATCTTAGTTTAAACATCTTAATTAGAGAATCATCTCCAATGCTATCATCAAACTAGGAGATTGTTCTTACAATAGCATAAGTCAGTAACTAACAGTCAGTGAGCGGTGTTGATTCTGTGTCTGTGTTAGTCATATATATATATATATATATATATATATAGCATGTATATAGTTATGTATATTTATGCCATTTTCTCTGATTTTGATAGTCTATTCATCAATACGTGTCCCACTTTGGCTTTTACGTAAATTTAAAAAAAAATAAACGTAACTATTACCATTATTTCTATTACTTCTGCAAACCTGGGGGTGTCCTCCAGGTTTAAATGTTAAAACGCTGGAGTACTGAATCGTAGCAAGGGAGTTCGAAATCCAATCATGCTATTAGGTTCGCTTTCTGACAAATACACTTGGGAAAGTTTTGAACCACGTTATCCTCCAAGCTGTCGGGTAAATAGCACCACTATTGTCCTTCTAGATGGATGGATTTAGTATTAAATAATCCACAAAGCTTGATATGCCATTAAACAAATGAAAATCAAATAAATTCTGATTAGCTGATCGTTTACAGCACATTTACACGTATGTTTTTAAAAATAGATTCCAATTTTTCCGATTATTTTTTTAATATTAAATTTCTTACTCGTAGTTAAATATTAAAAGTAGGATTGGAAAGATTTACGAAAAAAAAAAATGGAAACATTTATTCTATGAATAAAATTAATCTATAAATTATTTTTTAATTTCTGATTATCAATTGTTGCTCCAATCAGAAAAGGTTTTTGAATTTTTTTCTTTTTTTCAAAAAATAATACTCTTTGAAGATTATCAAAAACGACATTTAGCTTTTTAATATTTTTTAAAAACAAAGTTTATAAGGACATTTAATGTGGAATTAAAAAGATAATTTTTCGAGTAGAATTTCGTACGGAATTTTGCTTTCCAAAATAAGTTTGCGAATGATTGTTTCTCATTTTTGATAACTTAATGAAAAAAAGAAATCAATGAATGAAGGGAGCGGATTTGGAATGGCCAAATGGACATCTTAAATTATTGTTATTGTCTCGTGCCGGAAATTTATTCTCGCAGTATATTTTTGAAACAGCGGATTTATATTTTCAGACGGCTACTCAAGTGAGTTAAATGATTTGTAATATTTTAGTGCAGTTCAGAACCTCCAGAGGTTTTTGCCAAGATCGTGAAGGTGATGAATCACGCTGGACTCAGGTATAGAAATCGCTTGATTTTCTCTGAGTCCTACACACCGGATTTGCCTCTAAGGCTTGGAGCACTACCTCGGAATCCACGATTTTTTTTAACCTTGCTGATCTGACTTGATCTTCGATGTTCTTGCGACCAGAGCGAAATTTCATTAACCATCTGGTTACTGAACTGTGGTAATTTACTAAGCTTTTAGTAATTTACTAAGCCGTATAAATGGGGCACCCAATGAGAATCGAACTCACTCGTGCAGGTTTGCTAGTCTACCTTGCTAACCATTACACCACCCGGGGTGCCCTTTTTGGACTATTTAACCCATAGCTGGGAGGATAAGGGGGTTCAATACATTTTCCAAGTGTATTTGCCCGAAAGTGAACGTAATAGCGCGACTGGAGTACGAAATCGCTTACTACGATTTCGCAGTCCATCTCTTTAACAATTACACCACGAGGACACCCCCATCTGGTTACTGAACTGTGATCAACTTCGACTTCGCTTCTTGCACAACAATTTTTTTTTGTTAGTTCCATGGCGTATTGCCCCAGTTCGAACTCGTACAGCATTCAAATCATGCACAAAATGAAGCAATGCATAACGTGCCAGCGCACCAACCAGCACTATCCTACCAACCAACTGCGATTTGAACTGCTTCGGCCAAGTGATATACGCACCGCAAAGTAGCACATACCATTTTTTTTGCAAAACCTTTGACTCAGACAAATAATTGACTATTGTTTTACTAACCGATTTTCATTTCAAGTGATTGTTAAGGGCAATCGGTCAGACGTTTATCATCTGAAAAATACAATTCCTCTCGCTTAATTTACCTCAATGGGATTAAACTGGCCCCGAAGTAAGAAATTACTCATGAGAAACATTATTGCAGTGAGTAATTTGTGAATGGTAATAGTAAAAATCTGACATAAGACACAACTCTTCGAGCGTTTAGACATGAATGTGGTGTTCAAATTGAATCCCCATATAAAATTAAATAAAATAATGTTCGAAAAAATATCTAATCTGAATCTATGGTTCATTAATAGCTGAATAATGTTTTTAAACAAATTAGAGGTTAGCGCTCATTCCGAAACTCTATGTAACAAAATATCATAGTGGAATAAACAGCTTTATATAAATGTGTACCATAGGACCAACGTTTTGTGCTGTAAAGAAAGAAGTCTGCAGAAAAAGAAATACTCAAACTAGAAGGTAAGGGAATAAAATATAGCAGTCGTTTTTATTCAGCTATAATCGCTGCAACTCGAAAAGTTCATTTTAGTTGCGTCCTTCTTCTCCCTTCCTCTCGGTGGTGACGGGGTGTGAGTGAGAGCTGGCTGTTTGACACACGCCTGTCATTGCAGACTGGGTAGGACGGATAGGGGCCTCGGAACCTTTGACTCGCCAGTTTTGAAAGCTGCCTTCAACTCCCTCAAAATCTCGTTAATTGTTTTCTTATATAGATATTTTGGAGAACAAATCGAAGATCCTCGAATGTTCGACGTCACTAGTGAAACTCGCGATAATGCATCTGTTATTATTTTAAAATCACGTCTAACTTTGCAGGCCATTCTGCCAGCACGCGCTAGTCTCGTGACACCTTCACTGATTGACGACAGCGCCCGTTCGTAATATTACATATATATATATATATATGAGAGGTATCATACAATAACTGATGTTTATACAACAGCATTGCTTCTAACAAAGCCTTCACCAGATGATGACTCTGGGTTCAGGCATGGTTTTTGGGCCGAAGCATTATTACGACTAAAATAGAGCGCCTCAGCAATACCTCATGACACCACCAGACTTTGTCAGATTGTTGTAAACCTAAATGGGATTGCCATATCCACGCCGATGCAATTAGAGCCTTATCTTGGATCTTTTCCGAGTATTTCCTCTTGTCTGATGGAGGAAGTCCAAGATTAGTCAAGAAAACGGAGGTTGAGTTGGCAATAAAACCTCTGCATTCGACTTCGATAGGAAATATAGATACACACACACACACATATATATATATATATAAGTAAAAAAAAAGTTTTCGAAGCTCTGATGGAAGCAAAAAGCCTAAAAATGTAGTTATTATTATTGTTTGATGATTAACTTATAGTAAGGGCATGTCAAGTCGTCCAGGGAGTTTATGTCTGAAGTTTAGGAAATTGCTTACATATTTACATTTTTGTGCTTTTGCTTTAGTGTTGTTTTGTTCGTAGTTGAATGATATCAAGTAATCCTGTCAAATGAAAATAATTTGCAAAGAGATCCATTTGGCTAGCTAGCTAGATAGATAGATAGGCACACAATTAATATTTTATATAATCTTCTGAAACAGTTTTTGTTTGGTTGTTTGTTTGTTTGTTGGTTTTGTTTTGCGGCATATCAACCTCATCAGTCATTTAATGCCGAATCAAGATAAAGAAAATAAGTGTGAAAAGAAATTCAGAGGAAAGGTCTTAGAAATTAATGATAAACTTTAGATAAACAGTTTTTGTATTTAAGTGTATCTATCTTCGACGAACACAGAGTTTGCTCAAACAGTGGTATTGTTTACTAAATGAGAATTATCAAAGTGTATCGTTTTAAACTTATATTTACCACTGCATGCTTTCAATCTTGCATGTCTTATGATATTAGATCGGCTTATAACGATAGACAATAAGAAGATGCATTAAGAGTTATACGCCTGCAATAGACCACACACAAACACACACACACACACACACACACACACACACATATATATATATATATATATATATACGTTATGCCATTTCGGAGACATCTGAACAGTGAAATCCACCAGGCACACGCTACTGAGGCCATTCCAGTACTTATTTGTTTAATGTGGTCACTAGAAAATCAATATCGATTTTCATTCACGACTTTGGAGAAAGCCGCTTCTAGTAGGAACGGATATTGCATAATGGCAAAAACAGTAGAAACAGAACCACTATATGATCTCTAAGATTAACAAACGTCATCAACGAAAAGACCCTTGTTCAAATGTTCTTCAGCAAAATCATTTCTATTTTACTCTGCTTTAAAACATATTGATTAGAATTTAAAGTAGCGTTGAAATGAAATCTCTTTTGTTGTCTTTGATTGTTATCTAGAGTTCTCAAATGACATGTTTATATCACGGGAAAAATTACTCAGACTACTATCACTATCTTTCTTATCTTGATATTTGCATTCCAGTAAATACGCTCTGCAATAAGATCATTGTGGGAGGTATTTGTCACGATAAAATGTGGACAAGTCAAGGCTGGGCAAAACTCTAAGAGACAATCTCTTCAATAGCACCGTTTCACCGGAAATGTTATGCGCAAGTGAAACATGGGCTACTACGAAGAAATAAAACCAGAGCCTGGATAAAACACAGGTTCCTATGGAATGACCCATGCGGGTCATGTCATTGCGTGAGCATTAACAAAGCGAGGTAATTCGGGAACGGAAAGGAATGGAGAACGAGATCGCGGAAGTTCTGCAAGGCCAATCATATTGGGACGTATCTGAGAGACTGAAAACGGCCATTTGGAAGGCCTCAATGACAATGAAGATGAACTACATAAAGAAATTCAGCTATCATGGAGAAAAAGAGTGAGATGTAGAATTAAATGAAAGATAATTGTGGTCAGCGATAACGTTCATCCTATTATCGCTTGAGCTTTGGTTTGGTTTTTATTGGGTTTGATGGCACATCAACCATTGTAGGTTATGTAATGCCAAATCTTTTTTTTATTAACATAATTAGCTCTTTTCAAACAATTCAGTTTAGCATAAGTATACAGTTTATAAACCAAAAGCAGTTCTATTTCAATCAATTCAGTTTAGTATAAGTACACTCTTTAATTCTATTCATGCCATAGATGGGACCCTATCAGGTGCTATCACCCCGGACCAGAATGGACATAAGAGCGGTAGCAATAAAGGTGTACTCTGCATTACTGCAGCCTCATCATCTGATTATTTAGAGTCATAAACAGAATACTCGTTGAGGGATTCTTACTCCTCTGCCGAGATGCAGTCCTTGTATTCTGTAACTCCAGCCGATCGGGTCAATTGCTTGAGGTGCAGATACGAAGTCATAGCTTGATTGGTAGATTTATTTTAACAGAATTTCAACCTGCCAAGAGTCATTTTATGCCTAGAGGTTTGAGAATTGCGTTCATTGTAAATTCATAATTCATAATTTATGTATGGTAATTTTATGAGAGGCTTGTTTCATTACACATTGTCCTGTCGATACCATTCATTTTTAAACAGATCTACAGCAGTGAAAATAATGATAGCCCACTCCACAGAAAAGTTTTATTGGAATTCAATATAAGTTTTCTAATATAGATTCAAAATTCTTGAAATAGTTACCAAAGAAAGGTAATGAAACTAGAAGTACAAAATGATATTGTTCTTTCTGTTTAGATTCGTAAAAGTAATTGCAAAATTAAATGATTTTATGGTAACAGAAAGTGGAAATAAAGATTGCACACATTGCCAAAATTGTATTTTTACAAAGTAAAAATAAATTCCAAAAGAAACAAGTAAGCTGATTAATATTTACAAGCACTTCCTTTACCTTGAAGCACATCTCCACACCGGTTATTCATCGAATCAATCAGATGTAAAAGGCACTAGCGAATATTTCCTCCAAGCATTTCTTTAACGATGCACCAAAGCATTTCTTAATCTTCTAACCGTCTCCCGTCAGAGATTTTCGATGGGATTCAGTTCAGGAGACTCGGCAGGCCAATTCAATGTAGCAATATAGTTGTCTTGGAACCATTTGGTTGTCACCATCGCAGTGTGAATGACAGCATTATGTTGCTGGAATATTGCATCATTCAGGTAATTATTCGCCAAGAATAGGAGACTTTTTTCTAAGACCTGAGTATATTTCTATGCATTCTGTTTCTCTCCATTTTAACCAAACTTGCCTTCCCTTTTATAGAAAATGCTCCCTACATGATCAAAGACTCTCCTCCAAACGGCTGCTTGCTGAAAAATTATCTACTTTTCGTTAGACTTGCCAACAGAACTGAAATCCAAACGTTCCGTCTAAGTTAAACTTTTTCATCTGAAAAGATGACTTTTGACCAATTCTCAGCATTCCATTGTACCTTATCCTACACCAACTCCTCTCGTCTTTTTTGGCGCATCTTCGTTAGAGCTGGTACTGTTATACTCTTCTTATATACGAAGCCTTTTGAGGAATTTACAATTTGTCGACCTCTCCTGGGTGTTACGTATGAAGGACGTTTGAAGGTTCCTTGGGCTTATTCCTTTCCTTGAAGTTTCTCGTAGCACTCTTTTGAGGACGTCCAGTTGATTTCTTGGTTCTATTCCCTTATGGGTCTTGCAAAGCATTGCCTATCACCTTTGTAGACCTCTTTATATTCCTAGCAATAACCGGAAACGAGAATATTTTGTCACTTAAAACTTTTACTGGAGTTTTTACGATTTTTGACAAGGCACACTTTCTTCCCATTGAAAAAATCTGTAATTTTTAATCAAGACGTAAAAATATTGCAGCATAGCTCCGAATACCACATGCATCCAGTTCTGATCTGTTTCTATCGTGTTCATTTGAGCAACATGGAAACAATACAAACATTTAGTAGGATGCGCTAACTTTATTTCCGTAAAATGTTAACCTAAAATCGAACTTTTTCTCAAATGCTTTTTGAAAAAAATACTGATGCTATAGTTTTTGGGAATTTACTGGATTCCATTTTGACAAGCCTGCTTCGGTCAATATTTCACTAAATTTCAAACTGTATTGTAAAAATTATATTCATCTTTGTAGGGTGGGCAATCATTATTTCTACCACTTTATTTGACCCATTCATGGGAATCTTACATGTACTTCCACTCCGAGTCAACATTGGGCTGATGACAATGAAGAGGTACTGTTCTCTAACCAGATTTCCATAGGTGGAGGGACATTATCAGATGCAGTTTAGTGTTATAACCAAGATAAAATTCCTTTTTTTGTTGGGGGGGTAATTATCTCTTTAAAGTGCATTCTTAGCGCAAATGGCAGAGCTGTTGTTAGAAAGAAAAATTGAGTTATAAAAAGTTTTTATGAAGGAAAGAAAAAAGAAAAAATGCTAAAAGAATGAGCAAAAGTGAAATATTAATCTACTTAATAAATCTCTTTTTCTTACTCTTTCTGTCTTTCTGTCTCTGTCTCTGTCTCTCTCTATTATTCTCTATGTCTCTTTCTCTTTCTTTCATTCTATCACTCACTCTCTCATTCACACTTTCTATTATTATCTATCTCTCTTTCTCTTCCTTCATTGTATCACTCACTCTCTCACTCACACTCGTTCTTGCTCAAATATCCTTGTTAGAGTATCAATCAATACCTCGTGTTACCTTTACAGAATTTCGACTGACAATGAATAGAGCAGGCTGCGACACACACACAAACACACACAGACACACACACACGCGCGCGTACGCAGCATATACGCATATATATATATATATATATATATGTGTGTGTGTGTGTGTGTTTGTGTGTGTGTGTGTGTGCATACCCGTATGTGTATATATGGGTGCATGTACGTGTGTATACGTGTTTGTGCATGGCCGCGCAAAAGCAGGACGACCAGCTCGAACATACATTCAGCAGCTATGTGAGGATACAGGATGTTGTCCTGAAGACCTACCTAGGGCGATGAACGATAGGGAGGAGTGGCGAGAGAGGGTCAGGGATATCCGTGCTGCCAGCACGATATGATGATGATGATGATGACATAGTCTACAACTTTCACGTGACCTGCAGCAATTCATCTTTTTCGTTAACCATGGTCATGTCCACATCTCACTTCTTTGCTTTTCATTGGTTATGTTGTCTGCTTCCCATTGGCTACTTGCTCAAGCCCGGTTCTGTGGGCGTACGTATCTGCCACTATCACCGAATTCAACGACGCCCATTGTTCAGGTGATTTTCCGATATCTTCGACCGGATGCACCTGCTTTCAACATAACAACTGTGGGCATGGTGACATTTCGGCAATCACCTTGTTGATATTATCCCTGTGCGGATATAATCCTGTCAACTGCCTCTGATACACAGCACCTGTTGACATGATGACATTTCGGTGATCACACCGGTCTTATCAATCTATCTGTCAACAACATCCGCCGTATTCACACCCGCAGGTCACGTTAATATCATCATCATCATGTCGTGCTGGTAGCACAGATATCCCTGACCCTCTCTCGCCAATTTTCCCTATCGTTCATCGCCCTAGGCAGGTCTTCTGGACAACATCCTGTATCCTCACATAGTTGCTGAATGTATGTTCGTGCTGGTCGTCCTATTTTTGCACGGCCATGTGTGGGGGTCCATAAGAGTACATCACTTATGAGTTCGTCCTTGCTTTTCCAGCAGTGTCCTGCATGTCTGGTTCGTCTAACTTGTATAGTTTTCGTGATAGGAGGCAGGTGGCCATACAGTTGGTGTCTTGTGGGGTGTTGCCGCCAGGACTTGTTCAATATTGCTCGCAGCCTTCTTTTGTAATTGCTGTTTAGCTTCTTCTCCATCCGTTTTATCAGAGTCCATATAGTGCATCCATATAGCAGTATCGATGCGACCGCTGCCTGGAAGAAACTGTTTCATTTTCTCGGTTAGGTGTGATTTCCATGTAATCGATAGCCTATTGATAGCTGTCCATGCTTTCGTTAACCTCGTGTCGATGTCCTTTACGGTTGATTCGACGCTGCTTCCTAGGTAAGTGAAATTGTCTACTAGTTTAAGAGGGGTTCCGTCTAGAGTGGACATGTCCCCCGTTCGATTATAGCACATATATTCCGTTTTGTGTGCATTGACATAGAGGCGTATTCCTGCGGCTGCTCGTTCCAAACTATGCAGTAGTGTTTCGGCTTGGTCGGGTGTATTTGCCAGTATCGCTATGGCATCGGCGTAGTCAGCGTCGAAAGTACCCCGCAAAAACAATTACCGACGCCGATTACGTTAATATATTACAGTATAATATATAAACCATTCCCAGTATTTCAGAATTATTTGTTTTTGCTCCTTTTTTTTTTGTTGCTGTTTTCATGTCACCAACCAGTTTTGTAAAGTGGGTTATTGAATGAAGCTAAAGAATGTTTGATAAGGTCAACTGCTAACAGGGAACCATATGTAAATAATGAGGATTATATTTAAAAATTACGTTCAAAATTTAACATTGGAATGTCTTGCCACCTTAAATGTAGATAATAGTAGGTTTTACGTCCCTACTTCATGCGAATAGTGTGTCAGAAAGCCTACATTGGATTATGTATACAAATAGAGGTTTATGTATACAAAGAGAGGTTTATGTATACAAAGAGAGGTTTATGTATACAAATAGAGGTTTATGTATACAAAGAGAGGTTTATGTATACAAATAGAGGTTTATGTATACAAAGAGAGGTTTATGTATACAAATCGAGGTTTATGTATACAAAGAGAGGTTTATGTATACAAAGAGAGGTTTATGTATACAAAGAGAGATCCAGGCTGAGAGAGAAGATTCTAAAGGGGTAGGGCTAAGATAGATAGTTGGAGAAGACCGACAAGTGCCAAACGCTAAATTAATTCATAGTTTCTCACTTTAATTACATATAACTCAGGCTACCGAAATTCCAATTTTCCTGAAAAAAAAAATTAAATAAAACCCTCAAAATAAAACAAAAACAAGGGTTTTACATTTGTGGATGTTGTTTTATCACTCCTTCCAACTATAGAGATCCACTCCTTGTTTTGATTCATTTGTTTCGACCATTGGATATCTATCCTATGATAACCACTTGAATATAAGACGTGTTTATAAACCATAGCAGTTTCCGTAGAATTATCTATTACATAGATAGAAAGGTTTCAATATAGATATATGATTTCTAAAATAATTTACTTTAGGTTTTTCAGATTACAAATGCAGTCCTGATAGGGCCTTATCTATGGGTTAAATAGAACAAACGGCATACTTATGCCATATTGAATAGCTTGAAGTAGAAATGTTTTTGACAATTAAACCGTACTTACATTTAAACTGCGTGCTTATGCTGAACTGAATTATTTGAAATATAACTGTTTTTTTGACATTGAAACTGTACTTACACTACACAGAATTGTTTAATATAGAACTGTTTTGACATTTAACTGTAGAAATGCTTAACTAAACTGAATAGATTGAAATAGAAATGTTTTTTCACATTTACACTGCGTACTTATGCTAAACTGAATAGTTTGAAATATATCTATTTTCATAAGAAGGGATTTGGTGTTAAATAACCTACAAAGGTTGATATGCCATGGGGCCCAAACAACCAACAACAACAAATGCTGTATTAACGTGACCATATTAATGAATAGCTGTCAAAAACTAATACCACTGATTAATCGTCCAATATTATCATCTCACGTATTTCTATAGTAATTCTTATCAATTAGTTATATTAATCATATTCATCATTGATTATATTGATTCAATTAATATTGATCTATATTAGAAAAAGAAAGGTGTCTTCGTCTTTATCGGTTTTACGGTATGCAAACCATATATTTTGCTGAAGTCTGTATTTTTATCAAGCCAGTTCAAATAACTATTCCTAAAAAATAAAAATACTGGCCAACATATATATATATATATATATATATATATATATATATATTGAAACGGTATCTAGGCACCAAACATTTATTTAGCTAATTTGAGAGCACTGGATCTGAACATTACCTTACAGATTTTGGTTAGCTACTGGTTTTGCTGAACAGAAATGCCTCTTTTTGGACTAAAGTATTTTTTTCTTCGTTTGCTGTATATATACATGATATTGACATATGGCAATATTTCTCAAAGTAAAATCGTAGAAACCTCTTAATTTTGATTTAAAAGAAAAAAATATAGGTCCACTTATTGAACATATGACAAGAAATATATAAGTAAAGTTGGCGACCTTTGTCGAAGGTTACCCGAAGGCTCCTTTTTCAATAGCTACCACACCGAGGGCGCTACTCCATTTCCTGGATTACTCCACTTTACCCTTAACTTATAACGCTGAGTGCTAAGCAAGGCGACATCAAGTAGAATTTTTTGAGTCTTTGATATGACTCGACGTGGGATTGAATCCCAGGTCTCCTGGACCATTGTGCGAACACTCTACTCGTTAGGCCAATGGACTAGTAGAAGTAAATGCATTATATTAATTCATTTAAAATCATAATCATGTATTCCTTTAAGTTTCTCTCTCCTCCTCTTTTTATTCCTCGCCATCTGTTCCTATAAGCCATCCCTCTCGGTAAGTTTTCTCGACAGAACCCAGTGTCCATACAGAGCTGATGATCGTAACTATTTGCTAGTTGGTCAACTGGTGGTTCCATACGTAGGATTCCATAGGGGAACACTGCTTATGTGTTCGTCTTTACTTCTCCAGCAGTTCCCAGGATGACTCGCTCGTTTTACTTGTTTTGTCTATACAATGGGATCTAATTAACCGCATAGTTGCTATTTTAAAGGGTGCTGCTTCCAAAGATTTCTTCAAAGTATCATGCAATATCCTTGGGTAGCCATTGACTGATAACTATGACTCCAATTTAGAAACATATTCCGATTAGATTTCAAGATATGCGTACCAAACCATGCATAAATAATCCTGTCATGAACGATCTAGACTATGTTAATCTTAAGATAAATCCAAATGTACACTTACACTGGAATTATACTTTATTTACAGAATATCAACTAAATCGAATTCATTAGTGATTCCTAAACTTGGCTTCGTTTGTAGCAAGCACAATTTAATGAGGTATACACCGATGAATTTACAGGGATCTCGAAATTTGAAGTTAACGATTTAGGTCAATTTTATTAGAAACAGCACGATTACATTTCAAGGTAATATTATTTTTCTTTAGTAGTTATTTTACTGAATCTTATAAATATTTGATATTCTCAATCTGTTGATAATGAAATCTTTTTATATATTTTATTTAATCTGCATTTAAGTTAAATGATATCATTTCTTCTTAATGCGTTTTTCACATGTAATCATCGAAAGCGCACGAATGGATAATTGTTGTTCAGTAAAGATAACAAGCGGAGGTTTATTTAGAAATAAAGAGGGTTTTGCGTTATAGTTTTCGATGATTAAATCATCTGGTAAATCATCTCTTTGGAATTACAGCACCATTAACTGGAATGGTTATTCTGAAAATGTCTTTGATATCAGAAAATAATTATTTTATGATTTTCACATGCAATAAACACAAATAGCATTGATTTCAATTACCAGGTGGGTTTATTTGTGTGTGTGTGTGTGTGTGTGTGTGTGTGTGTGTGTGTGTGTGTGTGTGGTGTGTGTGTGTGTGTGTGTTTTAAAACAGGCTCATTTCAAGTCAGTTGATTTTATTCTAACAGAAAATTAATTTGTTAGATTTTGCATTCTTACAAAGACCACAAATACGCAGGTGACACATTATAAATCAGTCTGTGTAAAAGCAATGGATGATAGAATTGTTGGTATTCTATTCCCTATTTGCTCATTGAGTCTAAATATATATATATATATATATATATATATATATATATATATATATATATATATATATAGGGGGGTTAAGCAAAATTAAATGTTTAGTAGGTGAATTTCATTTTTGGATGCACACCATTAAAATATATATATATATATATATATATATATATATATATATATATATATATATATGCAAAAATCAACATGCACACTCACACACACACACACACACTTCACACACATGAGCGTGGGCGCGCACACTCACATACTCGCACACGCACACATACGCACACGCACACACACACACACACACACATATATATATATATATATATATATTGAGAGATAGTGAGATATCGGGTAGGTATTTCCATGCATTGGAGTCCATAGGAGAACGTCATGCATGAGTTTTTCTTTACTTTTCTCCGAGCATATCATGCCTGTCTTACTTAGACACTCTGTAGATGAGAGTTAAATGTTCGTAGAGCTGCTGTTTTGTGGGGTGGTGCTTTCAGGAATGGTTCACAGAAACACGCAACATCCTTGTCTACTTCCTATCTAACTTTTTCTTCGGGTGTATCGTTAAGTTCCATGTGGTGAAACTAGACAGTAGTACTAACATTGCAACAGTCTGAAATAAATTATCAACATGTCAATAGCAGTCAATCTTTTACTCTTTCAGTGGATAAGATATTGCTACTGAGGTATATGAACTATTCTGTTAATGTCAGAGACCTACTATTCAATGAAAATATGACACTATCTTAATTAAAACACATGGACTCGGTTTTTCTTGAGAAAAGACAAATATCTCAAGTAGCCTATTCCAGCTAAGTTTCGAATTTAAAACGGTGTATTTTCAAGAATTTCAAGAACATCCGCGCAGACTATATTCGTAATGATTTATGTGAGATGCTTGCTTTTTCCTTTTTCTTTTTAGAGTCAGAATATTTTCTTTTAATATATCAATTGACGTTTCTCGTAAGTTATCGAGGCAGATTATGAATAGAAATGGAACAAATTTACCTCTTCGCAAAATTCTAGCCACAATGTTTAATTGAGCGGTGTCTCTATCGGGTGAGCGAACCATTGTTTTTGCAGTTTTGTAGGGCATCATCAAAACTTTAACAGTTTTTTTGGAATAGGCATATGCTATAAGTATTTGGTCCATATTTCTTCTGTGTATTGAATCAAATGCTTTAAACAAATCTACAAGCAAATGTTTTACTTTGAGTTTTTTTTTTTTTTTTCTTTTTGCTCGTACTCTTTTGATGATTCGACGAAAAGTCAGTATCTAAAAAGATGTGCATCAGTTTCTCCGAAATCCGTTTTCCTGATAACTTTCTCTATTTCAGGTCGAATAAGATTGAGAAGCAGGGCATGATAAAACTTAGTAGCTATAGCAGTAAAAGTTGTACCTTAATAGTTCTTAGGGATTCCAAGGCCACTTTTCTTTGAGTAGTGGAGGATGGAGCCTCTCGTCTGAGACATTATAAATACTATCTTTAAATATATAAATTCATTATTTCTCTCTCGGTCACACACACACACTCACATAAACACATGTACAAACACATACATATACACACTTGGGTTCACATGTCATAGATTGACAGCATCCTGTAGAGTATTTGACAGCAATTCTGTAACAGTGATGTCATAAAAAGACAGGCTCCTTAGAATAATGGACGCCAGCTCTAACCTTTCCAGTAGTTTATTCTTTATGTGTGCTATAACATTCAAAGCAAACATTTTCACTGAGCGAATAGATAAACAATCCATAATCGAGAAGCCGGAAAAAAGAGAAGTTGACAAAATTCACAATTCGCCCTGTGGTTTGATGTAACCAGAAATATTTCATCTAGAACCCTAAAACGCTTTTTTTCGAAGTCTAACTATCGACAATCCAAAAGGTGACGGGAACTAAGTGAACGATGTCACCAATTCAGGACGGAAGTTTGAGTGCGAAGTTTTCTGAACCCGAATATAAGATGATGGATTTTTTTTTATTACCTCTCTTTTGGATGTTGGCTGGGGTACGAGGAGACAAATTTTCGCGTGAACAGAGAACAAAAGATAAATCAAAGATAACAGAAGAAATGGTTCCTAGAAAAATGAATATGCTGACTCTATGGTTTTTGATTGTCATCTGTTCAACCAACTTCCATAACTGAATGGACAGAATAAATCTAAAGAGTACCTACTTGATAAAATATAACCATAAAATATCTGTTTTAAGAATAGTTACTTGAAGCTATGGATTATTATTATTTTTTTGAAATTGTGTAACTTAAAAAAACAAATGACTTTTATCAGATAGGATTAAATAGTTAAACCCATATAATGTAATGTTGGTGACCGTAGTCGTTGGTAACCCGAAGGCTCTCTTTTCAATAGCTACAACACCAAGGTGTAGTGAAGGGTGCAACTCCTTTCCTTGGATTACTCTACTCCACTTTACCCTCGATGGATACGTTAAAACGCTGAGTGTCAGGCAAGCAGATACCAAGTACTATTTTTTGAGTCGTTGGTATGACTCGACCTAGGATTGAACCCCAGTCACACGAGCCATCGGCGAACACTCTACCCCATAAGCCAATGAGCTGAATTAGTAGTATTTGATAAAAATACTTGAAACCATAAAAATGCGTATAAAGTAATTGTATTATATGTGAATATTTGATGCCATAAGACTGAAATATTTGAAGTTAAAATTGTTTACTAAGTATTATTTAAAATTACTTGAAAAATTGCTAACAAATGACTTTTATTAGACAGAAATAATTATTAGAAATTTGATCTTTATTTATGTTTGATAAGGATACTTTAAACCTTACAAATGTATGCAAATTATTTGTATTGCATGGGAATAATTGATTTTATATTGCAGTGTGCAAAAACTCTTTAGTGACAATTACATAAAAATATAAATATTAAATATGTCCCATGAATTGAATTCACTAAATTTTCGGCATAAAATAACCCACATTGGTTTGATACACCATTAAAATGAATGAATCAATCAATTACTCAAAACTTATTCTGCTTATGTATTTGGGAATACCAAACAGGGTGTGGCAATAAAAAGTAACAAAAATAAGATGAAAGAGCACAAGTCAATTAATTACAAATACATTTTGTTCAAAACGAAGATTTATTTTTCGAGTTGCATTTGTCGTCTGAGAAGCTTAATTATGAGTGCACTATACGTTTTCCGGTCATCAGCGTCTTGTCTACTTTGCCTCACCAACACGTCTCTCTAATGAACAGATATTCAAAAAATGGTAATATGAGCTTTTGAAGTATTCACTTGAAAAGACACGCAATATATTCCGTGTCTGCTGACACGATAACTCGAATTATCTTTTATATGTATGAGTGTGCTTTACTGAATTTCTCGTTCCAATATACATCTTAAGCGTCTCGCCTCTCATTTGGCCGCCACGAACTTTCAGACGTCCAGAAAATATTTTAAACTAAATTTGAATAAGATATTCAATCATTTAGATAGTTATGGACTTTCACTTGGTTTTTGAACAGCAAAAGAATCGTAAATCATTCATAAAGGACAAACTCATTGTACTGAAAATGAATTCTTAAAATTGAATATACCCAGAGTGAGTTTTTGATATGTCTTCTATTTCATAATTTATCAAACTTTCTCTTGTCTGCCATAAGTTTACAACTGCAAAGTGTTCAGTTGTATAGAAAAATAAACTATTTACAAATTGGTTCGTTTGATCAGGGCCGTCTGTTGCCTCTTTTTGATTATATATATATACTATATATATATATATATATATATATATATATATATATATATATGTATAAGTTGGCCGACCTTAGTCGACGGTGACCCGAAGGCTCTCTTTTTGATAGCTACAACACTGATGAGTCGAAAAGGGCACAACTTCTTTTCCCTGGATTGTTCCACTTACTCTTGATTCGTGTCTTATAATGTTGAGTGTTAAGCAAGAAAGGGTCAAGTACCAGTTTTTGAGTCTTTGGTATTACTCGATCTGGGTTTGAACCCCGATCTCCTGGACCATTGGTGAACTCTCTAACTATTATGCTAGTGGGATATATATATATATATATATATATATATATATATATATATATATATATATATATATATATATGTGTGTGTGTGTGTGTGTGTGTGTGTGTGTGTGTTTGTGATGAAAACTTTGATTAAAATTTTACCCTGGAAGCATTTTTTCTGTGAAATGTTTACGGTGCACCAAGTAGGAAAATGCAGAATAACATCAGAATATTTTTAACCATTGAATTGGAATAATAACAGAACAGTTTGAAAACTTTCGACTTTCAGTTTCACAATGATGATGCTCAGGTTAGTTTGTATTGAACATCTCTCTCTCTCTCTCTCTCTCTCTCTCTCTATCTCTCTCACACACACACACTCTCTCTCTTTCTCTCTCTCTCACTATATATATATATATACACCCACAGAGGGAAGGCAGAGAGAGAGAGAGAGAGAGAGAGAGAGAGAGAGAGAGAAAAAGAGAGTGGGGGAGGTATTAGGAAATTCTTTGATTAAACACGATTCGAATGACATTTTTTAAACAATGTCGAGAAAGAGCAGATTGTATTTAGAGGACATATTTCTTATCACTTTTGCCGAACAAGAAAATTAGTTGAATAACAGAGCTGAAATGATGATAAGCTGATGCAACACATTAACAAACATATTTTCATATTGCTAACTCCGATTTTAAAATACAGGAATCAAATAAATAAATAAATCAATAAAATGATATACTTAGAGCATAGTCTTTTCCAGTATTCAACGTCATATTTGATCACGTGATATAACAAAAGTCAACTATATCACGGCTGACAAAATAGGTATGTAACTTATGTAATTTTTTTCTTTATATCATAAATGTAATTTTAAAGTCATGGCGTAGTGGCTAACGTGCTGAACTGTGACAACATAGTAAGCGAGTTCGAACTCCAGTCCTGTTATTACGTTCAATTAAGGTCTTGTACCCTTGGGAATAGATACAATCTTCTTCATCCCTATCAGCTATGGGATAAATAGTACCTCTACAGTTTTATTTATTTATTTTTTACGAAGATGACATTAGAATAAAAAACTCGTTAAGTTTGATATCCTCTTAAAGAAAGAAAGAAAATAAACTAAAACCAACGTTTTATAGTCGGAAAGAGAGTAGGAAAAAGTAGAAATACTTCATAATGAAATTTGGGATCAATTTGGTTAAAATTACCATTGGTAACATAGGTAACCAGTTAAATATCATACATATTCCTCCAACAGGTTAACAGTTAAATATCATATGCATATTTACCCAACCACTCTGCTATGTGTGACACATAGGCTAATTTTTGAGTGGAGTCCAACAGGTCTGAATTCCGAATTTTAATTCTGATAGACAGTTTGCTATACCAATACTTAAGTGGCCAGTCTGTCCTCGTATTTACCCATGACTAAAGGGTGAAGTATAATATGATTTTCAATGAGTATTAACGCATTATAAAATGCAACGGTCTCATTAAGGGTTTGAAGTCGGGTCGCCAAATCCATTCATACAATTACACAGTAAGCGTCTCTCTGAACAATTCGATTAGTTCAATGAATATATTTCTTTATGAAAAACATAGTGTTATATAATTGCGGATGGATTTTTTTTATTATCATTTTTCGTTTTGTATATCTTACCTTTCGGTTTATTTAGGCTGAGAACCTTTCGGCTCAGTTCATAGGTTTGTTAGGTGCACACATTGAGTGCAGGTGTTCACACGCGCGCGGGGAGGATGTGAAAATCACAGATGTCACAATAAAAACCCCAGATAAAAAATGCGACTGGGGATGTGGATGACGTCATGCCAGGAAGCAATGGGATGAGGATTTTGGGATTTGAAAAAAAAAGCAGTGAGTTGAGATTCGACGCTAGAGGAAGGTAGTGGATTTTCGGAGGTAGCCGAGGCCAGACCAGTTGTTTGCAGCGGGGTGCTGCACGTGGTGGGGTCAGATGGAAAAGTCAGCATAGAAAGAAATTGTGTCTCTCTCTTCCCATGTCGAAACACCTTAAACTCAAACAGGTAATAAAAAGTTTCGTACCTGAACCAAAAAAGAAACTCCTCAAGTGTTTCGTGTTTTTCGGATTCCTATGTTTATGAACATTTGTGAACGTTTTCCGTATCCGTATGAATATGTCTATTTCACGTGTTAGTATCTTGGTCGTATATTTTTGGACCTATATATTACAATAGTTTATAATAGAAATTTGGTCAACACTTGCATCTTTTTTAATTTCATATATTAATAATATATCATTTAAAAGTAAAGTTTGCGACCGTAGAGGAAGCCTACCCGAAAGCTCCCATTTCAATAGCTACTACACCGAGGTGTAGGGGAGGGCGTTACCCCTTTCACTGAATTGCTCCACTTTACCCTTGAAATGTACCTTATAATGCTGAGTGTAAAGCAAGTACCACTTTTACAAAACGGAATATATGTGCTATAATCAAACGGGGGACATCTCCACTCTAGAAGGAACCCCTCTTAAACTAGTAGACAAATTCACTTACCTAGGAAGCAGCGTCGAATCAACCGAAAAGGACATCGAAACGAGGTTAGCGAAAGCGTGGACAGCTATCAATACGGGATGTTGTCCTGAAGACCTTCCTAGGGCGATGAACGATGGGGAGGAGTGGCGAGAGAGGGTCAGAGATATCCGTGCTACCAGTGCGATATGATGATGATGATGATGACTCGATCTGAGATTGAACCCCGGTCCCCCGGCGAACTCTCTACCACTAAGCCAAATGATAAGTCACCATATTCCTTAGAAAGAAGTAATTATGTTAGAGGAGTAGTTTAAACAGGTCTTCATAATCTAATTTTTGTTACTAATGAAAATGGAACACAAGTTTTAAATGAATTGAAAATGAAAAAATCAGCACCAGTCAAGTAGAACAGAATTGAACAATGACGAACATTGACAATTCCGATTAAAATAGAGAAAATTATAAGCTCTTTGCCTTAAATGTCACCTAACCGGCTCCAAAGAATCCTCACGAAAGATATCTTGCAAAACTGGAAGTTAGCGATTGAATAACGAAACATGCATTGCAATAAATACATATTATAGGAAAGCATTGGGTTCAAGCAGAGAAGTACTATGTATCGAAGTAAGCACCGTATAATGAAATTTTTAATATTATTGAGTGTTTCAGAAAAATCGATGTCGTTTCATTATTTAATAAGTTGACCAATTCTAATTCAAATCGTCTCAAATTTTAACAGCGTGTAATGAAACAATTCAAAATATTATGTTTAATGGTTGTTTTTTCTTTTCAGTAACAAAAATGAAATTCGCGGCAAAAAGAAATGCCGTTCAAACATTAGACATCGTGTTTCAACACAAACAGTAAAAAATAAAAAAAATAAAAAAAGATGAGAATTGATGTGGTTATTATAGTATGAATTGATATCAATTTTTTTCTGAAAGTTTTTGAAATACTTAGTATTTCAACAGAAATGCATATATGTATTTTATCAGATCAACAGAAACTATTTGTGGTAATATATCTATTTAAAATATATGGTGATGGACAAAATATCTCTCGTATAAAAATCATTGTTGTATTCCTGGGTTTTGACAAAAGTTACTGGTAGATAAAGACAAGATGAAAAGATAGGAAAAGAAGAGAAAAAGTCACACAAAAAATACTAACTTTATGTTTTTCAGTTTCCCTCTTGACTAACTGGCATTTTTGGGTTGGTTGAAGAATTGCAAAATTGTTGTCCACACGACTGAATAGGGGTCGTTATCTCCAAAATTTTAGTCGTTTCTCGTCCTTGGCCTCTTAATGACTGGCAGACTCATTTTAGAGGTTCACCTGCCTCACATCAAGAAAGTTTGTTGGCAAGTCGACTGAAGAATACACTGATTGCATATCTACGGAGGAGCACGACACCTTCAATGAGTCACCTGAATATGAAACTAAACAATCGGTTGGTGTTGCTCCAGTAATGCTGAGGCTTTTCAGAATGCGGAGTAAGCTGTCATTGCCATCACTCCCAGGTTCACTCTGGTTCGGAATGGTAGCGCCTTATAAGGTCCTATCTATGGGTCAAATAGAACTAAACTGTGTACTTATGCTAAACTGAATTGTTTGAAATAGAATTGTCTTTTACATTTAACTGTGTGTAAACAAAAAAAACTGTACTTGTGCTATTGAATTGTTTGAAATAGAACTGTTTTATAAAAATGTATTTGGTGTTAAATAACCAACAAGAGTGTATATGCTATAAAACCAAAGTTAAAAAGAATGTTTGTGTCGTCATGGCTCTATGTGTCTCGTAGTTGTTACAGCGAATTCTTGGGATCTGTGTGTAGGTGTTTCTTTGAGCATCCATTGAAAATGATCGAATAAAGACAATCTTAGTCGCCCCATCCTTATTGACAGTGGAATTGTGCTGAACATCATATAGTGAGCCATGTTGGAGATTTGGTTGTTTGGTTATCGTGGTTCGGTGATAATTCTCAGACGTTTGCGTTGACAGACATCAATCTTATCCATTTCTGCTTTCCATTTAGAAATAGTTGAGTAACTGCTTCCACTGCCAGATGGGGTAAGTATTTTGAATCGATGGTGGCGATGAGCAAGGGATATATCAACGATAGACTGATATTTAAAAAAAAAACTTTTGATATCTTACAACAGAACATTAAAAGATTTTGTTGGTACCGACAAACATCTGGTTTAAGTCATCTATCAGAATCCTTACATGTGTTTTTCAAACAGAAAACAATTTTTTCTAGAACAATATTATACTAATTTTTTAAAATTATTGAAACCCTTAACACCAAGCACTTCTCCTGGTTGACCCTGCATTTGATAATTTCTATCTTCGTCGCCTGTTTCTGAGAATTTTTTCTCCAAAACAATTCCCTTGGTTTCAGCTAAATTTCCATGAATGATTTCTTTCTTAGACATACATTTAAATATTGCAAGCGGTAACCACATTTTTACTACTGTATGGTTGCACCATTTGAACTTTTACGTTACACTTGGAGAAAATAATAGCCGGAAATTACACAAGGATGTTGCATGCTGTTTTGAGCAAATTCTGGAAGAAGCTCTATGGCCTCTTACCTCCAATCTCATAAACTGTATAAGACAAGCCGACATGCTGAGCAGTGCTTGATATGTAGGATCAAATCCATTAGCGAGGTTGTCCTATGATTGTACTTACGCATGAACATACCAGTATTGGTCAATCAGCAAAAATATACATTCATGATCTCTATAGACACACTGGGTGCCGTCTAGAGATCTTCTAATAGTAATGGACGATAGGGATTGAGGGCGAGAGAGAGTCAAGTGAAATCCGTGCTGACAGCACGCTTTCATTATAGTGATAACGATGATGATGATGATAAGAATTCTTCTAATTTATTTTTCTTAGTTTTGTGGAAGCAGAGTAGAACACGTCAAGTAATTGATAAACAGTAACCTAGTTTCATTTTTAAAGAAAGTACATTCTGATACCCTCTTTTATCTATTCCAACCTAACTTCCAAGAAAGGCTTGTAAAAATGTTTAACTAGACATGTTTCTAAATACAAGCTTGATTTAACACCCACAAATCCTCTGTAGTTTATCTAACACAACGCTGTAGATACAAAATAGGGAGACTGTTATCTTTGCCTTTGAAATCGGTACGAATATCGATGTAACTAGCGTGTAGGGAATTAGTTTCTTTGAAGAGTGTACGTTATGGGGTCGTCTCCCGTTGATTAGCGTCTGCGTCGATCCTAATGAAGTTTTGATTTGTGAGAAGGACTCCTTTCTTTATACTTTCTTTATACTCTTCGGGCGGGTAGAATCAAAGTTTTAGCACGAGACGCTAAATGCTGGCTGTATACGTATGCGAAGACCTTTCATGCGAAGCCAGTTTTGAGAGCACATGGAAGCAACGGCGGAAATTTTTCTCTTCCAAAATGAAGACATTGACGCCTATCCTAACTTAAAAGTACATACAAACGATGTCAGAAAAGTTTACGAATTTTTTTCTGCTCTTGGATAATGTCGCTTAGTGTACTTCTTAATCAGCCTTTACTGATTAATGGTTAAATAATGGTTTCGATAGTTAAAGTGTCTGTTTTTGGTTAATTGTGTAAAATGCATTTAATATGATTACTTCATTTATTAAGCATTGATTCATCTGTTAAAGTGCTAAATATAGAGATATAAAGAAAAGATTGCCAAGTCGGCGGTAGTGGGGCGGTAGAATACACCGACTGCATCTAAGCAGAGTGGTAACCCCCCACCCAACGAGTGCTCTTTGGCCCAGACGGCTAGGGCTGTAGAATACACTGACTACATCTCAGCAGAGCGGTACCCACCCCACCAGCGAGTGTCATGGATATCACATTAAACACTCTGATGGTGAGGTTTCACTAATACTGAAGCTTTGGGGAAGGTGGAGTACTCTTTCATTGCCATCGCTTCCTATCCACTCTGGCCCGGAGTGGTAGACTCCGATAGAGCCCTAGCTATGGCTCAAAGGGAACTAAACTGTGTATTTATGATAAACTGAATTACTTGAAATAGAACTGTTTTTGACATTTAAGCAGCGTACTTATGCTAAACTGAATTGTTTGAAATAGAATTGTTTGGACGTTTAACTGTGCGTAAACAAAAAAATATTCTTATTCTAAACTGAATTGTTTGAAGTAGAAATGTTTGACTAAACTGAATAACTTGAAATAGAAATGTTTTTCACAATTAAACAGTGTACTTATGCTGAACTGAATTGCTTGAAATAGAACTGTTTATTTCTATAAAAGAGATTTGGCATTAGATAACCTACAAACACTGATTTGCCAAAAATCCCGGGGAAACCAATAAAATAAAAACGAAGAATGTACTGTGCAACATTCTAAGTCACTAAGGTCTGCCTAACTTAGGCAGAGTAGATCAGAATGATCTCTTGTCTTTATGAAAAAAAAACATAGATCTGATTCTAAATTTCATTTTACTGTGAGAAATAACTTAATCTTCCACTAATATTGTTATTGTAATCATTTCGTTTTAAAGATTAATTAATCCAAAATGTTACCGTCTGGAATGATTCA
Source organism: Sepioteuthis lessoniana (assembly GCA_963585895.1). Lineage (NCBI taxonomy): Eukaryota > Metazoa > Mollusca > Cephalopoda > Myopsida > Loliginidae > Sepioteuthis > Sepioteuthis lessoniana. The sequence continues at coordinate 84,443,372 of OY757927.1, forward strand.
CTCGTGAAGCCTCAACCTAAATTTCTACTGCATTCGCCTCGGGTGGTGTAATGGTTATCAAACTAGACTGGCAAACCTACACAAGAGAGTTCGAGTCTCATTAGGTGCCCCATTCATATGGCCTTGTGCGACATCTTAGCAAAAAGTTTAGTAAATTACTACTGCATTCACCTCATCTTTGCTTTTTGTATTGTTCCAGTTTTATGCTGAATACAGTATTTCAGTTTGCCAGTTGTCTGCTGATTATGTTTAAGAGTTTAATCCTCAGGTATCACCTGAATAATCACAATTGGATAGTCCTGTTGAATTAGATAGTCAGGAGACGTCACCGACTTTGGAGGAGAGAGTCACCATTTTTTAAATGTTACAATCATAAAAGCACGAAGTTCCCTATTTGACAACATGACAAGTGAAACAGCATTGCTGCTGCTGTTGCTTACCTCTCAGGTGATCAAAACTAACGCTTGTGTGGGGACAATTTTAAATCCCAGAGATCATTCTACTGAGTCCTCTAATTAAGCTTTATAAATCTCAACTTTCTACTTGGGCATTGAACTCTAATCATTGGTTATGGAAGAAAATAATCAACTATCTGATCGCTAATTTAGGATTTATTACATTTAAGTGAATGTAAACTCAAACTGTCGAGCTAAAGAATCCTGTCGAACAAATCTGAGCCTCGTAGGGTTATGGCATATAAGATTAAATGCTTAATATTTTCAATTCATTCAATTTGGCTAGCGTGGAGAAGGTAGAAGATCTGATAGAATCAATATTTTAGAATATAAAATCTTTAAAATCTGTAATTGAGAATGTTACTATCTGATTTAAACGGCATGTTAACCTGTTGAAGATTATTTTATGCCAAGAGGTTCATGATTAGCGTTTATCTACGTTCCTATTTATATTGTCTAGTTGTTGTTTAAGATATTTCTTGCACACGGTCTTATCAAATACTAATACTTTTTTAAAGATGTGTTTGAGCAATAGATAGGACTCTAACCAGGGAGTAATTGCAATCTGGGTTACTCTCTATTTCCAAGATCTGTAACCTCACTATTAACTGCACATTACTGTCATTCTCAGGGCGCATCTTCAAATCTGCTGATGACAATCCTCTTCAGCTTTTCTTCTGCAAAATTTGGATAGTTTAATGACATAATTTTTTTTACACAAAAGATATGACTGATAAATAGAGTTGGGGATGTCGTATAATAGCTATCTTTTAATCAATTGAAAATCTGCATTTAAAACTATAGTCTTCTTTACTGGATTATCAAAGAAAAATTCTTTCATTGAACAACAAAAAAAACTTACTTAAATGAACTGAAAGTGAAGTTAATTTAGGCCTAATGAAGGTATAGACTTCTATCGATAGGTTATCGACCATATGGAGGTCTGATCTATCAGATAAAATAAGACGAGATTTCTTCCAACTCTGGCCGTGTCATTACTACGCTATGGGTGCACCTCATCGACGATAACAAAACGCATGGAGAAAAAGCTACACAGGAACTACCCAAGAATGCTACATGATATCCTGAAAAAATCCTGGAAGCAACACCCCACAAAACGACAAGTGTACGGTCATCTCAAAATCTATTTAAGTAAGATGAACAAGGCACAGAATGTAGTTTGAAATACCAGCTAGGAGCGATGTATTATAGGGACGGATAGAGAGAGAGAGAGAGAGAGAGAGAGAGAGAGAGAGAGAGAGAGAGAGAGTCCGGGAAATCCGTGTTGTCAGCGTGACTTGACGACATTTAGCTACAGTCATGTTAAGAGAGACTACGTCAGAGTACATCTGGTTGATATAACTGACAAATAAATGTGGATTTAAACTTGGCATAGGCAATCTTCTGCGAAAAATGGGTTACTTGAGACAAGGCTAATCAACGGCTGGCCGCATTACAAATAGAAATTAAAGGTAATTCTTTTACGTTGAAGATATCTCAAGCGTATTCACTACAGAAGAATATAAGCATAAACATCTTCTTTAGAAATAAAGAAACGTAGTTTGTTTCCTCTTCGATAAAAAAAAAAATCTTATAAAGAAAATTAAAATCTTTGACAGGCTATTTAGAAAGTTCGGCGGGCGACATGTAGCTTACGGTTAGCATGTTGCCAACGGGCGACATTTTGCCCATGACTTGTTTCAACGGACAACTATTTTGTTCTCTAAATTATTTGACCAGGCTCATTATGATTAAGCCTTTCTTTTCTCTAAAATAGTTTTTTTTCTTTCTTTTTATGTAGTCTATTTATTCCTTGTGTCATATCCTGCCTGAGCGGAGGGGTTGGTAAATAGGATTTATTCCTTTTGTATTCTTTATTTCCTTGCTTTTTTCTATCATTTTCTTAGTTTTTAAACAATTCGGCTTTCTATTTCTACGCATATATCTCTTTTCTTCTCATTATTTTATCATTTAAACTTGACCTGTATCCCTATGCTCCCATCAATATATTCCTCCTTTCTTTCTTTTATCAGTTGATACTATCATTTTCCTTCCCTAATATTGTTATCTCTGATATTTCAAAACATCTCCACCAATTCCCTTATGAAACCATGAAGCCAACTCATGTCGCTTTCCAATTTAAAACTTTTCCTTTTTCCATTAATGGTGTTATGAGAAAGTGAAACCATATTATGTCATCAAAAATATAAGAAGAAATGAAATATCTTATGACTGCAGGTAAGAAAATATTACTCAATTAGAGATGAAAAGGTTAAATCTAATATGTTTGTACAAAATAGCGGCAAATTATCTAATAAACTTGTTAATCTGGTTTTATTTATTTCATTTTTATTTTTTCTGTCTTTCTACTTGGCACAAATTATTCGACATTTTCCGAATGCTTCAAAACTACTGGGAAATATTTTCAATTCACGAACTCATAAACAGAATGTACCTCTGTATATCATACTTCATTTATTTTCTTTTTTCTTTCTTTTATCCTTTCCTCTCTCTTTCTTTCTCTCTCTCTCTGACTCTCTCTCTCTCTCCATCCGTTAATATCTAACTATCTTTCTTTCTATCTATCTATTGTTTCAAATTCTATATTTTTAACTCTCTTGATTTGTTTGTTTTTCTGTATATAATAGTATTTAATATACCTAGATTCATCCTCCACAAAGGAAATTACTTGTTTTTCTTATCTATCTATCTATCTATCTATCTATCTCAGTTTGCTTATATCTATCTATCTATCTTAGTTTGTTCATATCTATCTATCTATCTATCTATCTATCTATGTGTGAAAGCATTAGTTTCAATATGCTAGTATATCTTTTGTTCATATATCTGTGCTTCTACATTGAAATGTACCAATATGATCATCGTCATCATCATGTCGTGCTGCTAGCAGGGATTTCCCTGATCCTCTCTCGTCACTCGTCCCTATCATCTGTCGTTTCTGGTTGGTCTTCAAGGCTAAATCTTATATTGACAAAGACCTGCTGTAGATAGGTTCAAGCTGGTCGTCCAACCTTTGATCATCCATGTGAAGGGGTCTGCAGGAATACATCGCATATGACTTCGTCCTTACTTCTCCATCAGTTTACCGCATGTCTGATTAGTCTAATTTGGATGGTTTTGTGATGGGGTTTGGTGGCCGTACAGCTGCTGTTTGATGGGTTGTTGCCTTCAGGACTTGTTCGATACAGCTCGTAGCATTCTTGTGTAATTGACGTCAAGCTTTCTGTCTATATACTTAGTCAGCGCCCATGTGTTTCTTCCATATAGCAGTGTTGATACAACCGCTGCTTAGAGAAAAACTGTGTTTTATTCTAACGGACAGTTCTGACTTCCATATGATCGATAGTCTATCGTTAGCTGTCCATGCCTTTGCTAGTGTTGAAATCCTTTTTGGTTGATGAGACGCTGCTTCCAATGTAAGTGAACTTGTTCACGAATTTCAGAGAACAACTATTTAGTGTGGAGATGTCAGCTCTTTGATTAAAGCACATTTATTCTGTTTTGTCTGCGTTCATATGGAGGCCTACGCCACCTGCTGCCCGTTCCAGACTCCGCAGCAGAGATTCTACTGGGGTGGCAGTATTTGCCAGAAGCGCAATGTCATCAGTGTAGTCTGCGTCCGAAATAGTTTGTGTGGGGTTTCCTCTGCTTCTTTCCTTTGCCAGCATAAAGTCGTTTTCTTTCATTAAATCTATAGAGGCTCGAAGCATGTTGTTTTGGCAGATAATGAGCAGGTACGGGGCTAATGTTTCTTCTTGCAGTACACCAGCTACAATGTTGAAGTAGTCTGTGTCTCCATTCGTTGAGCGAAAATTTACTTTTGTTTTTTTATAGAGCATCATTATGGCTGAAGCGGTTTCTTTTGAAGGTGTGGAGTATTTGCTCCATCTTTCTTCTGATAATGGAGTCAAATGTTTTGGAGAAGTCTACAAATAATAGCGTTGCCTCCAGGCTTTTTGCACGAACACCTTCTAGAATTCGACGGATAGTCAAATTTTGTGATGTCGTTGATCGATTTCTCCGAAAACAATTTTGGTTCTTCCTAGATATTTTCTCTCCAAAACTATTGGTTTAGCTGTCTAAATTTCTGAGACAAACCTTGTTGATTTTTATCATGAAGGGTTTTCGGACTTTTGTCTTCATCTTTATTGTTATTTCCACAACGTTTCAGCTGATATGTCCTCCGCCCTTCTTCAGGTGTTTGTCGAACTCGGGAACCTTCAGGGAACTTCGAACTACTTCCTTTATTGAAACCACGTCACGCCATGTGTCCAGCAGGACACATGGCGTAACGGTTATAGGTGTTGGTTCCCTAACCTTCTAAGGAGACAATCATTTGGAGGTTGCAGGTTCAGTCCTCACTACAGGCGAGTAACAATATAGGAATACTTAACACTTGTACCCGATTATGTCTAACGGAATCAGAATAGGCGACCCCCGTGGTTTCAATAAAGGACGTAGTTCAAAGTTCCGTGAAGGTTCCCGAGTTATAGGTTTAGCTCTTTGTTTAATTCGTATACATTCTGCTGCCGCCTCTAAGCGGGCTTTAATACGAATATATCAAGGCAGCTCAAACCAAGTTCCGACTAGATTTAAATGATACTTGGTGGAAAGATGGACACCGTCAAGTAAAACGTCTTTTACCATGTTAAACTCCGTCACGTAGTGGCTAACAAAATGGTATGCGATCACCTAGTAAGCGATTTCGAACTCCAATTAACTTTGGAACTAATACACTTTGGAAAAGTAAGAATCTCCTTAGCTCAGAATTAAAATGTATAACTACTGTTCTTCTTCAGGATTTTGATTTGGCATTGAATAACCCACAAAAGTTAATATGCCATTAAACAAAGAAATAAAACCAAACTAACTGATTTATGGGGTTAATTGCTTGACATAGCGACCGAGCGATAAAAAATGTTATGGGATTTAAGCAGACAAAAAATCCTGAAAATATATATTTGTTTGCATACAGTAAAGTTTAACAGTTTCATAAGATTACTCAGGAACTTTTGATATAGTTATGTAGATGCTAATCTTGTAGACTGACTTTTTAATTTAAACATATTTTATTTGGATTTACTATTTTTTGTATTTCTCACACATGATTCTACAGAAACAAGTCTTGTTCGAAATTCTCTTTATCTTTCATAGTGATATTTCTTGTGTGCATTAACGCATTATACATAAAAAGAAGTAGGAGTTTTATTATGAAAAAGGCCGAGGTATGGGGCACCAAATCAAAATTCTTAAAAGTGGTGTGCACGTCTATCTTGCTAACCTTTAAATTACTAAGGTGGGCCTCCTGTGGGACAAGCAACATTAAAATGACCTAACCTCAGATATCAACACATTAAGGTGTAGATTATATATATATATATATATATATATATCCCGCTGAGTGAGTGGCCGTATAAAATCATTTGAGCAACCAAATTTTACTTGAGCTAACATTATGGACTAATCTATTTGATTACAAAAATCAGTTTAAAAACCTCGATTACAGAATATACACGCACCCCCATATATATATATATATATATATATATATAAATTACGACTACTGTGTGAAATTCTCCAAGGTTGCAATTCCCGGGTAAAAAAATCGTATTTCAGAAATAGGGTCTTTGCTCCTTTCCGTGTATATTAGGAATTTGATAGACGCACCCGATCATAATCTCTTTTTTCTGTCAGTCTTTTCAGTCACACACAGACTCTCTGTCTCCGTGTTTCTGTCTGTCCGTCTCACTATATATATATATATATAATGTACTCCCATTGTATATATATCATAATGATTGTACCCTGTCAAAATAGTCAATGCAGGTTGTTATTTTGTTATATTATGAACGAGTATGTTATTCTTATTGAACAAGTCCTGGAGGCAACACCCCACAAAGCAACAACTATACGGCCACCTACCTCCCATCACGAAAACTATCCAAGTTAGACGAACAAGTCATGCAGGACACTGCTGGAGAAGCAGGGACGAGTTCATAAGTGATGTACAACTATGGACCCCGATATATGGTCGAACAAAAGCAGGACAACCAGCTCGAACATAGATACAGAAGCTCTGTGAGGATACGGGATGTTGCTCTGAAGACCTGCCAGAGGTGATGAACGATAGGGAGAAGTGACGAGAGAGGGCCAGGGATATCCGTGCAGGCGGCACAACATGATGATGATGATGATGATGATGATGATGATATTTTTAAATGAATTTTTTGGCAGAATTTTTAACCGGCCTCATCTAAGCAAGAGTATTTGGTAATAATTTTAAACAACATGAGACTACGTGTTTCATACCTTTCTCAATTGAAATATTGTAAATAAACAGAATTATCGACCTCGAGGAATTTCGGATAGTCAACTGGTTAATGAATTATTGAATTACTGAACTGTAATCAAACACTAACTGGAATCGTTTGCGTTCCTTTTTAACTAATACTTTTGGCAAAGGCATGAATGCAATTCTCCCGTTTGGTTATGAAAAAGTAAAAACTAACACTGTCTTTGGAGATTAACGTAGCAAAGTCAATCCATCTTATTAACGGTAATGGGATCATATCAAGAATTATTTAAAAAATGATATCCCGGGAGGGACAGATTGATGGATCCCATTTGGGAAATATGAAGTTTGACTTGTAAGTTGAGGAATGTAACATCGGTAGAAATTTCTCTCTCTAAGTATCTTTATATCTGTCTTCCGTCCACCCTCTCTCTCTCTCTCTCTCTCTCTCTCTCTCTCTCTCTCTCTCTTTCCCTCTCTCTCTCTCTCTCTAAATGTGTGTATGTGCATGTGTGTGCATCCATCAATATATAGTTCGATAGAAGAACACACACACACACACACACATTATATATATATATATATATATATATGGGCAGATACACTGAGTGAAGACATGTGAATACTACTTGAGTTCCTTGTATATAAGATTATGAAGCTTTTTAAATTTAACTTTAATGTAAGATTTGTACATACACTCTCTAACACACATATATGCACACAAATGCGTTGTTACACACACGCATATAAATATCCATAGACAGATTAATGGATTGATATTAGTATGTTTCTATGAAATTTATAAAACAACAAATTTGCTTAAGGAAATCTTATTTGTTGAACGGAAATGCTATATAGATAAAAGTCTGTTTCAAAACTAACAGAATACCAGTTTAAAAGCCACGTAAGTAATAACAACTTTTAAACACACTTTATATGCATTGTCTTGTCTCTCTGATACCGCGGTCGAGCAAGTCTTAACACGGAACTCAATAGTAGACAGAACAGGCTTCGTTTGATGAGGTCTTAAGTAGGTTCGTGCAGAGAAGACATCGGAGAGAAGAAAGACTCGTACCGTGTTTAAGAATATGCTGTGCTTTTTGTCAGAAGAACATTACCCTATAATTTTAATAAGTGATTTCTGCTAAAAGCTGGAAATCACGACTTACTCTGGCAAATATCTATTGTGTATAATATTGATCGATGTATATATATATTTACTTGTAAAATCTGTGTTGTATCTACTTTTATCTTTTCCTATGTTCAGTCTGTCTCTGTGTGTCTGTCTCTGTCTTTATATATGTATTTATACAGATACACACACGCATACATCTGTGTGCGTGTGTGTGTGTGTGTATATGAGTGAGTGTGTGTTAAATTTATTCTCTTTCTATCTATTTATTTTTCCCACCTTGAATAATTTGTATTTCTTTAGTGTATTAGGTTTTTAACAGAAATTTATAGAATGAACGCATTTTTTGTCGTTTAGTAGTTTGTTGTTTGTTTGTTTGGAGGTTGGACGATTGGGTGTTGATTTTCTTCAACATCCATGTCTGTACGGTCTGCCATCACCCTGTCGACATCCGTATCGACTACTTCCACCTATTCAGGTCCTCTGCATGGAGTTTCACAGTCGACTAGCACCTGCCTTTGAATGAGTGGTTCTGATTCTTGGGGCGTATAGTTCGGTGTGTTCCCTGAGAAATCTGTTGCTTCCATCTAGACGTACCTGGTATTGCTTGTTTCCGATTTTCTCGACAACCCTCCCTGTTTTCATCCACCGCCGTAGGAGTGGTCCCTCTTGGATTTGCACTTGCACCGATTCGCCAACCTGAAGTTCTCGGGGTGGGTGGCTGTGTATGTTATAATGCTTTTGATTCAGCAGGTGTCTCTTTGCCATGGCCCTCTCTCTCAACTCTCTGATCTCCCTCCACCGTTTGTGAATCTGGTATTTCTCTCGAAGTATGGGGAAGGGATCTCTTATAACCCGACCATATATTATTTCTGCTGGTGACTAGCCAAAATCCTGATGGGATGTATTTCTATGGGTCATCATTGCCCGTGCCGCCAGGTCGTGTTGCAAGCGACCATATCAATCAGTATAGTCAATCAGCGTTCTTTTCGCTGTTTTTACAGCCAGTTCTGCTCGGTCATTGCTCTGAGGGTAATGCACTGATGATATTCGCTTTTTTACGCCCCAATCCTCCAAGAATGACATGTATCCCTGTGAATCAAACGGTGGTCCTCCATCCGAAGATATCTCCTCCGGTACATCGTATGTGCAGAACCAATTCTGTAGGGCCTCGTATACAGCTGTAAACTTCCCGGATGATAGCGAGGTTACTTCAATTTAGCCGGTGTAACGGTCTGCGTACACCATATAAGTTCTTCAATGCAGGTCAAACAAGTCTGTAACTGTCTTTTGAAATGGAAATTCCGGATTTGATGGTGGCATCAGGTGTTCTCTGGGCTGGGACTGGGCAATTATATTGCACTTTCGGCACTGCTCCTTCGTCTGTCGGATGCTGGCATCTAATCCGGGCCAAAATAACCGCTGCTGTGCGTTAGCCATCATCCCATTAACGTCCTGGTGTGCGTAGTGTAGCGCTTCCAGAACCTCGGCCCGAAGTTGCCTCGGTATCAGAATTTTGTTTTCTTTAATGGGCACCTCATCAAGACAATACAATTGGTCTGCCATCGACCAAAACTGTCGAATTTTCGATGTAGTTCATGGTGTGACCTGGTGAATCCATTCTGTATGCACTCCGCTAACGCACGGCATTCCTCGTCAGTGGCCGCGGCAGCGACGATCCCGTCTCAGGTTATGGCTCTTAGTTTAAGGTTGTGCTCGTACGCAGATATAATTTACGCCTGCACAGCACAATCAATTTGCTGAGTAGTGTCAATACTCGTTACCTTGCTGGGCTTTGGGGACGCCGGATATCTAGAGGTGCAGTCAGGTGCAGTGTTCAGTTTTCCTGTAACGTTCTTATTTTCTGATCTGAAAATATTTTCACCAGTGGTTGGTGATCCACTGTGACTAATAGGTCTGTGCATCCCAATATGAACATCATGCAGGACTCCAATCCATATATTAATGCTAGGGCTCCCCCTTCTATAGGAGGATAGCGGGACTCTGCGTCTTTCGTGAATCGGGATCGTGCCATAATTATTTTCCAATGGCTCTCAGAGTTTGGGACCGATTCTGTTGGGCACTGGCAGTGCTTCTGGAAAAGAACTTATCCGATGCCAGTTTTGCTATAATCGGTTGAGAGACATGTCGCTCTGTTCATTTCTAACGTTTTCACCCCTTCCTCGATTTCCCGCATGATTTTTCGTTTTGACTCCTCGAACAGTTTGTCCAGTGTGGCATCCCAATAAAATTTACGATCTTTTGTACGTAATAACTCTCGAAACGGGGCCATGGCCTCAGGCTGTGAGAATGCATATGAGACTTGGTGGACAAGTCCGAACCAAGATCTGATACCTGTGATATTTGTGGGAGTCGGGAAGTTGAGGATGGCTTCGGTCATTTTTTTCGTTGGCTTTACACCGTCGGCCGTTATTCGAAAGCCAGCAGACTCCACTTCGTCTTCTGCGAATCAAAATTTATCGGGGTTGAAGACAATTCCATTTCTGCCACAGTGGGTAATGTATTCAAGAGTGTCCCAAAAAGTAGACTCTATGGTCTCGTCCCAGAGAAGTCTATCGTCAATACAGGTTTATCCACTGTAACATCGTCAAATCGGCGAGTGTATCCGTCCCCAGACGCGTGAAAACCCTGGGGTGCTCTGAGATACCGATAACGGTCCCATTTTGTCATGAATGTAGTTGCATCTCGCGCAGCTGGGGAAAGTGGTAAGCTGTGGTACGCATTTCATGCATCTAGGACAGTCTTCTTGGTTCGGGTGGGTACTATAGACACTTGGTTGAATGGAGAAAGTGTATGATGGGTCTCTCTCCTTGTAGCAGCATTTAATTTTTGCAGGTCCACTACCCTCCTGGGAGATCCATCCTTTTTCAGAGCGACTACCATTCTTGAGCACCAAACCGTAGGGGTACCTGTTGGTACTGGTTCAATGATGCCCAACGCAACGTTCCGGTCGAGGTCTTGTTTCATCCTCTTTTTCCAGTTATGTGGGACAGGAATTGGTGTGTGTGCCGCTGATGGTTTTGCTCCCTGGGTAAACGTTATATCCAGTGACCTCCCCGTCATCATTTGTAACGGTTGATGTGGACAAGTGTTAAATGCACTTGACTTGAAATGTTCCCGTAGCCATAATTCCAGACTGTCCCTATTGCTTGCAATAGGAGGGAAGGGGATGTTAGCTAGTTTATCAGGGACCGTTGTTCTTTGGGGACATCCACACAATGCTTTTCCATTAACGAGGGCTGATGCTTCAATTTTAGATGTCTGACTTGGGAAATTGCGAGGTATCAATTCCAAATCCTTCAGCGCTGATTCTGATAAGTAGAATCCTGATGTGTTCCCCGATACATAAACCACTTGCCTCGTTTCTCTGATGCCGACCCTGATACGCATAAAGTGGACCCCTTTAATGCGTAGTTGATCATCTGTGATCCTGCGTACCCTATAGTTGGTTGGGGAGTCACTGGTGAATCCCAATATCTTCAATATTTCTAGGCCACTTGAACAGGTTTGCGCACCAGTGCCCGCAACTGCCTTGATGCGGTGTGTCCAGCGATTGTTTTTTTTCACTCAAGGTTCGCCCAAATTTGGCGTGTGATTTGGCCATCAATGATATCTAAATTTTCAGAGATGGTGGTGGTTCTGGAGGGCTCCTCTGGAATTTGCCCATATTCCATATGAGGTGCGGTATTGCCGATAATTATCGCATCCGTTCACAGGATGCCTGGTTTTCTTTTCCCCTATTACTGAGAATGACTGACTAGTGCTTTGTTGAAGTACTTGTTGATCCAGTGCTGGATCCCTTCACTTGTCTACGACACACTTTTCTTAAGTGTCCTATTAGCCCACAATTAAAATAACGTAGGTTGTCTGCTGGACAGTTTTTTCGTCCCCTTAGCCCGTCAGGATGGGATATCTCTCCGCATCCCTCGCATGACCAGTCCCTTAAAATTCTGTGTGTACCTTCACCCAGGGACCGCTTCTGCTCATACCTCAGCGAGCCAAATGTCGTCTTTGGAACTAGGTTTTTCCGATGGTGGGGGTCGTTTTATCTGTGGTTTCCACACTAACCAACCAGTCGAATTTCTGTTCTAATATAGTAAGAATATTAGCTTCAGCTAATATCTTACCTTCATGTTCCGTATTAAGGAGTCCAGCGACGAGTTGACCAGCTGCCATGTCCGCTGAATAGTTTACTTGTTCTTGGCAACTTCTGTTTGTACACTTCATGGTAAATTCACTGAGCCTCGCCTGCGACTGCAACCTTGCCAAGAAATGTGTGATACCCTCCCCTTCTTGTTGCCTAATGTATGCCTATGAACCTCTTTATGCAGGTCTTTCACTGCAACAAGTCGTATTTGGTGTAGTAACTGTTCTTCTGTAGCTATGTTAAGAGTTTCAGACCCTAATAGCTGAAATAACAATCTGTTTACGTTCGGCGAACAGGCGGTTCTTAGCACGTTCCAGATTTCCGCTTGGTTGGTAAAGTATCACATTTCTTTATATCGACACCAGGCGTCGACAAACAAGGCCCAGTCTTCGTCTGTAGAATCCTCTTCAATAACAGGTCTGTCAGGGTTTTTTTGTGAGGGACTGAACGGGTGCATTGTCTCTTCGCTTTCGTAGTTCATTATTCTCCGTATGAAGATTTCTCAACTGTTGAATAAGTTGCCCGTAGCGTTCGCTAGTCTCTTCTTCTGAAGCCATATTTGCTAAACTCAAGGATAACTTTCAAAGTTCTGAAGGGTATAATACTGTCTGGAGTGCCATGTATAGGTGACTTGTTAGAAGTAACGAGTCGGGCCTGGTATCCAGTATTTATGCCATTCCCGTAGTCTCGGTGTTACTCCAAAGGTCGTATCCTGTCAACGATCGTCCTTGTTACTGTACTGAGTGTTTTTTCTTTTTTTCAGGGTTGGTCGTTCAGTGGAGAGCATTATTTTATGCTTAGCATTTTTTTTTCTTTTACGTCATGTGATATTTCATCGTTTGTCAAACACACATGGACAGTTTTCTTTTTCATAAAGGATTTCATGTTATTTGTTAAAAAGAAAGCATACTTTTTAGTCTGTTCTGAACATCAAGGAGCGTCTCCAGGCAGTCACTTTCTCTTTTAAGAGGGAAAACATTTTCTTGTTTCTCGCCTTTTTTTATGCCAGAGAGATTGTGCGGAGACGCATTTGTTGGGTGTTCTGCTGGTGCTACTTTGTATAAAGCCACATGGAGTTTTTTATGGTCTTTTTTTTTTGCTGCTGTTAGATTCCCTGACCACAAGCTGGTGGCTGGTCAATACAAGCTGGGTCACCCTTGTGAAAGTGAATGATGTTGAAAAACCAAAACACCTATAGATCTTGGGAAGACCATCACTGACGATGTGGTTAGAGGCACCTGAAGGTGTATTCCTTGAAATGTATTAAAAATCATGTATTCGTGAAAAAATAGCATAAAAGTTATTGTCATATGACTGAGCTGAACCGATGAGAAAACATATCTATATTTGGTGATTATATATATATATATATATATATATATATATATATATATATAATGAGAGAGAGAGAGAGAGAAAGAGAGAGAGAGAATAATGTGTCGATATATTTTAATTCTAATTTATAAGATATTTGTATGTATGTTACCGTAACATGGTGAATACGACAAACTCAAGCAAGATTTTTGTTAAAACGACAGTCATAATAATTGTTAAAGCGAGATAACAATTTAACGCTAATAACTTTTTTCAATCTTATAAGTATGATTTCGCTTTTGCAAATGTTATTTATTGCTATAATCAAATTCTGGACGTTAGCAGAATTCTAATTCTCGTTGCATTTGTAACCCAATATTTTTACGAGAATGATAAGATAATAATTTCGTACAAATAAAAACTATATTCCTCCTACTTGTATCAGCTGACTTTTACTGACCTTCAGGTGGTAAGACAATACCTAATGTCTATTGTCCCATGATTTTAATACGTTTCATTAAATAGGATAAATTCATTAGTCTCTAATTTTAGATAAAGTTAATTTTGAACATTCTGACGAATTTGAGTCACAATAAACTAATATTCTTATTTTATAAAAGAATTGATTCCTGTGGTGAGTTTTATTATGTTTCAATTTTTAAATTATTTTTCTTCTTCCTGGACAATTTCTGTTTGGTTTGGTTTGGTTGGTTGGGTTTTAAGGCATATCAACCTTTGTAGGTTATTTAACACCAAATCCATTTTTATGTAAATAATCAGTTCTATTTAAAACAATCCAGTTAAACATGAGTACACAGTTTGTCAAAAACATTTCTATTTCAAACTTCAGTTTATTCAAGCAGTTAAATATAAAAATTCAGTTTAGTGTAAGTACAGTTTCAATGTTAAAATGCAGTTTTATTTCAAATAATTCAGTTTAGCATAAGCACGCAGTTTAAATGTAAGTACGGTTTAATAGTGAAAAACATTTCTATTTCAAGCTATTCAGTTTAATCAAACAAGCACTGATAGGGGCCTATCAGATGCTATCACGCCGGGCCAGAGTTGACCTGGGAGTAATGGCAGTAAAGGGTACTCCGCATTCCCCGAAGCTCCAGCATTACTGGAACCTCACTATCAGATTGTTTAGTGTCATAATCAGGACACTCGTTGTGGGGGGGTTAACCCTCTGCAGATGTGCAGTTGGTGTATTCTACAGCCCAAGCCGACTGGGCAACTGGACAATTTTCCAAGTGCTTATACATAAATAAAATTAAAAAGACCCCTTTGTCTCATCAAATAATTGCAATATTTGACACAATATTAAGGGCTTATTCACGAAATTAAGTCACATTATTGTGATAAATCTCGTAAAACTACTCATTTCTAATTGTTATTGTTCATTTGTGAATAATTTTTTTATAATTACATGTAAACTTTGATTCATGTGATGTTTGAATCAGACTTTATTTATTTAAAAAATATTGTAAATTGCCCCGTTTTTTTTTTACATACACCAGAGGTTTATCTAAAAATTTCATTATCTAGAGGACAAAAGCAAAGCCCGAATAGAATGATGGCTGTCTATACTTTTACAAACAACATAAGCAATTAAGAAAGAGTACTCAGTACTAAAGAGTAAAATGTTACCTAGTATTATCCAAGGCACAAAAGCAATATTTTAAAAGTATAGACATAGTCATCTTCTTTATCTTTACTCCTTAAACAATTAAGAAATAACACACACTGCCAAGAACGAACATTTTTGTTACATACTTTTATCCAAAACACAAATACAGTTAGAAGAGATTAATGATACTGTTCTATACTTTTACAAAATGAACGATTTAGAAATAACAAATACTATCCAGGAAAAAAAGTTTTATTTCATTGTATCATTATCCAGGTGATTGAAGGGAATAATGACCATTTTCTATATTTTTGCAACGTGATTTAGCAAGAAATATTACATATTATGAAAAAATAAAAGTTGTTCTATGTAGTTTTATTGCGATAATTTTCAAGAGGCTTCACAACGTTCCAAACGTTTACTTCCCCTCAGATGAATCATAGATTGAACTGATGTCACTATGATGAGAAGCTCACCATTCTTGTAACTCAGCAATTTTATAGTCTTTACAAACTGGGAAGGTATATCTTCTAACTCTTTACGCAGTATAGTAATTGGCTTTTTGGCGAAAGACCGGATTCATGTAAGCAATTATCCTCACTCGTTCATGATTTGGCTCCAACAGACAGAACTTCGATTTTTCGTTGTCTTAAAAGGTCAAGATCACAACGCAAAAGCTTTGTTTCATGAACGCTTTTTTGAATTGAAAATGTTCTACTGCACCAAAAGATTTTACTTACAGAAATAAATTCTTACGTTAATATAGTATCAAAAAAGGCATGTTTGGTAATCTTCCATAAATAGCAAACAGTGTCTTTTTCTGTTTTTTTTCTTGGTTTTTTTTTTTTTATGTGGAGTTGGTAAACAGAGAAGGCCGTAAAAATTAGCTTTGTAAATGTGAATAATGTACATAAGACTAAGGAAGAGCAGGGAACAGATATGAACGAGAAGGCAAAGTGTCACCTGGTATTATTACAAGAAGAAAATAAATGGTGAACAATGGCAAAGGAAAAAAATAAGAATTGTACATATATGAAAAAACGAAAGTGAAAAACAAATGTCTGATGAATATAGATAAAAAAAAAAAAAGAAATGGAAACATTGGAGAAATTATGAAAAAATGAAAAGGAGAAAAAAGAGGTATGATATCGGGAAGGTAGATACATTTGTTGGAAATGGAGGTAAACTAGTATTGTAGGACGGAGGGAAGGAAGTAATTTAAAAAGCGTATGACAGGGATAGGAAGGATTAGAGAAAGTCGAGAAGAATAAAGAAGGAAAGAAAAGTGGAGGAAAGAAACGATAAAGGAACCTAGAAAGAAGACAGAGGGAAGAGATGAAGGGAGAAAAACACGAGAAGAATAAAAGAAAAAAAAAAGAAGGAGAAAGTTAGAATTAGGAGAGATGGAAGTAAAGAAGGGGCGATGAAATATGAATGAGGGAACAAAACGAAGAAGTAATCACAAATTAAAATGTAAGTAAGATATAAAATAAAAAAAAACTCTCCAAATTTAAAATAGAAGAAGAAGAAGAAGAAGAAGAAGAAGAAGAAGAAGAAGAAGAAGAAGAAGAAGAAGAAGAAGAAGAAGAAATAAAATTAACAAAAAACAGAATTAAGCTGAAGGAGAAAAACATTATCAAAAATTGGAGGACCAAGAATAAAAGATTAAAAAGGAATAAAAGTAAATTATTAGCTGAAATGAAGAAAAAAAAAGTCATTGATTTCCAAGTGATTTATACATGGTGCCTTCAATAGTTTTCCAGACATTTCTTTGTACAGGCATTTAAATTGTCGTAGTCACTTGAAATCAACAGCTAAAAAAGGAATTGGAATACACCCTACAAAAGCCTGATTGTCACAGCTGGTGAATTTCAAAAATGCAATCTGGACGTGAGGACATTTTAGAAGAACGATAGGCATTAAATTCTGTTTTAAACTTGGAAAAAATGCCACAAAAACGTATGGAATGCTTCAGACTGTTTTTGACTATATAGCATGAATCGAGCATCAGTTTTTGAGTGGCATAAGAGATTCAAGGAAGGCAGGGAGCCTGTGAAGGATGTTGAGAGGTGTGGGCGGAGTAAGGAAGTCAATACACTACAGTTGATTGCCCAAAGGGTTAGGGTTAGGGTTACTATGTCGAGGTTTAAAGGAAGTTCAGGAAGAGATTCCGTCGGAAGAGGCCAGTACTCTTCAAATTGGGGCAGTGGCATTTCCACCAGGATAATGCACCAATCCAAAACTCCATCCTTGTCAAGGACTATTTGAGCAAGATGGGCATCAAGACAGTTCGTCACCCTCTCTAGAGTCCAGACCTTGCTCCCTGTGACTTTTGGTTATTCCCTGAGCTCAGAGTCTGTCGTTACGAGACAATTGAGGAGATGAAAGAGGGTGTGACGAAGGTTATTGACACGCTCACACAAGGGGACTTTCATAGGGCTTCCAGACGTTGTTGGAACGGTACAACAAGTGCATTGCAGCCAAAAGAGATTAATTTGAAGGGGACTAGAGTTTCATGTGTTTACTATCAATAAAAGTGTCCATACGAAAAAAGTCTGGAAACTTTTTTAATGATCCTCGTACTTATAGTATTGTACAATATCTAAATATCAAAGTATAGATTAAGAGGAAAGAGGAAAGTGAAAAGAAACAAAAATCAAATCTCACGAAGTAAAATAATTAAAGAAAAAGATCGGCTGAAAATTAAACAAATTCAGTGCAAATAAACAGAAAAATAAAAATGTTAAAGAATAAAAAATAGAAATATAATGAAGAAAACAAAAAGTTTATAAAAGAAAATTAACAAATCGAATGAATGAAAGGTTTTGAAAGATATGAAAAGAAATAACCAAATAAAATCAATAAGCCAACTTCCGTAGGTACGTTTCGATATAAATAAATAAATAAATAAATAAAGCGATAAAACCATTCTTTAAAAAAAAGACAGTGGGTAATTTGAAAAATAAAATAATTGAGAACGAATACCTGCAGGAAAATAAAAAAAAATAAATTAAAATAGAAGAATTTGAAGTATGATGCAATCGAAGAGTTCTAAAAAAGAAAGAAAGAAAGAAAGAAAGAAAGATTCGATAAACATCGAAAGAAAAAAAATGATATTTAAATTGAGGAAGAATGCATGTAAAGTAACCCATGAGACCCACCATAGGAAAAAAAGGCAAGGTAAAATAAGGCGAAAGCAATGATGAAATTGAGATTAAAGAAAGAGTAGATGGAAATATACCAATGATGGGGGTTCAAGATAAAATCAAGAGGTCGGGGGAAATAACTAAAACAATAAAGAAAAGAAAATGGGGAAATAAATAATCGAATAGACTCTAAGAAAGAAAGAAAGAAAGAAAGAACGAAATGTTCTAAGAAAGAGTGAAGGCAGACATTATTTCGCAAGGATTTTTTAGTTGTTGTACAAGGCCAGCAAGATGGAATACGCAGTTATACTTCAACTCACTTGTAATCGTTTTATGATACATGTATAAACCTGTTCCCTCTGCTATGAGTAGACTGGGATATAAAGTCTTTTTTTTTCAGAGTAAAGCTAATTTGAATTGAAAGTGTTTTTCCTTTTTAGAGACTGCATATCTAATCAATTCTACTACTTAACGATAAATGGAAAGAAAACATACGAAGTCAATGCATTCCCAAATGCTGTAAAAGAGATAGATAGATAGATAGATAGATAGAGAGAGAGAGAGAGAGAGAGAGAGAGAGAAAAGATGTAAAACGCAGATTTGTCCAAGATTTGAACACTAGTTAAAGATTTCATTTCCGGCGACGATACGACGCTTCTACATTAACTCTTTTACTAAGAAAACCACCGGATGATCAGGAAAATTGTATACATTCCTTAAAACTGGTACAATGTAAGAGCATTCAGGGAGGATTGAATTCAAATTTTAATTCGTCAGTGAGTCAAGATTTTTTTTAACTATTACACCAAAATAATTTACCAAAGTTGAAAATGAATATTGGGGGATCGAGCGAGTAAAAAACTCTTTAGAAAAAAATTGTAAAAATAAAGACTGAATTAACTTAAACAAAAAAGAAAGAAAGAAAGAAAGAAAGAAAGAAAATAACAGGAAACGAACCTAGGGGACGAATAACCACCCGACAATTGAAAGAAAAACCTTATAAACAGGAAAGAAGGAACCGATAAACGAAACTGGACGTTGAAGAAAGAAAGAAAGAAAGAAAGAAAGAAAGAAAGAAAAAAAAAGAAAGGAAGAAAGAAAGAAAGAAAAAGAAGACGAAGCGAGACAAAGAATAACCACCTAACAAATGAAAGAAATATGTTAAAATTAAGGAATAACACGAAGAAAGAAAGAAAGAAAGAAAGAAAGAAAGAAAGAAACAAACAGACATTGAACGAGAGAAATAAAGAAGTAATTACCGAATGAAAAGAGGCTGATAAAAAATCAATTGATGGAAAAAGAAGAAAATGAAGGTCAGAACGAATGAAGAGATTGCTGAATACAAAAGCTAAAAAGAAAATTATCCCAAAAGGAAGAAAATGTCTAGTCATTTGTCCTCTTAGATGCCTCTGGAGGTGGGAAAGAAGAAGCAACAACTAAAAAAAAAAAAAGATAAAGAAAGAAAACCAAAAATTCAGACGATAAGTAGAATTTGGCATCGAAGTCTGTAGTTGAGTGTAGGAAGTCAGGTGTTAGTCAGACTTAAAAGACAGCCAAAACATTTCTGTTAACGCGGAAGGATGTTCACAGAATGAAGAAATAATTCCTTTCAGCATTTGGCGGGGAAACTCAGAACAATGGCCAATCCAGTACTTGTAGAAGACGTGTCGGACAAGTTAACCAGGGTCAAGTGCTGAAACTTTGGAAAAAGTTTGATAAAAACTTTTTTGCGGGCCATGTTGATATTTTTTATAAGTGTGTAAGTGTATGTGTGTGAGTGTGTGAAAGAGAGAGAGAGAGAGAGAGATTGCTGGAGCTTTAAAATTACCCGGTGGAAGAAGTTGAATAATATATTACTTGCCCTGAAACAAGACCAAGTATTGTAACTGGACATGAAGAATACTATTGATTATTATAGATATTTCTATGAACGGTCTTGAAAATTTCAAATTAGTTTATCATTTAAAGAATCTTTCACTTATTTGTATCAGTTAGAATAGCTTAACACATTGTGATTACTTAGAACGTAACTGCATCTTTTGATAAAGAGTTTGTATCATTTTCATTTATTAAACTTTAATTTTTTTCGTACTAGTTTAGGAGTACAGAGCGCCCAATATGAACCAAACTAACCTGTAATAATTCATTCGTCTACAAAGCGATGTTCCCAATGAAAATGGACTTTTTGAAGCGGGAGATATAGAGATTTCAATGTGATGAATATAAGTATATCTTCGTATTATTTAGATGTATCTGTTTGAATATCCATATTTACCAACCCCTCCGCTCAGGCAGGATATGACACAAGGTCAATTTTTAAGCAGAGTTTAACAGGTTTTGAATTCAGAGTTTTCCTTCTCCTCGACTAGTTGGTTCACCAAGGCTGAAGAAACCAGTCTGTCCTACTATTTACTATATGAGGGAGAATAATTGGATTCAAACCTTTCCCAAGGGTATTAGTGCTATGTGAAATGCAATCAGCCTTGTCCAGGATTTGAACTTGTGTCGCTGTGTCCATTTTCTACGACGATAACCATTACACCACGGGCACCTCCTAATCTGTTTAAATATCGATAAATCAGTCTACCTGCCTATCTTAAAATCAATGAATGTTAATGGACTCCTTTATGCCAGTCACATTAAAACTAGTTTCTTCGACGTTTATAAAAGAAAAAGTAATTAATAGATGAGACTAGGTTCTAAGTTTCATCGGATGGTTACATTTTTTTTATATGAAACTAATTGTAATGTGACTGTCATACGGTGGTTAGTAAACATTTATTTATTCTAGGTTTCAGCCTGTTTTTACTGGTCAATATTGAGAGCAACAATCTGGAAAAAAAAACAGTTTTAGAAAAATCAGTTTATTCCTGTCTGTCTGTCTGTCTGTCTGTCTGTCTCTCTCTCTCTCTCTCTCTCTCTCTCTCTCTCTATATATATATATATATATATATATATATATATATATATTAACAACGGCTTAATGGCCTCATGGGTAGAGTGTTCGTCAATGATCCGGGAGACATGGGTTCAATCCCAGTTTGCGTCATACCAAAGACTTTTAAAATGATACTTGATACCTTACTTAAACTCAGTATTATATGGTACGTATCAAGGGTAAAGTAGAGCAATCCAGGGAAAGGAGTACTACCCTCCCTTACACCTCAATGTTGTAGCTATTGAAAACGGGGCCTTTTGATCACCCTCGACTGTGGTCGCCAACTTTACTTATATATATATATATATATATATATATATATATATATATATATATATATATCAGTCGGACATGTCAGTTTATCTATTGTTAAAGTGTCTTTTTTCTATTTGTCTCATACCAACAGATCTCACTTTGTTCATCTTGGTATGCCAGTCTCACTTTCAATGTTTCCATTCTTTATCTGTCTCTCTTTCTCTCTCATTACATATATCTCTATATCTCTCCCTCTTCCTCTATTTTACTTCAAACATAGAGTCTATGTGATCTCTCAGGCTAAGGTTTTGTCCGTCATGATAAATTCTCTTGTTCTTAGGTCCAAAAGCCTGAGTTCTTCCCTTCTCCATTTCGAGAAAGGTCCGATATCTTACAAGAGGGGAGGAATCTAAATTTCTTCTTCTTCTTCTTCTTCTTCTTCTTCTTCTTCTTCTTCTTCTTCTTCTTCTTCTTCGTTTTATAGTAGCACTATTACGAGTAATAGTAGCAGTGAAAATTACAAATTTCAAACTTTTTCCTTATTGTAATACACACATTTACAAATATTTTCTACATTATATCAAAATAATAATGAGGAAAAAGTTTTCCCTTTTTATTTCTTTCCTTCTCTTTCTTCTCTCTTTCATTTATTGAATCTTATTTTTCCTCTTCTTTCTTTTATTCCAAACTTAATTGTCCATTTTTTTTACTCGTTTAAGTTTTTCTCAGCAGCGTTAGCTGATGACTTTCCCCTGGAGTCTGAGTGACAGCAAGTCTTCTCAAGTTTCCTGGACGCTTCTTAGCAATCTGAACGATCTCACCGATGCCGTAGTTTGGATGACCTCAACTCGTCCACTTATTTTCAAGACCTCCACTTCCTGTACCAATCGTTTGCTGATTGTACCGAGTGGGCCATTTATAAACAATATTACCGTTACTTTCATTTTCAATAGTTCTTGTTATTATTTACTTTAGAGTTTTTAATATCAGTATTAGCTGATGATTTTCTCCTGGAGTCTAAGTGACAGCAAGTCTCCTCAAGTTTCTAGGACTCTTCTTAGTATTCTAGACGATCTCAACAATGCCGTAGTTTACATAGTCTCCACTCATTCTCTTATTTCCAAGACGTCTACTTCCTGTACCAATCCTTTGCGGATTGTACCGACTGGGCAATTTACAATTGGTATCACCGTTACTTTTATTTTCCATGGTTTTTGTTATTATTTACTTCAGCGTTTTTTACATCAGTATTAGCTGATGGATTTTCACTGGAGTTTGAGTGACAGCAAGTCTCCTCAAGTCTCTAGGATTCTTCTCAGTATTCTTGGCCGTTCTCAGTAATGCTGTCATTTGGATAGTCTCTACCCGTCCGCCAACTTTCAAGTCCTCTAGGCCTTTTAATAATCCTTAAGTTATTGTACCAAAAGCACCTATTACAATTGGTACAATCGCCACTTTCATGTTCCACAGCTGTTTCAATTCCCTAGCAAGGTCGAGGTACTTATCCTTCTTTTCACATTCTTTCAGTTTTATTCTGTGTTCAGCCGGGACAGCAAAGTCGATAATTTTGCAATTTCTCTTTTTTTTTTTTTTTTGTTAATTATTATAAGGCCTGAACTTCTGGCCGAGATTAGGTGATCCGTGTGTATGTCAAAGTCTCATAGGAGTTTGTGTATGTCATTTTCTGGGACAGATGCTGGGTTATGCATATACCATTTGTTAGTGTGGTCAAATTTAAATTTCTTGCACATTTCCCAGTGGATCACATTGCCGACCCAGTCGTGTCTCGCCTTGTACTCCTTCTGTTCTAATTTGCTGCGTTTGCTTATTATGTGATTGATCGTTTCGTCTCTGTCACCGCATAATCTACATTTGCTATTTTGTTGAGTCTTGTCTATTTTCGCTTTGATATGATTGGTTCTTATGGCGTTGTCCTGTGCTGATATTAGGAGAGATTCCGTTTCTCTTGTTATACTCCTTGCGAGATTGCATTCCAACGTTAGTTGATAGTCTTTTGCTCGGGCCTGGATGAGAGCAAATCTTCCCAGTCGTCAATGTTATGGTCAGTCTCAACAATGCCCGAATTTGGATGGTCTCGATTTGTCTTAGAATTTTAAAATTTTCCAAACCCTTTTCCAGCTTTGGGGACCGTTACAAGCGTGCCAATTACTCTTCGTATCACCATCAACTTCATGTTCTAAAGCTTTCTTAGTTCTCTGGCAAGATCCAAGTAGTTATCTCTCCTATCACTTTCTTTTTATTTTCACTCTGTGGTCCGCTGAGACAGCAAAGTCAACTACACTGTGATTTCTCTTTCTTTTTGTTAATTATCACAAGGTCTGGTCTTTTGGTCGGGATTTGGTGATATATTTACGTCAAAATCCCGGCGTACTGTTTGCGTCTCCTTTTTCGGGAGGGATTCTAGTTTGTGCATTTACCCTTTGGTATTACAAACTTCAATTTCTTACCCAATTCTCAATGGATCGCCTTTCCCACCAAGACATGTCTCTCTTTATTAACATTATTTGTTTTTATTATCTAATAATTGCGATTTTTTCACAGCAGTTTTAACAGCTGTTGCTAACTAAAGTCTGGGTAACAGCAAGTCTCATCAGATCTCCAGAGCTCATCTAAGTATTCTAGCTGACCTTGAAAGTGATGTAATTTATATTCTTCTTCTGATCTCTACATCTCCAAATATTTTCCCACGCCTTTGGGGATTTTTATCAATTCTTAACTGGTGGGTTTTTTAATGAAGTAAAAATGACTGCAATTCCCTTTAGATATTCAGGACTCTTCTAAGGACACACACACACACACACACACACACACATGTATATATATATATATATATATATATAAATATATATAATGTGCACATATATGTTCGTACCTATTAATCCAATAGCCACTTGAAACAAAAGATTACATGGCCGAAATTTTCTGGTCAGAATTCACGTATAACTAAATCACAGCCGACGGTTTTATTTTTCCACCAAACTCTCTCTCTCTCTCTGCATATGTATACGCAATAGATGTTTGTCTGTTCTCTGTATATATATATATATATATATATATGTGTGCGTGTGTGTGTGTGTGTGTGTGTATACACAATTATAGGTTTGGGAATTTTAATCAGATATTCTTTGTAAGATCTCCTCTTGGATTATTATGTTCGAATCATTCGATAGGTGTAGGAACTATTATAGTTATATGGTAGCCCAGAGTTGCCCACATACATTCACCAACATGAATAGAGATGCGTTTTGAGAAGTCTATTCGAAACCATTGTGAGAGATACACTAATTTATTACTTGATGCGTGTGCAATAAATTCATGGATAAGTATCTTTAGAATTCCAAATTGATATTTGGAATGCCAGTCGAGTTGTGGACGATCAACTTTGCAGTTCCCGGGGGAGATATTTTACTTTAAGATGGATTAGGCACAATATCATGGGATCGAACTTGGGTGTTTGGGTTTGAGAGGCAATAACCACGCATCAAGAGAGATAATGTCAACTAGTTACCTGACAAGGAGGACTTTTAAGCAGAGCACCAGACAATTAGCGGAAATATCTGCCAGTTGAAATCTATAACTTCGACTCCGGTCCAAACGTAACTTACTTAGCAAATGGCTAATGAAATTATCTGGTCGACATTTACTAATAATGCCAGAGTTCGGACCACGAAACAATTAGCGTAAAGCAAACATTAATGGCGGGGTATGCTGGTGCGTAAATTTCCACAGTGCGCTGACACACAGAGACACACCAAATACTTATATATATATATATATATATATATATATATATATGTGTGTGTGTGTGTGTGTGTGTGTGTGTGCGTAAGCAAATACTTATATTCTGCCAAAAAACATAAATGCACACACACAATTATACACATATACATACACACATATATAAAAGCATTTACTTATATATATATTTAAAAGCAAATACTTATATTCTGACAAAAAGGACCTTCCCCACACACAACCATATATATATATATATATATATATATGTAAATGTATTTGCTGATATATATATATATATATATATATATATATATATATACGCACATATATATAAGCCAATGCTTATATTCTGGCCAAAACTAAATGCATGTGCTCATATACAGCATAAACACCAATATATATATATATATATATATGTGTGTGTGTGTGTGTGTGTGTGTGTGTGTGTGCATTCATATAGTTTTTGTTAGAATATATATATACATATATATATATATATATATATATTCTGAGAAAATGTACACGCATGCACGCATATATATATATATATATATATATATATTTATACAATTGCTCGTATGTACATACGCACATATATATTTTTTTTTCTCTTATATATATATATATATATATATATATATATATATATATATATAAGCAAATACTTGTAAGTAAACACACGTACGTATTCACACACACACACACACACACACACTCATATTTATATATATGTTTGTGTGTATATATTTATGTATATACCTGGCGCATTCAATAAATTTCAAGAAGTTCTTCATAGATTCATGAAAATTCAGTATATTATTACTATTCATCTTATGAGATGACTGACCATTTCTTATTATTTCAAGTTCAAATCAACAGCTACAGCAGCAATTGGAATACATCCTACTAAAGCCTGATTTTCACGGCTGGTGAATTTAAAAAATGCAATCTGGACGTGAGGGCACTTTGGAAGAACAATATGTATAAAAATTCTGTTTTAAACTTGGAAGAAATGCCACAGAAACGTATGGAATGCTTCAAACTGTTTTTCGACCATCTGGCATGAATCGAGAATCAGTTTAATGGGTTCAAGTATAGAAAGTTATTAAATATTTCAATTTGACCTTAACAGATACAAACAATCAGTGTGGACCTGGGATTATTAGCAATGAAGGGAAACTCTACATTCTCCATATTTTCAGGATTGGATCCTCAGCATCCATGGCGAAATGACACATCCAGAAGCCTCGGTTAAAGAAAGATTGTGGAAATGTATAGGCACATCTCATAACACTTATGCACACATATGTACATATATATATATATATATATATATATATATATATATATATATATATATATGTGTGTGTGTGTGTGTGTGTGTGTGTGTCGGTGTCGGTGTGTGTGTGTGTGTGACATTTTGAAGTTGGAATTGCTCAATTTATACCAGTCACTGTAACATGCGTATATTTTGTAGATATCATTCAATGTGTAAACACACACACACACACACACACACACACACACACACACACACACACACACACACACACGTGCATATATATCATCATCATCATCATCATTATGTCGCACCGTTAACACGGATTTTCTTCTCTCGACATCCTTCTCAATCGTCCATCGCTCCTGGTATAACTTCAAGGCCAGTATCGGCACAGAGCTGTTTTACGTAGGTTTTAGCTGGTCATCCTGCCTTTGTTCGTCCATGTGAAGGAGTCCACAGGTGTATGTCACTTATAAGTTCGTCCCCACTTCTCCAGCAGTGTCCCACATATCTGCTTCGTCCAAATTGGATAGATTTCGTGATGTGCGATAGGTGGCCGAACGGCTGCTGCTTAATGGGTTACTGCCTCCAGGACTTGTTCAATATTGCTCGCAGCATTGTAGTGTAGTTGCTGTCAATCTTTTTCTGCATACGTTTTGTTTGCGTCCATGTAGTGCATCCATTTAGCATTATCGACATGACAGCCGCTTGGAAAAAACTGCGTTTTATTTTATCGGTCAGGTCTGACTTCCATATGACTCGTAGCCAATCGCTAGCTGTCCGTGCTTTTGCTAGTCGTGTGTTGATGTCTGTCTCGGCTGATGAGACACTGTTTCCTAGGTAGGTGAACTTGTCCACTAGTTTCAGAGAACCTTTGTCTCTGTCTCTGTCTCTCTCTCTTTATACATATATATATAAACGTCTTTATACACTTTCATCCAATTTTGATTACACACAACATGAGGGAAGGCATATTTTTATTAATTGCCTGTAAATATTGTTTAAATGCTTCTCATCAATGTGTAACATATTGAACCTTGACCGAGCCGTCAATCAAGAGATGCACCTGTGTAAATAAGCGAAAAGGCGTCGAAGATATCGGAATATCACCTTGACCAGGGGACGTGGTTGAATTCAGTGCAGATGCGTACGCCCAAAGGAAGCAGGTGGATGTCAAACAATTATATAACCAGGTCCAACAGACGTATTGGGTGAGTTCGAGGAGAGAGTTCGAGTTGCAGTTGCTGTTGGAGTCAGTTGGAGATAGGATGCATGGGCCCTCAGTGACCCCCGGTTGATCAGTCCAGCCAGAATGCGAGAGAAGTGCTGCTACGGTCAGAGGAACTTGGGGTCAATATGTGACAGTCTGTCTCCAACTCACCTCTCACACATAACCAACATCAACCCTTTCGCAACCATTTCGCGACCCTTTCGAGAATAAAATGTGAGAGGTATATTTTTTAAAAGAAGTGTGTTCGTTCGTTCCTTTGAAGTCGTCATTATGTTTGAGTATGTTTCCGTAATATAGTTTTATTATGGCTATTCAACAAATGGTTTTCAATCTTACTAAGCGGTATTAAGTTTTTAAAATTGTGGATTTTAATTATTTGGTTGGGTTTTAGAGTACTTTAGATCTTGATGATCAACAGTTTTTCGATTTGAGGATTTACCACAAAATTACACACAAGTGAAATTCCTAAAAATACAAAACCGACTTATCTCGTGTTGAAATACATTTAAAATAGCCATTCTCAATTCGAACATAGTCATATGCTTCATTTGATCACATGAGATAAAGGAATATGAAAGTAACTAACATACATACATGCATAGAGGGCAGTTGTTTCACCTTAACAGACAACAGCCATCTCAATACCCATCACCACCCTCACCACAGCTGCTGGGTGAATCGTCAGTGGGTCCGAAGGTGACTCTTCAGGCCGGCATTTCACGTCACCATGCCTTCCTCGCCACAGGTCTTTGAGAAGTGGTTAGATAAGGGTGATCCACAACCATTGAGATATCTGTACTTCGATGTATTTAAGGAGCACAAGCTTGTACAACACCAATACCACTCACTGAATCCCCGCAAATATAACCCAATGACAAGCAAAAGCAAGATGATTAGTAAATGCGTGGATCGCAAATTTTAGATCAGTGGTTCCGTCTCCTAGATGGATGTCACACCAGTAACCCAAGGGCCCATCAGTCCTAGTGGTTTAAATGCACTACTAAACACCATCCAAGGAATTTCTACGTACCGGCACATAGATACATATGAATAATCATACACGCATACATGTACACACACACACACACATATATATATATATATACATGCACACGCACACATATATTA
Organism: Sepioteuthis lessoniana; assembly: GCA_963585895.1. NCBI lineage: Eukaryota > Metazoa > Mollusca > Cephalopoda > Myopsida > Loliginidae > Sepioteuthis > Sepioteuthis lessoniana. Next base: position 84,472,123 of record OY757927.1, read on the forward strand.
CCAAATAAGGTTGGGCTTGACTCCAGACATCCACCCCAGGTGGGGTGTACTGTGAGACAGCGGTGAGACAGACATACATGCATACATACATGCATACATAAAAATGAATTATAACAGTGTTGTTTGTCACTATTTTACTTCGCGGGTTTGTGGCAGACCGAATGTGATATAATTTGGAGAGTGCTCAAGATCTTCGATAGAACGATTATATGATAATAATTAGTAAATATATATATATATATATATATTAGTTTTTATTGTCATCCACAAACAGACTGTTTCGTTCTATCAGAACTCTTCAGTGTGGCTAGACACGCAGGACGCTCGAAGCCGGGATGGAAGTTTGTCAGCGACCGCAGATAAACTCCATACTACTAAATATATATAAAAACTAATATATATTTACTTAATCTTATTACACACACACACACACACACACACACACACACACACACACACACACACATATATATATATATATATATATATATATATATATATATATTATGTTATATTATATTATATTCTGTTCCTTAGCTATAGTCACCTACACATACAGAAATAAGATAATGTAGCAGAAAATTAAGATTAAACCGAGGAATTCATATCGGTTAAAACAATGCGCAGCGTTTGTACCTTCACTTACACCCACACATACACACATTAATACGCAAATATAACCCACACAAGTATACTCACACACTCACACGCTTACAGTCACACGTAAAGATTCTTACAAAATCCTAACGGTTTTTTGACTATATTTTTTCGATTTTCGATTCATTTTATTTTCTTAACGGCCTGATGATTGTTGTTTTGCAAAAAAAATCCATGAAACCCTCGGGTCGCAGTCTGAATTCCATTAATTATTTATGTATATATATATGTATAGGGGTGTTGGTTGTCACTAAATCACTTTGTGGGTATGTGTCGACCAAGTGCATCTTCTTAACTGCCTGATGATTGTTGTTTTGCAAAAAATTCCCATGAAACCCAGGGTTGCAGTCAATATTCGATGAGTTGAATATATATGTATATATATATATATATATATAAAACTACATTTGAAAAGACAAGTATAAACTGCGTTTTGAACGAGCAAATAAATATCAATGCACGAGTTGCAAATGAAGTCACTTGATAATCAAATGGTGTTTAAACCAGAAGAAAAAAACAATTTCCGTTTAGTTCTTAATGTATTTACATAGGTAAACATCACTCTCCCTTATCCTCTTTTCATTTCTTCAACAAACAATCACACATACACACACACACTTTTGTATATATTCTCTTAATTATTAAATGTCCCTTTATATATATATATATATATATATATATATATATATATATATATATGTGTGTGTGTGTGTATGTGTGTGTGTGTGGGTGTGTGTATTTCTTTAAGAAAAAGCAAAGACCGGTCACATTAGGATTATAAATTTATTTCCATCCTGTTATGGGTTTTTGATTTAAATCAAAAAACACAAAAAAAAAAGTAACGGGACTTTTTCAGATCTTATGGATAAAAAATTCAGAAGAGACAAGTACACACACACACACACACACACACGCACACAAACACACACACACACACACACACACATATATATATATATATATATATATATATATATATATATATATATATATATATGTGTGTACCAGGGTTATTCAATGAATAATATACATTTTGGGGGAAAATCTTTTAAAAATTCACAATTTTTTTTCAATAAGTATTTACTATGTGTTATTTGAAATTGGTTTGCAGCGAAAACTATTTTAGTCACGCCAAAAATATTTGTTTTGAAGCCATTCAGAATAACAGCAAATCAAAAATAGTGCTTCGGGCTTGAACAGAGGTTTTTCATGATTTATTCTGGCTTGGACAGCTATCGACAAGCTAGCGATTATATGGAAATCAGACCTGACCGTTAAAATGAAACGCAGTTTCTTCAAGGCAGCTGTCGTGTCGATACTGCTGCATGGATGCACTACTTGTACGCTAACAAAACGGCTGGAGAAGCAGCTAGACGGCAATTACACAAGAATGCCACGAGCAATATTGAAAAAGTCCTGGTGGCAACACCCCACTAAGCACCAACTATACAACCACCTGCCTCCCATCACGAAAACTACCCAAGTCAGACGAACCAGACATGCATAACACTGCTGGAGAAGTAGGGACGAGCTTATAAGTGATGTGCTCCAATGGACCCCCCACATACGGCCGAGCAAAAGCAGAACGACCAATTCGAACATACATACAGCAGCTATGTGAGGGTAGCCCTGAAGACCAGCCAGAGGTGATGAACGAAAGGGAGAAGTGGCGAGAGAGGGTCAGGGATATCTGTGCTAGCGGCAAGATATAATGATGATGATGATTCTGGCTTAGATGAGCTCACCATATAAAAATTACTGAAGAATGTGAAATGTGTACGGAGAAACATGATTCAGACAAAAACGTTTACTTATAAACTAAACATGGGTTTACTAAAATGAGCATGAGTCAAAAATACAGTCTATGGTGTAGAAACCTACTAACTCTCAGGTAAACAAAATGTTCCTGACGCAGCAATCTGTAATGGAGGTTATCCTGACCGTGTTCTGGATACGAAGAAGCTATCTCTATTGATTTCCTTGAAAATGGTGCAACTGTGAAATTGCTTCCTACTGCCAACATCTCAAACAAAATCCCCTTTATTTATTGAATAATAAATGCACACACACACACACACACACACACACACACACACACACACACAAACACACATCAACTCCAACATATATGTTACAATGAAGTTTTATGACAAAATTAAATGCTCATTGAGGTTTATAAATTATATGCACTCTACGTTTAAAGTTTATAAGTGAATCCAAAATAGTGATACACATTTAAAAATTTAATTCAGACTAAAACACACACACACACACACACGCACACACACATATATATATATATATATATATATATATATATATATATATATATAAGTTGCTTTTGCATCTCATTACATTTTGTATTCAAACCATAGAATTTCTGTATTGCATATATACATTTCACTTATCTATTCCTAGTTGATACTGAAGTATTCTTTACGCATTGGAGTTGTATATTTCAGAATCACAATGTTCATTCATGTCTTTTTGTACGTCATTTTGATATTTTCGGTAGATGAAAATCAGATAAATCTAAAATTAATAATATCAAGTCCTCGTGAAGAGAGAGAGAGAGAGAGAGAGAGAGAGAGAGAGAGAGAGAGAGAGAGAGAGAGAGAGAGAGAGAGAGAGTCCTTCTAATTAAATTAATCAAAGTAAATACTCGATATAGTCTGTCTGTTTGTTTTACGCCAAAATGTAAAGAACGAGTGGATGTAAGTAAAATTAAAGAGAGATAGATATGTATAAATTGAAATATATATAATGGAAAAGAATCGGACAGAAAAGTAATCGAAAGTGATTAATTTATTGTGAAAGAAGGTCGACGCTATAACGTTTCGGTTTTAATAAATTATCATCAGGACATTAAAAATGATGATACCAACTGTTGAAAGATAACCCTTTATTTATTGAATAATAAATGCACACACACACACACACACACACATATGTGTGTGTGTGTGTGTGTGTGTGTGTGTGTGTGTGTGTTGAAAAATTGATAACAACGATCCAAGTGGAAGGAGAGGTTTATTGAAGTCGACACTATAGCGTTTCCGTTCTACTGAACCATCATCAGGGCTATGAGGGATGATATTTAGCGATGAATGTTTATAATACAAATTACAAAAACCTTGGGGAAAATTTGTATAATAAGAAAAAGGTTGCCGTTTAATAGGTAAATCAACGTTTGTTGTTTAAATTACGTCATTTGACTTATTAGGAATATTGTATAGAATTTATGTTACGCTTGTTTATCGAGAATGATTTTTAGTTATAACTTGTAATCTTTCTCGATATATATATATATATATATATATATATATATATATATATATATATATATATATATATATATATATATATATAAAACAGGAAATTATGAGTCTTAAAATAGTTTGCATTCGAAAATCACCAAGATTTAACTTGACTTTAAGGAACAAAGCAAGTTTTCTTTTCATTATTTTTTGCTTTATGAGATATTAACTGAAAAATTGTGAGCTAAGATATTCTATTTACTATGACCAATGTTCATTTTAGTCATCTAGACTTTAAATGTAATTATAAAGAATTACCCATTGAAGTTTAGTTTTATGAAGCATTTTTTTCTTAATAACGATAATGAAGTTTATTTCATTTGATATATAAAATCCGTCACCGTTTTATAAAGTTCATGATACTCTTATTTTTAATTGCTATTATCAATATTTCTTCCTGAAGCAATTATTATTAACAGTGTGGTCCCGGAAATTCTCATTACGCAGCTCATTAACTATCTTTCGTAGTATGCTGTGTGATCTCTATATTATCGGATGTAGAAAACAGCAGGGTTTTGAACGGTTTTACTAACGTTGTTTCTTCTTTAAATTTTCACATGAAAAGGCAATCATGGTTAATTATGAGCCATTCATAATCTTTTGAGGTTCTTCTGATATCCGTAGGACCTTTTCGATTACTTTGATTTAATTGAGTTCTTTTAAAAGTAAAGGCGATACCAGAAACAGAATTTTCGTATTTTAATTTTGTATTTAATTAAACACATATTTCTCCGAAGATTTTATTGAATCTTTCAATTTTACGACTCGGATTACCAATTTATTAAACGCAGATCAATAAATTCTAAAATTTTAACTAATTTCGGTGACAATTTTTTTAAAACCATATATAAAAGGTGTTAAAAGATAAAGAGGATATGCTTATTGCGTTAAAGGAAAATGCATATGAACATCACTCTCTCTCTATATATCTTTCTATCTCTCTCTCTCTCTCTCTTTCTCAATATACATACATAATTACACACACACACACACACACATATATATATATATATATATATGTGTGTGTGAGGATGAGTCAAAAGGTAATGTCTTTTTCTTTTGTAAAGGAATAATTACCGACACAGGAACATGTATCATAGATCAAAATGAAACCGGTCGTCTGTGGATCACATCGCTACTTCTCAACGTAGTCATCATTTCTCTCAATAGCATGAATCTTTGCCTCGAATAAAAGCATGAATCATTGCCTCATAAAATTCTGTTGACTGTTCTTTGAACCATTTCATCACTGCAATTTTCGTCACTGGCATAATGGATGCATCTAAAACCTTCTTTCATGAGGCCGAAGTGACGATAATCTAAAGGCGTCAAATCTGGTGAGTATGGAGGATACGGTAAAGATTTCCATCCGAATGAGGTGATTATCTATCTTGTCCTAGAGTTTGTGTGTGGTCGAGCATTATCATGCAGAATAAGTTAATTATCGATTATCAAGTTGGGTCTCACTCGTCGGGTTCTTGCTCTAAGCCTTATCAGAGTCGCTCGGTATGCCTCAGAGTTTATTGTTTTTCTTCCTGGCAAGAAATCAACCAGAAAGAACAATCAACAGACTTTAACGAGTCCGCGATACATTCTCTTTTTCGAAGGTGGAACCTTGCTATTAAGAGAAACGGTATTAACTGATAGACTTTGCCATTCGAGTAGATCCCTGAGCGGACAGAAAACAAAAAGATTCATATGTACAAGGACCTGCATCTTGCCAGAGAGCTGAAAAAAGTTATAGAACTGAAAGGTAAAAGAAACACTATTTGTAGGTGGAACATTTCAACCAAGCACTAAGAAGCTGAAAAGGAGACTGAGAAAATTAGAAATCCGAGAAAGAATTGAAACCGTTCAAATCAACTCTTGCCCAGTCGGCTGGGGCTGTAGAATACACTGGCTGCACCTCTGCTGGGGGATAAGACTGCCTCCACAATGAGAGACCTGGATATGATACTAAACAGTCTGATGATGATGTCCTAGTAACGCTGGGGCCTTGGGGAATACGGAGCACACCTTCATTGCCATTGCTCCCAGGTCTACTCTGGCCCGGCGTGGTAGCACCTGATAGGTCCCTATCTAGCATACTTATGCTAAACTGAATTCTTTGATTAAACTAAATAGCTTTAAATAGAAATGTTTTTTGAAAGTTAAACCGTACTTACATTTAAACTGCATGCTTATACTAAACTGAACTATATAAAATTTAACTGTTTTTTGACATTGAAACTGTACTTACACTAAAATGAATTGTTATATATAACTTCTTAGTTTGAAATAGTTTGAAATAGAAATGTTCTTGACAAACTGTGTTCTCATGCTTAACTGAATTGTTTGAAATAGAACTGATGATTGACATAAAAATGGATTTGACGTTAGTTAACCTACAAGGGTTAATATGCCATAAAACCAGACCAAACCAAACCAATCTAGTCTAATCAACGCACACTTAATATCAACTAGAATACTAAGAAGAGACCTGTAAAGCCGAAGAGATATGCTGTCGTTTCAATTTAAGCAATTTATTACACTTAATAAGAAAACTTTGTAAAGAAATAATGACAGTAATGTCAGTCATAATCAAAAACTACTGAATAAGACCGAAAAGCAAATAAAAGAGAGAGGGAACTTGAAATCCATGGAAGAATTGAGATGGGGAATTAAGCGTGCATTTGTGAAAACAGGTTTGTCTTTTCGTCTATTTGTGTGTATATGTACATTCATATGTTTGAGAGGGACACTCGCAAAGTGAAGCTTCATAATTATCTATACGTAATTTCAACTCTAAAGAAGGAACTCAATGGCATATTAATATAGAGCAATGTTTAAGCAATAAAACACTATTCCCACTGTAATACATAATATTGGTGATACATTTTAACTAAACAACAAACAAAAGCATAAATGCAGTCAGCCTAGTCGGCTGGGTCAGTAGAATACTCCTGTTGCATCTCTGCTGTGGGGTAAGACTCTTTAACGATTGTCCTGAATATAAGATCAAACAATCTGATAGTGAATGCCGGAGCTTTGGGGAATATGGACTACCACTATATTGCCATCTCTCCCAGGTTCACATTAACCCAGTGTGGTTGCAACTGAAAGTATCCCATCTATTGGTCCAATGGAACTGTTTGACGTTTAAATTGAGTGCAAACAAATGATTTCTGCGACATTAAATTGTTTTAAATATAACTGTTTGATCATTTAATTATGTGCAAACAAATAACTGATGTTTAAATGAATTCATTGTGATAAATAGCAATAATTTGAACCTTTTAACTTTGTTATCATATGCTAAATTGAATTGTTCGAAATGGAACTACTTGATCATTTAACCATATTTAAAAATAATGACTGTTATACTTGAATTGTTAGTGACTAATCATATATATTTAAAATATATGTATCAGCCGGATTTGACATTAAATAACCTACAATAGTTGACGTGTCATAAAACCAAACCAAACCATGAAGGTAGTGGTCATAACCGGTATCTCTTCAAGTAAAGCCTTTTATTGCATTAAGTTGTCCAAGGTAATTAGCGTCATATATCGTTGATATTTCGATTGAAAGATAATATATACTACAGATAGTAAATAGTTGTCTGTTTGGCAAAATGGCGCCCAAAATGAAAGCAAATTTGCATCGTTGAAATACCCCGAAAAGGAAAAAGTGCACCAATTAACATTTATAGACGCTGTTTAAAATTTATGTAGACAAAACAGTCAAGACAGACACAAATAGGTAGTGTGTAATAGATATCACAACCGGTGACTGTGATGAGTAACAAACCATATGCAGTTGTAAACCCATGATACGAAGAGCGGATCACTAAAATTCATTTACACAAATCGTGCCGATAAAAGAGGGACAACATGGACAATTATGTCTTGGCAACGAAACCGTCATTTTAACTAAAAACATTGGCCGCACTTGATTGCGCAGATTCTTACGAGCTGAAAATTTGGGCTCTTGTTTATCGCTGGCAAGTAAGCAGAATTAATGGCAAAGGATTTGTAGTAAAATAATGTTTGGTGGTGGAAAACTTCCGCTATCTGCCAGTACCACTCTGCTCTCTGTATAGGTCGCATTTTTCCCTAGAAATAAATAAAGTAAAACGAAAACTTAGGGTGACCCGCAGGCTCCCTTTCCAAGAGCTACAACAACGAGGTATAGGGAAGGGTGCTAATCATTTTCCATGATTGCTTTACTTTACTTTACTTTATTGCTTTTTGAGAAAGGAGTTATCAAGTAACATTTTCTGAATCTTTGGTATGATTCGACCTGGCATGATTCGACTTTGGTATGATTCGAACTGGGATCAAACCCGATCTCCTGGGTCCCTGGTGAACACTCTCATGAGTACTCAGTGGATTTTACTGGACAAAAGTATCCAAAATAATTACAAGTATACAAATAGAGAGGATATACGCGCTTTGATTAATTAATTTTAACGGCATCTCAACCTGGTTTGGATTGCTTTTCCCATATTTTATCAAACTGCTTTCTTTGTATGTATTTATCAACCCCTCTTAATAAGCAGAGTGTGACACAATGTCAATTTTTAAGTGGTGTTTATCAGGTTTAAATTCAGAGTTTTCTTACTCTTAGAACGGTTGTCATACTAACACTTTAGTGTCCAGTGTATCCTATAATTTACCCATAGCTGGACGAATTCATACTTTCCCGAGGGTATTAGCTCGATCTTAAATGCAAACAGTCTTGTCTAGGTTTTGAAATCGGATCACTGTGTACATTCCCAACGATGATAACAATTACATTATGGAACCTCTACAAAATTGCATTTATTTACGTTTATAATTACATTTTTATTAAGTTGATTCTAAAGATTTTTAACACAGTTATATGATATCAAGTATTCTTATCTAATACAAATAATTAACTCTCAGATGATTAATTTCCAGTATCTATATCTAATACAGATAATTATATGGTTTCTAGCAATTATTTCAAATTAATAAAAGTCATTTGCTAGCACATAGGTGCCCGTGGTGTAATGGTATCGTCATAGGAAATGGACACTGCGACACGAGTTCAAATCCTGGACGAGACTGGTTGCATTTCATATAGCACTATTACCCTTGGGAAAGGTATGAATCCAATTATTGGTAGATAGTAGGGCAGACTAGGTTCTTCAGCTTTGGTGAGGCTACTAGTCTAGGAGAAGGAAAACCTTCTGTATTTACCCATTGGTAGAAGAATAATAATTGAATTCATACCTTCCCAAAGGGTATTAGTGTTATGTAAAATGCAATCAGTCTCGTCCAGGATTTGAACTCGTGTCGCCATGTCTATTTCCTATGACGATAACCATTACACCACGGGCACACAGTTTATGGTCTCAAATATCTAATAAAAATCCTAGGAAAACAATTATAGCTTTAGGTAACTATGTTTAATACGAATAATTTACAATTGTATTTAATTAAGTATTTCCACCGGATACAGTCTATTTCTTTTGATTGTACCCTGCCGGCTCATTGGCCAAGTGGGTAGCGTGTTCAGTCCTAGGTTGCGTCATTCCAAAGACTTTAAAAATGGTACTTGATACCTCCTTGCTTAACAATCAGCAATATAAGGTACGTATCAATGGTAAAGTGGAGCAATTCAGGGAAAGGAGTAGCGCCCACCCCTACACA
>OY757927.1:84484253-84556753 GCA_963585895.1 Sepioteuthis lessoniana
AAAGCAAGGTAATATTTAGTGAGTCACTCTTTTCAAAGTTCAATTCATGAAATCACACATTGAATAGGCGCTCTCCTCAAAAACTCACCTCTATAAATATCACGATAAACTGGTTACAAATGTGCTCGTTTGGTTGTTGCCATAGCAACAATATCCTAATGCAAGCTATTGGTATTAACTTATGATTATGTAAATTCCGGTCATGTTCTACCTGGAAAATTCACAAACGAATAAGATCGTCTTTACTTAGATAAAGGGACTTTTGAAGTTGTGATATTAAACTATCATTCTAAATACAGAAAATTAACTTGGGAAAAGGGTTTAGTCCCAGTTATTTCACAGATAATTGGAATCACGAATCAATAAAGATTATCCAATATAATTTAGTATTAAATCTACAAAGAAAAGTGTTTTAAATAGGTAAAACTAAGTTGTATTCCAAACATAGGAAATATGTTCATTTTCTTGTATGATATATCATATTAAATGACTTACATGAGATAGTTTTTTTTTCTAGTAATCAGAAGATTGATTTTCCAATAATACAACGTCGATGGTTATTTATTAGAGAGCGGGAGTTGTTTGTGGCTTATAGTCAAGAAAATAATCCTACAAAGAATCTCAAAAGACTTCAAAAAAGTTATCATATCCTAAGAGAAATGCATATTGGGCCAAATACGGGATGAAAGGGTTGTGGTTTCCACTTTTTGAAAAGCTAATTTACGCAATAGGTAATTGACAGATATTAGTCTCCTTCAAACGATTATGAACATGATTGTAATTTTGTATATATGAATTAGTACAAAGTGTGGGGGAAAATCTTACTTTTTATTTTGGGTCAATTTCATTATTGCCGTTTTCTCTTTTTTTTTTTTTTTTTTGATAAATTCAATTCTTTCCATTTATTGTAAGTCATTAATAAATTGCAATAAATTCTGCAACAAATATTATTAAAACAGAAAAAAAAGGCAAAACAAAATAAAAATATTTATCACATTTATAGAAATAGAAGACATGGTTAGTTATTAGCAATCCGTTCTTAAACATTTTCTATGATTTTTAATCAGTCTTCGTTGTTTGCTATTTGGGCTATATCTTCCCAAAGCCGATATTAGTAGACAAATCTATTTCTTAGCACGTTAAAAAAACAAAGCAATTTTTCTAAAGTTGTCTATTCCATGTAATTAGCCTGTCATCTCAAATTCATCCTCCACGTCCACTTATCACATTAAGAAACAAAAAAATCATCAAGATTAATTGTGTGGTAATTTACTAAGCTTTTTGCTTAGATGTGGCGCAAGGCCATATGAAAGGGGCACCCAATGAGACTCGAAATCACTCGTGTAGGTTTGCTAGTGACTTAATTTTCTACAATCTCTCACCCTATCACCACAACAGATTTTTGAAAAAAAAGTCGATGACGATTTCTCTAGTTTTCTTATGGAGAATTTTTTTTTTTAAGTATATCAAATTGGATTATTTCTACTTTTCAGCCTTTGATCTTGAAATGAAAACAGCTGAAAGAAACATGGCCTGGGGCGAAGAACAAGTTAAAAAAGTTTTAATCAAATATTAGTCATGAAAATAGGTTTGTCTCGTGTCATAGAAAAGTAGATTGTAGGTTGTATGTCGCCCGTATTCTGCATGTTCAAGACCCCTGGTGTGGTCATTAGAAAGCTAAATTTTGTTTAACACAAAACAAGATGTAAGAAGCAGCCATAAGAATCGAACTCTTTTGCAACTTGTTGAGATTTTTTTTAGTAGCCGTTAAGCCATACGTTTTTTTTTCTTGGACTGTGATTTTTTTTCTTTCTTCGCACTCTTTGATTCAACTGTCAAATTGCCAAACCAACACTACGAAGATACAATAGACAGAAGCCAAATATAGAACATTCTAGAAAAAGTAAAAATATAAACAACATATCTACATAAACCTTTCTAAAGGTTTGCATTTGTGAACCAAATTCTGAGCACAGAGGATCAAACGAGGTATTAAATTTCTGCCGGTAAATATATAATCAGTTAGCAGAAAAAAAAACTAGTGAATGCGTTTATGAGTTTCTTATTTGTTTAATGGCATATCAACCTTCCAGAGTTATTCAATGCCAAATCTATCCTTGTAGAAGGACAGTGGTGGTACTATTCAACCAATATCTGGGGGTGGGGAATAAGAAATTCATACTTATCCGTCTAAAAGTAAAAGGTAAAACTGGAGTTTGAAGTTGCTAACTTCGAAGCCGCTGTTTCAACACTTTATCAATTACACCACGTGAACTCCTCCGTAAAGGAAAAAAATAAATATCGCAAGAACCCAAACAGAGAGAAGAAAAAAAAATTACCCGGGGTAATATCCAATAATAAAGTAAATTCAAGAAGGAAGTAAAAAAAATATCAAATGTTACCAAAAGGATACAATATTTTTTTTAAATAAAAAAATAAAACAAAAACAAAAACAAAAAATTCAAGGAAGATAAAAAATTTTGAAGTGTTGATAATGAAAGAATTCAACTTTAAATAATATGCTACATATATACCATCACACAAACGTACTATGTCATTTGTGACCAACAATGTTTACCTGGTTCAGCGTCAAGAGACTGTAACCGTGAGATGCACTTACCCTAATAAAGTAATAAATGTTGGAACTGGTCAATATCTGTCGTATGAGTTGTCGCAAAAAGAAGAATATATAGAGAGCTAAGTTATTTTTGACACCAACTACTTTTACACTGAAAAGTCAGCACATTAAATGACCCTTGTGTCAAACATGACTGGTTACTGGGTTAACTACACCGGTAATTATCATGAATATAAAGACAACAACATTACCATTGCGTAGATACCGATCGATATATTTACAAATATATCGATCTGTGTATACGGTTTGCTTATGATTGGAAATATAAACTTCTAGATATTTAGCGGAGGAATGAGTTTGATCTCCATTTGGAGGTGAACAGTTTTGACCCAGATAGTAGGCTTTTCTACGTTTAATAAAATAATATTTAAAACCGATGATCGGGCGATGTTCAGAAGGGGATTTCTCAGATTATTGCCACCTTAAAGAATTGGATCGTAACTGGATCTAAGCTTAGTGAATATCTGTAAATACTAAGAGTTTAGAGAAGATAATTTTTAGCTGGCTAGTTTCTGGGTTCTTATTCCTATAAGAAATTTGATCCTCAATGGTTATTGTGGTCATGTAACAAATACAACAAAATTTAAGTTACAGTATTCGCCAATGGTCTGCGAGACCTTGGTTCAATCCCAGGTCGAGTCATACCAAAGACATTAAAAATGGTACTTGATACCTCCTTGCTTAACACTCAGCAATATAAGGTACGTATCGAGGGTAAAGTGGAGCAATCCCGGGAAAGGAGTAGCGCCTTCCCCTACACCTCAGTGTAGTAGCTATTGAAAAGGGAGTCTGCTGGTTGCCCTCGACTATGATCGCCAACTTTACTTTTTTAAACTTTTATCCCCTATGAATAGATAAATACACCTCTTAAATTTTTTCATATGAAATATTACATAATTAAAACGAAAATTATTAGGTATTAATTTATTGCTAAAATCAAAAGTATTGAAACATTGTGGCCAAAAGTGAAATTCCAGTTACTTTTAAAAAATGAAATTGCATAAATATATGAAAGGCCTACTCATTTGTGTTCGATATTTTAATATTAATATTTAAAGAGTTCAAATGTGATAAAACTTTGCAAACTGTATTATCTTATAAAATCTGTTTTGATTGTTTAATGTTTCATTAAAAAAAGCAGAATTCTGGTATCTTTTGTAGAAAAGAAAATTAACATTTTATAAGAAATTGTCTAGAGTGTATGTATTTATCGTGGTTAATGCATGTATAATTAGAGATAATAAGCAAGCTAGATTTGCCAAATTTGAACAATATCTTATCTCCATATAGTTGCTGTGTGCTAGACAAAACATACATTTTGAAGATAATTAATGTTTCCTTCATTGTTCATTTCTGTCTTGGCAAAGACACAGTTTAACTTTAGATATTTTTTAACCCACTAATAACTCCGTAACCTGATGAAGAAGAAAACATTTTTCCATAGAATTTCTTTATCAACACATTTGCTGTCTTTTTCAATGCACTTAATTCACTGGGGAATATTAATCATATTGATTGAACATAATACGGTAAATATTTCCGATGAAAATCCAATACGTATCAGGTAATGATTAATTAATCAACACTCAGACATTTGTACGGCTTTAAAAAAGTTATATTTGAAGTAAAACACAAATAAACTAATCTTCTAAACTATCGTTAAATATCCGGTCAGTCAGAGATTTTTGGTCTTGTCAAAGTCAATCCATTTTTAATACAACATGATGTTTGCTAAGAAATATTTCCTTGTTCTTGTTATGACAGAACACAATAGGTTCATGGTGTAACATACCAATAATATACAGATGTGTTAAATAGACATAGGGAATCCGAAATACACAACATTCACAAAATTATTCCCGGTACGAAACTTTATTACCTTTGAGTTAAAGGTTATTCGACATGAGGAGAGAGAGGGAGACACAATGTTTCTATGCTGACTTCTTTTATATCGTCAGCTCTCAACCCAACCAACGCACAGTGCCCATAGCGCACAAATTCGTCTGGCCTCGCCCAGCTCTGAATCTCGACTCTCTCGTTCGGAGGCAGGAACTCAACTAACTGCTTTTTTCTCAAATCTGAGCCCACGCTTCCGGTAAGTGATGTCACCCACATCCCCAGGTACCAATCCTTATCTGTGATTTTTATTTTGACATCTCTGAATGACACATCCTCTCCGTGCGCGCGTGAACACCTGCGTTAATGTTGCACCTAACTAACCCATGCACTAAGCGAAAGGTTCTCAGCCTAACTAAACCGAAAGGAATGATATATAAAACAAAATCCCTCCGCAATAATATTACAATTGTGTTTTACTTCAAGAGGAGATTGGTGCCCTGAGAGATGAAATGGACGTGAATTACGTGGAAGGGCATGAACAATTATGGGAAAAGATCCGTAGATATTTCAGTTAAACATTAAACTGATGTATTGACTGATTGTAACGGCATGTCCGTCTATGTAGCGTTATTCATGCTTTCAGGCTTAAAGATTTACGTTCATCGTCGGTTTATACTTATATTCTTTGTGGAATTTTTTCTTGTGATTTTTGTACAGTTACATTTTATTAAGTATTCTTATCAAATAAAGATCATTTTCAACAAATTTATTTGACCCATAGACAAACCATTAAAAGTGCTTCAACTGTCAGAGTTAACATTGGATTAATGGCAATGCTAGGGCAGTCCTCATTCCCCACTACCCAGATTTCCGTTTAAGATAAACTTCGGTTGAGTAATTATTTGCCAAAATAGCAATTTAATGAATGTGTTCGGGACAATCATTGAAATTCAGGGTCTTTACATGACCAGCCAAGTCATCGGATCGGATTTATCTGCTAGTTCTGTAAAGGCCAAAGTGACGTGCTTCAGATCACATGATCATTTTCGTTACCAGGTCACGGACTGCTCTCCAACCAGCATCAGGTCATAAAGTATTACGTGTCGCTACTCAAGGCGAACAAGTGACTTCGTTGCTGGGTGGATCTTAACCTTCTGTACAGGTGCAGTTGACCTTGTCAACTGGATGATTTATAAGTCTTCAGGTAATCTATATTGGAATACCCAGTGAAAATTTAATTCACTACATTATAAATTGTCTACTTAACGAAACTGGTAGACATTACGCACAATTAGGACCAATTTAACATCATTAAACATTTATTATACGCAATAATATGAAAAAAATATGTCTACATTAGAGTTTTACATAGTTCACTCAAGTAAATGTTATACATTGAAAATATCGGATAACAATTTTTTAAAAACTTCAGCATGTGATTGTGCACTGGATTGAAAAAATACCCCTTCAATGTCTTGGAGAGAGACAATTGGGATAGGCTCCAGGTTTTGTTTGTTTCATTACATTTTGTCCGGGCAAACCTGTTAACACCCCAGTCTCCATCTTTCTTTTGCAGTATTTGATTATCTTCACTAGTCTATACCCATCTTGTTCCTCTAGCGGTCGCTGATTCATTAACGCTAAAACCTTTCATTAAGCCTGCTCACAATAGTTAATTACTTACATCTATAATAGTGAATGACTGTACAACTTTGGGGCAGGTTTCTGTTGTGAAAAAAACGTATATCATAAATGTAATCATAAAGTGTTTTATCTTTTAATGGATAAGCAAAGTGGGATTAAACATGAAGGATCTCGAACGAAAAATTTAACAATACGATAAAAGAATCCTTTAAAAGTCAGTAAGTGGTGTTAAAAAAAAAAATTTGCGTTTTTTCTTATCGAGCCAGTTTTGTTCTTTTATATTTTAAATTTAAAATATTTTAAAATCAATTTTTATGTTGTCAATGTTTGTTGCTTAGATATATAGCAGAAAGAAATTTATATTTTTGTTTGGCGCGTAATTTAATTTGACCGTTAGAGTCGCCGAACATTTTCACCCAATCAGGATGAC
Organism: Sepioteuthis lessoniana; assembly: GCA_963585895.1. Lineage (NCBI taxonomy): Eukaryota > Metazoa > Mollusca > Cephalopoda > Myopsida > Loliginidae > Sepioteuthis > Sepioteuthis lessoniana. Next base: position 84,490,805 of record OY757927.1, read on the forward strand.
CTGTCCTTTTTATCCCGAACCATATTTCCTCGCAGCAGCAAATATTGAAGAAAGCCCGCGAATCTCTCTCTCCCTCAAAAATCCCCAACGGGAACGGACGTCTTAACGTCTGTTCCTGAATAGCAATAGCAGCACCATACACTATGAGGAGAGCCATCTAGTTTATGGACCCCTTGGGTCTATTCTTCTAGACCAAGGAATCCTAGTTAAAAACAAATTAGATGATACACTCTAACAACTTCCTACGTTCTTTCCTTACTACGAGACTCGCAGCATACCAGTGTAAACCCCTTTACTTCATGTTACCATTAAAACCTTGATACAAAAACCTAACGACGTCTTCGTTCTTCAGCAGCACCTTTATTTTCCATCAACATTTAGCGAGGGGATAACAACCAACGAAATACCAACGCTTCCAGCGAATTACCAACCCTACCGACGAAATACCAACGCTACCGACGAAATACCAACGCAACCAAAGTAATACCAACAAAACCAACTTAAACCTTTACCAAAAAAAAAAAACAATAATAATAGTAATAATAATGTTATCCCCATCGCTATAAATATTCTTTTCTCTCCCGTTTTTCTTTTTGACGTATCCTTTTCGTTCATACCCTTTCATTAAATAATGTGGAATTTATTAAGTTTTCTTCGACTTGTACATTTTCATGAGTTCATCCTACTAAGTAATGAGTCAGGCTCGTCTCTGCTTAACTTCACTGAACTCATAGGAAGAATTACTTAAAGTATGACTTGATCGAAATTTTCTTTTTTATCTTCGTATTTATATTCGCTCTTTTATTTTTATTTTTTTAAATTAAAAAAGAAATATAATGATTCGAAAAGGGCAGCAAGATATTTAATAAAAATATAAAATAAAGAAATAAATAGATAAATACATGAATAGATTATTTAAAAAAAGACAAAAAATATGAGATTGTAGATAAGCTAGTTTCTCTTTTTCCAGTATTCGATCCTCATTAAAGCCAGATTTCGTAATGCTGATTTTCAAATTATGCAAACAGACTAGAATATGGTAAACTCTTAATCAAAATTAATTATCTTCCGTTTAGAAATTGATCTCGTCTCGCATTTTGCATGAAATAGAAGTGTTTGGTCAATACGTACATATTTTTAAACAAATGGTGTTTTAGTAGAAAAGCAGGAAGGTTTTGTACGCACCAACCAAATAGTGAAAAATATTCAATGTGAATTAATGTATAAAAAAAAGTAATCTTAAAATGTGTTGAGTTTGATCTTCCCAGACATCATCATAATCAGATTAAGCTAACCTTAGTAAATATTCATAAATATAGATATTGTGTTCACCAGTACATGACCGAACATATTTATAAATACAGATACACACATCCAATCTAAGAAGCGCTTTTTGCGAAACGGTTATCATCATTGGGAATAGGATTGGTGACCCAACATAAAAAAGTAGAAGACCATTGGCTCTAATTCTCCAGGAAAAGCATGAATCTATTTGTTATCTCCCTTGCTATGTGTAAAAAGTAGAGCACAATGGGTTCTTTTGAATTTAATAGGCAACCAATTTAAGAGAAGAAAAACTCTGAAGTCAGATCAGCTTTACGTCACTTAAGAATGATTATGGCTTACATCCTAATCGTTGAGGAGACTTTTTAAATACATACAACCTCCAAAATCCCAAAGAAAATACTAAGTTGCATCTACTTGCATATGTAAAAAACTAATAATATTTTTGATTGGTTGGTCAAGAAATTCCTTTTATTTAATGGTCGGTTTTCTTTCACAAGCAGAGGATTTCATGCTGTGCCTAACTATAACTTAGCTGCTACACAAATCTTAAATCTCATTTTGGCAAATCAAAGTCGATAAACAAAGGGATAAATCAATTAGTACCTCATTTATTTTCCGACCCCCCTCCTATACAAAAAAAAAAACATTTATTCTTCCTTGCATTCTACAATACCCGCGAATTATGGCCAATACAAAGCAGGCAATCCGTGCAAGACACGTTTGAGGGAAAGAGAAATGTTGGGAAGTGAATTTCTGGATTTTTGACTGTTTGCTTTCTATCTTGACTCGGTTTTGTGTCACGGATGCTAGTATTACACGAGAGCGTGCACACATGCAATTTACAAAGTGTTCATCTATACTGTAAGAAGGCAAACAGCCACCATGATCTGCTAACAAGAGCAGAACATTGTCTGGTGTTTGGTCAGCATCGTAAGATTATATATTTAACGAAAATGATCGACGAGGTTTCTTTATCTGGTTTTACCCTTGTTTTTTTCCATTTATATCCCTGATGGATTACGTAAATGGAAAAGAATGGGAAACAAAGGTGGATTGTTTTTCTTTTGCAAATTACCATTCCATGGTAAGATAATTCCGCAAGAGTGGTCGAGAAGTGAAGAATGTAAAACCAGTGATAAATTTAAAAAAAAACCGTCTGGTGGATTTTACAAGCATAAGAGCCAAACATATCTTTTGAAGTCGACAGAACTGGTTTCTCTAAAATATCACTTTAGATAAGGATAGGCAATGTTTTTTCTGAAAATGGGAAACTTTATTCTTAAAACATCTTCTAGATGATTACCATTATTGGGAAAATACATTTAGATGCACATTAATTGCAAATCTTGCAAAAAATATTTGATATTATATATATTTTTCATTAACCGAGATATGAGTATATGAAAAATAAGCAGTTACCCACGAATCAGAGATAGATTGATTGAATGGAATCACACAGGAAAAATATTGTATCTAGGCTGGTCAGTTCTATTTCATCCACCACAATCAGTAGACCGTGCACCAAGGGATTTCCCTCTTTTTTATACGCAGTTTCTTCCAGGCAGCGGTAACATCGATACTGCTATATGGATGCACTACATGGACGCTAACAAAACGGCTGGAGAAGAAACTAGATGGCAATTACACAAGAATGCTGCGTGCAATCCTGAACAAGTCCTGGCAGCAACACCCCACAAGACACCAACTGTACGGCCACCTGCCCCCTATCACGAAAACTATTCAAGTTAGACGAACCAGACATGCAGGACACTGCTTGAGAAGCAGAGATGAACTCATAAGAGATGTACTCTTATGGATCCCCACACATGGCCGCGCAAAAGCAGGGCGACCAGCACGAACGTACATTCAGCAGCTATGTGAGGATACAGGTTGTTGTCCTGAAGACCTACCTCGGGCGATGAACGATAGCTCGAAATCAGTTTAATTTTACCCGATAATCATTAACTGGTGACCTAATAAATGAAAAGAGGTGATTCAAAACAAAAGCGAATATACTATTTAGCGTAATTAATTCAATTTTAAATCATTCATGAATAAGTCATATTTTACTGAAACAGAAACGGTTTACACTATAATCAATATATATATATATATATATATATATATATATGTGTGTGTGTGTGTGTGTGTGTATATATATATATATATATATCCACACACACACACACACACACACACACATATATATATATATATATATATATATATATATATATATTAGGCTCTCAATTATATGGAAATCAGACCTGACCGATAAAATAAATCGCAGTATTTTCCAGGCAGCGGTTGTAGCGATACTGCTATATGGATGCACTACATGGACGCTGGAGAAGAAACTAGACGGCAATTACACAAGAATGTTGAGAGCAATGTTGAACAAGTCCTGGCGACAACGCCCCACAAGGCACCAACTATACGCCCACTTGCCTCCCATCACGAAAACTATACAAGTTAGACGAACCAGACACGCAGGACACAGCTGGAGAAGCAAGGACGAGCTCATAAGTGATGTACTCCTATGGACCCCCACATATGGCCAAGCAAAAGCAGGCCGACCAGCTCGAACATACATACAGCAGCTATGTGAGGACACAGGATATAACCCTGAAGACCAGCCAGAAGCGATGAATATTAGGGAGAAGTGGCGAGAGAGGGTCAGGGATATCCGTGCTGGCGGCACGACATGATGATGATGATATATATATATATAAATACGTAATTAGTAAACGAGCAGTTTATAAGTGACTTTATTTTCAAAGAAAGTTGGAACTCATTTGTATGCACACAATTAAATCGTTTGACGTATAACTACGAACACAAATAATTCTCTTTAACAATTATCATTTGTTTCCCACGTTTAAATGGTTTCAAGTATTGCTATTTTACTTTTGTGATTATATTTATCAAGTATTCCTATCTAATACGAATAATTTGATCACGGCTCTATGGTTTTAAATAACTAATGATAATAATCCTGAATAAATTGTTTAGCAGTTCTACTTAGTCCATAAATGCCACCCTGTTAGGCACTAATACTCCGTGGACCTGTGATATTGGTAATGAAGGGTTACTCCATTTTTCCTAGACTCCGGGATTGGACCTTACCATCAGATGTATTTTATTGTAATACTCACGATACTCAAAGTTTTTTTTTCTCAACGCCATTGATTCTCGGCATCTTTAGGATAAAATAGTGTTGGGGGGGTTTGCCACAAAATCTCTTCGAAGATGGTTTGGACAATCTTGTAGGTGGTAGGGCTATACATTGCCAGTTGGTTGATCAGATTGGGCCTCTCCAGCTGTCTTTCCGGGTTGCGAACTGCTTAGTCATTAGAATCCCGTTCTCAAAAAATACAGATCAGAACCCATGGTTAACAGGTGGTGTCGATGAGGCGGTTTTATCTTTCTACGGAGGAGTAATCAGCTATTTCGATTGCCTTAGCATACAAGACGGGGGCTGAATGTATCGTATAGTTCATAGACAACAGATCGACATTTGCAATCATGTATGGTCCGGTTTCGTTTCTTTGTTTAAATGAATATCAACCTTTTTGATTTTTTTAAATACAAAATCACTCCTTGTAGAAGAACAGCGGTAATATTTCCTATTCAATTATTGGGGTTGGGGATTAAGCCGTTCATGCCTTTCTCAAGGGCATTAATTCAAAAGTGAATCCAATAGCGTGACTGGAGTTTGAATTCACTTACTTTGAGGACATAACCCAATACTTTGACCATTACGCGCCCCAAATATAAATATAATCATATATATATATATATATATATATGTGTGTGTGTGTGTCTGTGTGTGCGTGTGTATGCATGCATATGTGTTTCTACTGAGGTTAATTCATTTTAAAATGTCTTTTCTAACTGTACATACTTACCAATGTTATAGATTGTATCATAAGTATAGGTTGATGCACCCAGATTTGTCGTTTGTTGTCTTAAGTCGATTTGTCTTTCTTTAGAGAGGCCAATTTTCACCAGGCAAAATCTTTTACATTTAATATTGGAGAAGGGAGAAAATGTCTATTATTTAAGCACGACTGGTTTCAAGGCAAAGAAAATTATATTTCATACCCAGTATTTATTTTTCTATATAAAAGATAACAAAAGATTTACAAGCAGCAAGTGTTGTGATCTGTGACCAAATATCTGTATATTCATAACCCTGTAACTACCAATATACTTTTGACCTAAGATCGTGTGAGCATCTCTCTCTCTCAAGCTGGAGATGGTAATGATAGGCCAAACTAAGAGAAACTGAGCTCTACTATTACTATGCACGTACGATTTTACTTCTCTGATCAACTGGTAAACAAAGATTTTTAAAAAATTAATTATTTGCACATGCATTCTCCCAGCGAAGTTTTGTAACGACACCTTTCAAACACAAAAGTTATATAATTAGGGTTTTCAGACTATTGTCTTCATCGTTATTTCCACAAGGTTTTGGCCGATAAGTCCTCTGGCCTTCTTCAGGTGTTTGTCGAACTCGGGAACCTTCAAGGAGCTTCGAACTGCATCCTTTATTGAAATCACGGGGGGCACCTGTTCTGGTTCCGTTAGCCATAATTGGGTACAAGTGTTAAGTATTCCTATATTGTTACTCGCCTGTAGTAAGGATTGAACCTGCAAGCTCCAGATGATTATCTCCTTAGAAACTTAGGGAACCAACGCCTAAAACCGTTAAGCCATGTGTCCTGCTGGACAATTCAGAGTGAAATTTTGGGACTTATAAACTTAATGTTCTTATTTGACTACAATTACTACTATTATGTATGATTTTTTACCTGTGCTCATATTCAGATTTTTTTCCTCATCTAGCCTTCTTAATTATCGGTTCCTATATTGTATTCAACTCTATACTTGGACTACGCAGCAGGTCATTGTAGCCTAACATAGGTGCTGATTCCTTAAGGCGTCTAATCCTCCAGGACGTAGTTCGAAGTTCCGTGAAGGTTACCGAGTTCGACAAACACCTGAAGAAGGCCGGAGGACATATCAGCCGAAACATCGTGGAAATAACACTAAAGATGAAGACAAAAGTCCGAAAACCCTTAATGATAAAAATCAACAACCTTCGTCTCAGAAATTTAGACAACTTCTATATTCAGCTTTCACTTTATGACAGATGTATTGGAATTATTGCAAAGTGAGGTCTCGGTGAAAGTTACTTGAGATAGATACAAGACGAAGAGATGACGATGAGTTTCCAGCCTGTAAACTTAAACCTCAAACTTGTGGTCACAGAAAAAAAATTCCACTCACCTTACTATCGGTACACTAGCCTCCCTCAGGACCGGACTCAGAAAATAGGAAGACGTGACGTGGTTTTCTCGAGTCGATGAATTATAATTTATAAATTTGTAAATTGCAGATATATTAATCATAGATATATGAATTTATAAATCTACGATTTATACATCGTAGACATATTAATTTATAAATAAGAGATTTATAATTCGTAGATATAGGAATTTATAAATCGTAGATTTATAAATCGTTGATACATGAATTCATAAATCGTAGATTTATAAATCATATTTACAAACCCCTCCGCTCGGGCAGGATATGACACAAGGCCAATTTTTAAGCGGAGTTTATAGGTTTGAATTCAGAGTTTTCCTTCTTCTAGACTAGTTGCCTCACCGAGGCTGAAGAACCTAGTCTGCCCTACTATTTACCCATAGTTGGAGGGAGAATAATTGGATACATACCTTTCCCAAGGGTATTAGTTTTATGTGAAATGCAATCAGTCTCGTCCAGGATTTGAACTTGTGTCGCCGTGTCCATTTCCTACGACGATAACCATTACACCACAGGCACCTCTGTAGATTTATTAATGATAGATATATGAATTTATGATATGCTGGAAATAATTATCGCTTATATTCATTTCATTCTGCATTTATTCTTAAGTTTCAGCTAATGATTGTATTTTAAATGATACTTAAAACTTTAATCGTTGGGTTGGTCAAATTTTATGTCATCTCATTCATTGTAGTTTATTTAATGCCATTCCTTGTCTTAACCTACTTTTGTGTCACTGTCAAGGCAGCCAATTATCCACACAAAGAGATGTAGGAAAAATGCTATAATAGCGAATAAGAGGGACGTAAAATACTTCGGAATAGTATATTTATTCGATTTGGAATTCATATGCATTCTAACTTTCGTCACTTTGTCTGACAGCTTATTAATAAGATGATCTCGACCATTCTTTTACGGTCCATAGGAGTGGTAGGCATTCCTTTACAGCTCCCACATACATACATACAAATATATATATATATATATATATATATATATATATATATATATTGGTATATGCTTTGCGCATTCATCAGATTCTGTCAGATGAATGCGTAAAGCATTAAACCCAGGGTCATGTGCAATATATATATATATATATATATATATATATACATTTAATAATCTACTATCTACCAGCATTCACCAAAACAAAAACAAAAAACAAAAAAAAACCGTCAGGAACAAGAGACAAAAATATCTCGAATCACCGCCCGGGGGAAAAAAAGAAAAAGATATCATAGGGCAAAAAGAAAGAAAAGGCCAACCGCGTCACAATAGTCGAAAAAAATCAAGAGATGTGCCGTCAATTGGTCAAAAGAGAACTAAAACCTGTCGTAAACGCTGCAATGCCACAATTACAGGAGTGCTCAATATGAGTGGAGCCAATTACAAAATTAACAAAAGATTGTATTAAGTGGTTTGAGGAATACGATAAGAATGATAGGTGTTCCTTTATCAAATATGATATTAGGGAATTTTACCCATCGATAACCGAAAGGACATTAGATAGAGCGTTATATTTGGCTAAAGAATACATGGTGATACCTTTAGACAAGGTGGAGATAATTAAGCATTGTCGTAAAACATTGCTATACTATGAAGATAGTATATGGATAAAAAAAAGGGGAAGGTGGAAATTTTGACACAGCAATGAGGACATATGATGGGGCCGAAATTTGTGAGCTCGTGGGGTGTGTATTATTGTATAGCATTAATAAGATTGTGGACCCAAGTAGCCATGGACTTTATCATGAAGATGATTTGATTATCGTGGATAAAAGCGCACCGAAAAAATGTGATGGTATTTGGAAAAGATCGCATAGGCTATTTGGCGAGTTTGGATTTAAGTTAGATACGCAAATAGATCTAAGAATTGCTGATTATCTTGATGTTCCTTTAAAACTATATAATGGAACGGTATCTCAGTTTAGAAAAAGGAACCAGGACCTGCGTTATGTTGACAGGGGATCCAACCACCCAATACAAGTATTTAAACACATACCTAAGGGAATAGAGCATAGGTTATCAAATAACTCCTCTAATAAGGAATATGAGGTGGCATTGAAGAATGACGGATATAGGATCAAATTAGAATATCGGGATAGGGAGAGAAGTAATACGCTAAAAAGGAGAAATAGACCTAGAAAGATTTTATGGTTTAATTCCCCCATAACATGGAAGTAGTCAATAACATAGGGAAAGAATTTTTTAAGTTGTTAAAAAGAAATTTCCCTAGTGGGAACCCGCTATATATGATATTTAATAAGAATTGTGTTAAATCAAGTTATAGTTGCATGCCCAACATTAATGGCATAATAAATAAGAGTAATATAGCTAAACTGAATAAAGAGAAAAATAAGGTGATTGCTAAATGCAATTGTAGGGATAAGGTTAAGTGCCCACTGGAAGGCAAATGTAAACAAGAATGTGTGGTGTATAAAGTGGAAGTATATAGGGATCTGGGTAATGATAGAAATAAAAAGGTACATTTAGGGTCGACGCAAGGGGAATTTAAGGCTAGGTACTATAACCATAAAACGAGTTTATTCCATGAGAAGTATAGGCATAGTACCACGTTATCTAGTTATGAGTGGGAGGTCAAGGATAAAAAAGGAATATATCCAATACTGAAACGGGAAGTAATAAAGTGCCGTAAATATAGGGCTGGCGATAGGGATTGTATGCTTTGCGTGGAGGAAAAATTAGCAATAGCGTCTTGTAAAAGTAGGGATATGTTAAACCAAAGGTCAGAGGTTTTAAATAGTTGTATACAAAAAAGGGGGTGGTTGCTGTATAATTAGGGATAGGTTTCTGGGTATTTATACCTGAGGGTGTTTTGTTTTTTTTTAAATAAAAGTAATGTATTTTTTTTATTTATTTTATTTTTTATTCTTTATTTATTTATTTATTTATTTATTTTTCGGTTATTTTGTTGTTATGTAAATTTTAAGTTAGGTAGGTTTTTGGTGAATATAAAATACGGCGTTTTCTCCTTTATCATTGGTCAGTATGAGACTCCCTGATGAGCCGTTATGGTGAAACTTTAGTAGGAGAATTCTGACTCGCGATTTAAGTTAATTTTATATATATATATATATATATATATATATATATATATATATATTGTATAGCATATAATAATAATCAATTAAAAGAAGGAAATCATATATGATCAAAAAACAACTAAAATACGACTAAAAAACAAAGAAAATAAATCATACTAAAGTTTCCTTTGACCAGTGCTTTTTAATAGCTTCACCCGATAGAAATTTCCCAATAAATCATGTAACGAAAACAGGTAAGGAATATTGCAGAAGTCGTGAAGAAGAAGAACTGAAATTAAAACAAATAAAAAAAACCCTACTCTTTTGATTCCGAAATAATTTTAATCGGTAGATGAGGGTTTTTTTTCTTGCACAGGCTGGGGCGAAGCTCCGTTATTACTAATAATTCAAATATTACTAAGTGTTTCCTACTCTTTGACTTGTACAAAGCAGAGGAAACTCAACCACCCATTAGAATTTTTTGGGAATCCGGAGAGTTGTAGTTTTTTTTCCTCTCTCACTCCTCCATGACTTTTGTTATTTGACTCCCTCATTTCTTTGCATACTGTTAAATGTTCAAACAGTTCTATATGGTTCTCTATCAGATACTACAACTCTGGATCAGATTTGACCTGGGACTAATGGCATTTCCTAGTGTTTCAGGACTGGAGCCTCACTATCAGATGCCTTAGTATGAAGTGCTGGATTCTTTAGGGGAGACGGTCTTACACTTCTGTAGAAATGCAGTCGGTGTATTCTACAATCTCAGCACACTGGGGTTTAAAACTATAAGTAATAGAACCATATTAAAATGAGGTGGGATTCTGTTATATTTTAATCTCCTCTCTCTCTCTCTCTCTCTCTCTCTCTCTCTCTCTCTCTTTCTCTCTCTCTGTCTGTCTGTCTCTATCTCTGTCTCTGTCTCAGTCTCTCTCTTAGGAGTTTCTTGTAGATCTATCGAAAGAAAAGTAAATATCTTATAAAGAAATAAGTTTTCTAGATATTTCCATTTTCGTATTCTTTTCTATTTGTTTCACATATGTATATATTTGCTACACGTGTTTCAGCTGTGTTAAAATTCTCTTCGAGCTATTTGTTGGTTATATGTTGGAGAATTTTATTGGAATATTTCATAGTTCTTTCCAAAATAGTATTTTGTTGCGGTTCATAGATTCTTCTGGTTATATCTATTTAGTTCTACTTCAATTACTTGTGGCTGTCCCATTGGAGTTAATAGTCTGTAACAGTCTCGTTAAGCGTCCACAAATAACCTTTCATATTTTTCTCTTCTCCTCATCTCTAGTATGCACATTTATGTGTGTGTGTTTTTTTCCAACTAATTAAATAGTGAGTATATATGTATATATTCACAGTTTATGAGTGTGTGGGTGTATGTCTGCTGAAAAATATACTATAGGTTGTCCGTTACTGTTTTCTCGGAGGTCGTAGTTTTTCTAGTGGTATCTTTTGTCGATGCATATCTATTCTAATCCCTTATTTATTAATGTTGTGGGATATCCTATGTAATTGAGGGATTCTGCTTAGTTTTTCTGAGTCCGTTGGTGCCTTTTTTGGCGGACTATGGTGTCGATCCTACGTGACTGGGGGTAAAGGATATATTTTGAGCACCTTGTAGGATGGTGGATCTTAAAATGGATGTATTGTTTGTTGTCTGTGAGTTTGTCCTAACTATCTGAAATAATGTGGCCATTTCTCTCTTTTATAAAGTTATCTAAAAATATTATTTCTTTAAAATTTTATTCTATGGTAAATAAAAACGTATCAACGAACAACACTTATCATTGAAAGGATACACTGGAATTTAAAATAGATAAGTTATGCCTGATAATAAGTTAAGAAGTATAGTGAATTCACCAGGGTGTCTTCGTGGTGCAATGGGTAAAGCGATTGACTGCAGAATCATTGTAAACGAGTTCGAACTCCAGTTGTGCTATTACGATCATATTCAGACGAATACCTTCGGAAATAGTATGAACCCCCTTATCCTCCCGTCAGCTATTGGTTGAATAGAACCACTGCTATTCTTCTAGAAGGATGGTTTTGAAATTAAATACAAAAGTTGATGTGTCATTAAATAAAGAAACTGAATTAACCTGGGTGATTATATTTTGAATTCGTTGAGCAGAACTGATTTTTTTTGTAGATTTGAAAACTATCGTGATTTAATAAATAGCTCCGATCAAAAAAAAAAAAAAAAAAAAAAAAACACTCGTATAAACGAAATGCACTTACAGTATTTCAATTTCGATTATTTCAACAGATTTGTGTCGTTATAAACCTTACTCGTTTACTCTTCCAATTAAATAAAAATCTTTCTCAGGTTTTCAATTCCAATTTGGCCTTCGTTTCAGGGATTGGAGTCATTTCTCTGCCCGTATTGCTAATAGGGACAAACTAAATTAATGAAATCAATACCCAGTATAATAATTATTTCATCTAATGGATCTTGGTATTTCTTGAGTAAGAGCTGACGAAGAGTCGTAAACGTTTCTTCAGTTTTCAGCGAGTCGTGTTATTTTTAAATCCGTGAATTAAGCTGTAGTTGTTTTCTTCGACTCACGTAATTAACATATATTCATATATCAAAGAGAATTCCTTGATATTATCATAACAGATGAACTTGAGGAGAGACGCCGTGAGCTATGAAAGACGAATCAAAGCAAGCCTGATGGATCTCTTCTGCCCAGTGGTTACAACGAAAAACTGATTCAGCGCACATGCGCAACTGGAACTGTCTCAAACTTTTCTGAAGAGAAAAATAAAGTATTTAAGTTTGTATTTTGTCGGCTATTTCCTATCTTCGTCTAAATCTTCTTTGAACATAATACACCGTTAATCTATTAACTACTTACCTTAAATATTATTCTGTCCTGGGTATAACACTAAGCTGATTCTAATGGTGATTTTAGGATTGTAAAGTATGCCTTCGTGCCATTACTCTCAGGTCCATTATGACCTGAATTGGTAGTACCTGCAAGTGTCCTATTTATGGGTAAAAAAAGATTTATTCAAAGTTAAGTCCTATTTTATCGGTTTGCGTGCAAAAAGTAAAATAAATGAAAAAAAAAACTCTTAAGAAACAGCTTGCAAAAATGTTTATATGAACTTATAATGAACTCTACTCCCGCACATCAAGGCAAAAAAATCCTAGACGAGTTTCATGCAATTAAAATCAATAAAATAAACAATAACCTCTTGGCATGAAATGCCCCCTGACGAGTTGAACTGCCGTGAAAACCCATCAATCAATAAATCAAACAATAACCTCTTGACATAAAAAAAACCCCTAACGGACTGAGATGTAGTTGAAATCAATCAATCGATCAGTCAATTCATATGGTCACAGCATTTCAATCGATTCCCTCGTCTTTAATACCAGGAAATGTTTAGTAATTCAAGGGTCAAAATACTGACGAGGATATTAAAAAGTGCAGTAAGGAACTTTGACGCTCGGGTGTGTAAGTTGTTTTATAGAAGTTCTTTTGAGAATTCAAAGAAATATTAGCGAGTGCAACATAGATCTGTTTACATCAGTTAAAAGGAAAAATTGTGTTGATCTTTACAAAGGACAAGCCACTTGAGAATGAAAGTAAAACGACATCTGGTGTTAAATTTAAGAAATTAATTTACGTGTTCCCACGTTATAAGTAGTACAACAATTGTAATTTGAAACAGATATATTTTTTAAAAAAGCTATTCCTTTGATACTCACTTTTACCTGACACTGACAAGCTGTCATCAACAAGACTTGAAGTACATGACCTTTTTCTCTAGATCGATATGTCATTAAAAGCAGACGTTTCATAGGTTCGACCTAATATCTCTTTGCCCAGTCGGCTGGGACTGGAGAATACACTGACTGTACCACTGCAGAGGGGTAAAATCCCTCCAACAAGTGTCCCAGATAGGACACTAGACAATCTAATGGTGAGGTTCCAGTTATGTTGGAGCATTAGGGAATACAGAGTACCACTTTATTGCCATTGCTCCCAGGTCCATTCTGGCCCGGAGTGGTAGTACCTGATAAGGGTCCTATCTATGGGTTAAATAGAACTAACTACATACTAATGCTAAACTGAATTGTTTGACTAAACTGAATCGCTTGAAATAGAAATGTTTTTGACGATTAAACTGTACTTACATTTAAACAGCGTGCTTATGCTAAACTGAAACCGTACTTACATTTAAACTGCGTGCTTATGCTTAACTGAATTACTTGAAATACAACTGTTTTTTGACATTGAAGCTGTATTTACTCTAAACTGAATTGCTTAACATAGAACTGCTTTGATATTTAACTGTGTGTAAACAAAATCTATACTTATACTTAACTGAATCATCTGAATTAGAACTGCTTGAATAAACTGAATAGTTTGAAATAGAAATGTTTTTGACAAACTGTGTACTCATGCTAAGCGGAAATGTTTGAAATAGAACTGATTATTCACATAAAAATGGATTTGGCGTTAAATAACCTGCAAAGGTTGATACGCCATAAAACCTAACGAACCAACCAACGTAATATCTTTCGATTATATATGTACGAAAATCTATTGAAAGACCGGAATTTACCAAGGTTTTAAGAAAATCTTGGTAAATTCCGGCTTTTCTATAGATTTTGGTATTTAGTGGTTCTGTGTATGACGCTAAATTAGATCGGGTGTTGAGGCTCCATTTTTGAAGCTCTGGAAGTATGGAGTCCAGACACCCAGGTTCTCTCTGACTCCCGGTCACAGAGAACCTGGGAGTCACGGTAGCATGGTCTTATTGTAACGTGTAAGCTAATAGAACCGGTGTACGAATAGATTATTGATAAAAAAAGCCAGAAGTTGGAAGATAGACGAGTTGACGAAGTTCAGCATCTCTCTGATTGGGCTAACTGTAACAAAATATGTTTGGTCACCGTCAGTTGGCTATCCAAATAGTGACAAGGCTGGCCGGATAATGTCAGCCATGCTATATTGAAGATGGAGTGGGGTGTTCTGTTGACCCCAATGCAAGACGACAAACTTTTGTATTCACTCTCTTACGAGGCTAGGATATTTCTGGTTAGTATAATGCATTATAAGTGTATTTTTTATGATAGAAAATCTCGTTATCACGAAGTCTTTTGCTGTATTACTGTTTGCATGAAAATATCTTGTGAATTTTAGTAATATGTAGATTATTTTTTACCATTTATCATGTAATAAATTCAACTCGTTCTTCCTCAAACACGAGAATACAAGTCAAGAACTTGTACTGAAAACAACAAAAAAGAAAAAAAAATCTCAAGATTTCAGAAAATAATTTATCTTAGTCTCATTTACGAAGTTAATTCAAAAAGTTTTAAGCCTCACCCAAAAGGAAGTGAAGAGCTGAATATATTTTTTGTCGTGGCAACACATTACCCCTTCTTAAAAAGCTAGAGAACAATCTTAATTACTTTTTCTAGTTTCATGAGAAGTAGTAGTGTATTTTCACAACAAGAATGATCAGCCATGTTGTTCTTTCTAGGCAGGGGTAAGGATTTTTGAACAACCCTAGTATACGTTCGCCTAATCCCTCAGCACGAATATGAAGCGACACAAGGTCAATTTTTAGTGGAATTAAACAGGTCTGAATACGTTGAAGACATTCTACACTGGTTGTCATACCAATGTTAAAGTGTTTAGTTTCCCTTAATATTCATCCAGAACTAGGGGCAAATAGGTGGATTTATACCTTTCCCATCGGTATATAGTGCTATGTGAAATACATTCAACCTAATCCAGGATGAGAACACAGGTTACCATATCCGTATCCTACGGGGATAAACAATACTTTACGAGCACCGCCTTCTTTTATATTTTTGAAATAGGCATCGTTTTATATTGATTCGACATTATGAGCCGATGGCAAATTAGCGATACAAAGTTGGGCGAAAAGTACCGCAACTAATTACAAAATATTGTTTTTTCATAAAATTAAAGTCTCTAAAGATAACTTGTAAATTTTATTCTATTCTATATTTTGTAATTTTAGACATTCTATAAAACACGACAGGCCGAGAACAAAAGTTAAGAATGAATTTATCTCCGTCGATTTTTTTTCTCTCCAAAAACTGCCGAAAAGAAATTCTTCAAAACTTCCCCCAAAATTTACTTTTATACTTCAATTCGGTTGAGTAAGTCTAAATCGATATCTATCCATTTTGTTACGTGAGTTTTAATTTAGATTTTAAAGTTCCTATATTCTTATTTTTGTTTCTGTTTCTTTCTTTATAGCATATCAACCTTCGTGAGTTATGTGTTGTTTATTTTTGTGTTGATTCTTTTACTGAACACAATTTTTGATTCCAAGAAATAAAACACATTTCTTAACTTATTTCATGGCACTAATTCCGAAAATTACCTTAGTTTTTCATGGTTAGCTCCCGTTTTTGCTGTACTGTAATCGTTCTCTTTTGGAAAAAAGATTAATTTGTGATCATGGCCGATCGTAAAATTTAGGTGATAAAAGTCGTATGCCAAGCAATTTTTGCCAGCAACCTAAAATAAACAATTTTCATACGAAAAATATGTTTTTGAGAAAAAAAAAATAGATGTTCCAAATTTTTCCAATTCATTGCCAAAATTTAAATTTACTGATAAACATTATTAGTAATCCACTTTAGAAAACTTGACAATTAAGGTGACATCAAAAAATAAAACCTTGAAATTTTCTGTTTGCTATTCATAAATTCATGCTATCATTTTAGTCCCTTCACTATGGAGGGAAACTAAGCACATTGAGAGCTTTTATTTTCACTGTTGACAAAAAACAAAGCAAAAAAAAAAAAACCAAAACGAAAGACATCTCAGTTGAATGAACCTATTTCATTGTTTATGATGAACATCATGAAAATGGTTTAATCAAAGCATCAGGACACTCTTTAAGAAGTATGATTAGTTAAGAATTCAATGAATGACTTGGAATTAAGTGCTTGGACATTGTTGACACAGTGAAAAAACTTCTGAGGCAATCGCTGGGCCAAAAACTACAAGGTGTTAGTGGAAAAGCTGTTGAAAAATTTACAGGACAAAAAAGCTAATATGAGTATTCACGTTCCTTTTTTACGTCTGGATAAATTTCCGGATAATTTCCGATAACTGCTGCGTTGTGAGTGATGAGCAAGGAGAACGATTCCATCAGGATATCAAAACAATGGGAGAGCGCTACCAGGGATGGTGGAACAAACAAATGACGGCTGACTACAGCTGGACAATCAAAAAGGACTTAAATAACATTGAACATGACAGACAATCAAGAAAGAGAAAAAAAATTACAATAGTTTTTTTTTTAATGTTTACGAAGGTTGTATTTCTTCTGTTAGTTTAATAAATGCTTTCATGAAAATATTTGTTTGTCTTCGTAAATTCAATCATGTTATTTTTAAAGACTTAGGTTCTGATTTTTATTGCAAAAATAGTATATCTCAATAAACAGACAATATTTGTTGGTTTCAATCCGAAATGAGAGTTTTCTACAATTTTACTTCGAGAAATATTACTATCGGTCAGTATTATATATACAAATAACAGACGAAAAAAAAAAAGATTTTTTTTAAATATGTAATTTCTGAATAGCTAAAGCAGTTGCTAACCAACAACAAATTAAGAAATTTTCAGATTTAGCACCCTAAAAAAAAACGGTGGAAAAATGTTTGATACGTCGACGCCGTTTCATTTTATTTTTTGTTTTCGTTGAGCCGTATTATCTAATACCAAAGCCATCCTTGCAGAATGATAGTAATGGTTTTATTAAAACCATATTTCGGAATGATAAGGAAATTCATACCATTCTAAAGGTTATTCGAAAATGAACGCAATTGGATGATTGGAATACGGACTCATTTCCCAGGATGTCTCAGTCCCCTATGTTAGCCACTCCGCCACGACGACTCATCAGTAACATTTGTATTCGTTCGACTGTTTAATGAAGGGTCTCAAATTAAATGAAGATAATATTTTAGTAAAGCACAGTTATATCTACATAACATTGTCAATATCTATCTATCTATCTATCTATCCACGCACATATAATAGAGAAAATGACTACATGAAGTGCCATGTGCTTTGTTTCTGAGCCATCCCAACTACGATATATATATATATATATATATATATATATATAAAATCACAAATACAATAAAAGGTGACATTTTCAGAACACATATTAAATTTCAATAAAGAAACACTATGTATTCAGTCAAATTAGATTTGCTACATTTTGCCTAGAGAAATTATATTTGGAGATCGCAAAAAGCACAGCATCATAGAAAGATAACAAAATTCTGGCCCTGTAACACACACACACACACACACACACACACACACGCACATATATATATATATAAAGAGAGAGAGAGAGAGAGAGAGAGAGAGAGAGAGAGAGAGAGAAGCAGGCAGACAGAAGGAGATATGATATAAGAGGAAATAAAATCAAAGGAACAAGCCTTATCTTATATATATATATGTATATATATGTTAGCGAAGAAACCGAACTAGTCACCTTCTACGAGGAGCTATCCTCCCTAGTACGTAGCATTCCGAAACACAACCTGCTAGTCATTGGCGGAGATATGAATGCACAAATCGGGAAAAACAGAAACAACAAATACAGCCTACACAACACGTCAAACAGGAATGGACAACATCTAATTGATTTCATGATAGGAAATAGATTAACTTGCCTCAATACAAACTTTCAAAAAAGGGAGGGAAAACTATGGACCCACACATACGCGAACAAGAGTAAAGCACTGATAGACTACCTCTTTATAAACAGAAAATGAAAAAATAGTGCGATGAATTGCGAGGCATACTCCACTTTCGAGGGTGTGTCCTCCGATCATCGAATAGTCACGGCCAAAATACGTCTAAGCCTACGAAAAAACGCCACACAAACAGCGACAACTAGGCACTATGACTGGGCCCTACTTAACAACAGAGACATTAGGGACAAATATGCATTAGAATTAAGAAACAGATTCGAAACAATACAAGAGAAGACAGAAAAAGTTACCCCAAATGACGAATATGAAAATTTTGTTGAAGTACACCTAGTGGCTGCATCAAAATGTATCCCAACAAAACCTAGAACTAAATATAGAGTCCCTTGGGAAACGTCAGAGGTTAGAGAGAAACGTGCACTCGTGAAAACTGCCTCCAAAAGCTATCGGAAGAACCCAACAAACACAAATGCCCGAAATCTAGAAAAGGCACAATATCAATTAGCAGGAATATATCTAAAAGAACAGGCAGAATACATACAAAATCAGATAGATAAGATTAGAGACTCGGTGGAAGATAGACAATCCAGGATAGCCTGGCAAACAATAAACGAAGTAAGTAGAAGGAAGAGCACAGCCAAAGCAAAATTGAAAGCTGCAAGCCAACAAGAAAGAGTAAAACTGTGGGAACAGCATTTCAAGAATCTACTAGGAAGTCCGCCGAAAATAACGGATGAACCGATCACCAGAATTATCAGTAAGCAATTAGACATTAAACTAGGGCCTTTCACCAAAGAAGAACTCGACTCGGTTCTTAAAAAAATTAAAAATAGGAAAGCTGCAGGGCTAGACGAGATTCCCCCAGAAGTATGGAAGACTAGACAATTCGACGATATACTGCTCCGGCAATGCAACGCTGTCTATAGTCAAAATAGGATAGAAGATGGATGAAGGGATGCATCCTTCCTTTCCCTAAAAAAGGCGACCTCGGATTAGCCAAGAACTACCGAGGGATAACACTTACATCCATAGTAGCCAAAATCTACAATGCCCTACTACGAAACCGCATAGAACCCAAAATAGACAACATCCTTAGGAAAAAAAAATGGCTTCCGGAGAAATAGATCCACAACCTCACAAATATTGACCATCCGTAGAATCCTTGAAGGCGTCCAGGCAAAAAACCTTCAGGCGACATTACTATTTGTCGATTTTACCAAGGCCTTCGATTCCATCCACAGAGGGAAAATGGAACTAATCCTACTAGCATACGGCCTACCAAAAGAAACCGTAGCAGCAATAATGATCCTCTACAAAAACACAAAAGTGAAAGTACGTTCACCAGATGGAGACACGGAATACTTCGACATTGTTGCGGGAGTACTACAAGGAGACACGCTAGCCCCATACCTCTTTATCATCTGTCTAGACTACGTGCTTAGCACTTCGATCGACAAAATCAGAGAAAATGGCTTCGAGCTGACTAATAAAAGAAGCAAAAGGTACCCCGCAAAAACAATCACAGACGCCGACTACGCTGATGACTTCGCGTTACTGGCGAATACACCTAATCAAGCAGAGACACTACTGCATAGTTTGGAACGAGCTGCAGCTGGCATTGGCCTCCATGTCAATGCGCACAAAACTGAATATATGTGTTACAACCAAACGGGCAACATTACCACTCTAGACGGAGCCTCTCTGAGGCTAGCGGACAAATTCACCTACCTAGGAAGTAGCGTCTCATCAACAGAAAACGACATCGACACACGGCTGACGAAAGCATGGACGGCTATAGATAGGCTCTCAATAATATGGAAATCAGACCTGATAGATGAAATGAAGCGCAGTTTCTTCCAGGCAGCGGTTGTATCGATACTTCTATATGGATGCACTACAGGGACGCTAACCAAACGGCTGGAGAAGAAACTTGACGGCAACTACACAAGAATGTTGAGAGCAATATTGAACAAGTCCTGGCGACAACACCCCACGAGACACCAACTGTACGGCCACCTGCCTCCCATCACGAAAACTATACAGGTCAGACGAGCCAGACACGCCGGACACTGCTGGAGAAGCAAGGACGAGCTCGTAAGTGACGTACTCCTATGGACCTCCACATATGGCCAAGCAAAAGCAGGACGACCAGCCCGAACTTACATACAGCAGCTATGTGTGGACGCAGGATGTTACCCAGAAGACCTGCCGGAGGCGATGAACAATAGGGAAAAGTGGCGAGAGATGGTCAAGGATATCCGTGCTGGCGGCACGACATGATGATGATGATATATATATGTGTGTATGTGTGTGTGTGTGTGTGTGTGTGTGTGTCAGATAAATCGTTTTAAAACTCCTTCATAGATTAAAAATAAAAACTTGCTGAAATGCTAGTCAGAAAAGCAATATAAAATCATAAAGAAATTAAGATTCTATATATTTTTATAATGTTCTCATAATGAAATATTTCATGTATCAACTAAGATACATTCATCAGATGAAAGTTACGTTTATCTAATTATTTTATCTCAGTTAATAATGGGCAATTTTAAATACGATATTATTATAAAAAGGATCGAGATCAATCAGTCTACTTATATATATAATGATAATATATACTCTCTCTCTTTTCGTAGTATAAGCATTAAAACAGTGTACCCATTAGATTTTAATGCAAAAACACATGCATCGACACACACACACACACACGTATATATATATATATATATAAACATAAATTCAGGGGATTGCCAAAGTTCCATGAATATGTACATTATATGCCTTTATCTTTCTGTTTTTGTCAACTCTCTTTGTCCTTACTCTGTAATTTTCCACCAGTTTTTATCATCGAATTTCGTCGGTCGTACCTAATGCTGTCTAGGAATTCTTTTTGTTGCTTGCCTGCACATCCATTCTTGGAGATAAGTCTGTAGAAGGCAATGCCTCATTTACATAAACGATTCCGTAATTTCGGTCGTCTGAGAGTGGAAGATAAAGACGGCTATTTGTCAAGGAACGAATTAGAATCCCCGCTAGCGAGGCGTCTAATGGATACGGGCGCTTAACGAAGTTATAAATTATAAAGCATCGAATGCAACGATGTAGTCGGTCAAAGGAGATAAGAAGAAATTGAACAAAAGAAAGAATTCCAACTTCCAAACTATATATATATATATATGTAGTTTCCTTAAAATTGTTGCTGTTTTTTTATGCCTCTATCGGCATCTTTGGCGATTTTGTAAGAGTAATATCGCCGTGGTTTGGATCAAAGTGTTGTTACAATGCACTTATACTTGTGATGAGTTTATATCTGTTGTACTCATAACATCCTTCGGTTATTTTGATATTTATAAGGAAAAATATATGAATGAAACGTGTTAGTACTTAAAAAGGTACAGAAGAGGAATACTTTCTATAAAACAAATGAAAGAAAAAAAAACAGTCGAAAAACAACAAAAGGACAAACGTGAATGTAAACAAAGGTTTACACATATACCCTCCACATATATATATATATATATATATAATTTGAATTTTGAATTTAGCGTTTATTTTATAATATACTTAATCAGAATTAGATAAGTGTGTGTTGTGCTCTGGTTAGTGAACACAAGTAGTAGTAATTATAAGACAAACCCCGATATGTGAGGTAAATAGTTATATTTCCAGGAAAGAGAGAGATAGTAATAAGAACATAGGATTAGTGATAGAGTAATGATATACTTCAACAATAGGAACGGCTCATCTGGCCTGACTGGTAGGTTTATTCGCAGACTGATCTCCGCTACTGCCATATATGGCAGTGCCACATCTGAGCAAAATATTCAGTAAATTACTATTGCCATATATGGCAGATGGAACAGCTCATTATGCTGCAAAGGTAGATGATACCCAACAGTGTGTATATTATGCTTTGATACTTAATAGAAATGCCGGGTATCAAGACTTTTGTCCAAATTAGGATTCACAGATACCACATAATGATAACAGAAAAAGGTTAGGACCCTAAAAGAAAAAGTTAAAGGATGTTTAAAAATGTAAACTTGCAATCATCCTGTGCTTTTTAGTCTCTTTATATGCTTTTTAGTTTAGCATTTTTCGTGATTAACGTCCTATAAAATCCTTATATGTTATCTAATATGAAGAGCTGATGCAATTGTTAATCTTTGATTGGAATAACGTTTTTCAATGTTTATTGCATAAAAAACTCCAATAATCAATTGTTTGTACCATATAATATAAATGATTTTATTGATTATATGGTTTTAAGTATTTAATAAATAATTTATTTGCCTTTGCTGAATTTAAGATTCATAGCGATTAATTGATATAAGTGTAATTTCACTTACTAGTGAATTACAGGATTCGAAAGCAAAATATAGAATAATTTTTTCTTGTTTGATTAGTCCAATTTTTGAAGAAAAAAATGTGTGATAAATTTAAATACTTATGATTAGCTCTGTTATTTAAGCAGTTTTTAAAATTAAAACTCACCCAATATTTTTGAGCTAGAGAAGAAACAATTACAAATTCATTAAAATATTCATGAAAGTTGGCGACCGAAGTCGATGGCGGCCAGAAGGCTCCCTTTTCAATAGCTACTACTCGAAGGTGTTGGAGAGGGCGCTACTCCTTTCCCTGGATTGATCCACTTTACACTTGATACGTGCCTTATATTGCTGAGAGTTAAGCAAGGAGGTATCAAGTACCATTTTTAAAGTGTTTGGTATGACACCACCTGGGATTGAACCTGGGTCTCCTAGACTATTGGCGAACACTCTACCCACTAAGCCATACATAACATTAATCATCATCATCATCATCAAGTCGTGCCGCCAGACCGGATATCCCTGACCCTCTCTCGCCACTTCTCCCTATCGTTCATTGCTTTTGGCAGGTCTTCAGGGTTACATCCCGTATCCTCACAGAGCTGCTGTATGTATGTTCGAGCTGGTCGTCCTGCTTTTGCTTGGCCATATGTGGGGGTCCATAGGAGTACATCACTGATGAGTTCGTCCTTGCTTCTCCAGCAGTGTCCTGCGTGTCTCGTTCGTCTAACTTGTATAGTTTTCGTGATGGGAGGCAAGTGGCCGTATAGTTGGTGTCTTGTAGGGTGTTGACGCCAGGACTTGTTCAGTATTGCTCTCAACATTATTGTGTAATTGCCATCTAGTTTCTTCTTCAGACGTTTAGTTACCGTCCAAGTAGTGCATCCATATAGTAGTATCGATACAACCGCTGCCTGGAAGAATTAATAATTATATCTAATAATAAACATATTAAGTTGGTTGATTGGTTTCTAGGTTTAATCGCACACTAACATTTATGAATTATTTGATATGAAAGCTATTCATGTAGAAAAACTGTAGTGATACTATTCAACCCATTGCTGGAGGAAGGAGCTTCAAAATAGTTTGCTTTTTGACTGCTGTCTAACCCTTTAACCATTATGCGACGGGGACTCCTAAAATTGGTTTGTACATTGTTATGAAGTTTCACTTATTCCTATCTAATACTAATAATGTTTCAAGGTATATTTGTTTCAGTTATGAAGCCCTAACAAGTACTTCACACCATTTCTGAGTGAACCGGGTAGAAATGACTTTTGAAGTGTAGTTCTTGCTCTACGAACTTTCAGAACATAATCCTCACAATCAGATTTAGTTTATTGTCATACCAAAAATGCCTGAGCTTTTCAGTTCTCGATATCCTGAAAAGAATGATTCATAAGCAAATAAAATTTTGAAAAAAATTGAAATCAAACTTAAAATATAGAGAAAAAGTAAAAAGTAAAATTTTTAAAATAAAAATAAAAGTTTAGGAAGTTAGCAAATTGCCTTAGGACCAATGAAGATATCGTAAAACTGTCACGACATGCTTCTTTGTATTGAAAAAGAAACCTTTAAATTCATTTTTTTAAAATCTATTTCAGAAACTTGATTTAAAATTGTATTCACTATAAATGCGTGCAAATGTGCGTTTATATATATATATATATATATATATATATATATATATATATATATATATTTATTTGTTGGTTTTCTGTTTTGTTGGGTGCTGTTTCCAGGATCTGTTGTGAACAACATGCATCATCTTTGCGAACTCTAATGCACCTCTGCTTTGCGTTTTTAAAATCCAAGAACTACAGCAGTAGAATTGTAGTGACACGGACAAGGCTACAGAATATATAATACTTTCGATTTTACTTTATCAGCGAAAGTTAATTTTCAGATTTTCTAAAATCTTTCAATTGTAGTCCAATTGCAGTGGTCTACTAATTTTAGGGATTTTTTCTTTAATGTGGAGATGACTTCATAGTCTATGAATTCTACTTAGACTCTGCTAAGCTTTACATAGTCTTCCAAATAGTTTTTCGATTGCATATGGTTTATTGTCTTCTTTATCTACTGGCTATATTCTGAGCAGGACGATCGTCCTTAATTTCAGTGATCTAGAGTGAACCAGTGTTTTAAGCAGAACTATGGGAAATTAGCAAGCCATAACTACCTGACTGATTTCCGATCCTCACTTGTTCGTATAGGTGAAATAAAGCTTCTTAGGAGACAGTCATCGGGAGGTTGCAGGTTCAATCCTAACTGCAGGCGAGTAATTATACAGGAATTATTTACACCTGTACTCAGTTATGGTTAAGAGAAGCAGCATGTGCGATCCTCGTGGATTCAACAAAGGACGTAGTTCGAAGTTCCGAGTAGGTTCCCGAGTTTGACAAACACCTGAAGAAGGCCGGAGGACATATCGACCAATACGTTGTGGAAATAACAATGAAGATGAAGACAATAGACCGAAAACACTTAATGGTAGAAATCATCAACCTTCGTCACAGAAATTCAGAAAACTCAATAAATTATTTTTTTAAAAATGTTTTTACGTAAACTTCTTTCAGATTTCTAAATATTTTTTTGTGCAGTCGGCTGGGGCTGCAGAACATACCAACTGCACCTCTGCAGAGGTGTAAGACACCACCAATGAATGTCCTGCTGTGACACTAAACAATCTGATGGTGATGTTTCAGTGATACTGGAGCTTTGGAAAATGTGGAGTACTCCTTCATTGCCATTGCTCCCGGGTCCACTCTGGCCTGGAGTGGTAGCACCTGACAGAGCCCTATCTATTCAGTTTAGCATAAGTATGCAGTTGTTTGAATTAGAACTGTTTGACTAAATCGAATAGCTTGAGATAGAAATGTTTTTGGCAATTTAACTGTATTAAAATATAAAGAGCGTGCTTATGTTAAACTGAATAGTTTGGAATGGAACTGTTTTTGACATTGAAAACATACTTACACTAAACCGATTTAACTGTGTGTAAACAAACCCTCTACTTATACTAAACTGAATTAGCTGAATTAAAACTGTTTGAATAAACTGAATAGCTTGAAAAGGCAATGTTTTTGACAATTAAACTGTGTACTCATGCTAAATTGAATTTTAAAAAAAAGATAGAACTCAATATTTGCATAAAATGAATTTGGGGTTAAATAACCTACAAAGGTTGATATGCTATAAAACCCAAAAAACAAAACGACCAATTAATATTTCATTAGATTGATTTGTTTTCATTCCAAATGTTTGACACTAAAGACACTCTTTGTAGTTATGAGCAACATCAGAAGAGATAATCTTTTTTTACAATTATTTCCATCTCAACTAATACTCTACAGCGATTTCAATCTGATAAAGTTCTCAATCACCATTAAAAAATAACCATCAAATAAAAAAAATCTCAATCTTCAATCCAAAAGATTCCACATCATAATACATATCGAGACTTAAGATTATTTTGGCAAATTTTGATATATAGACATTAATAGAATTCATATGAATATGTAAGCGACTTCTGAAGTAATGATGCCAAATTATCTACATTGTTTCTTTTTCGTTTAGAAGATTTAGTATCTGTTGTAGTCTGGTTAACGCACTAAACGCAAATAGTCCTGAGAGTGAATATACAACTGAGAAGTAATCACTTCTGCCTTTTATATCCACAACTCAAAAATGGCCGAAACGGTGCTTCCGTTTCTTACAAACCAATATACTACAGTATCAATTTGAATAAGTATTTTAAATTCAGTCCCGATATCTTTTAATCAGATTTTTTTTAGCAAAGTACACGATTATGCAAGTATAACCACACTTAATATTACCGGATGTATGATAAGTTCTTCCCTTTAGGAGCATAGTGGATAAAGTACCTGACTACGAAATCATAGTGAGTTTGAATTCCAGTCGCGCTATTATATTCGCTTTTGGACAAATACCCTTGGGAAAAGTCTGATCTACCTCAGCTATTGGAGAAATAGTTGTACTACTGTTCTTCCACAAAAGTTTTTTGGCATTAAATAACGTATGAAGATTGATATACCATTATACAAAGGAACCAAATAAAATCAATTCTTTGATAGTGTGTGAACATGTGTCGTAGTATTTCTTTTGATATCTCCTACTTCTTCAAATCTTACGCACGAAATGAATTTTTAAACCAGGAAAGTTCACATAGTGCTAGTTTTGTTGTTGCTAATGAAGGCATGGACAGCTATCGATAAGCTATCAATCATATGGAAATCAGACCTGACCGATAAAATGAAACGCAGTTTCTTCCAGGCAGCGGTCGTGTCGATACTACTGTATGGATGCGCTACTTGAACGCTAACAAAACGGCTGGAGAAGAAGCTCGACGGCAATTACACAAGAATGTTGCGAGCAATATTGAACAAGTCAGAGCGGCAACACCCAACAAGGCACCAATTATACGGCCACCTGCCTCCCATCACGAAAATTATCCTAGTTAGACGAACCAGACATGGAGAAGCAGGGACGAGCTCATAAGTAATGTACTCCTATGGACCCTCACATATGGCCGAGCAAAAGCAGGACGACCAGCTCGAACATACATACGGTAGCTATGCGAGGATACAGGATGTAGCCCCGAAGACCTGCCAGAAGCGATGAACGATAGGAAGAAGTGTCGAGAGAGGGTCAGGGATATCCGTGCTAGCGACACGACATGATGATGATGATGATGAAGAAGATACTGTACTTACCGAATTCTCTATTTTAGAAACACGTCGACTTATCAAGAATCTATTGGAATCAGTATATTGTAGTCTAAATAAAAAATCTTTAAAGAATTTTAACGCTTAATTTCTCTCCTGGCAAGTACATCTTTAGTCTAAATGATTTTTATTACTATCTTGTATCGGTACATTTAAATCAAAAGTAGGCATTCTCTCTAAATAAAAATTTACTGAAATTAGCTTTTAATATTGGAGTTGCTGTTTACTGTAATTAGAATCATAGTAAAATGTATGAATCTACGTCTGCAAATAGGTTATATCAATGATTCTTGAGAAAATGTATTCCAGTAAAACCTGTTCAACGTTAAACGGTGTAGAAATGCTCATCATTCATTGCGTCAAAAAATGCCATGGAAAACCCAGAGTAGCAGCCCACCAAACAAGTAGATGATATGATAATTTGATTTTATTAAAAGGGTTACCACGGTTAGAACTGTCATGACTTTTTATCTTTTGAAGAACGGTGACTTTCCTATAGGTTAACCATAAAAATATGACTTCCAAATTTACGACTTATTCTGATTAATATTCCCACCTTTGTTTGGCTTATCACTAAATTCTTTTTTTCCTAAACTATCGTGTTTAATTTTTCCTATTGAAAGAAAATGTCTACTAGAGATATCATAGATATTGGCGTCATAGATTCCGGTAGACAACGTCAGTTTTTCATGGGTTAGATCGAAAAGTTTAAGGTTAACGACACATATACTAATCTTCGTTGGAAACTTGCGAGACACTAGCGGTAGAGTTTATTAGTTGTGGAGTTTTTAAATACTTGAGAGTTTCGTTCAATCTAACTCATTTAAAATTGTCATAATCTGCATGAATCAAAAACAATCTATTAATCATGGAAAATCTTCCTAACAAATAAAATTCACACCCGAAAAAGCCTGAAGAGAAACACCGAGATATAAACAAAATGCGGAGGGATATGAGTTTAGAAACGGTTGTTTATATTTAACCACGTCAACCCATGCTGGATTATTTAATGTCGAAATCAGTATTATTTAGCGAGAAATTATATCAATTTGATTAACTAATTATTCATTTTATTTCATTATTTTATTTGTTAAATTATACTTTATTGAAAAAAAATTACTTCAAGTAAACACATTTAATACTATTAATTTTTGTACAATAACGTTTTCAATTATCTATTTCTATTACTAATATTAACCTTTAGTCTACATTCAATTCGGTTTTAGTTTATCAAGATAGTTTCGTGTAACTAATGATAATGAATATTTATAAACAATTAACACTTAAGGAAACCATCCTTAATAGAAATAATTGTTTCACAATTATATAGTTTCACGTATTATAATAATAAGCTTCAAAAGTGTTCAACGCAGAGATTGGACTATAATAGTTATTACCACAACAGGTAGATAAGGATCTGTGAGTAACGGTCATAAACATAGTTTTATGATTCTATAACCAATGGATTGCCCTCGTGGTGTAATGGTTAAAGCGATGGATTGCAGAATCGTTGTAAGCGAGTTCGTACTCCAGTCGCGCTATTACGTTCACTTTCGGACAAATACCCTAGGGAAAAGTAGGAACCCCCTTATCCTCCCAGCTATGGGTTGAATAGTACCACTACGGTTCTTCTAGGAGAATAGCATTGGCATTAAATAACCTACAAAGGTTGATATGCCATTAAACAATGAAACGAAATCAAATCGATGGATAGTTATATTTTATATTGTTATATTCTTGTAACAACAACGATGATGTATAAAAACATAGTCTGCTTTTCTTCTTTATTACCCAAAATGTACGCATGAGTAGAGTAAATGCAAGTCAGGAACGGCTTAAATGCACAAGCCACAGTGTGGTTTTCTGCAAAACTTCTCGGCCTTTCTAATTCGTTCTGCTTGCGTCAAAATTCTTTCATGGTTTATCTAATTTTCTGGACACCCACGAAAACCCCGTAGCCACACCTTCCGCCTACGAGCCGCGACTGGGCACGTCTCTGTCTAGCATGCCACCCACTTCTGCTGAGAAAAACGTGCGTCCTAGTTACCTTACAAAATAAGTGGATTTCCTGTTATGCCACCCACGCAACCTACGCGGCATTTCCACTAAGGTATTGTCTTTTTTTTTACCCTTGGAAGCAGGCGCACATCCTGTCAAGCTACCCACAAAACTTATACAGCCTGTCAAAAGAATTTTGTTGTCACTATCCAACAATGTTTCACAACCTAGAATCAGAATAGTTTGAGTTTAGAAATATAACATCCTTAATTTAACAATAAACTGTATCAACAATATGCTATTTACAACAGAAATATTGCCAATTTTTAGAATCAGTTATCGGACTCGTCTTTATATTTTTATGTTAATGTCATACCAACATCGATTAATATCTTTGGGAAAAAGGAAAAAATAATGCAGGGGTATGTTTTACTTCATGCAAGACTACACTATCCAGAGAAAATACAGATCCGATTTTTATGCCGTCGATTCACCCAGTTCCAAGTTCTTGATAAACAAGACGACGGACTAGCTTCTTTAGATTTGGAATGCTAAGGATTCTAGAAGAAGGAACAGTCTTAATTTAAACAGTTTTACTCCGATTAATACTGACCTTGTGTCATACCCTCCCGGTGGCGAAGGAATTAGGTAAATTTGTAGAACTTTTGAAAATCTGAAATTAGTTAAGTTCAAAAGATTATATGCATGCACTTGCTTTTTTACTAAGTGTTTCAAGATATCGAGTCAACAAACATGATTTTTTTCCTTTTCTCTCTCTGTCTCGTTCTTTCTCTTTATATATATATATATATATATATATATATATATATATATATATATATATATATAATAAAACTCAACATCTGCCTGTGTGTCTGTGTGTATATCTATTGGATGAAAGGGAATAGAAGATACATAAAAACAAAGTGTGTATTCTTATGTTAAAATTTTACGAGAGAAACCATGAGCTAAATGAAATTAATTTTCCAGTTTAATTTACGGGGTTTAAAAGAGGCAAACACCCCCCGCTAAAAATTCAGTTACCACCGGTTTCGATTTAAAAAAAAAAAGCATAATTACTAGGCACAAAGTAAAGGCGGTTTCCAAAATGTTACCATCTTACAGCCATATTTAACCTCTCTAATGAAGTATATAATCCGACAATCTCGTATATAATACGAGTCTCTCTGAAAAATCAAATTCATAAAAATAAAATACATTCTCATGTAAAATTTTTCGAGAAAGACGATGACCTCGATGAAATTCACTTTCAAGAGTGATTAGGGCGTTTAAAAGGGGTAGACGCCCCTTGTGGAAATTCAAATACCTCGACATTAATGAAATTAAAATCATATTGGTGGAAATCAGAATCTTTATCTGGGGGTGTATACTGATCTGATTATTGGCAACTGGGAAAAATGCTGAATTATATATTTCAAGTGTCAACACATTTAATAAGTAGAAACTGGGAAAAGTGCTGAATCACATATTTCAAATTTTAACCGTTTTGATAAATCATTGTTTCAGAGTTTTAATTATTTCTCCTTTTTCTTTTCTAATTGCTTTACTTTCAGTATTTTTAATAACATATTTACATCTCTATGGAGCCACGTTCTTAATATAAATTTGCCAGCATCATCCTTGATTTAAGTATCATAAATAATTAGAATGTAGACGTTACATTCTTATGATGATATACTTTTAATTGTTTGTGTTTAATGTGATTCATGCATAAGCATTGCAATATGTATGTCTTATGATTTTTCTGAAGCTTTTATTTACTTGCATATGACTTTTATTTACTTACATATGACTTTTATTTACTTGCATATGACTTTTATTTACTTGCATATGACTTTTATTTACTTGCCACAGAAAATTAGATGGCTGCTTCAGTTTTAAAAACAAAATATAAAAGTAGAGAATTAAAAGTTGGTGAGCAACTATGATTATATCTAGCTTAAAGGAATCTCACCTCTTTTATAAAAACTGGCATTTCTTTCTTTTGAGTTACAAAAATGGATATAGATTTATAATCTACATGGTTGTTAAAAATATATTTTGGAATAAACGGGTCGTGAATTCAATTGTATATTAATTAGACTAAATTATTAATTTTTGGCTGAAGCCTGGCAATAAGAGCTTACGGATATTTCGCTCCAAAATATTCAATAATATCGAAGCAGTAATTTTCTTTAAATAGAATACAACTTTTGAAGGCACGTTCTGAACCTAGTCAAAGACGACTATAACTTTATATATATATATATATATGAGGATCATTAAATAAGTTTCCAGACTTTTTTCGTATGGGTACTTTTATTGATAGTACACATATAAAACTCTAGTCCACTTCAAAGTAATCACTTCCGGCTGCAATGCACTTGTTGTACCGTTACAACAATTTCTGCAAGGCCCCATGGAAGTTCTCGTGTGTGAGCGTGTCAATGACCTCCGTCAGAGCCTCTTTCATTTCCTCAATTGTCTCATAACGACAGCCTCTGATCTTAGGGAATAAACAAAAGTCACAGTGAGTAAGGTATGGTATATAGGGACGGTGAGGAACTGTCTTGATGCCCATCTTGATCAAATAGTCGGTGACAACGATGGAGTTATTGACTAGTGCATTGTCCTGCTGGAAATGCCACTGACCCGATTTGAAGAGTGCTGGCCTCTTCCCAAGGAATCTCTTCCTGAACTCCCTTAAAACCTCAACATAGTAACCCTAACCCTAACCCTTTGGCCAATCAACTCTGGTCTGTTGACTTCCTTACTCCTCCCACACCTCTCATCATCCCTCACAGACTCCCTGCCTTCCTTCAATCTCTTATGCCACTCAAAAACTGATGCTCGATTAATGCAAGATGGTCGAAAAGCAGTTTGAAGCATCCCATACGTTTCTGTGGCCTTTTTTCTAAATTTAAAACAGAATTTTTTTGCATATCGCTCTTCTAAGTGTCCCCATTGCATTTTTGAAATTCATCAGCTGTGACAATCAGGTTTTAGTAGGGTATATTCCAATTGCGGCTGTAGCTGTTAATTTGAACCTGAAATCATAAATATAGGTCAGTCATCTCATAAGATGTATAGGAATAACATACTGAATCTTCAAGAGTCTACGACAATTTTAAATGCCTGTACAAAAATGTCTGGAAACTTATTGAAGGCACCACGTATATATATATATATATATATATATACTCATTTTTTCAATTTTTCTTCTAGTTTCCGTACCACTAATCTTTCCGTTTTCGTATGTTTTCTCTCAATTCATTTGTGTTTTTTAAATTCATTCATGCTTAATACCCTTATTTACTAGAAGAAATAGCCAGTTTTGACTCAGTGCCAAATAAGTAGAAAACCTTTTTGCTAATCTTAATTGGGTCAATATTTGAATGTTCTCTGTTTGAAATGAAAACGCATCTTTATTTAACTAATCTAAGGTGCAAGAATTCTGAAGCTAGGCTTAATAAGAATGATAAGTCTGTAACTCAATAATATTATATTTTGTATTTGCTACACGGACGCATAATTATAAACTGATATGAAGCTCATTTCACAAGCAAATCAAACATATATATACGTGATCCTATTTACCCAACCCCTCCGCTCGGGCAGGATATGACTCAAGGTCAATTTTTTAGCGGAGTTTAACATGTTTGAATTCAGAGTTTTCCTTATCCTAGACTAGTTGCCTCACCAAGACTGAAGAACCTAGTCCGCCCTACTATTTACCCATAGCTGGAGCGAGAATATTTGGATTCGTACCTTTCCCAAGGGTATTAGTGCTATGTGAAATGTAATCAGTCAGATCAAGGATTTGAACTCGTGTCGCCGTGTCCATATCCTGTGACGATAACCATTACACCACGGGCACAACATATATATGTGATGACTATATCTCTTAGATATAAAGCATTTCCTGTTGCAAATGTGCTGATGAAATAACGTCTTCTCTATTCAAACCTGTTAAACTCCGCTTAAAAACTGACCTTGTGTCATATCCTGCCTCAGCGGAGGGGTTGGGTAAATATGATCTCTAATACTTTATTTTGCAAGGTAGAGCTGGCCATGATAGAAATATATACTTGTAAATTCAAGTGGTTGTAAAAGCAAATTATTGTGATATTAAAAACTGAAGAAGTTTGAAGTGAAATGACATTTATGTTTGGATGGTGGAAATGCGTGAAATAAAAACACATCGTCTTCCACGGGAAAGCCAATTGTAAATTTAGGTTCGATCGTATGCGCTTGAGAACTTGAACATCCTTACTACTACTACCGCTGTTGTGGGTTGGTGAATACAAATTTCGTAATATTACAATGAATTCTCCTACTTTCAGTGGCAGGTTTTGAAGGGGAACACAATGGAGCTGAACGGTGTTAAAAAAAACTCATTTTTATTATTGTAAACATTTACAGGTTTATTAAGGCACGATTATAATAAAGGTTACCACTGTAAGGAACGTAATCAATGACTTGAGTCGAAATAATGGGCGAAACTGTTTGAGTTTCCCTTCCCAGTCAATATCCTGTGAAACCAGCTGTTCTACCTCTTCACAAGTTATCGGTAAACAACAAGACAGAGTTGATTTGGTATCGTACAGTTACACACCGTCCAGTGGGTAGAGTGTTGGCCAATGGTCTGGAACACCTGGGTTTAATCCCAGGTCGCGTCATACCAAATACTTTAAAAATGGTATTGCTTAACACTTAGCAATATAATGTGCGTATCAAGCGTAAAGTGGAGCAATCCAGGGAAAGGAGTAGCCCCCTCTCCTACAACTCGGTGTAGTAGCTATTGGAAAAGGAGCCTCCTGTTCGCTCTCGACTATGGTCACCAACTTTAATTTTACTTTACTTTTACCGTTACACACCAAATAGACGGTTGCAACATTCCATGGCACAAATAGAAGTTTACAAAGCTATGGTGTTTAAATGGAGCTTTGTGCTGATACAGTCTCAATGGACATTTGTAGTACTTCTACATCTTAAGTATCAATCGGAATTCGTGATAATCTCACCGTGAGAACAAATGACGAAAAAAAAAAACTACCTCTTGGTTCGTTAATATAGAAGTTTATTCGCAACTACTCTTTTTAAGAAGTCCTCGAGTAAAGCAAACCTGAATGTGAAAACTGAGTCGACTGCGTTAGCTAGACAAAGAGAGATAATATGTCCAGAGAGGAAAAAACCGGCATATACCTTGAATTATCGTACACGTCTTCTCTTTTACTTCAGTCTCTTGCTTGTCACTGTTTTCATCTTCACAGCTTCGCGTCTGGTTTGAGACCCTTTTCAGAACTCATTTTTAAATGGGGCCGCAAGTTTCGGTTGTCTTCATGTGGTCGTGGTCGGTATTCAACTCACTCTGTTTACATTGTCGTGTCCGGCCACCAACTAACTCCTTTTCCTGTTTTCTATCTCGTGTCCACTGTCTTAATTGCGTTTTCATTTGAGTTCCCTTTAGCCAATGAGAACCCGTTGTCTATTCGCAAAAATTTATCACCATTGTTTTATTAAGAACTCATTATACTTCGAGTTTCTCAGATAATGCATTGACTGCTTTGAAGATAAAAAGAATGTCTGCTATCAATATTTAAAGTGAGTATGATTTGCATATTTAGAAAAGAAGCAATCTAATTTGTTACTTTTACTTAAAATAGAAAGCAGACCAGAGTAAAAAAAGAAGATTGATTATTTCAGCTATTTTGCCGCAGTACTGATTAACAGATGAACAGGCAGAAAAACATTCTGAGAGATTTGATCTCAAGTAAATCAGCTTAAAAAAATGGGCGCTTTTCTTCAGTGCACGAATATGGAGCATATTTGTTTTTGCTTCTATAAATGGGTGATTTAGATTATGAAAATCGGAAATAATACCTTCTCATTTTAATCCGGATGAAGCAGCTTTTGTGGCTTAATTAACGGTAAAAGTGTTCGAGTCTCATTGGGCGCCCCATTCATTCGGCCTTGTGCTACATCGAAGCAAAGAGCTTCGTAAATTACTAATTAACGGTAAAAGTAAATTAACAATTCATTTCTTAGTTACTTTAGAGATTTTCAAATTGCATTTTGAAACGGCTAAATTTCAGAGATTTCACTTGGATGCAAGATTTTTGATTTGGTTTCTTTGTTTAATGGCATATCAACCTTTGTAGGTTATTTAATGCCCAAGCTTTTCTCCAAGAAGAACAGTAGTGGTACTATTCAACCCATAGCTCGGAGGATAAGGGGGTTCCTACTTTTCCCTAGGGTATTTGTCCGAAAGTGAACGTAATAGCGCGACTGGAGTTTGAACTTCCTTACAACGATTTTTCAGTCCATTGCTTTAACCATTACACCACGAGGGCACTCCGCCAATCCATCGGTTATAGAATCATAAAACTATGTTTATGACCGTTACTCACAGATCCTTATCTACCTGTTGTGGTAATAACTATTATAGTCCAATCTCTGCGTTGAACACTTTTGAAGCTTATTATTAGAATACGTGAAACTATATAATTGTGAAACAATTATTTCTATTAAGGATGGTTTCCTTAAGTGTTACACGTTTATAAATATTCATTATCATTAGTTACACGAAACTATCTTGATAAACTAAAACCGAATTGAATGTAGACTAAAGGTTAATATTAGTAATAGAAATAGATAATTGAAAACGTTATTGTACAGAAATTAATAGTATTAAATGTGTTTACTTGAAGTAATTTTTTTTCAATTAAGTATAATTTAACAAATAAAATAATGAAATAAAATGAATAATTAGTTAATCAAATTGATATAATTTCTCGCTAAATAATACTGATTTCGACATTAAATAATCCAGCATGGGTTGACGTGGTTAAATATAAACAACCGTTTCTAAACTCATATCCCTCCGCATTTTGTTTATATCTCGGTGTTTCTCTTCAGGCATAATTTTTAATATTAGCAAAATTTAGAACTTGATAGAACGTTATGTAATCTTTAAAAAAAATTGGAAATTCTGAGATATTTGTATAAATGCAAAAGTATACACATCCTTTGAGAGTATGTACCAAGATATATTAATCAGCATCCAAGTTTGGTTACTTTGTTTAATGGTATATCTCTCTCATTCAGTTAGTTAAGTTAAAAGAAATGTTTTAGCAGAACCACAGTGATACTATTTAATACCTAGCTGGAAGAAATTCGGGATCATTCCTTTTTCAAGAGAATAAGTGCAAAAATGAACGTAATAACGTCATTTAACCTCGAACGCACCTATTTTGAGGACGCACACCAGCACTTTAGACATTACGTCACGATCACTCTCCCTTTCATGGTGCATGGAAAATGATGAATATGCGGGTTGTAGACACAGCTCTCATTTAACATCGAAAGTGCCTTGTAGCATTCTTAAATTGTATTTGATTTCCGAGCCCCAATTTTTGTGGCGTCTCACTTATTTTATGTAAATGATTTCTTTTTGCAAAATATTTTTACTTGAATTAATATATATATATATATATATATAGAGAGAGAGAGAGAGAGAGAGAAAGAGAGATTTTCTCGGTCGAATAGCTTATACAAAATAACTAATAAGAATTGGATTGAATTAAGTTACAGTACGATGCCTAATGTGGTAAGTTTAATTAATAAAAGTGACATTAAAAAAACTTTGGAATAATCAACTTACTGAGCTCCCTAAATGCAATCGTACTAATAAAACTAATTGTCCCCACAGGGGAAGTGTTAATTTGAGTGTATAGTGTGTAAGGTGGAGGTACAAAGTCGTGCATCTAGCGATAGTAACGTTAGTAGAAATGTTAAAATGTCTATGCCTTGGTTCCACACGGGTACCTTTCCAAAAAAATATTACACTCATAGAAGTAGTTTTGCACACAAAATGTATAGACATAATTTATCATATTATATGTGGTAAATTAAGAAGATCTAGTTACATGATCCTATATTAGAATAAGAGATAGTAAATAAAGAAATTTCGTAAATATAAGGCAGAGGATAAATATTGTAATCTACGCATGGAGAAGAAACTTGCCATAGTTTCCTAAAATAATCCAAATGAATTATTTAATCAAAGGTCGGAAATACTTTAAATTTGTAGACATAAGTGAAGTTGGTTACTTGGCAGATACATTTTGAATTAATTTGATTTTTTTCAAATTTTAATTTTATTTTTTAATATTAATTCTGTCTGAGTGTCGTTAAATGAATAAAATGTAGTTTTGTTCCAACCCATATTTGCTCAGAATCGTCCTGATGATCCGGTTAGGTTACACCTTGGTAGATTTTTTCTGACTGTATAGGCATTCATATTTTGCTCTATTTGGTGTATTGAGCACTATTACTTTTAGCTTAAGAAGTTCCCTCGGTGTTTTTTTTTCTTTACGCCAGAAATGCCTTATTGGTTGATTATTTTCAATTAGTACGTATGTTTTTAACTTTTTTATGAATTTCTTTCCGGATATCAGTTAGTGTAATTTTTCTTCTTTTTTTTTTTTGCAAATTGTACCATCTGCGTTTTTTTCACACCATCGGAATCATAGAATAACTACAAAATCAATTAGATAAATATATATCATCATCATCATGTTACACCATCAGCACGGATATCCCTGACCCTCTTCCCCAACCATCCTCTATCATCAATCGCTTCCGGTAGTTCTTCAAGGCTACTTCCTATCGTTAGCCGTCCATGCCTTTGCTAGTCGCGTGTTGATGTCAGTCTCGGTTGATGAGACACTGCTTCCTAGGTAGATGAACTTGTCTACTAGTTACAGAGAGCTACCATTTCTTGAGGAATTTATATATATATATATATATATATATATATATATATATATATATATATATAATATTGCAAGTCTCATTGTATGATTGAATTTTTTCTTAAATGCATGAAACTTCTACTCATGAATCTGTCACAGCGGGATGAGTAATTATAATTTATTTACTTTAGATTGTTTCCTGTTTAACTTGACGGTATTTATGTGGAAATGTTGCGAAAATAGAAACGGAAGAATTTATTTTATTTGAAAATTGTTTAAGGAACATCTGGATTATTCTGTTCCTAGAACATATATAATCAATGATAATTATAAGGCATGCGTAGCGTGAAGCTTTTCGTCGTTGGGAATAGAATCGGGGAACTGAGATACAATCCTGGACGTGTTTTTTGCGTTTCACTTCTTACCAATGCCCTTGGGAAAGGCATGAATCCATCTATTCCTTCCCGAGCAATGTGTAAACAGAAGGGTACACTGTGCTTGTTAGATTTGATAAGGCAAACAGTCCATAAGACTAAACCATCAAATTTCAAACCATCTGCAGTTCACTTAAAATTACTTTGTGTCACACACTACGTGGTGGAGGTTTTGAGTAAATACATCTGCCTAAAAATATCTTTCATGCATTTCGGACTATTAACCATTATTTTCCTAAATTAACACACTCTCAAGTAATTTCAAAAGTGGATGAAATCATCTTTTATAATCGTGTTGATTTTGAGAGACATTCATATTGTTTTATACTCATATGGCCGATTCATGCAGAAAGAATCATAACGACACAATAATAAAGGACGAACGAAGTCTTCTTCAAAAAACTATACCTCTAACTTTAATGCAAGGTTTGCGTGTGAGAGGGAGTTGGAGACCGAACAGAACTGCAATATATTGACCCCAACTCTTATGGTCATCAGCGTTGTGTCTTTCTCGTTCTCTGCTGGCTTTCTCTACTGCATCTTATCACCAACTGGTCTGGTCCCTGAACTCCATTGGGGGTCCCGAGGGCCCCTTCTGCTGGGTGGTAGATTTCCCTACCACATCTTGTCTCCAACTCGGCTTATATCCAACCCAATCAGGGGCCCCGAGTGCCCCCTCCACCGGGCAGTGGCTTTCTCTACCACCCTTGTCTCCGACTTCTCTGGCTCCCGACTCGTCAGACTTCCTGTCTCAACCGAGTTATATTATAGTTCAATCGCCCACTCAATCGCCCACTCAATCTTTGGAATGGCATGTTTGATCGTCATCAAGCGGAAATAACTGTCATGCAGTTCAGAGGTCACTCTCTTCCGGTGCATTAGTCTCTGATTGTATCATGGGCTTTTACCTTGTCCCATTTTGTCAGCCAAATCCACCTACGCGATTTATTTCGATTACTGGCCATTGGAATGTGTCACTTCCTTCCGGTGCATCACTTTAGAATGGCATGTTTTGCCGGGTCGAAGGTCAATATACAACAATCTTTTCTTTGTTAGAGATTTGTGTTTCCTCACAAAATTGATAATTTTATCAACATAATCCTTCTATGCATCCATAAATTGGTTTGGAGCCACTTTACGTCTCCTTTTTAACTCTGTTTTGCAAACGAAATGTTGGATTGTATGTAGATTGTGTCTGTTTGAGAATTTAATCCATGTTTGAAAGGTTCACCATCTCCAACACATCTTAAAACTAAATGATCAATGTTAGTGGATAATTTAGATTTACACTAGATTTTTTCCCAGGGGCCTTCTCATCCAATTCTAAACAAATCCCATTGCACTCAAATATGTATATGTGATCTATCCCTGACAGATAATTGTTTGAGCAATTAATTTTATCGGCATGTCAACTAAACTCGTGTTATTTTTTACGGAATCAAATTCGTCGCACTTATACGAGGGGCATATGATAAGTTTCCAGACTTTTTTCGTATGGGCATTTAAAATTGTTGCAGACTCTTGAACATTCAGTATGTTATTCCTATACTGCTTTTGAGTTGACAGACATATTTATATGATTTCAGGTTCAAATAAACAGCTACAGCAGCAATTGGAATACACCCTACTAAAGCCTGATCGTCACGGCTGGTGAATTTCAAAAATACCATCTGGACGTGAGGACACTTTAGAAGAACGATATGCAATAAAATTATGTTTTAAACTTGGAAAAAATGCCACAGAAACGTATGGAATGCTTCAGACTGCTTTTCGACCAGCTTGTATTAATTGAGAATTAGTTTTTGAGTGGCATAAGAGTTTCAAGGAAGGTAGGGAGTCTGTGAGGGATGATGAGAGGTGTCGGAGGAGTAAGGAAGTCAATAGACCAGAGTTGATTGGCCAAAGTGTTAGGGTTAGGGTTACTATGCTGAGGTTTTAAGGGCGTTCAGGAAGAGATTCCTTGGGAAGAGGCCAACACTCTTCAAATCCGGTCAGTGGCATTTCCAGCAGGACAATGCATCAGTCCATAACTCCATCCTTGTCTCAGAGGCTGTCGTTATGTGACAATTGAGAATATGAAAAAGGCTGTGACAAAGGTCATTGACACGCTCACACAAGAGGACTTCCATGAGGCCTTCCAGAAGATGCTGTAACGGTACAACAAGTGCATTGCAGCCGGAAGAGATTACTTCGAAGGGGACTAGAGTTCCACGTGTGTACATTTTGTGCGTAATTGCTTTATTAGAGTTTTGCTAACAGTTATATAATATCCAAAATTCCAAGTACGAATATTTTAAACACAGTTATATTGTTTCAAGTATTTCTATCTAATACTAATAATTACATGGTTTTAAGTAATTAATTCTATTTGATAATAGTCATTTGTTAGAGCAAAGTTATATGATTTCAAATGAGAAATAATAAAGATCCTTAGTAATCAATTGTAATTTTAAGTAACTATATTTAATACAACCATTATAGTTATATGGCAACAAATATTCCATATTAATGTAAATAATTTTGATGGATTTATTTTACCCTTAGAGAGTCCCTGACAATTCCTGTCACTCTGAGTATGAGTGAGCCTGTGAGTAATGGCAATGAAAATGTACCCCACACTCAAAACATCTCTACAAGTTAAGCTTTACCATCAGATAAAGTTTAGTGTCATACGCAGGTGAGAATTTTTTTAGTTTAAAGGTATAAAGTAAGCGTATTTTAAGGCTCTCTGATGAGGCTACTTGATTCATGAAGTGCCTCACAAAGATGAATATAGACAAAACAATAAAACTTTTCACCATCCTCATTTATGCAGGACAAACTCCACATATTAAAAGAATGTACTTTGGATCTATACGCAAACGAGAGTAGATGAATAACATTCATTGGTTCTTGTAGGTTAAAAAAAGGAACATTGTTTACGTCAAAGCATATCCACAGTGATAAATAAAACTAACATTTGCAGCGAAACGCTTCATACAAAATAAGATTTTTGAATGAAAAAAATGCGTCTGAGACACGTGTATATCCATAACATCAAGCGGTCGCTAACCGAAT
Source organism: Sepioteuthis lessoniana (assembly GCA_963585895.1). Lineage (NCBI taxonomy): Eukaryota > Metazoa > Mollusca > Cephalopoda > Myopsida > Loliginidae > Sepioteuthis > Sepioteuthis lessoniana. The sequence continues at coordinate 84,532,549 of OY757927.1, forward strand.
ATAAATATGTATATATATATTTCCATCCTAGTAATCACACCGAGGAACACACATTACATTTTAATGTTGTTTGTGCGAACTTTTTCGTCGATTCTGTAACCCTAAAGTTTTATTTATTTGATACGATGGGAAATCTAGTGAGCAGACAGTATAATCGACAGAATGAAGCCAACAATAGAATCTAATCCCTAAGGGCGTAATAAAAGGCACACTGAATATAGAAATACAGACTGATGCAAAAGAATAGTTCGGCTTCATAACCGTTTCCCTAGGCGATATGTACAATTTTTAGAAACGATCTAAAAGCAATATTTCAGTTATCTACCGTGCCAGTGGCAAAGCCACCGTAGAGTGTCGACTGATTATTACTTTCTAATAGAGAACATTATCACCATTAGTTGAAAATATACACAAGCGTTGATTGAAGCAGACGTCGCGGGGCGCAAATTGATATTGAGTTTCAAATAAATCATTGTCTCTCAGAAGGTTAAATATATCTACGTGCGAAAGCAAGGTCAAAAATATAATAATGCAGATAAAGAAATTGATCTACTATTAATGAATTAAAAAAAAAAAACGTTTGTTGTATGTATGTATATATGTATGTATGTACGTGTGGCGTTTTTTTAGTGAATGGATGAGTCTATATTTAAATGATATAAAACTAAATTTTGAATTAAGTCTCAATTGAACTGATGTCAGGATTTCGAAGCTTATCGGCTATAACTCTCTCTCTCTCTCTCTCTCTTTCTCTCTGTGTGTCTCTGTCTCTCTCTCTGTCTCTCTCTCTATCTATCTATCTATGGTTTGCTTTCTTTGTGCAATAGTGAGTCAAACTCAGTGGATAATTAAATGCTAAAGGGATATTGTAGAAGAATAGTAGTGGGACCATTTAACCTTTAGGTGAGTATATATATATATATATACGTGAGTGTGTGTGTGTGTGCGCGCGCGCACGTGTGTGTGTGTGTGTGTGTGTGTGTGTGTGTGTGTGTGTGTGTGTGTGTGTTCATATCTATCTCATCCCGTTAATAAAACTACAGGGGTTCGGCATGAAATTTCATTAGCTGATCAATATATTCTTACGGAAAGTGACAAAATTATGTTCATGTTTCAACATAACCTCCATGTGGTCCACACACTTATTTCGGTGTTGCAATGCTTAGATCCCATTAGTTAAAAAGGTAATCAACAGCATATATGATAATTATCGTGGTATAAAAGTGACATAATATATATTGACCGGCTTATTGGTCTAGTGGGTAGAGTGTTCGCCAATGGTCAAGGAGACCTGGGTTCAATCCCAGGTTTCGTCATACCAAAGACTTTAAAAATGGTACTTGATAATTCCTTGCTTAACACCGAGCAATATAAGGTACGTATCAATGGTAAAGTGGAGCAATCCAGTGAAAGGAGTAGCGCCTTCCCAACTCCTAGGTGAAGAAGCTATTGAATAGGGAGCCTTCGGGTCGCCCCCGACTATAGTCGCCAACTTTACTATATATATACAGTTGAGTTCTGAGCACTGCTTTGTGTCGGATTGGAACTAAAGCCACATATTCCATTTACTATGATGATTAACTGTTAGACTTACCTTGCTTCCGTGGAAAAACTAAGTTCAAAAAGTAAGAAGATTGTTACCATTTAAAAGAACATTGAAACCCAGAAAATTGTTCTGCACTCGAAGAGATATATAATTGTTTATGCTACTTCAAGTTCGGATTAGCCTGGTTTTCCCCAAAGTATTGAACTCAAAACACAAGAACATTTTCTTTGAAACCAGCTCGTTTATCAATTCATGGCAATCTTCAATTATGTTTCCAATATGTATCATAAGTAAAGATTGTTCGATAATTGTGACTCAGAGACGAAGATACTCCTAGCTTCGATTAGGGCATATTGCATCGCTATTTTTTCATGTTTACAGAATCATCAGTTTGAGTTGGTTTTGTTTTATGGCATATCAAACATTATTGGTCATTTAATGCAAAATCCTTTTTATACATATATATTAAATACATGACATCTTAACATGATTTGTTGATAACATTTTTAAACGAGCAAAGCAAATTTTTCATACTCTAAAAGGATTTCACTTATTTCTATCTAATACAAATAATTTTATTTTGTTTGCACACAGTTTAATGTTTTCAAGTATTGCTATGTATCACTAACAATTCAATTGGACACCAGTTATTTGATTACACACAGTTAAATGATCAAATATTTCTATTTTAAACAATTCAGTTTAGGATAAAACTGTTGTTTTTTATTTACACACAATTATAATATCAAACAGTTCTATTTCAAATAATTCAACTAGACATAAGTACCCAGTTTAAATGTCGAACAGTTCTATTTGACCAATAGATAGGACCCTACAAGGTGCTATCACAGCGAGCTAGAGTGGACCCTGGAAGCAATGGCAGTAAAGGTGTACTCCACATTCCCCATAGCTCCAGCATTACTGAAGCCTCACAATCAGATTGTTTAGTATCATAATTAGGACATTCGTTGGGCGGGGCCTTACCCCTCTGCAGAGGTGCAGTCAGAGTATTCTACAGCCCCAGCTAACTGGGCCAGAACCTTCTGTCTAAATTCATTTTTCCTATACTAGCATATAGATCTTAGATGAACATTTTATCTGTGAAGTTTGAAGGGCTACTAAAAGGTTTAATTTATTTTATATCTTTTTAGTATTACATATATTCCAAACACATGACTCTCACACACACACACACACACACACACACACACACACACACACACGTGCACGCGTGTATATATATATATATATGCACATTTCATTAAACATAATAGATATTTTATGTCTACATATTTCCTTCTGGATCCGTTCGAATTCCCGTATTACTTTTATCGTATTCTGGGGGAATTTATTTAGGTATTGTCTATTGTTGTATGTATCCCTATTACTTTCTGCCCGACTTTGAGCCATCATCAGGGGAGAATCTATTACAAAAGTGATGTAACTTTTGTTTTAGCAAATTACTACTGTGTAAGATTATGTTGAAGATTATGGCGTTGCTTTTAAATGTAATTCTGTAAAAGTGTTTGACATAATCTTATAAAAGTAATACGGGAATTCGAACGGATCCAGAAGAAAATATGTAAGCAGAAAATGTCTATTATGTTTAATGAAATTTGCATTAACGAAGAAATGCTGCCTAAATATACATATATATATATATATATATATATATATATATATATATATATATATATATATAAAGGTTCGTGTTTGTGTGTAATTTATTTTAATGATCTTTTAAATCTTATTTTATGCTCAATAATATGTTCATGCCAATGACTTCTAGAACTGAGTACTTCTAAACTTAGAATCCTTTAAAAACTTGACTCAGTAAAATAATCAAATTAAGATAAACATTATTTGCTCAATCTGTGTAACAGCAGAAATAAAAATTCAAGAAATCAGTTGAGAAGCAGCTTCACCATTGATGAGAATGAAAGACAGACATATCACGTGTTCTTGAATGGCGCCACAGATTATTCACCAGTCGAATCTTACTGTGCAGATTCAACAGACTTAATCTTACCTTCTGTTTCCTTCTCACTCATCGGAATAACAGGAAGGAGAAGAAGAAGATGAATGAATCTACATATCTTCAAAAATAAAACTAAGAATTGGATATTGACTTATTTCTATGCGTTTACTGTTTGCTTTTCTTTTTCGACAAACAAACGAGGTTTTTGCCGCACGACGCTTATTGATTACAGCCGGTGTATGATAACAGAGCACTGATGATCGACTAAGACGCACCTGCTTCTAATAGAAACCAGATGTGAAAACCCCGACTCCCATGATGCAATGCCAGAGATAAGTCTCTTGGAGGTTTAGCTTACAAAAGCGCAATATAGAATCAACATCAGTTGTAGCGAGGCGAAATACGAAAATCCGTAAACTTTAAACTATGGCCTGTGGCAAGTTGCTTTTAACATTCTCCTCTGCTTTTCTTTAAATTCTTCTGAACACTCACTCATTCGATTAATCGGACTCTCTTCTCTATTCTGGGTCAAATCCCACTCGGTCTGGACTACTCGTTTTACCATTTTTGAAACATACTCCGAACGTTTGTTGTTTATATATATATATATATATATATATATATATATATATATATATATTTAAGTACAATGCGTCCTGTTTTGAGTTAAAACAGAAACATCTTTTAGATTCAGTCCTAAAAAAATCGTTTATTAAAACATGACCAACAACGAAGTGTTTGACATAATCTTATAAAAGTTCAAATTTGTAATTGATGGGTGGTTACTCTTTTGAAAATTTGGGTCGTCTTCGAAATCAAGGAATTCTCGATATCGCAAAATCTACACCACAATAAATATCGCTTGATTTGTTCAGCTGAATCATTGCCGTTGTTTTTATTTAATATTTGTGTGCAGACATCCGTTTAATTTAAATTGAACGTAAATACTTTTTGAAAGATATTGACTTAAGACAATCATTTAAAAAAAAGCAACAGTCAAAATCATGATTAAACTGTACTTGATTTTTCAGTGCTACACCAGGCGACATTGTACGTTTTGAGATTATGTTATATGCATTCACCGAACCCCTCCACCGTGATAAAAGATCAATGTTTTAGAGGAGTAACGCTGCTTTAAGGTAAGGTTTTTCCTTTTCATAGACAAGTTGGCCAACCAAAGCTGGAGAAACCAGAGTGCCCTACAATTCAACAACTCCTAGGAAGAAAACAATTGATTCCTGCCTTTCCTGAGGCTTATTACCACAAAATTAAACGCAATCCTCCTAATCCAGGATGTGAACGTAAGTGTGACATTGCATAAATATTTATCTCAGGTCGAGAGTTTATTTTATGCACATGTGACGTCGGGAACAGTCTGGAACTTAACCCTCCGCAAAATAAGTCCTAGTCAAGACTCCTATTTCCGGCATATGGTACTAGCAAATAATGGGGGGTTAATTTGGGGCTAGACCCATCTCCAACGCTGACGAGGGGGTTTCCAATTTCCCTTTCACATACCCCAGCAAGTCCTTTATTTTCCTACCCCCTCGGATAACGGAAAGCATGGACTTCTAGGTTAAAACAAAATATCATTTCCTGTAGTCAAATTTTCAAAATTCCCTTACAATGTTTTAAGGTGAATAAGACATTTAGCGAGAATTAATGAAAGCGAAACGAAGCTGAAAAAGATATGTGCAAAAGAAGGCAACTCGATAGATAAACAACATAGCCACTAGATTTCAACGCAAGGGAGCGTTAAAAATGTAACAAAGCTTTAATAAGCGACGACCAAACAAATAATTATGAGACTTGAGAAATAATTCCTTTCTCATTTTTTCTTTCTTTTTAAGGTACCGGCTATATATTAAACCAGCAGACAGTCTTAAACACTAATGTCTCTCTCAACAGTCCTTTTACTTCTCTTTTTTCATCTTCTTTCTTTCTTTCCTTTTCTTTTCTTTCTTTTACTTGAGGAAGTATCTAAGTCCATTCACAAATTTATGGTCTATGAAAAAAATCCTTTCAGTTTCTTTCTTTCCTTTTCTGAATGCATATAATCCAAATATTTAGGAAGGGTAGAAAGAAAAGCAGTTTAAATTGTACTTATCTTTTCGAGGGCTAGTTCTCAGGTTACTTTCTTTTACTGGCGAGCGGCATTTCTCTAGAATCTGGCTGAATGTGCCTTTCTGCTATCTTCTGTCCAAAGATTCAGTTCTACTCTTTCCCGGAGCTTGGCTAACTTGGTGTTCATCTCTTGCCAATGTCTGTCCAGAACTAAAGATTCTTTTTGCGGGCGAGGGACCCGAAGTTTTGGCTATAAGTCAGCATGTCTTTTCAAGCCCACTTCTGCCCTCAAACTAAAGATTCTCTTCCAAATTTCCTCTGACGAAAAGGTATTATTTGGCGCTAAAGGGTCTAGCCAAATATTTGGCTTTTTCTTCTTCCTCTTTTTTCCTCCGGTCGGGCTACCACAATGACCTACATTCCCTGCTCTGTCCAACCGATTAAATGTCATGGAGTGCAGGTAGCTTTTGTTTGACCTTCATTCTGACTGCTTTTGCGGTTATTCCTTGGGGCTTGTTAGTTCAAACACAGAGGGTAGGGGAAAGATCTTCCCTTTTCCTCTCTCGGTGGCATACCATGTCACATAATGTGCCAGTTCAAATTCCACCGACATTAACCATTATGTTATTATGGAAATTTACGAAGCTTTTTGATTAGATGTGGCAAAAAGCCATATGAAAGGGGCACCCAATGAGACTCGAACTCAGTCGTGCCATTATGTTATTATGGTAGAACAATATTAAAACTCTGGAACGCTTTCGGTGTTGAGACCAGGTTCCTCTTAGCAATTTAGATGCATAAATAATTTGAATATTTGTTACTGGCTAAGCTTTGATTAAAATGTGAATATTTTTTTACTTAACTGAAACCAAAAGTCGAGCGAATTGCCTTTTTTTTTAAATAGATAGTCATATGCAATATGATCTACGCACACTCCTGTCCTTAGTTTTACAATCGAATATGAATATATATAAGTGGCTGTGTACATAAGGAACAGACAATACTCTTAAGATTAAATCCGTTGAAGCCAACTAAAATGAGAGTAACATTTAATTAGAGTGCATTGAACGGGTCTTTTTGCGATAGAGGGATTAAATAATTATTGTAACTGAAAAAGGAACAAGACTTCGTTTTGAAGAAGGAAAACGAGCCGGGTCCGCATTTGATATCTAGAGCAAACGAGAAACAAGAGTCATATCATTGTTTACTGCAAAGTTCCTTGTGGCTTGGCATTGTTTTCTACAAACTAACAAGGGATTTGGCATTTTCGCATCATAAATTACCTGCTCTTATTAATTGATTATTGATTACACTTTTTAGACCTCGACAGATGTACTGCTGCTTAATTTTAGTAATTCCGAACTGAAACTGTGTTTTCAGGATGACTTGAACACAAATCCTATTTGACGTTACAAAAAAAAGAGATTGATGTGTAAATGTGTATGCTTTACTTAAGAGATATGTGCGTATTTCTTTAATCAAATTGACCTATATGGTTGCAGAGAAGCCAAGCTGGAAATACAACTAGTTTTCAGGCGGGGCATTAAACTTCCAAATACTTCAGTTTTGTATATAAAACCGGGAAAAGTATGTGTTTTACGGGCAACCAGATATTATTGATTATTAACTCTGATTTACATAAATCTTTAAGATATCCAACACAGACTGTGAACTTCCCGATGTGTAAGACTGCCATTATATCTATCCTGACAATAAGAAAATTAAAATAAAGCTCTTATTATAGTTAACTGTACAATATTAAATTCTTTACGGAAAACAAAACTGACGTTAGGCTTCTTTTTCATTGATTTGGTTGATTAACATAAAATGGCTGATTATGAAAACAAAAAAAAAATCGATTTTGAATTTTAATGTTATATTTTTTATCTTAACTGCCTTCTGTTTTATGGTTTTATAATTATGCTAATATTTTGAAATGAAAGAAAACTGTTTTCGTCACTGTTTGTATACTTTTTATGAGTTGTTACCATCTAAAGCTTCAAGTAAAAATAATTTGCTAATATTTACATCTCATACTAATATTGCATATATGAAAATTAAGCGAGCATAAATAGGGTATTGTCTAAAATTCAATTTGTAAGCTAGCTTACACTCACACCGTGTCCATATCTTATATATATATATATATATATATATATATATATATATATATATATATATATATATATATATATATATATATATGGGGGGTTGTAAGGAAAATGAACAAAAGTGATAAAAAATATGAAGAATGTTTTTATTTACTGTATTTTGATATAGTTCTCAAATTGATTCGACTTGAGGTAATCATCAAGAGAAAAAGTTTTCTGGAAAAGAAAGGAAGCATTTTTACAAAGTTTTTAGATTATTTATTTAATCAGAAATGTTTTCGAAATAGATTTTTAAAAGTATTTGGTATGTTATATGAAAAGTAATGTAAAATGTACGGTTGGTTTAACATATCTATTAGTCTGAAGAATGTTGTCTAACCAAAGCGAGACGGTTTGGTTTCATCTATATATATATATATATATATATATATATATATATATATATATATATATATGATTGTGTGTGTGTGTGTGTGTGTGTGTGTTTGTGTTTGTGTGAACGTGAGTGTGTAAAAGAAAGAAAAGGAAAAGAATCAAACAAATATGGAGAAAATATAAACCGAAAAAGCATCAAAATAAAAATAAAAATTCGTTTTTCCTAAACTACAAAGTATGCGCACTGGAGAAGACGAAGCATATTATTATTATTATTATTAATTTTTTTAAAATTCTTTATACTCAAAGTATTTTCCATTAGAATACTTAGTACGAAGGCATAACTAAAGTCGAAACATTTGTCGGCATTGATAATTAATACATTTTCATCGACACTAAATATATATTTTCTCCCGTTTATCTTATATATATGGTATAATGGTTATCGTCGTAGTAAATGGACACGGTGACACGAGTTCAAATCCTGGACGAGAATGATTGCATTTCTCATGGCACTGATATCCGCGGGAAAGGTATGAATCGAATTATTCTCCATCCAGCTATGGATAAAAAGTAGGGCAGACTATGTTATTCAGCTTTGGTGAGGCAACTAGTCTAGGAGAAGGAAAACTCTGAATTCAAACCTGTTAAACCTCGCTTAAAAATTAACCTTGTGTCATATATATATACACGCCTCTCACTTGTCGTGACGTGACAAGCTTTTTGATGGTTTGTTTGTTTGTGTGTTTGTTTGATTATTTTCACTGATTTATTTTCAAGACTCTCAAGTACCTTTAGGATATTATTGAGAGTAAACCCCAATTAAAATATATTTATCCAGAACCAGACATAATAACCTCAGATGAATTTTTTTTTACAACAACTTACTAAACAATGAAATCATACCAAAGAAAACCAACCATAAAATACACTATTTTTTCCAACCATTTGATATTACGAACGATCTATGCTGCAAATATATCAAATCAACCATCTCATTCGCTAGTTTCACAACCAAAAGACTTTGCAAAATTTACCAGCGATCAATTTACAGAAGAAAAAAATTTAATTTATTTACTGAATGTATGCGCAACCAAATACAATCAGAATTGGCGCTTTACTTTAGATTAAATAAAAACAGACTCTGGATCAAATCTGAAAATCTGATAAAAAGTGTTAAAACGTCTTTGCCATTTGGATTTAATATGAAACTTAATCACCCGCCATGTTAAGAATAAAAATTTAACTTCTATATACAAACAAAAAAATCCAACAAGTCGGTTGTGATTTAAAGGTCCACATTTTGAAAATAAAATCGTGAAAAGACTCACACAAACAAACAAACAAAAAAACAAACCGGCTAATTTTATACACGTTTCCCTTAAAATCCAATAAAAACCCATCAGAACAGGTGCTTTCATAAGAAACAGGCGGTTTATATATATGATACCGAACTGACTCATTTTGATCAGACAACATTGTATAGATAAAAAAACGTGCTTCAACAATAGACACTATATATATATATATATATATATATATATATATATATATATATATATATATATATATATATATATGTGTGTGTGTGTGTGTGTGTGTGTGTGTGTTTGTGTGTGTGTGTGTGTGTGTGTGTGTGTTCCACCTTGTTTAACACTCAGTATTTTAAGGTACGGATCAAGGGTAAACTGGAGGAATCCCAGAAAAGCAGTAGCACCTCAATTATCTACTGAAAAGGGACTACGGTCACCATTTTATATACATACATCTATCTATCTATATGTTCGTGTCTGTGTGCGGGTGTACGTATGTCTGTGCTTATACGCTCATATTACTCTTGATAACGTCCTTTGTCAGTAACGAGTTGTCAATATTAGAGATAGAATATATATATATATATATATATATATATATATATATATATATATATATATATATACTATTTAAAGAAAAAAACAATATTCGGTCACATTAGGATAATAAACTTATTTCAATCCTGTTTGAAGCGATGATATGAATCAAAGACTCTAAAATAATTTTTAACAGGACTTCATTAGATCCAGTAGGAAAATAAAATACATTACAACCAGATAGGAGGAATAGTAAAAGGAAGGGAAAAGAGGGAAAAAACGAAATCCATTTCATCTATCAATAGCCTTTATCCATATAAGGTTTGTTCTCATTGGTGGATATGATTCTGCTCAAATAGCAGACCTCGTTGGTTTATATATATTGGATACACTGAGCAGAATAGTTGACCCCATTCCATTAGGTTTATAACATACAACGGTATATTATACATCCCCAATAGTGATGGTCCTAAGTTTTCAAGTATACAAAAAAGATTATAAGTTCTTTTAAATTCTTACAATGTAAAATCGAAATTTCTTCTAATATTAAAGTAGCAAATTTTCTAGATGTTACATTGAACCACCTCTCTGACAACTCTTACAGACCATTCCTTAAAACAAACCAATATCCTTCCTATATTAACGTAAATTCTAATCCCCCAATTCTATAATTAAACAGGTCCCTCAAGCTGTCAATACTAGAATAAGTAGATTATCATCAAATAGGAAAATTTCGATGAAAGTAGTAAAATGTATATTGAAACCCTCAAGAATAGCGGGTTCAAAGAAGAGATTACTTATCTAGAGCCAAGTTGCCTAATAATATTAATAATAATAATAAACTGGATATGAACAAAAAATACGAATTGCAATAATAAGGTAAATCGTCGTAAAAATATAAAAAGGAAAATAATATGGTTCAACCACCCTTTTGGAAAGTAGTGAATATAGATATAGGAATAGATAAATTTTTTAATAGATAGATAAACATTTTAACCAATATGATCTATTACATAAAATATTTAATAAGAAAACTTTAAAAATTAGATACTCTTACACGAGAAATTTCTTCGAAATAAATAAAACTCTTAATAATAAAAAAAATTAGGAAATATCATGACAAATGAATTATAATAAGTACTGACATATATATCAACGAATACTATAACCAAATTAAATGAACTAATTTGTGCAGGAGCGAAACTGGTTTCCAAAAAAAAAATGGGATCCACACAAAAATCACGAAAGAAAAGTCAAAACCCGGATGGGAATTTCGACTAGAAACTCAGATAAAAAACTACGAAAACAGCTAAAAGTGATAAAAAAAGAAGAAAAACGCTGGAATAAATAGGAACAGGAAAGAAAAGACAACACAGAAAAAACTTACAATACAACTTGAGGAAATAAACAAGAAAGTACTGGCGAAAGAAGGAAGATTGAAGAGATATCGACAAAGGTTAAAACAATACAGACAAAATAGGACATTCCAAAACAATGAAAGAAAATTCTATCAACAATTGGGAGGTGATGACAATACAACATACCAAGAACCGGATGCAAAAGTAACCCAATGATTTTGGACTAAAATATGGCAACCAAAAACATAACTAAAAGGCTGAATGGATAAACAATATTACAAGAGAACTAGAAGGAATCGAAGAAGGCACGAAAGTGGAAATACACGCCGATTTACTCCAAACCACACTTACAAAATATCAAAGTGGAAAATGCCAGGCCATGATGGAATATGTGGTTTCTGGTTCAAGAAATTCATCTCAATCCATGACTGACTAGCACTAGAAATGAATGACTACAAAGAGCACACGTACCCGAATGGATTACCAAAGAAAGGACCACATTGATACAAAAGGACCCAAACAATGGAACCGCATCAAACAATTACAGACCCATAACTTGCCTACTAATTATGTGGAAAATATTAACAGCACAAATAAAGGAAGAGACTTACTACTCGCTAACAAGCCGTGCTTTGTTCCCCGACGAACAGAAAGGATGCTGCAAAGGATCCAGAGGCACTGCAGAGTTACTTTACATAGATCACCACACCCTAAATGAGAGCAAGACCGGACGGAAAAATCTAGCTATGGCCTGGATTAACAACAAAGAGGCATATGATATGGTTCCGCATAGCTGGATAATAAACAGCCTCAATATATACAAATTATCACCAAAGAGGTATTTTCCAAGGACATGCTCTATCACTCTTACTATTCATAATTGCCATGATGCTATTTAACAACATACTCAGAAAATGCGCAGACGGATACAAACTTAGTAGATTGCAGGAAAAAATCAATCATTTATTATACATGGATAATATCAAACTATTTGCCAAAAATGAAAAAGAATTGGCAACTCTAATACACACAATTAGAATATACAGCCAGGATATAGGAATGGAATTTGGCATAGAAAAAGTGAAATGCTCGTAATGAAAAGTGCCAAACGACATATGACAGACGAAATTGAACTACCAAATCAAAAAAAGATTAGAACGCTCGCAGAAAATGAAACCTACAAATAGTAGGGCATCTTGGAGGCTGACACCATCAAACAAGTGGAAATGAAAAACAAAATTGAAAATGAATATCTCAGGAGAAGTAGAAAACTACTCAAAACAAAACGCTCTAGCCGAAACCTTATCAAAGGAATAAATACCTGAGCTGTACCACTTGTTAGATATTCCGGACCCTTTCTCAAGTGTGCCAGAGATCACGAGGATGATTAAATAAGTTTCCAGAAATTTTTCGTATGGGCTCTTTTATTGATAGTACACTCATGTCACCTTCGAAGTAATCTCTTCCGGCTGCAATGCACTTGTACCGTTACAACAACTTCTGAAAAGCCTCATGGAAGTCCTCTGGCGTGAGCTTCGTCACAGCCTCTTTTTATCTCATACTTTTATCTCAACTGTCTCATAACGACAGCCTCTGAGCTTAGGGAATAACTAAAAGTCACAGGGAGCAAGTTCTGTACTATAGGGAGAGCGAGGAACTGTCTTGATGCCCATCTTGGTCAAATAGTCTGTGACAAGGATGGAGTTATGGACTGGTGCATTGTCTTGCTGGAAATGCTACTGGCCCGATTTGAAGAGTGCTGGCCTCTTCCGACGGAATCTCTTGCTGAACTCCCTTAAAATCTCAACGTAGTAACCCTAACCCTAACCCTTTGGCCAATCCACTGTGGTGTATTGACTTTCTTACTCCTCCCACACCTCTCATCATACCTCACAGACTCCCGTCAGTGTTCACACAAAACTGCTGAACATATGTCTTTGCTGGATGACCAACACTGATATGTCCATGTGTGGAAGAGCATAGAACATCACTTATAAGTTCTTCCCAACATCTCAAGTAGTGAACAGTATGTTTTTTTCGTCTTTCTTTGATGATTTGAAAGATGAGAAGCAAGCAGCTGTACATTTACCCTTTGCAGGGTTCTACTGCCTGGATTTTTCAAAACGGTACACAGCATCTTTGTGAAGTGTACATTTTATTGTTTTCTCCAAGCATTTTGTCAAAGTTCTGGTGGTACATCCACAAATTACACTTTGGAAGAATTATATATGATCCAAAACCTGTCGATAGCTCTCCTATGCATATGTTGAAATATCTTTCTGTAAATAAGATATTGCTGCACAAAAAGAATGTGAAATGGTCTACAAATTTTTGAGGTTTGTCATTTAACGTGGAGATAGTTCCATCTTGTTCGAAACCGATGAATGTTGTTTTATCTGGGTTCACGTAGAGACCAATGCCTTTTTCCTGCATGTTCCAGAGTACTGCGCAGGTGTATTTACGAGAATTGCAAGATCATTTCCGAAGTCGACATCCTTGGTAGTTTTTGCAGGATATCGTGTATATATATATATATATATATATATATATATATATATATATATATATATCCTTCATAGTCCTATATATATATATATATATATATATATATATATCGAAACATGATGGTTATATCACGGCAAATCTCGTTTATACATATCTTAATCAAATCCTTCGTGAGTCACCTTTTCTAAACGACCCAAAATTAAAAAATGTCAAGTAAAGTAAATAATTGAATAGTTTTATTTGGTTGGTTGTGTTTTACGGCATATCAACTCTTGTAGGTTATTTAATACCTTTTCTAGTTTATACATATATATTAAGTAAGATTTGTAAAAAGAAGTGTTTGTACGTAATTTTTATTCCATGAGCCAGGACTCATTCGTTCGCGAAGAATTGAATTGTTTCAAGTACAAAAAAATGAAGGGGTGCTTCACATTCCCCGAAAATCGAGGATCGAAGCCTCAATATCAGATGGGATAGTGTCATATCCGGGACACTAATTGTTGGTTCTTTCCCTTCAACAGAGTTACAGTCGGCTTATTCTACTGTCCCAGTTGATATATATATATATATATATATATATATATATATAATGGTGAAACTGGGTATAAATGCAGCAGAATGAAAATATATATTGATGAAAAAAAGAACATGAAATCTCTAGAGGATGGTTTTCAGGGCGAGTGATTTATCAAATATTTTAATCATTTGATAATTTACTAATTATCAAATGATATTTGAATTATTCAATGGTTATACAATAATATTTATTCATCATTAGATAATATATTATAATTCACACACGCTGATGAAAGTCTAAAAAACTAAACATCTTACGGGAGCAAATGATTCTTTAAAGAAAATCATCTTCTAAAGACCTTGTTTTTTGTCTTTACATTATCACCCACACGCACACGTGTGTGTGTGTGTGTGAATGACTAAGTATATATATATATATATATATATATACAACCAAACGATCTCTTTCAGATGTAATGTGTTTGTAATCTTGTGATCAGCTTTATACCTACACATGTTTCTTCTGCGAAGTTGCTTTGAGAGATTATTTGGTTGTTGGCATTTTTTATGGATAAATATGACATAGTTGTCACAAAAGTAATTTATTTCTTTCAGCGAACTCATTTATTATCTGTCGATTTTAGAGATAGATTTTACTATGTTTCACGAAAACATTTTTTTATTACAGCTGCCGTAATTAATGTCAATTTATTTACAACGTGTATAATATATCATGTTCCTTACAGACATAGAGAAATTATTGTTCGTTCAATCTCAATTCATTCTTCCTGTACTAAGTTTTTAAATTTACATATAGATTTCTTTATTCCCTTATTTTTCATTGATACCTCATCTTTTTGCGTACGTATCTATATCATAGTTATATAATTTTGTAAACATATGATTAAATGAAGTTTTCATGCCAAATTCTTAACCTTTTTTTTTTGGGGCTTTTTCTTTTGCTCTTCAATCACGTATATTTTTACACACCAATAAAAAGAAAATGTTTAGTTTGAGGAATTGTTTGTATGTATTCACAAAATAGTTTAAAGCTTACCTTGTACTAATCAATGATCACAGGTACAAATTAAGTTTTACTTTATATTTTCAGTTTTGATGCTTGTAGATTTACAGTGAAGTACTCCAATGGATTTCGTCCTAGATAATCATATCCTGAATTCATGAAGAGAAAGTTATATTATTTAAAGATATAACAGTCACCATTTTTAACCTTTCAGTGTTTACACATAATTTGAAAAAAATAGTAAAGTTAAGATGATGCAAAGGTTCCAACAAATTCAAGGCATCTTTATTAATGCAACAAAGTATTTTTATATTCTGGCGATCGATTATATATATATATATATATATATACCTTCAAGAAAATCGAGATAATGATTATTATCTCCATGTTGGATCTGAAGAAGTCCTGTTATATTTTTTGGGGAGTTACTGATTCATATCAATGCTCTTAGCAGGATGGAAATAAATTTATAACCCTAATGTGACCGAATTTTTTTTCTTCTTAAAGGCATATTTGCTCTGTGATATCATTTATATTGAGCACTCTACCAGGAATATTCAAATATTCGAATTTTGAATAGTTTAATTGTCCTGACGGAATTATTCCCTACTCTGGATTTACTGGATTGAAGAATACCTCTCCCTTTCTCTCTCCCTTTCTCTCTCTCTCTCTATATATATATATACGATAAGTTTCCAGACTTTTTCCGTACGGGCACTTTTATTATAGTACACACATGAAACTCTAGTCCCCTTCGACGTAACCTTCTCCGGCTTCAATGCACTTGTTGTACCGTTCCAACAAACTCTGGAAAGCCCCATGGAAGTCCTCTTGTGTGAGCGTGTCAATGACATTCGTCAAAGCCTCTTTCATCTCCTCAATTGTCTCATAACGACAGCCTCATTATCCCTCACAGACTCCCTGCCTTTCTTGAATCTCTTATATCACACAAAAACTGATGCTCGATTCATGCAAGATGGTCGAAAGCAGTCTGAAGCATTCCAGTCTGTGGCATTTTTTCCAAGTTTAAAACAGAATTTTATTGCATATCGTTCTACTAAAGTGTCCTCACGTCCATATTGCAATTTTGAAATTCACCAGCTGTGACAATCAGGCTTTAGTAGAGTACCGGACATTGGCCTAGCGGTTAGAGTGTTCGCCAATGGCTCGGGAGACCTGGGTTCAATCGCAGGTCGAGTCATACCAAAGACTCAAAAAATGGTACTTGATCCGTCCTTGCTTAACACTCAGCATTATAAGGTACGGATCAAGTAAAGTAGAGCAATCCAGGGAAGGAGTAGCGCCCCCTACACCTTGGTGTAGTAGCTATCGAAAGGGAGCCTTCGGGTTACCCTCGACTATGGTCGCCAACTTTACTTTACTATTCCAATTCCGGCTGTAGCTGTTCATTTGAACCTGAAATCATAAAAATTGGTCAGTTATCTCATAAGATATATAGAATCCCCCCCTCTCTCTCTCTCTCTCTCTCTCTCTCTCTCTATATATATATATATATATATATATATATATAATATATATATATATATATAACAGCTTTCACCTGGGTTGGCATGCCAAGATTAAAGAGCCCAGTGTGTTCTTTAGCGCAATGCACTCAGCCTCGTCCAGTATTTGAGGTCGAGTATTTGAGCTCGAGTCATGATAACCATTCCAGACACATACACACACGCGTTTGTGTGCATATATATATATATATATATATATATATATATATATATATATATATATATATATATAATGTTGAGTATATTGCTTGCCATAGTCATAAATACAAAAGCTCAATATCAATGATCATGGATGCAAACTTACTTATAGCTGTTTACTCTATTTTAGCACTGTCCTAACTTCGATACAGTCACGCTATACCGTATCTATCTATGTATCTGTGTGTGTGTGTGTGTGTGTGTGTGTGTGAAAATGTTCAGAGATAAAAAAAACACCATATCTTAAGAGCATAATTTTATTTATAGAATTATTTCCCGACGTTTAATGTTTCGATTTTTAAGACCTTCATCATAACGTTTAGGTTATTAAATGAAGCGAAAAACATGAGAAAGTTTTTAAAATTCTATTTCCGTCGGTAACATTCGGTTTTAAATTTGAGCTACGTAATAAGTATTTCAAAAAGTATGTTCATGTTGGTGTTGAAAAGTTACAAAATCCCTTATTTAAAGTAATTTGTCTTCATCATTTAAGATAGATAGATAGATAGATTGTTGAATTAAACAGACACAGATAGAAAAAAAATGGCTGGGGTTGATAAAAACGGATAGACCTATCATGGAATACTTCAAAAGATAGATATGAACTAAATAATTTATTTATTAATATGTATATGCATATAGACTGATGTGATTTGCCTTTTTTTCTATACATAAATTTCGGAACTTAAATTAGATCACAAAATTTAGAAACTGAACGTTACCAACAGCTATATAAGGTATTAAAATTTACACATCATTTTCGTGTCATTTAATTTCTCACAGGCACTGATGAACGTTTAAAAGCCGAAACGTTTAACGCTGGCAAATACGTTCATGAATAAAATCATCCTCGAAAGACCTTATTTGTTTTTTTTGTTATCTCTGCATAATTTCATACTAACACACACACACACACACACACACACACACACACACACACATATATATATATATATATATATATATATATATATATATATATATATATATATATATAACAACTTAGTCAGTAGAATAAGCGGACTGCGTCTCTGCTGAAGAAAAACACCCCCAACGTGAGTCCCTGGTATGACACTATCCCATTTGATGGTGAGACTATTGGCCAGGAGCTTTGGGAAATGTGGAGTACCCCGTTATTACCATTACTCTAAGACCTACACTGAACCGGACTGACAGTATCTGTTAGGGTTGTATCTATAGTTCAAATAGGAATATGAAATCCCTATCTATATTTGAAACCATTTAACTGTGTAAACATATATACATGATTGGCTTGTTAGTAGTTGGTATATATCTTGATGCAATTAAGGTAATTGGGTCTAGATTTATGTCATATCACTGTTCTTTTCCTCTCTTTCTCCACACACACACACACACACACACACACACACAGACACACACATAAAGATACATAAGAATGCACGCACACACGTATAAGAAGGTCATTCATAATATAAGGTGAATTTTGCCAAAGGAGTTTGAAAAAAAAAGCACTGTTTACAGTGGAAACTTTATTAAGGAAATCAATAGTGACATGTCTTTTTCATCTTCCAGTCAGCATGATATTATTTACTGATCGTTGTTAGTGGATTTTTTTCGTTACCGGAGAGTCTGAGTGAGTCCTTTACATCGACTCTTTTTTCGACGCAGGCTCGTTCTCGCAAACCTGTTTGGACCATTTGTTGACATTTTTTCCCTAAAAATGCTTCTCCGCACATGGGACATTCGACTGTAAATTTTGCATTTTTGAGCCACCATAAATTTAATGACAGACCTCTGTTCAAGTCTAGATAACTGTGATTTATCACAATTTTGAATAGACTAAACGCTAATATTTTTTGTAAGATTGAAATAATTTTTGCTCGAAAGCAATTCCAAACAACGCAAAGTTTATATTTATGGAACTGAATTGTGACAAAACAATTATTTGGATAAAAAATTCAAATATTTATTGAATGAGCTTCGTATATATGGTTTTCTATATATATACATAAAGAGTGTTCAATATCGTGTATATATCTCATGTAGATCTAAGTTTGAATAGCGTAGATATGGAATCCACAGAGCTTGGTGACTGTCAGTTTTCCCGACCATGATCGCGATGATTAAAATAAAATAATGCAATTTTGAAGTTAATTCTGATATTTTTGCCAATGGCGCCACAAAACAAAAGTTTACTTTAATAATTTGATTTTTATTTCTGTGTCGATTGATTTTAGCTGAAGAAAAAAAACAACTCCAGAATGATTCCACAATTATATTTTATTTTAGAAAATATTCGGAAAGAAAAATATATAACGCAGAGGGAGAAGCAATTTTATACTAAAAAAAAGCAAAATATTTTTACTTCCATTACAAATATGCATAATATCATCAGTCAATTATTCACATCTTTTAATATAGTTCTGGTTTATTAAATCTGCTTGTTTTATATTATTATTTGCGTATTCACTTGATACTAATGAAAGATATTGAGCGTTTTGCTTTTATACGGTATCCATTAGGTAATCAGAATTGTATGTGACATAATAATAAGAATAATGAAGACTTGGCCCAGCGGTTAGAGTGTTCGCTAATGGCCCGGGAGACCTGGGTTCAATCCCAGGTCGAGTCATACCAAAGACTTTAAAAATGGAACTTGATACCACCTTGCTTAACACTCAGCATTATAAGGTACGGTTCAAGGGTAAAGTGGAGCAATCCTGGGAATGTAGTAGCGCCCTCCCCTACACCTTGGTGTAGTAGCTATCGAAAAGGGAGCCTTCGGGTCACCCTCGACTATGGTCGCTAACTTTACTTTACTTACAATAAAATATTTTTTTTATTGTGCTAAGAATACTAGACTCATATCCTTTCATATATAAAATCATCCGAAAACTCTTCAAGTTTCCGTTTGTTTGGCAGTATCCATTTTGTTGCAAGACACTGATTGCGAAAAACAAGAGAATATTCTTACACACACACACACACACACACACACATGCGCGCGCGCGATATCTCTCATTGACGAAAACAATGTACTTATATATCTTTCAAAGATAGCTTATCCATAGTTAGTTTGAAGTTTTAATGCAAATCAAATATTCATCATTATCTCAAAAATTGCACAACCAATATTTGTAAAATCTAAACTCATCAATTTCCACTCTTTGTAAAATATTCAACCTTATTTTCTGCCTTTTAAAATTTTTCAGTTTTTAGCTATTTGGAATTTACGAAAATAGGCTATCTGAAGTTAGTATGCAGGTTAAACTAATATTAGATTAATACCTCCCAACTCTAATAAGTATATATTTTTTTGTTTTGTCTATAATATATGCTGAAACATAGACCAGCTCATTGGCCTAGTCGGTAGAGTGTTCGCCAATGCTCCGGGAGACCTGGGTTTGTTCCCAGGTCGCATCATACCAAAGAGTTTTAAAATAGTACTTGATACTTCCTTGCTTAACACACAGCTATATAAGGTACGTATCAAGGGCAAAGTGGAACACTCCAGGGAAAAGAGTAGCGCCTCCCCTACAGCTCGGTGTAGTAGCTATTGAAAAGGGAGTCTTTGGGTCGCCCTCGACTACAGTCACCAACTTTACTTTTACTTATATCATATTTACCACCCCCTCCGCTCGGGCAGGGTATAACACAAGGTCAATTTTTAGGCGGAGTTTAACAGGTTTGAATACAGAGTTTTCCTTCTCCTAGACTAGTTGCCTCACCAAGGTTGAAGAACCTAGTCTGCCCTTCTATTCTACCTATAGCTGGAGGGAGAATAATTGGATTCATACCTTTCCCAAAAGTATTTGTGCTATGTGAAATGCGATCAGTCTCGTCCAGGATTTGAACTCGTGTCGCTGTGTCTATTTCCCTCGATGATAACCATTACACCACGTGCACCTCCTTACTTTTACTTATATACTGACACATAAGTAAAGAGAAAGATCTGACAACTGCTGAAAAACGAAACAACGAACTTTTGGACTTAGTGAATGCCGACTTTGAAGATACCAAAAAAGCAGTACAAAGATCATCGAATAAGAAGAAGGCTGCTGAAAATATAACTGGAGAAATCAAAGCAAAAGAAAAAGTTTTATGAACTTGCTTCTTCATGATGAACGTAAACTAAAGCGAGTTATATAGATACATCTTTTGACGAGCGCTTAGATCTTTAAAAAAGCTTTTATTGAATGGAGTCAAGAAGGACATAATGATTAGAATATTTCGTAAATTAGGACCTGTAAAAAATCACTAAAGCAACCTACTATTACTAAAGTAAATATTCCAAATTGTCAAATTGTACCGAAAAATTAAATGAAAATTGCATTTTCTAAAATATTTTTAAACAAATCTAGAAAGACATTTAATGGACCTGATGGATGGGTCAAAAGATTGATTTTATCTAATTCAGATGTGACTGTGACTAAAAGATGGAAACAAAGAGGGACTAGTCTGATGGTATGGGCTGGAAACTTCAACTAAACAATTATTAGAGCATTATCAGTCCATGAAGGAGTTTAACTGAATAGTGTCATCAATTTCGATTTTATGGACATTACTATATTTGCATAATATGTATCCCAGTCACGCAGTTTGAAAGTGAAGTAGCAATAATGGAAAGGTCACGATCAAGTCCTGACTTGAACCAGATCGAAAATCTATCGTCATTTGAGAAGATGAAATTATGTGAAAATGACAAATAATATAACAGCAAAGCAAATCTATCGGACGTAATTAAAACTACTGTGTCGGAAAATTAAATTGCCGAAAAAAAGAATATTAACAAAATCACTGAATGATGAATTATTGGTTGTAATAGGCCCCTAAATCCAAATGTAAAATATTCAAAGAATAGTCATATGAATTTCTTATTTATTCTATTATCGATGATGATTGATTTTTGATGATTTTATTACACTTTTATTGAAATGAATTTGAATTATTTAATTCTGCCCAAAATATCTGCCAGCAGTTTTTATAAATAATTAAATAACTTCAATAACTTCAATAAAACATATTGATTGGTTTCTTTCTTTTTAATTGCATATCAACCTTCGTAGGTTATTTAATGTCAAAGCCATTCACCAAGAAGAACAATATTCGGACTATTTAACCCATAGCTTGGAGGATAAGGGGGTTCAATACCTTTCCCAAGGGTATTTGCCCGAAAGTGAACGTAATAGCGCGACTGGAATACGAACTCGCTTACTACGATTCCGCAGTCCATCGCTTTAACCATTACACCACGAGGACACACCCTAAAACATATTGATACTACCAAAGAGTTTAATTAAGGTTTTCTGTGGACACCTAAATGTTCGGGGTGGCCTCGTGGTGTAATGGTTAAAGTGATGGGCTATGGGTTAAATAGCACGACCTTTGTTTTTCTAGGAAAATGGCTTTGGCATTAGATAATCTACAAAGGTTTATATGCCATTAAACAAAGAAACAAAACCCAAATATTCCACATCTAAATGTTTAGTTTTCAATTTGACAATTTTCTTTTAAATCGAATGTGAATTACAGAAGTTTGAGTGATTTGATTCCTAACTTCAGACAAGGTGTATTGATTTATCTATCAATCTGTCTATCTATAGAAATTTGGGTGTATGTATATTTTCTCTGGCATCCATGAATCACGTCACAGTGCATCGATGCCTTTACTTCGATATACACCAAAGAATTGAGTGAATGACCGGCAGTTGCCAATGTCGCTGAAAGATGTTCCGCTGAGTTGCCGGGAGTTAATCTAATGGAAACTGTGGCACCATTGTTATTGCTGAATTTATTTCCTCCGAATTCCACACTCATACACACCTAAGCAAACACACATAGACATATTGTTGGTATACTTTATCGAAAATAGAATAAAATTATTTGATATTTAGCTTTTGATTCAGCTTTTCTTGTTGACGAATGAGATATTACAAATATTGATAAAAATATATTTAAAAATGTCCAAAGTCTCTGTTAGCATAGTCCGGGTACAGGCACCTTCGACTCTCATTTTTCATTGACATGAACGTGTGAAATCCTGCCTTCTGGATTGCTGGATTTATTCTGTGCCGAAGGAAATTTTCCAGTTAGTCTATTCATCACATGCTTGGGCTATAGAATACACCGTCTGAACCTATACAGAGTGGTAAGACCCTCAACGAGTGTCCTGGATATGACACCAAACAATCTGATGGTGAGGTTCCAGTAATGCAGGGACTTTGGGGAATATGGGACACTCCATCATTGCCGTAGCTCCCAGGTCCACTCTGGCCAGGAATGGTAACACCTGATAGGGCCCTATATTTGGGTTAAATAGAACTAAACTGTATACTTATACTGAACTGATTTGTTTGGATTAGACCTGTTTGACCAAACTGAATAGCATGACATAGAAATGTTTTCAGACAATTAAACTGTGTACTCATGCTAAACTGAATCGTTTTAAATAGAAATGATTAATTTTTTAAAAATGGATTTGGCATTAAATAATTTACAAAGGTTGATATGACATAAGACTCAAACAACCAAACCAAACCTATTCATCACCTGCATGAGACGACATGTGTGAACGCAGGGACCATTAGTCATGGTTTGGATGAGTTGCAATTGCACTTAAGGGTCACGCCACGGTGAATCCACCGAACCGAACCTGCGTCATATACTTTTAGTACTCCCACTCCCACAGAAAAGTATATTTTGCTTTGTGTTGGGTGTTTATTTATTATAAAGTAAAGTTGTCTCCCTTAGTCGACGGAAACCCGAAGGCTTACTTTTCAATAACTACTACAATTAAGTGTAGGGGAGGGCGCTACTCTATTCCCATGATTTCTCCACTTTACCCTTGATCCTCACCTTAAAGTGCTGAGGGCTTAGCAAGGCGGCATCAACTACCATTTTTTAAGTATTTGGTATGATTCGAACTGGGATTGAACCTCAGTCTCCCGGAGCATTGGCAAACACTTATCACTTAAATATTTGAAGTCATTTTTAATTAATTCTATGTAACATTTTTTTTCATTATCTACTAGAATTCTTTCGAATATGTGTAAGAATACAGTCCGGATGACGCTAACTTTTGATAAGTGACAGGTTAGTCTGCACGAAACGGTGAGTGTTGAGAGTGGATTTGTTGCTTTTTTCATCTTTATGTGGGAGATTGTTTTGTCGTG
>OY757927.1:84559253-84584253 GCA_963585895.1 Sepioteuthis lessoniana
TTGTGTGTGTGTGCGTGTATCTTTAAATGTAGATTCTAATCTTTCAATTAACTAGCTTTGTGTAATATATTGGCACTTTATTTGAAGCAAATTCTTTTATAATGATCAGAAGTAATAAAAAAAATGAAAATAAAATATATTTCATTATTTGTTATCTTTTGCTTTAAATTCTTTCCACGATTTTTTTGTTTAGAATCCATCTACAAATTGTGTTTTCCACGAATATTCAATTAGTTTACAACGATAAATACTTGTAAATTCAATCTATAAATTAGATATAATAAAACAAATCAAAATCAAAAGGCAAATCTTTTAAGTTTTTTTTTCTGCGTATTCTAATTTTATTAGCCGACTTTATCATAATGTTTTGAACGCTAGCAACAACAGTAAAAATAGTATAATTCTTTAAATCAACTAATTGGCCTTAAAGATACGGTTAAATGTATAACGAAATGAATATTCACTCCCTCCGAATGTATCTTCAACGAAAAGGTCAACTTGAACATATCCAGTCTATAATTGATCACTTGTGTAAATATTGAAATAACATTAAACTACTGTTTAAAAAAGAAAGGTGGCAAATGAATTAATCCTATGTAATTCTACTGACTTTAAATACATGAAAACGTTGCTTTGATACTTTTATTTTCAGGAATTTGAATAGAATTTAAAAATAACAGAGTCTGTGCGTAAATAAGGAAAATGAGTTTATTTTATAAAGAGATTCTCTTCGTTGTTACCATCTATGGCTGACTGTTATTTAATTTCCGACTGTTGGTGAATAGAAAAGACAACAGTCTTTTCTACTCAGTTGTTTTAAGGGTTTGATGTGAATACTAGAACGTTTACATGACACAAAAGAAAAAAAATCGACTTGTTTACAAAATCTTATGCGCATGTCTAAATGAGTCGACAAAAGGAGTACAATATAGTTGCGGGGATCAACGAATAAAACATTTCTACAAAGGAAGCAAGTAAAAAAAACATGCTACTGGCTTTTTGAATCAATGGGTTGTATAGTGAATCACTTAATTGTTAAATTGAATATTCTTTAGTGAATATATCATGAACTAGACAAACCTGGAGCCAGTTGGGGGTGTGCTGTTGTAACATGGGTACATAATAATATTAGTGTTTTGTAAAGAAAGAGATAAATGGTTCTATTATCACTCAAAGTTCGCTTCGTTATATGAAAATTACGATATTAGTGTTTTTATTAAGAAAAGGATTAAAGATACAAAGTAACATCTCAAACTTGTCTTTATTATATCGATGTAATGTTATTGGGTCATTAATTATATCGATGTATATATATTGGGTCATCAATATATAATATATATATATATAATGTTATTGAATAACCTCTTGGAAGATTGAATAAATAAATAAATTGACAAATAAATAAAGTAGACAGTACTCGCTGAATAACATGGCAGATCACTCATTGTAGTAAAAAATGACAACGGAAAACTGAAGGTTCAACATCTTGTTATGTTATTGAGGGAAAACTGAATGAGTCGAATTAGTCTCTTACGCTTATTTTGTTATATATTGCGAATTTACCTATTCGGGCTTTCAATTAAAAAGAGATGAATGATTCAAATTAGATTATCAAACTTTTCTCTGTCATTTAGTGAATCTGAAAAATAGCGAAAAGAGTAAATGATTCGGAGCGAAAGGAAAATGATTCGTGTAAGCATCTCAAACATATCTTCGATGTATAGAGAATTTGAATTTGCTTTCGTTTATTTAAAAAAAAAGGAAAATAGTTAGAAATGGCACTTAAGATTATCTCCGTCATATGGAGAATTTAGATTCTAGTATTTTCATTTTAAAAGGATGAATGATATTAATTAGCATCTCAAAACTATATCCGTCATATCGCGTATTCGGACATTAGTGATTTTATTAAATGTGATGAAATGTTTGAACTAGAATCTCAAAATTATATAGAGACTAGATATTGTTGTTTTAAAGAAAAAATGGTAAATGATTTGAATTAGCATCGCAAATTCCGTTATATGAAGAATTTAGATATCCGCGGCTATTTTCTAGAAAGGCATGAAGAGTCCGAAGTAGCATCTTAAATTTTCTACATTATATCAAAAATTTAGATATTAATGCTTTTATTTAAAAAGGAGTGAGTGGTCCGTAACGGCATCTATGAATAATGCCATTATATTGAGCATTTAAATATTAGAACTTTATTTTGATATGGAAGATTCAATTAGTATAAATATTTTTTCTAGAGAATTTGGATAGTGATGCTTTTATTTAGAAAATAAAAAAATGAGACGAATTAGTATCTTATGTTTATTCCATTAATAAAAAAATTCGTCATTAATGTTTTTTTTGGAAGGAGTGAATTATTCTTATCAACTTCTTAAACTTATAATATCGATAATATGATTATAGGTGTTTCTATTTAGAAAGGTATCAATGATTCAAAATAGCATTTCAAACTTATCCTCGTTATATTGAGAATTTGGATGTTAGTACTTTTATACAAAAAGGGTAATTGATTCGAATTATCATCTCAACCTTGTTTCGGTTATATCAAAAATGTGGATATTCATGCTTTAATTTCCATTATCATCATTGAATCACATTGATAGCGTTCCTTGACTCTCTCTAACCATCGATCCTTATTATCGATCGCACCTTGTAAGACTTTTAGGTTACCTCCTGTGTCTGTATAGAGCTAACGTAAGTAATTCCCACTGGCACGTCATGAACAAGAGTCCATTAGGGAACGTCGCTTATGGGTTTCGTCCTTGCTTTCTGCATGTCTTGTTCGTCTTACTTTAATGGTTTGTAAGATGGGAGGCAGGTGGCTATATAACTACAGTTTCGTTGGTGTTCCCTCCACGATTTTAAAGACAACACACAGCATTATTGAGTAATTCCCATCTAGCTTTTTTCTCTATGCATTTTGTAAGTGTCCATATGGTGCATCCATATAGTAGAATTGACACAACTAGCTAGGAAGAAATCCCTTGTATTTTATCGGATTTATGTGACTTATACATAATCGATATCCTTTCAATAGCATTTAACACCTCTGCTACGCTTAAAGTAACATCATTTTCGGTAGATAATATGTTTGTTGCCGAGGTATGATAATTGGTCTACCAATTTTTTATTCTCTTTGTTAGAGAAGAGACAGCTCCTTTTTTTAACACATGCACTCCGTTTTATTGGCATTACCTCCAGATATTTGCTCTAAGCTATGTACTTGGGATTGTCCTTGGGGTATTGAATTTACGATAAGTAATAGATCATCTGCGTAGTTTGCATTCGTCATAGTTTTTGCAATATATCGTCTGCTTTTGCTTTTTTCAAATGAGACTATTTTCTTTTATAAGACCTTTAGACATTCAAAGTACGTAATTTAGGCATAAAATGAAAAAAAAAAACAACTTTACGGCAACTATACAAGAATGCTGCGGGCAATTGTGAACAAATCCTGGATGCAGCACCCCACAAAGCAGCAGCTGTACGGCCACCAACCTTCCATCATGAAAACCATCCAAGTTAGACGAACTAGACTGCTGGAGAAGCAGGGATGAGCTCATAAGTGATGTTCTCCTATGGACCCCCACAAATGGCCGAGCTAAAGTGGGGTGACCAGCTCGAACCTACATACTGCAGCTCTGTAAGGATACGGAATATAGCCCTGAGGACCTGCCAGAAGCAATGAACGATTGGGATGAGTGGCGAGAGAGGGTCAGGGATATCCGTGCTGGTGGCACGACATGATGATGATGATGATATCTTCTAAAAAATTTCAATGATATTGTTGATAGAGTATCAGGTAAGCGAAACATTGCTTTCGTGTTTTTGTAAGGCGTCATTTTAGCGGTACTAATTTATTTGGGGGGATAATATGTGTGTAGTATTTGCTTTATTTGTCCTTTGTTTATGGAATCGAATGATCTAGAAACGGTAGTGTTGCCTCGATATTATTTTTTCGTACTCATCGAATAATTCGACTAAGTGTCAGAATTAGTGATGTTATGAAGCTTTTTTTTCTAAACCCGTTCTCATTTCTTCGTAGAATTTTCACGATTTCGGGTCGGATGCGATTGAAAAGCAGGGCCTTATTTGCCTTAGAAGCAATATATACCGAATGACAAATAGGTAAACTTTTCTAACGCCTACATGTAAGTAGCAGCGGGTGAATCCCAACCAAAATAAGATCCTATGAGAGTTGACAGTAATTAGGAAGAAATTATATAATCAAACTGAAAAAAAGGAACTCAACAAATGCCATCACGCAGAAACTTACAAAAGACCGAAGAGAAGAAACCAACAAATAACGAAAAAAAAATCTCAAGATAACAAAACTGAAATAAAACACAAATCACCCTATTAGAATACATTCATTGCTTAACCGATAAAATTTGAAACTTTTAGAAGATAGACAATCACGAATAGCATGACAAACAGTAAATAAAATGAACAGAAGAACGATCACTTTGAGAGAAAACTAAAAGCTGCCAACCAAGATAAAAGACTACAGAAATAACAAACCTACCCAAAAATAATCTATTGCCAATTTATTGATATCTACTTGGAAAATTTTCAGTGAAAGTAATTAAAAAAAATTAAAAGCCGAAATGATTCCGGTCACAACAAAATATCCCAGGAAGTTTGGCAGAAAAAAAAAAGACGATTATTTCTCTAATTATGTAATATTATTAAGAAAACTCTATAGAAAAATGAACAAAATGTTACATCCTACCCTTTTCAATAAATCATGACATGTACAGATGCATAACACTGCTTTAGCTTATAGGGTGTTTTTTTTAATTAAAAAAAGAATGAATAATTCTAATGAGCATCTCAAATCATCTCCGTTATATGAAGACTTTCGATGTTGTATCGTTTATTCAGAAAGAGATAAATGAATTGAATTTGCTTCACAAGTTTTTCATCACTTTATTGAGAATTTAGATGTTATAGCCTTTATTTACAAATGGATGAATAAGTCAAATTAGCATCTCTTGATATCCCAGTTATATTTAGAATTTTGCTATTAGTGTTTTTTTTTTAAAGCTAAAAATCATTCGAATTAGCATCTTAAACTCATCAATATTATATCGAGAATTAAGATATTGGTGCTTTTATTTACATAGGGATTAATGATTCAAACTTTGATCTCAAATTTACCTCTTTTAGTGCAAGAATTTGGGTATTTGTGCTTTTATTTAGAAAGATATAAATTATTTCAATTAGTGTCTTAAACTTTTATCCGTTATATCGAGAACTTGTTTTTTTTTAACTTTACTTCGAAATAGACGAATGATTCTAATTAGCATCATAAATGTATCTCCGTTATATGAAGACTTTTTTTTAAATAACGTTTTTCTTTACAAATAGATAGCATTTCATTTACATTTCTGTTATATCAAGAATTTAAATATTTTTTCTTAATTTTTTTGAATCGATTTTATATCTCAAACTTATATCCATTTGATCGAAAATTAGGACATTTGGAAGGTTTTAGAAAAGGAGAAAGATTTGTAGCATCATCTCCAAATTATCTCCGTAATATCGATAATATGGACAATAGAGATGCTTTTTTTAATTGTATAATATTTATATATATTCCATATTGGCATCTCAAACTTATCTTCCTTATATTGAGGAGGTGCGCATGGTGTAATAGTTATCGTCGTTGGAAGTGGACATGACGACACGACTTCAAATCCTGGACGAGACTGATTTCATTTCACATAGCACTAATATTCCTGGAAAGGTATGAATCCAATCATTCTCTTCCCACCTATGGGTAAATAGTAGGGCAGACTAGGTTCTCCAGCCTTGGTGAGGCAACTGGTCTAGGAGAAGGAAAACTCCGAATTCAAACCTGTTAAACTCCACTTTAAAATTGACCTTGTGCCATATCCTGCCAAATCGGTGGCGTTGATAAAAAATATATATATATATATATATATATATATTGAGAATAAAGGTATTAAATTGAAAAACTGATACGGATTAGCCTGTGAAATATATCTTTATTATAACGAAAGTTTATGTCTTGGTTCTTTTATTTAGAAAGTGAATTATCATCTCAAATCTACTTCCGTTATATCGAAAAGTTGTGTTTTGCTGCTTTTATTTAGAAAGGAATAAATGATTCACATTAGCATCTCAATCATTTCTCCGTGAAGAACCCATTCGAATAAACATCTTATGCTTATCCTAGATATATCAATGATTTTGACATCAGTCTTTTTATATAGAAAAGAGTGAATGATTAAAAAAAAAAAAACTTCTCAAGCTCATTTCCATTATTGCGAGAATTTAGATATTAGTGATTTTTTTTAGAAAGGGTTGAATGATTCGAACTAGCAACTCAAACTCATTGTTATAGCAAGAATTTGATATCATTGCTGTTTTTTTAGGAAGGCTTGAATGATTCTTATTAACATAACACACTTTTCTCCGTAATATCAAGAATTTGATTATTGATATTTCTACTTAGAAAGAGATCAATAATTCGTATTAGCCTCTCCAATTTGTCTTCGGGATATTGAGAATTTTCATATCAGTGCTTTTCTTTGGAAAAGGAAAAAATAGAATTTACGCAGTATGAAATGCTTATCCAACTTATATCAAGAATGTGTACATTAATGATTCTATTTAAGAGATTTGAATGATTCGAAATAGCATCGCGAACCATTATTTGAGGAATTTTTACAGAAGAATAAATCATTCGAAAGAGGTTCGCATATTTATTTTCGTTATATCGAGAATTAGGTTTCTGTTGTTTTTAAGGGATAAATGCTTCAAATTAGTATCTAAAAAACACTTCCGTTATATCAAGCGTTAATATATTATTGCTTTTATTTAGAAAGGGGTATATTATTAGAATTACCATTTTAAATTTGCCTTCATAATATAGAGAATTGGGATATTACTGATTTTATTAAGTAAGCAACGAATGATATGAAAACATGAAATCTAAAATATCCTAGCAAGAGATGCTAATTCGATTCAGTTATCCCAATAAAAAAATTAATAAGCAGACATTTAAAAACACTATTATCCCAGTTCTTGATATAACAAAGAAAAAATTTAGATGCTAATTAAAATCTTTATCCCCTTTTGAAGAATAAAATCAAGATAATTCTCGATATTTTAAAGGGATTAATCATTCTAAAATTTTATTTTAAATAATTGGGATAAGGTTGCTTTCATTTAGAAAGCTAAAGCTTATACATGTAAACCACTCATTCTTAACTCCCTCATATCAAGTGTTCAGATATTTTTGCCTTTACTTAGAAAATTAAAAATATCTGTACTAAGTTCCCAAAATTATATCAGTTATATCCAAAATTGATATATTGGTGCTTTTGTTTAGATACAAGTAATTGATATTAATTAGCATCTTAAACTGATTTTTTAAAAAACAATTTGGATATTAGTGCTTTGATTTAGAAAGTATTTATTTTCGCATTTACATCCCATGCTTATCCAGTTATATTGAGAATTTACATTTGGCTGATTCATTTTTAGAAAGTTATAAATGATATGAATAGCATGTAATCATACGCAGTAATATTATCATAAAGTTATTGGCGCTAATAGTTGCAAAGGAATGAATGCTTTTGATTTCAGACTCTAACCTGTCTCTATTATATCGAGGATTTTGGTATTGGGGAATTTATTAAGAAAGGGATGAATGATTCCAATCATTATACCTTGCATATTCCAGTTATATGAATGATTTAGATAATGGAATTTTTATTTTGAAAACGATAAATGATTTGATTAAACATATCGTAATTACTCCAGTGTTATAAAGAACTTTGATATTGATACTTTAATTAGGACGGAATTAGTGATTCGATAAAACATGTGAAACTCTTTGCTGTTACATCGAGGAATTCAATATTACTGTTTTTATTAAGAGAGAATAATTGATTCTGTAAAGCATCTGAAAATTTTCTCCATTGTATCGAGAAATTCAATATTACTGTTTTTATTAAGAGAGAATAATTGATTCTGTAAAGCATCTGAAAATTTTCTCCATTGTATCGAGAAATTCAATATTACTGTTTTTATTAAGAGAGAATAATTGATTCTGTAAAGCATCTGAAAATTTTCTCCATTGTATCGAGAAATTCAATATTACTGTTTTTATTAAGAGAGAATAATTGATTCTGTAAAGCATCTGAAAATTTTCTCCATTGTATCGAGAAATTCAATATTACTGTTTTTATTAAGAGAGAATAATTGATTCTGTAAAGCATCTGAAAATTTTCTCCATTGTATCGAGAAATTCAATATTACTGTTTTTATTAAGAGAGAATAATTGATTCTGTAAAGCATCTGAAAATTTTCTCCATTGTATCGAGAAATTCAATATTACTGTTTTTATTAAGAGAGAATAATTGATTCTGTAAAGCATCTGAAAATTTTCTCCATTGTATCGAGAAATTCAATATTACTGTTTTTATTAAGAGAGAATATTTGATTTTTTAAAGCATCTGAAAATTTTCTCCATTATATCGAGAAATTCAATATTACTGTTTTTATTATCATCTCATTCAAATCCAATATTTGGATATTGGTGTTTGATTCTAGGAAACATTGAATATTTTGAAAATCCAGCATAATCTTACCTCTGTAATATCGAGAATTAAAATGTTAGCGCTTTACTTTTGAAAGAAAAAAATCTATATATCGGCCTCGCAAAATCCTCTCCCTTACATCGAGTATTTGGATAGTATTACTTTTACTTAAAAGTGGAATAAATATGGCGATTACAATGACCGATCCAAATACAAATCTCATATTATATCTCTTATTTTGAGAAATATATATATATATATATATATATATATATATATATTAGTGCCTTTACTTCAAAATGGATGAATGATTCCAATTGGCATCTTAGATTCATATATCTTATATCGACAATTCATATTTTATTATCTTAGTTTATGATTCGAATTAGAATTTATAACTACCTCCGTTATATCGAGAATTTGTACATTTGTGCTTTTATTTAGAAAGGGTTGAATGATTCGAATTAGCATCTCATGCTCACTTTAGTTCCGTCAAGAATCGGAATATTGATGCTTACAGGGGTTAATGATATTAATTTTCATCTTAAACTTATCTTCATCATATCCGGAATCTGGATCTTAGTGCTTTTATATGGAAAGAGTTGAATAATTCGAATTAGCGTCTCACAGCTATCTTCGGTATATCAATAATTTTAGTATTTAGAGTTTTATTTTGAATGGTATGAATACTTCTAATTGGCATCTCAAACTTATATCCGTTATATCCTGATTTTTTTTAAAAAGAAAAATGGTTAAATGCTTTGAATTAGGATCAAAAGAAATTCTCAATTATATCGAAAGTTGGGACAATAGAATTTTTTTTTTATTTAGAAAGGAGTTTATTGGACTCGAATTAGAATCTGAAATTTATCTTCGTCCTATAAAGTATTTGGTTACTACTGCTTTTATTTAGAAAGAGATGTATGTTTCAAATTCACATTTAACTGTAGTCATTTATATCGAGAATTTTGATTTTATAGGTTTTTATTTAGAAAGGGATGAATAATTCAAATTAGCATCGCATTATCATTTAAAAGGGGTGAATGATTCTACATAGCATATACCTCCGTTATATCAGGGTTTTTTATGTTTAGATATAATGCTTTACCCGAATGTTTCCTCCTTTCGGTAATATCTCATTATATTACTTTTCCTTGGAACTGGATTTTTCTTTTCAATTCGGTGAGTTTTAAGTGTCCTACTCGAATAAAAATCTCACAATAATAACATGCTTTTTGTTGGGATACAGTAAAATACACATAGACAAACATAAAAATAGATTTAGTAATTTTCTATATAGATTTAATGTGCTTATCATTGTTTGTGAGTAAATGATCTTATGGACCCCCACACATGGCCGTGCAAAAACAGGACGACCAGCACGAACATACATTCAGCAGCTATGTGAGAATACTGGATGTTTTCTTGAAGACCTACCTAGGGCGATGAACGATAGGGAGTAGTGGCGAGAGAGGGTCAGGTATATCCGTGCTACCAGCACGACATGATGATGATGATGATGATATTCATAATAGATCCGTTCACATGAACATGGCAATGTTGCCCGAGCGTCAAGATCTTACAGGGAGAAGTCACCATGGTGTAATGGTTAAAGCGCTGGACTGCGGAATAGTAGTACTTGAGTTCGAACTCCAGTCACGCTATCGCGTTCACTTTCAGACAAATAACCTTGAGAAAGGTATGAACTCTCCTATCGATGGGTTAAATAGTAGCACTACTGACCTTCTAAAAAAAGTGGATTTGACATTAAATAATCAGTCAACCAACCAAACAAGATTTTACAACAGGTGTTTGTCGACCTCTTGATCCTTCACGGAACTTCGAACTACGTCTTTTATTGAATCCACGGGGTCACCTGTTCTGATTACGTTACGTTAGCCATAACCGGGTACAAGTGTTAAATATTCCTGTATTGTTACTCGCTAGTAGTCGGAATTGAACCTTCAACCTCCTTCAACCTTAGAAGCTTAGGGAACCAACGCCTATAACCGTTACGCCAAGTGTCCTGCAGGACAATTCAGAGTGAATTTTTGGGACTTAAATCAACAAGCTTCGTCTCAGAAATTTAGACAACTAATAGCTAAGGTGTTGGCTGCGTTTGAAATCAAACTTGTCTTTTGAAGGATTAATCCATTTTCCCCATAGCTACAGGGTTGGATCCAAGCCATCAGATTGTTTAATGTCGTATCTAGACTCTTGTTGTGGGGTATTACCACTCTTTATAGATGTGGTTCATAAGCGACATACTCCTGTGGACCCCTTCACACGGATGAGCAAAGACAGGAAGACCAGCTAGAACCTATACACATCAGCTCTGTGCCGATACAGGATGTAGCCTTGAAGACCTACCGGGAGTGATGAACAATAGAGAATGTGGCAGGAGGGTCGGATAGATCCGTGCTGGTGGCCCGACATGATGATGATAGATGCAGACGGTGTATTCTATTCCCATAGCTGACTGGACCCTGGAGTTTGTGATACTACTTGTTTTTCTTCTTTGATGGCTGAGGCACGAGTAATTCTGGCGTGTTAGACGAATTATGTTCTTTTTTATTTTTTCTCCCTGACAATAAGCCTCCTCCAAATAATCAGTCGTTGTTGACTCTGCTACATGCATATATTCATGCCTACTTATTTTTTGTTTCTTGGGTGTCGGAATTGTGTTTTGTTATCAACTGTCA
The DNA here is from genome assembly GCA_963585895.1 of Sepioteuthis lessoniana. Taxonomy (NCBI): domain Eukaryota; kingdom Metazoa; phylum Mollusca; class Cephalopoda; order Myopsida; family Loliginidae; genus Sepioteuthis; species Sepioteuthis lessoniana. The sequence continues at coordinate 84,570,541 of OY757927.1, forward strand.
AGTCTTTAGAGTTTGTTAGCAAATAATACCGAATAATATCCGTTTTGATTGTCTAATATTCTGCTTAAAATAACAACGTCAAGGCATTTTTACTTTAGAAGAAAATTATTTTTTTCAAAAAATGTTCTTGGGTGTATTTATTTCTGGTCATAAAGTATATATCTTCATTGCGTGAGTTCATATAACGTATAATAATTACCAGAATATTCCGAAGAGAGCTGTGATGAAGATCAGATTGTTATTTTGCATGACTGTGAAATTAATCAAATCACCTTAATCAGGAAAATTGGAAAGCTGCTCTCTTGAGAGTAAAATGATTATATATACATATTTGAATATTATAAAGAGAAAGTTTCTGGTAAACATGCAACTAATGACAATAAATCAGGCTATGAACAAAGAGATCCCATTTTTATAAATATCAGAGAGTTTTCTTTCTCCAAAATGGCGAAAGAAGCTATGGATTCATGTCTTTTCCAAAGGTATATGCGTGCAAATGAGACACAGATTGCTTCATTCATGATTTGAACTTGGCTGGCTTATCGAGTCCATTTGGTTTGAGGATGACCATTAAACCACACTTGCTCCCTCTTTCTCTCTCTCTCTCACTCTCTCTCTCTATATATATAGCGAGAGAAAAAGAGAGTAAGAGAGAGATATAAATAGGAATAGGGATGGAAATATTTTTTTGCTGTAATCCAAACTGTATGTACAAACTGCATCGCCCCTCACGCGGGTAAACAAGGGACGAATTCTACCGTGGTTGGAGCTCTAGCCTCACAGTAAAAAGGTCTACTGCTGAGCTCAAACCCTAATCAAAATTTCTTAGATGCAAGAACATAGTTAACGCAGCAAAATTTATGATTTGGACTTTAAGTAGAGTAAACCAGTTAGCTGAAATTACAGCATCGGCAACTTAACATGATTTAGACATTTTATTAATACAAAATCATTGAATTGATATTCGTGTCAGTACCTGCATGAAAAAAACTCTGTCAATCCCGTCATAGTTGTAGGAGTGTCTTAAAATCGCTAAAAACAGTGAGACAATCTAACCGAAAATTATGTGCGTTTCATTTAATTGCAACCCCAGCTCAACAATTGTTTCTTGTTGCATTCCCACTAATGTTAATGATGAAACGGACCTCATCACCTTCTACAACGAGCAATCTTCCCTTGTCCAGAACACTCCAAAACACAACGTTCGTATCTTAGTGGAGACATGAATGACCAAATAGGCAAAGACGAAAATAAATTATGCTTACACAACTCGTCAAAAAGGAATGGGCAATATCTGGCAAACCTTTCCCTCGAAAACAAGTCCGCATGCTTTAATACTAAATTCCAAAAAAGAAGAGGAAAGCTTTTGACTTACACTTACCTAAATAACTTTAAAGTACGGTTAGAATAAATGCATGAAGAAAAAGTAGACAAACAGCTCTTTGAACTGTGAGGTATACTCAATTTTTGAAGACGCATCTTCCGATCGCAGAATCCTCGCAGCAAAGATACGCCTGAGTCTAACCAGAAAGAAGGAACAAACACGCAAAACTACATGTTACGACTGGTCGTCACTTGACAAGAAATTTGCAATAGATATACGGTAACTGTAAGAAACAAATTCCATTCTCTTCAGGAGCTACGTGAAACGCATACTTCAAATGACAAATATGAAAACTTCGTCTCTGTCCACATGGAAGAAGCAGCAGAGTGAATAATAGTCAAACCAAGAGTTAAACGTATAGTTACATGGGAGTTTTTAGGCAAAAGAGGAAAACCTGAAAATAGCACCCTTACGAATGAAAAGTGACCCAAAAAATGCTAATCCACAGAAACTTAAGAAACCCCAGAAAAATTAATACATACCAAAAATTTAAAAAAAATGCTCGAATACATCCAAAGCCAAATAGTATCAAAAGCTTGGAAAAAGATAGACAATCACAAATAGCATAGCAGACAGTAAATGAATAATCTATTCGGAAACTTCCTTAAAGTCACTGATAAACCTATCACAAAATTTATTAATTGCCATCAAGACATTGAATTAGGAAGGTCGATGGGCGACGCACTTAACGTATTACTGAAAAAAATTATAAGCAAAAGAGCTGAAAGTCTTGACGATATACCTGCTGAATTATGGAAGACAAGAACATTTAATGACATTCTTTGTCGGTTATACAACGCAGCCTATAAACAAAATACAAAAGAGGAATGGACAATAAAACTACATCCTTTTCTTCCACAAAAAAGGTGACCCCAGAATCACTAAAAACTACAGAGACGTAACCCATTCTTATAGTCACTGAGGTTTATAATGTCCTGATTCACAAGCGTATCAAACCTGAAAATGACAAAAGTCTTTGAAAAAATGTGAACAGTTTCTGCGGAAACCAGTTCATAATTTCACCGATTCTTACTATCCAGGGAACCGTCAAAGGAGTACGTGCAAAGAATCTTGAGGCAACATCATTTTTCATAGATTTTTCCACGGCATTTGAGTCCATACATAGAAATAAAATGGAGCAAATACGACTCACATTTGGCCTCCCCAAATAAAATCTTAAAGCTGCATTGATGCTTTATAAAAACAACTAAGCAAATGGTTGTTTCACTTGATAGAGACGCAGACTTCTTTGATATTGCTGCTGAAGATTTACTTGGAAATATATATGCATCCTATTTGTTTATAATCTGCCTAGATTACGTATTTCAAACATCTTTAGATCTAATAAAGGAAAATGGCTTCACGCTAAAAAAAAAAAGAAAACAAAAGAGAACCAAAAGATATCCTGCAAAAACTAAAACAAACACAGACAATAAAGATAATCTAACGCTTCTTATGAATAAATATGCCCAAGCTGAATCGCTACTGCATAGCCCACAGTAAGCAGCGGTAGGAAGCACTGACATTCACGAGAATGCAAATAAAACAGAGTATATTTGGTTTAAACGAGAAGGAGCTATCTCCACTCTAAGAAGCAGGTTTCTAAAATTAGTAGACAAGTTCAAATACCCGGTTTGCAATATCTTATCTACTGAAAGCGATATTAACATAAAACCGGGACTGCTATTAATTTATTGACTGTTACTTATCACATGGAAGTTTGATTCGATAGTATTGAACAGGATTTTCTTCTACCGTGTTTGTGTCAATAATACTGTATAGTTGCAACACATGGCTGCTAATAAACATACATCATCATCATCATCATCATCTCACGCTGCTAGCAAGCATTTCCCTGACCCTCTCTCACTACCCGTTTCTATATTCCATTGGTCCCGGGAGGTACTGTATCGGCACTGAGCTATAATGTTGCCTTGAGATTTTTTGAACGAGCACCTTCTAGAATTCGACGGATAGTCAAAGTTTGTGATGTCGTGGATCGATTTCTCCGAAAGTCATTTTGGTTCTTCCAAAGAATTTTCAAAATTTTAGGTTCTATTCGGTTGCGTAGCATTGTAGATCTTAGCCGCTATGAACGTAGCGGTTATACCCAAGTAATTCTTGGCTATTCCGAAGTTACCCTTCTTGTCCATCTGTCTGTGTGTTCAGGTTAAATACGGCGTGACAGTATCCGAGCAGTATGTCGTAGAATTCCTTTGTCTTCCATACATCTGGGGGTATTTCATCGAGCCATGCTGCTTTCTTTTTTTTTCTTAGTACTGAGTCGAGTTCTTCTTGAGTAAACTGTCCTAGTTTGATTTCTAATTGTTTATTAATAATAATCGTGATTGGTTCGGAGGGTGTCCGAGTAAATTCTTGAAATGTTATTTCCATACTTGTATTCGTTCTTATAGGCTGGCAGCTTTCAGTTTAGCTTTTGCAGTGCTCTTCCTTCTGCTCACTTCGTTTACCACTCGCCATGATATCCTCGAGTGTCTATCTTCAGCCGTGTCACATCTTTTTATCTGATTTTCTATGTATATTGTTTGTTCTTTCAGGAATTAGTTAGTTCATTTTTGCTGTGACAATTCGGTTATCGGAGGACACACCCTCAAAAGAAGAATATGTCCCATAATTCAATGCGCTATTATTACATTTATTATTAATGAAGATGTAGTCTATCAGTGATTTAGCGTTATTAGCATCGGTTCCTTTCCCTAAAAAGGGCAACCACAAAATCGCCAAGAACTACCGAGGTATAACTCTTACAACCATTGCGAACTAGATATACAATGCTCTACTACGCAACTGCATAGAACCGAAAATTGAGAATATACTTAGGAAGAACCAAAATGGCTTTTGGTAAAGGTTTATGTGCAAAAGACCAAGAAGTAACAATATTATTTGTCGACTTCTTCGAGGCCTTTAACTCCATACATAGAGGGAAGATAGAGCAAAAACTTCTCGCCAACAACTTACCAAAAGAAACCGTCGCAGCCATAAAAAGGCTATATAAAAACACAAAAGTAAAACTCCGCTCCCTGGTTGGAGTCACAGACTACTTCGACATTGTAGCAGGTGAACTGCACGGAGACTCATTAGCCCCATACCTCTTTATTTCTCTCTAGACTACGTGCTTAGAACCCCTATTGATAAAATCATAGAAAACGGTTTCAAGCTAACAAAAGAGAGAAGCGGAGGATACCCCGCAAAAACAACTACGGATGCCGACTACACCAATGACATAGCGATTCTAGCAAATACACCCGCTAAAGCCGAAACCTTGCTACACAGTCTGGAACGAGCAGCTGCAGGCATGGGCCTCCATGTCAATGCATGCAAGACGGAATATATGTGCTTTAATCAAAGAGGAGACATCTCCACACTAAACGGTAGCTCCCTGAACCTTGTAGACAAGTTCACCTACCTAGGGAGCAGTGTCTAGTCAACAGAGACAGACATGAACACGTGACTAGCAAAGGCATGGACAACTATCAATAGTATAAAGGGAGTCAGACCTGACTGTCAAAAAGAAATGCGGTTTTTTCCAAGCAGCAGTCATGTTGATACTGCTGTATTGATGCACTATATTGACGCTATGTAAACATATGGAGAAAAAGCTTGACGGCAATTACACAAGAATGCTGTGAGCTTTATTGAACAAGTCCTGGAGGCAACATCCCATAAAGCAGCAGCAGTACAGCCACTCACTATCCATCTCGAAAGCTATCCACGTTAGACGAACCAGACATGCGGGACACGGCTGGAGAAGTAGGGACGAACTCATAAGTGATGTACTCCTGTGGACCCCTTAACATGGACGAGCTAAGGCAGGACAACCAGCATGAATCTACATATTGAAGCTCTGTGTCGATACAAGATGTAGCCTGGAAGACCTATCGGATGCGATGGACCATAGAGTAAGGTGGCGAGAGAGGGTCAGGATATCCGTGCTGATCGCCTGACAAGATGATGATGATGACAGTCCCATAGTTTTCTCTTTCTTTTCTGAAATTTAGTATTAAGGCATATTAATATATTTTTTGCGTAGATGTATTAGATGTTCACCATTTCTATTTGACAATTCGTGTGCGTTGAATTTTTTGTCCACCTTTTTACCTCTTTGGGCATCAATACTCCAGCGATGATGATAATAGTTGTGCTTCAGGATGCTACGAACAAGGGAGGATAGCTATTTAGAAGGCGATGAAGTCCATTTCGTCACTAACATTGGTAAGGTTGTTGCAGGAGATGATTGTCGCGCTTGGGTTGCCAATAAACGTTGCAACCATCATCCTCGTTTGTATTTTCTCGATGCTATTTAGTGATTTTAGGATCCATGGTCCGATAAACATACCTACACCCACTACCACGGCGTTCATAGAGTATTTCAGATGCCGAGACAAACGTCCCTCAATTGCCGGTATCGAGGTATTTAATATCTTCGCTATGAAGGTATTTGTGTTCTTGTATCCACTTCATGTGTATGTGATGATCCATTGCAGAAATTATCAGCTCCGGTAATTGGCCTATTCTATTTAAACTTCTAACGTTGAATTTCACTATTTGTATTGTGCTTTTACATTTTAGTTATTTTTGTTATAGTTTGAGTTCTGTAGCTTATTTTTCGAAAACTGGGGCCAGAGACAGACGCGCCCTTTTTTACACGCTCAAAGAGCACATAGAGTCATGGTAATCTTTCGATGGCTGTGTTTTATTCTCATCCATAGAAGCCACCCTAAAAGATGAGTCCCCCGATCGAACAATTTGATCTTGGCCGTTGTCCCGTGGGATTCGTCCGCCCAGCATCTGGATAGGCGTGCCGTTGACCCGTCGTGGGGTGCGTCCGCCTTTACGTCTACCACGTTGTTTCCATTTTCTTCCGAGGTATATCTTGAAAAAAAAAACTTTTCCTTCCGCCACCGTGTATGTGTTAAGTTTTAACTTAGTATAAGTCCACAGTTACTTTATTTGTAAAATTCAATGGAGAATCCTTATTTATGGTTCATTGCAACCTTACAGGTATTCTATATTAGGCTAACTTAGGTTTTCTGTCACTCTGTCATAATTTCGAAAGAATTAAAATCTTTTACCTCGTTTTTCATGGTTCAATAGGAAGCTGAATTTACATTAATATTCTTTTTTCATTTAAAATACATATAATATTCAGCAATTATTTACACAATAAAATATTGCATGAGATCAAAATGATAGTATAATAAAAAGACAAAGGATAAGTAACCCGTAAGATGATAAGTTCAGACGGCAACAACTGATTCTATTTTTTTTTCTTTTGGAGGGGGGTGTCTTACAATGATGCGCGTCGATTCTAAGGTGAGATAGGGAAGCTCTAAATCTTTCCCCTTTTATAGAAATATACTTGCGTTTACTTGAATTATTTTTTGGGGGGTTCATTTATTTTTAACCCCCTCCTTTCCTCCTTTAATTCGCCACCGAACACGAAATTCCCAAGTCATTCCATTCTTACTCTAACTTTGGTTTTCAAATATTCTGCAATATTTCAAAATGTATTAAAATCTTTAACCTCATTTTATATGGTTCAACAGTAACTTGGAGTTCTATTAATAGTCCTTTAAATTCAAAACACAGATAATATTCAGCAATGATTTTACACACAAAAATGTTTAAAATGACTGTATAATAAAAAAGATAAGGGATAACTAACCCCTTAGCTTTCCAGTTTAGAAGATGGCTACATATTCTATTTTAATTTTTTTATTTTTCCATTTATTTGTGTTTCTTACAGTAATGCGAATCGATTCTAGGGTGGAAGAGGGAAGCTCTAAATCTTTCGTCTTTTATATAGATATATGCGTTTTCTCGCGTTTTTTTTTTGTTTATTCATTTTAACTCACAGTAATATTTCAAAATGTATTAAAATCTTTTACCTCGTTTTTCATGGTACAACTGTATCATAGATTTATATTAATAGTATTTTACATCTAAAACACGGTTAATATTCAGTAATGATTTTACACATAATAAAATCTTTCAACCGTTTAAACTGACAGTATAGTAAAATGACTCTTATATATATATATATATATATATATATATATATATATATATATCTTGAAAATGGAAAATATATAACATTACAAATGAAAAATGAATTAAAAACAAAGAGAAGTCAATGTTAGAGACAGAACTGTAAGAAATCGACTAGAGGATAGCCTAACGAAAACCATCATTAAAAGACAAGAAGAAAATTAGCTTAAATCGGGCTGGATAATTGGCTGAAATTGATATTCAGTGGTGAATCAAAAATTGGCACTGGTTTAGTTTAGTTTATTTGTTTTAATGGCAAATCAATCTTTGTGGGTTATATAATGCCAAAATCATAATTGTAAAAGGTCAGTCGTTGTAGATACCTTCCCCAAGATTATAATTTCAAAAGTGAAAGTGAAAGTACAATTGGAGTTCGAACACGCCTACTATGATATCCCAGTCAAACACGTTATCCACTATGCCACAGGAACTTACACCAATCTTCATTGGCTAAGGCTATGTTACTTGAATTTTGATATGTTGAACGGAACATGTAAAATTGCGGCTTAAAGAAAAAAGTAAATATCCAGAGTTATTCATGATATGGTGTTGTATGAGATTTGAAGGACCAGAAAAATTAGCAATCATTGTCGCAATAAAAATGCATGTGTGTATATTGAAATCCTGAATAATTCTCTCATTGCATGAAGAAAAAATGTCTGGTAATGATGACGTAATTCTTCACGACGATAATACATCTTGTCACAGAGCTAAGGGGGATTAAAGATTTTTTCTTCTTCGGGAGAAGGATATAATTCATATATAAATATATAAAAATCCACCGACGTGGGCAGCAAACTGCACATCTATATCCAATTGAAAATTTATAATATAAAATAAAAAGGTACATGCTAAGATTGCTTTCAAAAGAGAGGATCTATCAACTGCCATTTGAGAAAGCTGGAACCATTTCGAGCTAGAATATTACTTGAAAATAGTAAAATCCTCATCTGAAAGAATTAAGGCTGTCATAAAACCCCAAGGAGAAGTAAATAAATATTAATTCTAATTTTTACGTCAAGGAATGGCTTAGTTTTTTTCCTCAACATTGGGTTCTCCATAATATCTTCCTCTTCAAGGGTTGGAAAAGGTTATAAGCCATGAATTTAAGTAATGGCTAATGAATATTTCATGAAGTCAGAATATACAGCATTTAAACAAAAAAAAAATACTTTCAGTCTTATCTGTAATTAGTTTTTTTACTGCTAAATAAAAAAACTATGCTAATCTTTTTTTTTTGCCAGAGGTTATATATATATATATATATATTGTCATCCACCGACAGACTGTTTCGTTCTATCAGAACTCTTCAGTGTGGCTAGAGACGCAGGACGCTCGAAGCCGGGATCGAAACCCGTCCAACTTTACGTTAGACTAAGTTTCAGAACTCTCGGCCACCAAGCGGCGGCCGACAATTCCTTCGCCAGAGTGCTCAACCCCCATGGGGGAGATATAAAGTAAAGTTGGCGACCTTAGTCGAGGGCAACCAGAAGGCTCCCTTTTCGATAGCTACAAAACCGAGGTGTAGGGGAGGGCACTTCACTTTACCCTTGATACGTACCTTATATTGCTGAGAGTTAAGTAAGGAGGTATCAAGTACCATTTTTGGTATGACGTGACCTGGGATTGAACCCAGAAGACAATCGTTAACTTGTTAAAAGTGATATATAACTATTTAGCAGCTTCTACTTCAGAAAAAGAGAATAACTCGTATTAGCTTTCATACTTATATCAGTTATATCCTGAATGTGAGTGGTTAAGAAATCATGATTCAATAAAATTATTCATCGATAATTAAGATTGAAATATGTTTTATTCTCTAAATGAGAGTATTTTAGTTTCGATGTTTTTGATTTAATGGCATATTAAACTTAAAGGGATAATTAATACCAGAGTCATCCTCATAGAAGTGCAATAGCTGTACTACTTAACACATAGCTGGGAGATAAGCCAAGAGTATGATTCTGAGTGTGAACGTAAAAGCGCAAATGTAGTTCGAACTCGATTACAACAATGTCGTAGTCCAGCACGTTACCCACTACGCCATGTGTATTTTGTTTTAAAATCTCTTGTTTTAATACCTTTTATCCTGATTTTGAGTTTTATAATTCATATAATTTCAATTTTCTATTCCAAATACATACGAAATATTTCTAAAGAAAGAAGATTTAATCTATTTTTACAAGCCGTCATAACAAGGCATGTTTAATGATAATATATGTCGATGATAATTATTTCCTTCTAAATTCTTCTTATGTAATTTTCTGTATATGATCGATTTTTTAAATCTTTTTCCATAAACTTAAAATATTTTGTTGCACACAAAGATCAGAGCTGAAACTTTCCTTGTCATAAGGTAAAAATTTAGCAACAATCCCAGGGGTCCAGATTAAATTAAACACGACAGAAATGCCGATTCCCTTGATAATGTAGGCTGTATTTTAATATAAGCCAAATTCAGAATAAATATATGTCATCACTACTTGTCTGTTTTATATTTATTTTTTATTAACTTATTTCTTTTATTTTTCGTGTATATAACGAGTGTTAGCTTTGTGAGTGTAAATGAAATCCGCATCTATCTATCTATCTATCTATCTTATATATAAGTATTTTAATAAGTTTGCAACCTAATCAGAAAAAAGTGTTTATATTGCAAAACTCTTATTCATTATTCAATCTACTCTCTGTTCTAGTTGCTGTACTTATATTAGTCACAAATGAAGATGATTGTACGAATATTTGGTAGATATTTCTTATATAAAGAATTTTTCGAATGAATAAAGTTTAAAGATATTTTACATAAAAGTTCAGCTAGTAATTACCTAATATATATACTTCGTGTGTGTGTGTGAATGTGTTCAATCTGATATTTTTTCGTGGAAAAAATGTTCCACATGAAATCATGCTCTCTCTCTCTCTCTCTCTCTCTCTCTCTTTCTCTCTCTCTTTATATATATATATATATATATATATATATATATATATATGTAACAGGAGTACTACAAGGAGACACTCTAGCCACATACCTCTTTATCATCTGTCTAGATTACGTGCTTATAACATCGATTGATAAAATCAGAGAAAACGGATTCGAGCTAACAAAAAAAGCAGAACGTACCCCGTAAAAACAATTACCGACGCCGACTACGCCGATGTCATAGCGATACTGGCAAATACACCCCACCTAGCCGAAACACTACTGCATAGTTTGGAACGAGCCGCTGAAGGCATTGGCCTGCATGACAATGCACACAAAACTGAATATATGTGCTATAATCAAACAGGCGACATCACCACACTAGACGGAATCCCTCTTAAACTAGTAGACAAGTTCACCTACCTAGGAAGAAGCGTCTCATCAACCGAAAAGGACATAGACACGCGGCTAACGAAGGCATGGACAGCTATCGATAGGCTATCGATCATATGGAAATCAGACCTGACCGATAAAATGAAACCCAGTTTCTTCCAGGTAGCGGTCGTATGGATACTGCTGTATGGATGCACTACTTGGACGCTAACTAAACGGATGGAGAAGAAGCTAGACGGCAATTACACAAGAATGCTGCGAGCAATATTGAACAAGTCCTGGCGGCAATACCCCACAAGACACCAACTATACGGCCACCGGCCTCCCATCACGAAAACTATCCAATTTAGACGAACCAGACACGCAGGACACTGCTGGAGAAGTAGGGGCGAGCTCATAAGTGATGTACTACTATGGACCCCCACATATGACAGGGCAAAAGCAGGACGGCCAGCTCGAACATACATTCAGCAGCTATGTGAGGATACGGGATGTGCCCCTGAGGACCTACCAGAGGCGGTGAACGATAGGGAGAAGTGGCAAGAGAGGGTCAGGGATATCTGTACCTGCGGCATGACATGATGATATATATATATATATATATATATATGTGTGTGTGTGTGTTTGTGTGTGTGTGCGTGCGTGTGTTTTAAATATAAAACTATGGAAAATTAATTAATACTTAATACTGAGGATGAGTTTAATCATAATTGAATTTCATGCAAATGTTAAACGTTTCATTTTGTTTAAGCCATCATCACGGCAAAAATAATATAAAATGTTTTATCCTCTGAATTGCATTCCATGAAAAAAAGATGAAACAAAAATAAATATTTTCTTAGCATTCTTTTATCTTTAGTAGGGTTCTGTTTTAAATGTATGCCATATAAGTAGTGCTAGAGTTTTTGACGTGTAACGTATTTTCTATGAATTTTAAAAAAGTTTAAAAACTTAAGAAATAAATTTAAAAAGTCAAAAATAAACTTTTTTGTGTTGTTCTAAAAATTATATTTTACCTATTTCATTTTTACAATTTACAAATTTATTGATATTTTTATTTTTGATTTTCTATTCATCCTGAATAACGTGAGTTATTTGTTGGCATTCGTAAATTAAGAAAAGTTTATGATTAGAAGTATTATCGAGAAACATTAAAAGGTGAATATAGATGTATATAATTATTACAATAAAACTAATTTTGATAAGGGATCTTGTGAGATTTTTACATGAATTTTACTAAATGTGGATATCCGTGGAAAAAATAGGATATTATTTGATAGTATTTTGATTAGAAACGAGGCTAATTTAAACAATCTTTCTATGTTGTTTATTATTTAAATTGAATAACATTCTGTAATCTTTAAAATTAAAATTATGATTAGTTTCTAAATTATGTTTCACTAACGCGTTTTTGCGGCCGATGATTTTTATGTCTCTCATGTATTTTTTGATTTATCCTGAAGTTTCACCCCCAGTAATAGATCGCGTACATCCGCATTATATCTGATGTTATTATAATTATTTTTATCATTAATTATATTCTTAATTGTTTTGAAAGAATTTATAATTGTTTTGATACAAGGTTGTTTAAGTTTTTTCGATGACGTGTATGGTTGAATTATTGAGTAAATATTATACGAATGTAATGGATTTTTATTGGAAAAAACTGTAATTGAAATGTTTGGAGAAAGTTTTGTTTAGTTAATTAATGTTTGAACGTTGTGTAAAAGATTTAAGATAATTAAGTGATTCGAATGATTTTTCTATTTAGTCAAGACCATCATTTAAAAAATTACTGGTGAAAATTTTTAGAGTTCTAAGGTAAAAGCCTCTGATTATTCCATTTTTTATTTTGATATTATGATGTAAGTAAAAATAGAAATATTAATTTTAATTGCAGGATGTGTGATGAGTTTTAAATTACTTTTATTTTTATTGATAATATATCTAAAAAAAATGGTTTTGTTTGGTCATTAATAAAATCTTTGGTAGATTTGTTACGTTTCGCTCTGGCCAAACAAACGACAACACGTAATATATATAACAATATACATTTATTTTCTCGATGGACGCTTGTGTGAAGTAGGAGAAATCAGGAGAGGTATTAGAATCGTTCGTCTATGAGGCCTGGACTCTTCGATGTAATTAGACGATGGCCGAGAAAACGCACACGGCGCAACGACGGGACAAGCTTGCGTGAACAGCGGAATTTTTCACTGCCTTACGTTCAATTCGTTGGCCTTATATTACCATCAAACTCCCATTTAATTGATATGTAATTTTTTATGAGTATTTATTCCTTGAAAGAAACAAATAAAACATCATCTCTGTAACGGAAATAACTCGAATATTTGGATAGTATGAATATAAAATGACCAGATTCGAGAAATTTAATTGATAAACGTGCAAGAACACCACTAAGTAAACCCATTGATAAACCAAACTTTTGTGTATAAAATTACCATCATATTAAAAGGGCAATATTTAATCTATAATGTACAAATTTTAATTTATTTTCTTAACGAGGAAATGTAATGTTGCTTTTCGAAAAGTTTGATGCATTTATTTATAAAAATGTTGATATATAAATATTTTATGTATGGACTGGTCAAAAATTGAATTTTTCATATTTGTATCGCTTATTTACTTTTTTAAAAAAATCCCTGGAGTTCTTCATGTACGAATTACAAATCGTACCCAAAAGTGGGATAATTATTTGGGCTTGAGATTTTGCAATATTAGCAATTCCAATCCGAGAAACAGTCTGTCGTAAAGGAATTTTAGGTTCGTGGGGTTTTGGAAGACAACGCATTTTAGGAATAATTGAAGCAAATCAAAAAATGAAAAACAACATTTGCCTTCTTTTTTATTTAATTATTTTTTAAATGACTTATTGAAAGCGTCTATATTTTACCAATAGTTTGTTGTGTCATTTGTTTATAAGTGT
>OY757927.1:84589253-84606753 GCA_963585895.1 Sepioteuthis lessoniana
ACCACTTGTAACATACGGTTTTAATTTCATGAATTGGGCATTGGTTGAATATCTAAAAAGAGTACAGTTAAGTTGATGAAGTAATTTTAGTATTCTTATTAATTGGTTACATGCATATAAGTTCTGAATTATTTAGAGGATAAAGTAGGGTTATCATGATGATATTCTTGCTTGTAGAATTTAACTTTTGACTTCTTCGAGTTGTGGCCTGCTATGGGATAGTAATCTGAATTCTAGTATTTAGACTGACAAGAGTTTGGGTGGAAAAATAGGTAAAAGTCTTTTTTCCGATTTGGGGAAACACTTGTTACATAATTTTTAAAAATACTGTTGTCTATTCTCAAAATAACTTTATTTTTTATAAATATGATATTTTGCTCTGTTTTAAAAAGAAAAATAAAGACGTATAAATTTCTATATTTCTTAATATTATTCAGTATCAACCATTAAGAATTAACAAAACATTTGATTGGAACAAACATCATTTTGAAAAAAATCATTGAGACTGAACATTTAAATTTACTCTTTCCTAATTTTGAAAATACATTTTTCATTATTTCGAAAACACTTTGTATCGCAAAACAATATAATTCAACATAATATTGAGAGTCATTTACAAAATGAAATTCTTACAACTTTTTAAAAAATGCTTCGAATCAATTAGAGTCTATTTCTGGACTGAATAGTAAATTTTCATGTACATTGTCGCGTTATTAAAAATTGCATGTGCTGGATGAACAAATGTTTAGTTGGTAATTTTATTAAATTTGATTCATTTAAGCGTGTGGTATTTGGATAAACAGACAAACAAGTGTAGCAACAACAAATGATTGGCATATATAAATATTATATAAAACTAAATCATATACAACCCTTGAACAAACAATTAATATGCTCACATATATATCGAGTAGATACTTCCAAAAATATTCAGAAAATCAAAGAATGAAATGGAATCCTTAAGGAAGGAAATAAAAATCAATAAAAACGGTTGTGTAATTTTGGAATCAATAATTTTCAGAGCGGTGTGAAATAACAAGATAGTATGCCTATCTATCAAATGTTATCAAGCAGAATACGTCATATATGTAAGTATATACAGCGTAGTAGTAATGGTTTGCTGGACAGTATCCCTTTACATCGATCGGTAATTTTTTTAAAATTTTATTATTTAGTTTAAAAAATTATTTTTAAAAGTTGGTTTTATTGTATTCAAAAATAGGGAATTATTTTTCACGCAGACTTTGGAATGAGCTGAGCTTTTCTAAATAGGAGGATGTCATTATAAGAGAACCTTGTAAGGACTACTCTCACTATAGAGGATGGTGGTATTGTAGGAGGTTATATTGTGTTTTTAGGTTTAATTTCCATTTTCATAGTGGTATATTTAGTTTGTTTTTTATGTGGTTAGGTGTTCTCATAAGTAGGAAGGTCGCCATTTATAGCGATGGGGATAACATTATTATTATCATATTTACCAACCCCTCCGCTCGGGCAGGATATGGCACAAGGTCAATTTTTTAAGCGAAGTTTAACAAGTTTGAATTCAGAGTTTTCCTTCTCCTAGACTAGTTGCCTCACCAAGGCTGAAGAACCTTGTCTGACCTACTATTTACCAATAGCTGGAGGGAGAATAATTGGATTCATACCTTTCCCAAGTGCTATGTGAAATGCAATCAGTCTCGTCCAGGATTTGAACTCGTGTCGCTGGGTCCATTTCCTGCGACGATAACTATCATTATTATTATTATTGTTATTATTATTATTAATATTATTGGTTTAGGGTTTAAGTTGGTTTAGTTGGTATTTCGTTGGTAGTTAACCCCTCTCGAAATGTTGATGGAAAATAAAGGTGGTGGAGAAGAAGTAAAATATCGGTAGGTTTTTGTATCGAGGTTTTAATGGCAGCACGAAGTAAAGGGGTTTACGCTGGTATGCTGCGAGGTCTCGTAGTAAGGAAAGAAGGTAGGAAGTTGTTAGAGTGTATCATCTATTTTGTTTTTAACTAGAATCCCATGGTCTAAAAGAATAGACCCAAGGGGGTCCGTAAACTAGATGGCTCTCCTCATAATAGTTGATGCTGCTACTCTATCCAGGAACAGACGAATATACGTCCGTTCCTGTTGGGGATTTCTGAGCGAGAGGGAGATTCGCGGGCTTTCTTCAATTTTTGCTGCTGCTTGGAAATATGGTTCGGGCTGAATAGGACAAGTCATCCTGATTGGGTGAAAATGTTCGGCAACTCCAACAGTCAAATTAAATTACGTGCCAAACAAAAATTTCAATTTTCTTTCTGCTACAGTATATGCGGCGTAGTGGTAGGTTTGCTGGACAGTATCACTTTACTTCGTGGTGTAGTCGTTATCGTCGTAGGAAATGGACACGGCGACACGAGTTCAAATCCTGGACGAGACTGACTGCATTTTACATAGCACTAATACCCTTGGGAAAGGTATGAATCCAATTATTCTCCCTCCAGCTATGGGTAAATAGTAGGGCAGACAAGGTTCTTTAGCCTGGGTGAGGCAACTAGTCTAGGAGAAGGAAAACTCTGAATTCAAACCTGTTAAACTCCGCTTAAAAATTGACCTTGTGTCATATCCTGCCCGAGCGGAGGGGTTGGTAAATAGTATCACTTTACATCGATCAGATATTTTTTAAAATTTTATAATTTAGTTTTTAAAAAAATTTACAAGTTGGTTTCATTGTATTCTAAAATAGGGAGTTATTTTTCACTCAGACTTTAGAATGAGGTGAGCTTTTCTAAATAGGAGGAAGTCATGATAGGAGAACCTTGTAAGGACTAATTTCACTATAGAGCATTAACTTAACTGGCTTGATTATAACAACAGGACAAGGTAAATTATTTTACCAACTTCGAACAAAAATAAAAAAGCACCCTCCTGAAAGATTTAATTCGTCTCCCACATTTTGATGCCTCGTGTATTATGGGTATCACTTTTTTCAATATGTACGTTGAGACCAAACAATTATGTATGATTGAGGGAGTCCACTTAGTGTCGTGGATAAAGTGCTGCACTACAGCTTTAAAATAAATAAATTCGATATTCCGTTGAGCTAATAAGATCAAACTCTTTGGAAAACTATGAACACATTATTTGTTCCTGCTTTGGGTTGAATTATAATGCTGCTGTTCCCATACGAGGAAAGTTTTGGCACTAAATAACCCATAAAAGTTGATATACCATTAAACAAAGAAAACAAATATAACTCTCTATCTCTTCCTCATTCAACAAAAAAAAATATAAGTAAAGTTGGTGACGGTAATCGAGGGTGACTCGAAAGATTTCTTTTTAATGCTTACTACACCGAGGTGTTGGGGAAGGTGTTACTCCTTTCCATGGACTGTTTCCTTTTACACTTGATCCTTATCTTATATTGCTGAGTGTTAAGCAAGGAAGTATCAAGTACCATTTTTTGAGTCTTTGTTTTGACTCGACCTGAGACTGAAACCACGTCTAAACCTAGGTTTACGAATGTTTATATTGATTGATTTTAAAGGTATACCAACTTTTCTAGAGTTATTTTATACCTAGGGGTTAGGGAATCACGTACGTTTATATTTGCATTTATAGCGTACATTTGAAGCATTTTTTGCGTACTTTCATATCGACTATGGCTTATCTTAAACAGATCTTTTTTAACTATATATTGAACTGTAAAAGGTTCTAAGAAAACGAGTGGACCTGGGAGTAATGACAATGAAGTGATACTCTACAACCACCAGATCTCCAGAATTGTGGCCACAACATCAAAGATAATTTAGTGTCATACCAAATGACATCCCCTAATTTGCGGTGAGTATTGCTCCTCCGTAGACGATAGACGAAGAGGATTCTAAGCACCAACAGGAGGTTAGTTGTTGTAATAAAATCACTTTTATATGATTTTTTACATCTTCTGAAATTCTTCACTATTAAATTCTTGACAAGATTTTCCGTCATTTCATCGTTTTATTTACAATGATTATAGAATGTAACAATTTTGTGATATGACGATTTTAGAAACCAGTTGGAAATTCTAGTCTTGAATATATTTGACTGCTTTAAACAAGTTAAATATTGTGAATATCTGTCACCAACAATTATCCATAATCCACAAGATAGCACGGCCATTCATGATAATTAAATTAACAAGTTATTCGAGTTAAACCAAAACAGTTTGGTTGTCTATAGGGGAAGCTATTTTAAAGTGAACCACAGACGGTCGATACAAGGAGAGAACTCAGTCAAATGGGCAGTGGTGATACAGTTTCTCACTGTGTTGCTTCAATGATCTGTACAAACCAGCTCGTATTTCTCAACTAGCTTTTCTCCAGGTGTTTCGTTAAAGTCTAAGCGGTGCCACCATACAATAGTAATGACACGGCTACAGGTTCGAAGAATTCCCATCTTATCAGAGAGATCAGATATATGTGTTGTCGGTAACCGGACAATACTAGTTATTGGGTGTAATATAGATAATTTTCTAGATAGACTTTCGAAGTATTACTTCGAATCAATATCCAAACAGATCCCTGAATGTTCCATCAATTTTCTTGAAGCACGACCACGTACATTCCTCATTTGCCAACTTGAAAGATCCAGTACTACAAGACCCCGAGCATTTTCAATTGAAGGTTGGATTTGAAGTGATCAGCTTCGGTTCACTTTGCAATGTATTTACTTTCTTTCTTATACACACACACACACACACGCACATATATATATATATATATATATAGAGAGAGAGAGAGAGAGTGAAAGAGAGAGAAAGAGGAGAAGCGAGAGAGAAAAAGCATATGTGACAAGATGGGTATCCGAACGAGTGCTTTTCCGATCAGGCTATTAACCTGCACTTTACACTGACAGGAAGTACAAAAGAGCGTTTCATCTTAGGTTACCGAAGTAAGTGGCTTTTATAGGCTTTCCTTGTGTGTAACATACCGCATTAATGTTTCTGCGTTGAAAGTAGGGCCCTTGTATGATTGTAGGAGATTTCAATGAACTCGTATTTCACCAAAATTGCAAATAATCATGCGTTTTCTCTCTATTTACGACATATATCTATCTATCTCTCTCTATATATATGTGGACACGCACGTAGATTGTTGTAAGTAAATAGAAATTCAAGTTCGCATTTTATTTTAACTATACTTTGAGAGCATTTTGCTTGTTTGGTTGTTTGTTTGTTTGGTTGGTTTGGTTTTTGATGCATGTCAATCTTTGTTAGGTCATTTAATGCTGAAGCAGTCAGCTACGATTTTCAAGCAATTGTATGATCTCATGTATTTATTTTCCAACACCTCCGCACGGGTAGGGAATGATGCATAGTCAATTTTTAAGCAGAGTTTGACAGCTTTGAATTTGGTGTATTCCTTCTCTTAGAGTGGTTGCCTAACCAAGACTAAAAAACGCAGTCTACCCTGCTATTTTTTTCATAGCTAGAGGGAGAATAATTGGATTTTAAACTTTCCCAAGGACATTAGTGCTAAGTGAAATACGAATAGTCAGGTTGAGGATTTGAACTCATGTCACTGTGTCCATTTCCTTCGACGATAACCATTACACCACAGACACCTCCACTGCATCATCATCATCATCATCATCATCATTGCGTGCCGCCAGCACGGATATTCCTGAGCCTCTTCCCTATCATTCATCACTTCTGGCTTGTCCTCAGGGCTACATCCCGTATCTTTACAGAGCATCTGTATTTCGGTTCGAGCTGGTCGTCCGGCTTTTACTCGGCCATATGAGCGGGTCTATTGGAGTACATAACTTATGAGCTCGTCCCCGCTTCTCCGGCAGTGTCCCGCATGTCTGGTTTGTCTAACTTTGATAGTTTTCGTGATAGGAGGTTGGTGGCCGAGTTTTTGCTTTGTTGGGTGTTGCCGCTAGGACTTGTTCAAAATTGCTCTCAGCATTCTTGTGTAGTTGTTCCTGTAACTCTCTTTAACCATTTTCGAATAGCTATAATTTTACAGAGCTCTTCATGATATCAATAATTGATCGGCATTTATATGGTTCCCATTGTTATTTGATGATATTTTGTTTGCACACAGTCATTTCGTTACAAAGATGCATGGTTACCATAAAGGGTCATCATTGTAGGAAAAGGAATCGATAATTAAAATCTTGGATGATGCAGTTTGCGTTTTACTTCGCGTGAATACCTTTGAGAAAAGCAAGAATCAATCTGTCCACCCCAGGTATAGTAAAGACTAGGACAGATTGGGTTCTTTAGCCTTAGTTAAGTGACAAGTCAAGGAGAAAACTGAAACAATCTGTACTGCACTAAAAATTGACCTTGTGTCATATCCTTCCAGTGATTGTAATATCCTTCCAGTGATTGTAAAAATACTGATATGGTTTGAAGTCTTTCTTTTTACAACAAAAAATTGTTACATTCTAGCTTTTGGCAGGCCATGTTAGTTGTCGAAAACAGGACATGCGGCTGTTTCTTAAGTTAAACAAAGAGCAGCGAAAATGCTTCATCTGAATTGCGCTGGAAGGAAAAATGCGTGGGCATCAGAAAATTGTATCATGATAGAAGTTTTTCAACCTCAGAAATCTGTCGGTCAGTCAGTCAGAGAGCAGTCAGCAGAGTAGACACGTCTCGTCGTCCTAGGTAACAGCAGGCAGGGAGGTGGCGACCGGTCCTGTATCAAATCTCTCGTGAAAGAAACAAGGCCCTGAAAATATTTATCTCGACGTGGGTTTAGAGGATACGGCGTCAAAAATAGCCGTCCGACTCTCTCTCTCTCTCTCTCTCATTCTCTAACTACATTTCGAATTATGTAGTGTTATGGGGGACATATCATACCATACCCCAAAGATGGACTCGTCCAACCTAATCATATTCTCAAAGTATAGTTAAAATAAAATGCGAACTTGAATTTCTATTTACTTACAACAATCTCCGTGCGTGTCCACATATATATATAGATAGATAGATATATGTCGTGAATAGAGAGAAAACGCATGATTATTTGCAAATTTGGTGAAATACGAGTTCATTGAAATCTCCTACAATTATACAAGGGCCCTAGCTCACTCGGGAAAGACAACTTCTTGTTTCTTACGAAACATTTGACAGAGAACGGCTAGTACTTCTTTTGTATGACTTCCTTTTTTTCTGCTAATACAATAGCGTTCACCTATCAGCCGTTGTTTGAGTTGTTCTTCCACTGGTCTTATCAAAAAACCATGACATGTAGGAAAAAAGATGATTATATTTTTATTCATTGTGTTATTGTGTTCTCTCATCATCTGGCAATATAACATAATTTGCACGCTGTTATATTTTTTCAACTATTTCTGTCTGATAATAATAGTTTTAAAATATTTTCAAATGGATCTATGTGACCCACAGATGGTACTCTAACTGATATTACAACGCTTAGGCAGATGGAACCTGAGATTAATGGTAACAACGGAGTACTTTAATCTGCCTGGGTCATTATTTCATGGCGGGGTGATAGAATATTGCGTGGTTCAAAATTGTTAAAAATCACTTTCTACTTTAGTCCCTTTAAAGGTTTCGTTAATTTAGGGTTAGAAATAAGAAAATGGAAGAAAATTAACAGTAGTAAAATAGACGTGAAAACAACCCACACTGAACCAAAAAACAAACAAACAGATGAACGACCCGGTCAATTGAAATACGGATAAAGGAATTTTAAGAGTGGGTCAGCAAAAAATAAATAAATCAATCAATAAATGAATGAAATAACCAGCAAACACGCAGATAGAATAAATGACCCGAATTTACAGACAAACTGTCTGTAAATTCGGGTCATTTATTTTATCTGCAAACTGCCAACCATCGCTCAAAGAAGGTATGTAAATTTATGCGGACAGTCTGTTTATATTAGATCAAAAGCTTTTAAAGTGCAATTCATTGTAAGATAATACGCCAAAACAAAATTAAAAAAAGAATGCGCTTAAGATCAGAAGAAAAATGGGTTGGTGCAAATTAAAATAGGGTAGTTAATAATATGATTAATTGGTGAAGAATTAAAAAAAGGGATAATTAAGAAAAACAAACCAAAAGTTAATTACGCCTACATTTTTACTATATAAACAAGCCTCGATCCATGTGAATTTAAAAAAGTTTTGATCTTCAAGCCGAAAAGATTAGTTCAAGCAATGTTCTAGAAGAAAGATCTAATTGTTAGCCACTCTCTCTCTTTCGCTTTTTCTTTTTCTTTTCTCTCTCTCTCTTTCTCTCTCTCTCTCTCTCTCTCTCTCTCTCTCTCTCACACACACTCACTATCTATCTATCTATCTATCTATCTATCTATCTATCTATCTATATATCTATCGATTTGGTTGACATTAATTTGTACTTCACCGTGTATCAACGAACAAGCAATAAATCAAGTAGTAAACGAAAAAATCTCTTTGTTCGTATCAGTTTTTCAATATGACTAGCTAGATACCGTTAAACTTGAACGGAATCAAGCGCCCCCTTTTTTTCAGGGAACTAGAGCCAAACATACATTGAACAAAGTTGTAAATTATTATAAGTTTATATTTGGATTGCGTGTATGTGTGTGATTAAGAGAAAAAATAGGGATGCATTTACTCCGCTAAAAATAACGCCACGTATCAATTATATTTTCTAAGGGCAGAAATAATCCATAATGTTTGCTCAAATTTAATAGCTTCTTACCCAAGACGTATCAAGAGATTCGCTTCATACTTCCGACTCGAAACGGGAACTCTCCATATAATCATACTTTTTTTAATTTATAATTTTCAAACATAGCTAATTATGGCGTCAAACCGAAGCAAATAATTATCAGTAAAAGAAAATATCCTATCAAGAGTAACTATGATCAGCTTCAACAACAAACGCAGGATTGACATCCGAATCAAAAGTAGCTGTTGTTATTTATATTTTTTTCTGAAAATAACGCAGAGTATTAAAAAGGGACATAGTAATTCAAATTTGGAAATATAAGAATCAAAATAAAACGTATTTAGAAAAAGCAACCGGTCTGTCCAGTTCTTTAAATATAAGCCATCAGTCTTGGTAGGTCTTCTAGACGGCATCCAGTGACCGCACAGAGCAGATCATCCAATACTGGCGTGTCCATACGTGAGACGCCACAGGAAAACATCGATCAGGAGTTCCTTCTCGCTTCTCCAGCCCTTTCCAGCATATCTTGCTCGTCTTTCTTGGATGGGTTGTAAGCTGGGAGGTAAGTGACCTTACAGCTGCTATTTAATTGGATGCTGCTTATAGGATTTGTTCCGCACAACATACTGCATCCTTGTGTATTACTCATGTAGCTTTTTCTCTAAACGTTTCGTTAAAGTCTGGGTTATGAGACCATACTATAAAATTCTTGGTTTATTTTATCAGAGATATCAGATTTTCATATAGTCGGTTGCCTGTCGATTATAGTTCATATCTTTCTAACTTATATACTGACATTGCTTTCAGTAGATGAGATAGGACTATCGAGGTATTGGCACTGGTTTACTAATTTCAGAGACTTTTTGAGATTGCACGATCGTGTTCAAAATACATGAACTCTGTTTTATCTGCATTCATGTTGTAACCATTTTTATTGCTTTCTCAGGGCTTTGGAGCAGAGAGATTCAGCATGGGACGGTATATTGGTTTGAAGTACTAGATAATTTGAGCAGTCTACATATGTGGTTGTTTTTCGGGGGATATTGTCTGCTTCTTATCATCTTTTAGCATGAAAATTTTTGTTCCTCAGATTTATTGACATTGTAGTGCATAATATAGATATATTACCAATAGAAATGGTTCTAATATATCTATTTGCAAGATGTTATCAAAGAAATTAGTGTCACCATCGGATGAATGAACCATCACTTTTGTGTTTTGGAGAGCATTCATAGATTATATGCTAAAAGTATTCACCCCATCTTTTCTCTGTGTATGGAATCGAATGTCTTGAAAAATATACAAAAAGAGATTTTTTGTACGTACTCTTTCAATAATTCGAGGAATAGTCAAAATCTGAGAAGTTGTGATTTGATTTTTCCGAAAAATGTTCTGATTTTTCCAAGAATTTTCTCTACTTCAGCTCAGAGACGATTGAGAAGCCGGGAATTAAAAAGCTTAGTAGCAACTATAGACTTAGTCATCTATAGTTCTTTGTGATTTCGAGGTCTCCTTTCTTCGGAAAGCGTTTCGGTCATTTTACAATTGTGTTTTGTTTGTACACGACATTATATAATCGAAGAAATACCTATATACTATATATGATTGGAGACAACTTTTCAACTGACATCAGGATAATATAATCCAGCAGCTGATTTTATACCATAAAAGCAAAGAAATAATGACTTATATTAGTGGATTACACGCCAGACTTTATGATACTTTTGGATAATACAAAGACGTGTGAGAACTAAAAGGTATTCTGATTTCAAATTGTTATATTTGTCACACTTGTAATAATTTTATGTCTACCACGAAATAGAAAACCCGACCCCTAGATGAAACAATTTTTTTTATCTGACGATTAGATTCACGAAGAAATCTACAAAAACAAAACAAGCTAAGCCTTGTGCCTCTAATAATTCTGTGGCAGCGCCTTCCCTATAACATTAAAGGGATAAGGTGGGATTATTCTGACGCCTCTATGGCAGTGGTTCCATGTGTGTGCTACAAGGACCATTTGTTGCATGCTAAAAACGAATGTATATATTAACCCACCTTCTTAAACCAGAAACCGGATGCGAAAAAAAAGGTTAACTTTTTAAAACAGACTACAACTGATGTGAATCAAGAAATGTCCTTCTTTTAGACAGGTTGCGAAGGTTACTTAGTCCAGTGTAATAAAGTAAGCGCCTCGTATCACTAGTGGGCCGTCAGCGAAGGGTCAATCCCGGCAACTGAAACGATCAGAGCGAGCAACGGTCACACGAATTTTTTTAAAAGGGTCAGTCAGTTAGCTGAGGAAAAAAAAACGACTTAAACTTTGAAGCAAGCGTAACTCCTCCTGACAGGGCAACATTATGAGCTATTCCTTCATCGACTTAAAAGCACTATTTCACGTCTTTCTAATTTCTGATCGGTGTCGAGGAAGCTTGAAACAACAATATAGCGTGTGAAATTGTTCTGTGACTACGTGCTTGATTATTCCCTTTTCATGATGTCAGCGCATTGTAACCTCTTCATCTCGTCTTTTTCTGTGAACTTTTTAAGGACCCCGAAATACTACACTAGTTTATCCAACTATTTACTCATAGGTAAAAGAAGAATTGTTGGATTCATGCCTTTCTTGAGTGTATCAGTGGAAAGTGAAAGAGAAGTAGACTTGTCAAGATTTTGAACACGAATCATTCAATTTGATTACAGTTTGTCCAATCATTTATCATTTTTTCCGAGGTTATTTTCGATATGTGAAATCGAATCAGACTTGAAAATGATTTGAACGTGGGTCACAATGTCAATTTCTACCACTATCAGTCTGTGATAGCATTTTTAAGTTGATACCAATTGGTTTGAATAAAAGTTTTCCTTTTCGTAGAACCGGTGGTAATACTAAGTTTTAAAAGCCCAATCAGTCCTACTAGTCTCCCATTGCTATGGTAAGACTAGCTGGATTTATTCCTTTTCCAAGAGTATTATTACTATGGGAAATACAAAGGGTCTAATCACAGATTTGAATGCTGGTTAATGTTCTATTCATACGACAATAACTTGTTCGACACGAACGTCTCCTGAGACACGAACGCCTCTTGAGAATGTGTAATTGATATCTGCCTGACTGATCAAAAAAATATCGTCTTTTATCTGGGCTCGAACAAGGAACATCAAAATCCATACCTCGTCTACTAGCTAGTATTTTTTATCTTTACTCGTGGGTCCTGAGTGAGGGAATATTTGTGCATTGTTATGTGCGTGTGTGTTTGTAAAGAGTGATTGAGACAAACGAATTAAGAATGGACAGAAAAGTTTGAGAATAATAAAGCATTATTTCCTTAGTAAATACATAAATACATTCACTTAACGGCTAAATGCTTTTTGTTATTCAAACATGTAATTTCCATATTTTGAATATTATGAACAATATAATGCACTCTATTTTCCCTCAAATCTGGTCAGAGTTTAGTTATAATTTATTGTATTTCATTGTCACTCCAACAAGATAATCCAATTGTTTCCCTTTATCATTTCTCATCGATGTTCGTCATTTTTTTTTCCTTATTTGTTTTCAAACTTTTATTATTCGAAAAGATTTGTATCACACACGCTAATATTTTAATTCCTATTTTTCGCTGTCTCAGAACGGATGGCGGACAAAGGAACAACAGAAAAAATGAAATAGGCACAAATAAAATTAACTGAAAGCAAAAAAGGTTGAAACTAAATCCGGTGGTGATGGCGAAGATGTTATTTGATTTTTGTAGAGTTGTTTGTTTGTTTGATAGTAATATTGGCATAGTTTTTTTTTTTTTTTTCGTATTTCGTTCAAATATATTTTCGATTCCAAGATATCGGTCTTATTGAAACGACAGGAAAACAAAGGATGAAAGAAAGAAGAAACGCGGAAAAACAGAAAATAGTGATTAAAAAGAGTTCAATAAAACAAATTAAATCCTAATAACTAATCTCTTTGCTCTGTCAGCCCTGAGTAATAAATGGCACTTTTTTAAAGATGAGATAAAGGTTGTTTTATATCCATTTGTGTTTATAACGTAAACACACTCTGTTCTGATAACATGACATTTTCTGTTTTTGAATATTTGTTTTCCTTATTGAAAAAATATCAATGAAAAACAGTTTAACATAACCCGAGTTCTCCCAAAAGTATTATAAAAACACTTTATTTGAGGGTTTGATATATCCCCTTGGTACAAAGCTTGGTCAGTTAATAAATTTTATTACTGTTGAAGTTTACAAAGGATTAGATTGAATAAATTAAATATCTAATAAATGCTCAATATAAAAAGAAGAGCTCGAATACTAGGTTGTTACAAATGAAGCAGGAGCAAGATGAGTCACATGTTCAATTTTTAAGTGGAGTATGGCTCGTGTGAATTCAGAATTTTATCTTAAAGCGGTTGCTATACCAAATTTAAAGAGGCCAATCTATCCTACACTACATATTTTCTCTTAGATTGAAAAAGGGTTGGATTCATAAGCTTTTTTATTGTATTAGCGGTATACGAAAGGCACACTGCCTCATGTAATATTTGAACTTGAATGACTGTGTTGATTTCTACGACGATAACTAATATGCCATTACAATTTAAATCGTTAAAATGTAAAAAAAAGAAACCCATTTGGAATTACAGATACAAAGTTATTACGTTTATGTATGTGTTGTGACAGAATCACCATTAATGGACTCAACCACTCTCCATAAATACCGGAAGACGTAGCAATACGACGTTCCTCCAGTTCCGGAAGCTAACCTGTCCCTTTCAGGGCGATAACAGTATGTAAGATAATTGAAAGGAATTTATTTACTCGGAATCTTTTTTATCAGGAAATATCGGTTATTCCGCTTGTCACTCTCTATGGAATGACTGAAAGAGTCCTTTGCAGGGTGTGTAGACAATTTGTGTAAAATAATTTAAAATGGCTAACAAAATACGTGATGCAAATGAATTTTTCCAAACTTTCGCCACCAATAGGATGTGATAGAAGATCAAACTTTTTAAACAGACTTAAACTGCTTTAAAGTTAAAGTTTTTCTTCTTCACAGCTGATTGCTTTACGAAGGCTTATGACTTACTAACAGCTGAAGGGAGGAGATGGATACATAGCTTTCCTAAAGGCATAAGTGCGATTTAAAACACAAACAGATTCATCCAGGAATTGAATTCAGGTCTCTGATTCCATTTCCAACAACGCTAACCCTTACGCTTAGCGGGCCTAAGACGTAACGTATATGGAGAGGAATTCTCTGGAAATCTCAAATCAAAATTCAGCATACACACGTGGAAGATTGAGAATAGCTGTGGCCGAAACTTCCTGGGGACAAACAATGAAAATAAACAGTTTAATCTAGTTTCACTAATATAGAATGTTTACAATATTAGGATAGATCAGGTGAATGGGCTAAAGGTTTTTAAAGTAATATCGTTAATGTCCCGTCAGTAATATGGCAAAGTATAGTAGTCAGGTAATACATACATACATACATATATATATATATATATATATATATATATATATATATATATATATATATATACACGAAAAAAAAAATAAACAAGTGAAAAAGTGGATAAATCAGACACTTACAATGGGTTTAGTGATAATATTTCGTTCTTTAATTTTTTAACTTAATCAGATTAAACATTTTTTGCGTTTTTCTACATTTTAGCAAATTGAGGAAAAATAGACAAATGAGGAACGTAAAAAGCTGCGCAGGAAGAGAAAAGGGTCTAGAGACAAGAGATAAATAAGAGAAAGAAGTAGGAGGAAAATAGATATAGGTTGGACTGATGGTGGTAGGCGTTAATTTAGTTTTTGATTGTGATGATCTGAGTAGACGGATGAAGCTTGGTGGCACCAAAGTGCATCGGGTTTAATCAGAGATTTGACCCGATGGAGGTGGATTGATTTCAGTTAGAAAGAGGGAAACATGAAGTGGGGAGTTTTTTATATAAAAATAAAGGAAGAAGAAATTTTTAAAAAATCAATGGGAGCAAAGGTTCAGGTGTATCAAGTTTCTTCAAAGACATTGACTACTATTGTATTTTTTCGTTCATTTTCCTTTCCTTTTCATCATCATCATCATATCGTGCTGTCGTGCTACAGGCACAGATATTCCTGACCCTCTCTCGGCACTGCTCACTATCGTTCATCGCCACTGGAAGGTCTTCAGGGCTACATCCCGTATCCTCACATAGCTGCTGGATGTATGTTCGAGCTGGTCGTCCTGCTTTTGCCCGGCCATATGTAGGGGTCCATAGGAGTACATCCCTTATGAGCTCGTCCCTGCTTCTCCAGCAGTGTCCTGCATGTCTGGTTCGTCTAACTTGGATAGTTTTCGTGATGGGAAGCAGGTGGTCGTATAGTTGGTGTCTTGTGGGGTGTTGCCGCCAGGACTTGTTCAATATTGCTCGCAACATTCTTGTGTAATTGCCGTCAAGTTTCTTTTCCAGCCGTTTAGTTTACGTCCAGGGAGTGCATCCCTACAGCAGTATCGATATATATATATATATATATATATATATATATATATATATATATATATATATATATATATATATATATTCAACTCTTGCATTACCACCAGGGTGAGACACACAATATAGACATTTTAAAGAAGTACTGATGCTTTGAATTCAGATTTTTTCTTTTACCGACAGGTTACCTAGCCAGGGTGAAGAACACAATATAACCATTTATTTACTCATAGCTGGTGGGAGAAAAAATAGATCTATGTATTATCAAAGTGGTTTTGCTAGAAGTGACCCACAGAGATTCGTCGATGATTGAAAGTCTAGTTGTCGATTCCATCTCTTACGATGATAAAAAGAGCCGACCAATAAACTCTATAACATATCAGCGATACACACACACACACACACACACACACACACACACACACACACACACACACACACACACACACCAACAACAACACAGAGTGAACAATGAAAAACTTGGTAGCATTTCAAAAATCAAAGATTAATTGGGGAAATAAAAATGTACCCACTGGGGGGGGGAACAGGAGACACACTCTGAGAAAGAGAAAGAGAGGAAAAAGAAGATAAATCTTACATAATACAGTGACCTCTAAATAAATCAATATAAAATCTGAAGCAACATTCGACTAACAAACCTACTTGAGTGAGTTCGAGTCTCAGAGGGTGCTTCATTCATATGGCCTTGAGTCACATCCAAGCAAAAAACTAGTAAATTGTTTAATGTTCTCTAACGAAAGCAACTAGCTGAAAACATACAGGTATGTAAGAACGAAATAGATAATTCTTAAAAAATGTAAATATCGTAGGGGAGCTATTCATTTCGAAATATATATATATATATATATATATATATATATATATATATATATATATATATATATATACCCACTAAAATTTATTAATTATGTAATCAATCCATCTAAAGTGACACATAACAGCCAAGTCCCAAATATCAGTTGATTCTAAATGACTGTTTATCTTTTAATGTTCTCCATTCGAAGTAGTTTCACAAAAGTCCAAATTCACTCGCAAACGTTTATTACTGAATATTTTATAATCCTGAATATTAACTTATAAACAAATGCCTAAAATTTTTCCATTCAGTTTTTAATTCAAAGTTTGAATTAAAACAAGAATTAACTATTAAAATAATAAATTAAAATCCTTAATTATTTTACATATTGAGAAACACAAGCATTTCAGTCCTGGCATGAAAAAATGGAATGGTTAAACGACAGTATTTTCTTCATTTATTTGTTTCTCTGACAGATTAATCATTTCCTTATTGAACGACAATAGATTTTAATTCATTGGCTGATATTTTTGTTATTTCTCATTTTTTTTGGCAGCGACAGGTATTTAAGTCCAGATAAATCTAGGATTTTACATGCTGATTTTCAAGGCCAAAAGTCTTTTCTGCATTGAAGATTGCCACTACACAATCTTCCTACTAGGTTTACTTTTGTTTCGATTTGTGCAAAGCTAAGCAAGGGTACGTAAACGAATTTTCTAAATTATAAATTGATATAATCACATATATATTTAAGCGCAGGGACAAACACTTCTTGTTGTAAAAAGAAAAATGAAAAAGAAAAACAGATAAAAAGAAAAACATTTTAGTTTCTTTCAAAAGATATATTTAAAGTTTCTGATGTTAAAAGCATACGATAAATGTGTCACATGTAATATCGGTATACAATATCAGTAAAATTGTTTGATAAATTGTTTTGACTAGCAACTTTACTATCATTAGATTTCCACTACTGCTTCATAGAAATTTAACATATAATTTTTTATATTTGGCAATATTTATCTCCACTCTTTCAACTAAAAAAATTATTCAAGCATGCTAGATATACTATGCCTGACAAATCGTTGTTGTTTATACCGGAAGGAGAGTCAGTTTACTTTTAGAAAAAAGACTACAAGTTATAAGCCAAAGCTGAAAAAAAAAAATCTTGAAATCAAATAAATAAATGAATGACTGATTTTAACCCATCTAGGATGAGTTCATGTCTAGAAATTTTGGACTCCCGTTCATTGCGCACATATATTTACGTTTCCGAAGATGATTTTTGTAACATGATCATATCTATTAAGAATGATTTTAAAACAGATTCATTCGACCTATCGACAGGACTCGGACAAGTACCAACACCCTGAATAAGAGTGAAATTGGGATTAATGAAGGAGAACTTTATACTCCAATGATTTCCAAAATTGGAACCAGATCATCCGGTGCAGTTTCGTGTCTTACTCAGGGGTTTCTCTCTTTGTGAAGAAAAGAATGCTGTCAGCCAATTCTTAGTTCTGTGGAAACGTCAAATAACATTTTAGAA
>OY757927.1:84611753-84679253 GCA_963585895.1 Sepioteuthis lessoniana
TTGCTAAAGTTCATTTTATATATATATATATATATATATATATATATATATATATATATATGTGTGTATGTGTGTGTGTGTGTGAGTGTGTGTGTGTATTTTTCAAAATAAGTTGGTCCTCTGAGAGATAGATATTTCGTTAAGGATAATTTATTTCTGAAAATGAAATAAATCTCCTAGTGGACCTATTAATTTGGAAATATTTACTTTTTACTCTCTTTTGACCAAGAAAATAGACAACGAATTACACACACACACACACACACACACATATATATATATATATATATATATATATAAGATTCTATGTAAATAAACACGGTGCGTATAAACTGTTCTTTATTAGATCTCAAAAACACTTTTAATTTTTCACAAGCAATTCTAATAAAACACATCATCATCATCTTGTCGTGCCACCAGCACGGATATACCTGGCCCTCTCTCGCCACTTCTCCCTATTCTTCCTCGCTTCTGGCAGGTTCTCAGGGCTACATCCCGTATCCTCACAGAGTTGCTGTATGTTGGTTTCCCTGCTTTTGCTTGGCTATGTGAGAATAACACTTATGAGCTCGTCCCTGCTTTTCCAGCAGTTTTGCATGTCTGGTTCGTCTAACTTTGATAGTTTTCGTGATGGGAGGTAGGTGGCCGTACAGCTGGTGCTTTGCGGGTTTTCTGCCTCCAGTACTTTTTCAAAATTCTTCGCAGAATTCTTGTGCAGTTGCTGTTAAGCTTTTTCTCCATACGTTTTGTTAGCGTCCATGTAGTGCATCCATATAACAGTATCATCACGACCGCTGCTTGGAAGAAACTGTGTTTCATTTCATCGGTCAGGTCTGATTTCCGTATGACCGATAACTTATCCATAGCTGTCCATGCTTTTGCTTGTTGCGTGTCGATATCTTTTTCGGTTGATGAGACACTGCTTCCTAGGTAGGTAAACTTGTCAACTAGTTTCAGAGAGCTACCGCCGAGTGTGGAGATGTCGTCTGTTTGATTTAGGTACATGTATTCCGTTTTGTGTGCATTGGCATGGAGGCCAATGCTTCCGGCGGCTCGTTTCAGACTATGCAGTAGTGTTTCAGCTTGGGCAGGTGCATTTACCAGAATCGCTATATCATCGGCGTAGTCGCTGTCGGTTATTGTTTTTGCGGGGCACCTTCTGCTTCTTTTCATTGTCAGCTCGAAACCGTTTTCTTTGATTTTATCAACCAATGTTCTAAGCACGTAGTCTAGACAGATGATAAATAGGTATGGGGCAAGTGTATCTCCTTGCAGTACTCCTGCTACGATGTCGGAGTAGTCTGTGTCTCCATTCGGAGATCTCACTTTCACTTTGGTGTTTCTATAGAGAATCATTATAGCTGCGACGGTCTCTTTTGGTATGCCGTATGCTAGTAGAATTTGTTTCATCTTCCATCTGTGAATGGAGTCAAAGGCCTTGGTAAAGTCGATAAATATTATTGTAGCCTGTAGGTTTCTTGCTTGTACGCCTTCGAGGATTCTACGGATAATCAATATTTGTGAGGTCATGGATCTATTTCTTCGGAAGCCATTTTGATTCTTCCGAAGAACGATGTCAATTTTGATTCTATGCGGTTTCATTGTAGGGCATTGCATATTTTGGCTGTTATGGATGTAAGTATTATACCTCGGTAGTTATTGGCTAATCTGAAGTCACCCTTTTTAGAGAAAGGGATGATGCATCCCTTCATCCACCTGTCTATCGAATTTTGATTATATACTACATTACAGTGTCGGAGCAGTATGTCGTCAAATTGTCTGGTCTTCCATAGCACTGGGGAAATTTCATTTAGCCCTGCAGCTTTTCTATTTTAATTTTGCTAAGTACTGAGTCAAGTTCTTCTAGAGTAAACGGTCCTAGCTTAATATCTAATTACTTATAAATAATTCTCGTGATTGGTTTATGCGTAACTTTCGGTGGGTTTCCTTGTAGATTCTCGAAATGCTGCTTCCACAGTTTTATTCTTTCTTGTTGGTCTGTTTATCGTTTGCCATGCTATCCTAGATTGCCTATCCTCCATTGAATCTCTAATCTTATCTATCTGATCTTGTATGTATTCTGTCTGTTCTTTTAGGTATATGCTTGCTAATTCTTTTTGTGCCTTTTTTAGTTTCAGGGCATTTGTGTTCGTTGGGTTCTTCCTATTGCATTTGGAGGCTGTTTTCACGTTTGCACTTTTTCTCTGACTGCTAATTTCTCCCATGGGACTCTAGATTTAGTTCTACGTTTTGTTGGTATGTATTTCGCTGGTGCCTTTAGATGTGCGTTGACGAAATTCTCATATTCATCATTCAGCAAAAACCCAACTAATAGTTAGAATTTGTAGTAATTCATAAAATAAACCACATAAAGCAAATCCAGTGTTGTATCAGATTTAACCTCACTAAGCAAACATTAGATTACGTGAAAACAATATCAGAATAGAAAATGGAAAAAAGAAAAAATATTTAGGAAAAACTAAGACCTTTTTAAACTCAATACTACTATGCTTTGAACAATTTTTCTTGGATTTTTTCTTTTGTCTTTCTCTTTCTTTTTATATACTCCATTACATTCAATGTCTTTAATGAAACTGGATACACCCGAATCTTTGTTCCCCTTTATTTCGTCTTTCTTCGCTCTCTAAAATAAACTCTTCTCACTGAAAGTAACCCTCTTTTATCGGCTCAAATCTCTGATAAAACCCAATGCACTTTGGTGCTACCTTGCTCCTACCATCTAACCAGATTATCACAGGCAAAAACCTGATCAACCCTTACAACCATTAATCAAACCTATATGTAGTTCCTAATGTGTTCTTCCCCTTATTTATCTTTGATCTTTAGTCCCTTCCCCTCCCTTTAAGTTCTTTTTACATTCCACATTACCGGGTAATTGGTCTAATGAGGAGAGTGTTCGTTAATGGTCCAGGAGACTTGGTTCAATCCCAGGTCGAGTCACACCAAAGACTCAAAAAATGGTACTTCGTGCCTCCTTCCTTATCACTCGGCATTATAAGGTATGGGTTAAGGGCAAAGTGGAGCAATCCCGTGAATGGTGTAGCACCCTCCTCTACACCTCGGTGTAGTAGATATTGAAAAGACAGCATTCGGGTCACCCGCGACTAAGGTCACCAACTTTACATTCCTCATTATTCAATTTTTTCCTCAATTTGCTAAGATGTAGAAAAACGCCAAAAATATTTACTCTGATGAAGTTCTTCTGTTAATACAGAACGAAATATTACCATTATAGCTGTTTTTATTTTTATCATCTTGTCAGATTCACTAAAATATACCATATTTCTCACTCTCTCACTCTTCTCTCTCTATATATATAAATATATATCGTGTGTGCATTTGTGTGTTTAGTTCTAAGTATGTGTCTGTATCTGTGTGTTTCTTTGCAGAGGTTTTCCTTTCTCTGTGTGTTTCTATTCTTTTGTGTGTCAACGTGTTTGCATCTCCTTTTTAAAATCCTTAACGACACCCTAAAAATAAACAATTGATTTTTTATTTCATTCACATGCATATGACGAATACTTTCTATAGCTCATGAAAATCATGGGAAATAAGGATTATACGAATTTATTTGAACAAAGATTAACTATTTTTTAATTGCCCAAGATTACATGTGCCATTACGGATTTTGGAAAAGGATTTTAAATTCTTTGATTGTCAATGCTTCAAAATTGAAATGTGATTTCGACCTTTCAATGTCCTTTATTTATTCTAAGAGAGATTTAAAACTAAAAACTTCTCTTTCTAATTTCGTTATTTAATTCGATAAAAAAAAAAAACAATTTAAATATTTACACCAAGTGCAAGAAAATATGAATAAGTAGGAACTTGTTATTTATATTGCATGAAGATTTTTGTGTATTTTTTCATAATGCTCCTGTTTTAACTTTCGCAACCAAAGAATTGAAAATAAATTGATTGATATGAAAATCTAAATAAAGATGTTCACATAGCTTACAAACGCTTATACATAGTAACGTTCAATAAAATATTAAAAAAAAGGAAAAGAAAAAATTAAATTGCCAAGATAAGTTTTAACAAAATCATTATAATACGAAAAATGAAACAAAACAAAACAAAAACATTTAAAAGATGGTCCAAGCAAGAATACTCCATAATCAATTGACTTAAGTTCGACCTTTTTTCTGATTTTCGAAACTACAAATTCATATCAAGATTAGAATTATAGGACGTCGAGGATGATAAATAAATACAAAGGTGCAGCATCACACAATATGAAAAGAATATACACATAGGTGCTCTGACCAATGAAAATTTACCCGGAATAAGCATGTTGAATGCCAAGGGCACTACTTCAAAGAAAATAGACTCTTCTTTCATTGAGCTTCCTTTCTTGATTAATGTATGTTCAGCCTCCATAGATGTTTTTAATGCTGGTCATATATGTATATTTCACCAGAAAGGTAGGGAAAGAGAGGAGAAAATGGAGAGAGATGTATGCATGCATACATAATTATACATAATTATATACATATATGTCTGTGTATGTGTAAGTCTGAGGGTATATATATATATATATATATATATATATATGTATGTGTGTGTGTGTGTGTGGTGTATTCAATAAGTTTCCAGACTTTTTTCATACAGGCATTTTTTGAAAATTGAGTATCTTATTGCTATACTGACCAATTTTTATGATTTCAGGTTCAAATGAATAGCTACAGTAGGAATTGGAATACACCCTACTAAAACCTGATTGTCACAGCTGGTAAATTTCAAAAATGCAATCTGACACTTTAAAAAAACGATATGCAATACAATTCTGTTTTAAACTTCGAAAAAATGCCAGAGAAACGTATGGAATGCTTCAGACTGATTTTCGACCATCTTTCGAGAATCGAGCATCGGTTTTTGACTGGCATAAGAGATTAAAGAAAGGCTGGGAGCCTGTGAGGGATAATGAGAGGTGTGGGAGGAGTAAGGAAGTCAGAACACCAGAGTTGATTGCACAAAGGGTTAGCGTTAGGGTTACTATGCTGAGGTTTTAAAGGAGTTCAGGAAGAGATTCTGTCGGAAGAGGCCAGCACTCTTCAAATAGGATCAGTGGCATTTCCTGCGGGTCAATGCACCAGTCCACAACTCCATCCTTATCATAGACTATTTGACCAAAATGGGCATCAAGAGCGTTCCTCACCTCCCCTATAGTTCAGACGTTGGTCCCTGTGACTTTTGGTTTTTGTCTAAGCTCAGAGGCTATCGTTATGAGACAATTGAGGAGATGAAAGAGGCTGTAACGAAGGTCACTGACATGCTCACACAAGAGGACTTCCATGAAGCCTTCCATTATTTGTGGGAACGGTACAACAAGTGCATTGCAACCGGCGGAGAATACTTCGAAGGGAACTAGAGTTTCATGTTTGTACTATCAGTAAAAGTGCAAATACGAAAAAAAAGTCTGGAAACTTATTTAATGATCCTAGTATATATATATATATATATATATATATACACCTTTAAGATAAACAGAAACCGGTACGTACGTCCACCTTACAAGGGTAAGGTGAAGTGAATAAGATAAAGGAAAATGGGAAACCAGCATGTGAGGTTGATGTACGTACGTTTCAGAGGAAAGGTAACTGAATAGATAGGTACCAATATAAATTTTTAATTTAAAATTTTAATTCAAAATTTTGAATTTAAACTAAGTATTATTGTAATCTTTGCGTAAGTTTAATAAGAATTTTTGCAATTCCCTAAATTAGTGTTAAATCTGAAGATTTAAATTGAAATGTATTTAGAATTTAAGATTTAAAAAATCAAGTTTAATTTAGTGTAGAAAGTGAGTTTGGACATATGTCTTGTTACTTTATTATGATTCCGACCGGTATAAAAAGAAAAATGGAAACTGGGCGATATGGGGAGGAAAGTATGCACCAGTCTTCAACCCTCTCCTATCCTTCCCTCAT
This sequence comes from Sepioteuthis lessoniana, assembly GCA_963585895.1. NCBI lineage: Eukaryota > Metazoa > Mollusca > Cephalopoda > Myopsida > Loliginidae > Sepioteuthis > Sepioteuthis lessoniana. The sequence continues at coordinate 84,617,705 of OY757927.1, forward strand.
GTATCAATTCTAGCAGTATTAATTATATCCATTAGATCTGAAGGGGTCCTGTTAATTTTGGTGTTATTGATTCATAACAATACCCATAACAGGATAGAAATAAATTTATAATCCAAATGTGACCGGTTTTTAGTTTTCTTAAAGGAATTATTGCTCTGTGATGTCAGTTACATTGAGCTCTTTACCAGGAAAATTTAAATGTTCATAGTTGAATGATTTTTTGTCCTGATGGAATTATTCTCGACTCCGGTTTAACTGGACTGAATTATCCCATTCATTTCAAAGGTTTCACAAGACGAAATTAGACCTTGAAGAAAACTTCATCTTTTTTTTTTCAAAATATAAATCTCAGTCTTTACACCGTCCTACGTTTGTTTTTCCCTAAATGACCCCAAACGTGAAATCATTTTATTCAATGAAACTCAAACTTTGCATAATTCATAAGATATATGATTAAATCTGCGACACTTGAAGAAGTAAAAGAATTGTATTTGATGAATTTAAAGTACAGTTTTTTCAGAAAAAAAAATTATATTGCTTCATAATCTAATAAGTAAGTAAAGTTGGCGACCTTAGTCGAGCGTGACCCGAAGGCTCCCTTTTCAATAGCTACTACACCGAGGTGTAGGGGAGGGCGCTAGTACTTTCCCTGGATTGCTCCCCTTTGCCCTTGATACGTACCTTATATTACTGAGTGTTAAGCAAGGACGTATCAAGTACCATTTTAAAGTCTTTGGTATGACGCAACATGGGATTGAACCCAGGTCTCCCGGACCATTGGCGAATACTCTACTCACTAGGCCAGCTGGTTAGACTAATTCTCGTTGTAATGATTCCAAATTTTTACAGAATGTATAGAAACAACAAATTCTGTGTTTAATGTTTTCTTTTTTTTTTTTTGTTTTCTTTTTCAGGTATAGAAATGGAATTCACTAAAAGTGAAAGATTATATATAAGCTATTAATTCTCTCTCTCTCTCTCAAATGTTGAGAGCAATATTGAACAAGTCCTGGCGACAACACCCCACGAGACACCAACTATACGGCCACTTGCCTCCCATCACGAAAGCTATACAAGTTAGACGAACAAGACATGCTGGACACTGCTGGAGAAGCAAGGACGAACTCATAAGTGATGTACTCCTATGGACCCCCACATATGGCCAAGCAAAAGCAGGACGACCAGCTCGAGCCTACATACAGTAGCTATGTGAAGACACAGGATGTAATCTTGAAGACCTGCCGGAGGCGATGAATGATAGGGAGAAGTGGCGAGAGGGGGTCACGGATATCCGTGCTGGCGGCACGACATGATAATGATGATGATGATGATTAATTCTCTGTAGCCATAAAATGCAAACAATTTCAGACCTGAAAAACTTTAAATGTACCAAGGGAAATATCACCAAAGAATCACACACGTATCTGTGACGCTGCACAAATAAGTATCTCAGGACGAGAGTTTATTTTATGCGCATGAGACCTCGGGAGCAGTCTGGCACTTGACCTCCGCAAAAATAAGTCCTAGTCAAGACTCCTTTTTCGGGCACATGGTAACTGGCAAATAATGCGGGGTTTAATTTGGGGCTAGACTGATCTCCGACGCTGGCAAAGGAGTTTCCAATTCACTTTCACATACCCCCCCCAAGTCCTTCGTTTTCATACCCGCTTGGATAAAGCATGGACTTCAAGGTTAAAAGAAATATCAACTGTAGTCAAATTTCCAAAAATTCCCTCATCATGTTTTAAGGCGAATAAGACATTTAGCGAGAATTAATGAAAGTGATATGAAGCTGAAACAGATATGTGCAAAAGAAGGCGACTCGATAGATGAAACAACACAATCAATAGATTTCAACACAAGGGGGGTGCATTTAAAATAGAACAAAGTTTTAATAGGCGACGACCAAACAAGTAATGATAAGATTTAAGAAACTAAATCCTTTTTCTTTTCTCTTTTCTTTTTAAGGTACCGGCTATATTAAGCCAGCAGGCGGAGCCAAACACAAATATCTCTCAACAGTACTATTCTTCTTTCTCCTTTTTTCTCTCTTTCGTTTTTTCTCTTTTACTTGAGAAAATGCCCAAGTCGCTGGGCTGAAGGACGTAGAAAAGTTCATCCACTTATTTACTGTTGATGAAACAGAATCATTTCTGTTTCTTTCTTTTTTTCTTTTTTATACATATAATTCGAATATGTAGGAAGGGTAAAAGGAAAAACAGTTTAAGTTGCACTTATCTTTGACAAGGATAGTTCCCAGGTTCCTTTCTTTTACGGGTGACTGGTATCTCCTGAATCTGGCTGAATGTTATCCCTTTTTGCTGACTTCTGTCCAAAGATTCTGTTGTAATCTTTTTAGGGGATCTTCTTCCCGGAGTTTGGCTGGATTGGCGTCTATCTCTGTCCAGAACTAAACTTTCTTTTCCAAACTTCCGCTAACGAAAAAGATGGCTTTTTGAGCAAGGGCCAATCATTTGGCTTTTTCCTTCTCCCACCATTCCATCCGGTTATGATAATCGAGTGACCTGCATTCCCTTCTTTGTCCAACCGATTACAGGTCATGGATTGCGGGTAGCTTTTGACCTTCATTATCACCTGGATTCATTACTTTGTTCAACAGGCTGCAGAGCGTAGAGTGGGAGTAATTGACTTTCGTTCATATCTCCCTTTTAACGGTTAGTCTTTGGGGCCTTTTAGTTCAAAGACAGAGGGGTAAGGGAACTGATCTCACTTTTCCTCTCTTGATACCATACCACGTCCCATATCCTAGAGATTATGCCATATTTGTTTGCTGGTATTATGAATTATGGAAGTACACGTCAATAAAAATATTACGACAAATTTAGCGGATATCCATATACCATATTCACACACACTCACACACATATATATAGAAATGTTAACCGAATATGAGTTTGTATAAAAAAGGGAAGAAAAACAAACAGAAAAACAATCAAAATTACAGATCAATACTTGCTTTTTTGTATATATATATATATATATATATATATATATATATATATATATGTGTGTGTGTGTGTGTGTGTGTGTAGAAAAAGGATAAACGGAAGAAAGATATATGGTGGTATATTAGATGATTTATTTTATTTTATAGTGCCGATGCGTTTCCACTTCAAAGTTTTTTGTCGGAAAACAAAATATTTTAAGTGTGAGAACTAATTATAACAGATAAATTTTTGGCTCAGGTCGAAGTCTTCATCAGGGCCAGTAGATGCTATTATTTGATGAAGAGTTCCAATTGAAACAAAAATGTATTTCTCACACTTAGAATAATTTTGATAGAATATATTTGTGTTCAGATAAAACTTGGAAGCGGAAATGCATTGGCATAATAAGATAAAATGAATCATCTTAGCATATATCTTTCCTCCGTTTTACTTTTTTCTAGATATGTTCTGTTGGATTAAATAAGCATCTAACACCCACACCCACATACACCCCCCATATATATATATATATATATATATATATATATATATATATATATATATATAAGTGAATATATATATATATATATATATATAAATACATATACATATATATATATATATATATATATTCATAAAATTCGATATTTGATGTGTATAGCCAAGCTCGAAAATTTTTTAATCTTTTGTTCGAGAACTTGTCAAATTATTAGTTTACGAAATGATATTAGATTTTTTTATGAAATTATTTTGTATTCATACAGAATACGAACAGACTAAAAGTAACTTCATAGCTAAACATTCTAGCTGGAAACAAATACAAATCTTAAAAAGCTACAATTAATTGTCTCGTTTCTAAACAGAACAGTTCGACCATTGGACATTTAGAAATGTTAACAGAATATGAGTTTGTATAAAAAAGGGAAGAAAAACAAACAGAAAAACAATCAAAATTACTGATCAATACTTGCCTTTTTGTAGTTATGCTTTGTTTCCGAATGGGATCCATCTTCACTTAGATATAGTGCAGTATTCTGACTTCTCGCTCAAACGAGATTTGTGCATAGGTTGTTTGCTATGCGAAGGAACATCAGAACATCCATCATGGCCTCTCCTAACTTAGACAGATAGGGAAGGAATTGTGACATTTACGGTAAAGCTTCTGCTAACAAGATTTGAACGTTTATCTATTTTTTCTCTTCTCCTCACTTACTTGTTCTGGCATGGTTGGATTGGAAGACACGACCTTTTTCGGTATCACGCTTAATGTCATAATTTGTTGTTCTGTATTGCTTGTTGTTTTACGTTTGGATTTGCTTTCTAGGAAAATGAAGGAAAAGAAAAGAAGTCAAAGAAAAGAGAAAGAAATTCTTAAAGACAAACACAAAATAATTGAATGAAAGATAAAGTGAAAATGAAAAAGTAATGGAAGAAAAGCTGAATCAATGCATGGATAAAGAAAACAAAAATAAAATTTTAAAAAATGACAAAAAACATCGAGAACCCAAAAGAGAAAAAGATAAAACAAATTAAAGTGAAAAAAATGAAATAAAGAAAAATTATATAGGATTTAAGTAAAGAGACAAAGGATAGAAAAGAAGAAAGACAAAAAAAGGAGCAAAATTTTAAACAAAACTACAAAAAGAGAAAACCGAGCACCGTAAATAAAGAAGAAAAACAGAATTTAAAAAAAAAATGAAGTACTAGTTAAATGAAATCTTAGATTACAATCCAGAATATCAGGCAGTTATATAAAAAAAATGAACGACTGACACCGGAAGTAAAGTTGCAATAAAAATATTTAAAAATGCACACATAAATAGATAAATAAATAAAACAAATTTTGAAAGAAAAAAAGTGACGAATAAATGAAAGACTTTAATATAAAATAAACAAATAAAAAAAGAAGCGTTTGGAATTGATAAAATGAAAATTAAAAACAAAAACAATTTTAAAAATATCCACAAAAAAAAGACGCAAATATGAAATCATGAAAAAACAAAGAGAAATTTTTCAAAAATTGAATCGAAAACAAGCTTTCAAAATGAACCTTTCAGCTACTATGCCAGAAAAAAAATTCCCAACCCTTGGGCGCATTGTTTTTCTCAAAGATTCATGCAAATAATTTCTTTTCAAATTATCATGATTTTTCTATATTCAAATGGAGATCATATAATTCAAAGGATTTATTCCAGAATACAACAGTTCCTTCAATTTCTTGCATATTAAAGTTATATTCACCCCCCACGTAATTCATAATTACGAGTGTATGTTTGTTGATATACGCTATGATATCAGATGTTCATGATTCTAAATATATATTGTCCAAGATTGTTTTATATATCACCCAATTAATGTAAAAAGAATGAGTCAGTGAGTAGTTGAAAGAAAGAAAGAATGAATGAAATCAATATATATATATATATATATATATATATATATATATATATATATATATATTGATTTCTTTCATTCTTTCTTTCTTTCAACTATATATATATATATATATATATTCTGTCGGACCAAGTCCAATATAATATGGAGGGTTCTCAATATCTAGGATAGATCTATTATATATATATATATATATATATATATATATATATATATATATATATATAGGTATTATTCGGTCCAGTTAAACCGGAGGTGGGAGTATTAAGAAAAAAACAACAAACCGGTCACATTCGGATTATAAATTTATTTCCATCCTGTTATGTGTTTTCTTAAATAATGTTATTTTATCAAAATTAGCATTTAATCTGGAGTTTTAAGTCGAAAAGTACTTAGATTTAAAAAAAAAAAATTAAGTTACTATAATTCCAACCGGCAATAAAATAAAAAAAAACAGAAGAGGGCTAAATGAGGAGAAAATTCTTCACCCCTCTTCTATCCCCTCCCACTCTTCTTTCCTGTGTCTATTCTGAATTATTTTATCCATAAGATCTGAAGAAGTCCTGTTATTTTTTTTTTTTTCGTGTCTTTTGATTTTATCAAAAACACATAACAGGATGGAAATAAATTTATAATCCTAATGTGACCGGTTTTGTTTTTTTCTTTATATATATATATATATATATATATATATATATATATATATATATATATATATCGTATTCTTAACTGGCTAATGAGGGTTGTTTTGCAAAAAAACTCCATGAAACCCAGGAGTCGAAGTCTAAATTCTATGAATTAGATATATATCTAATATATATTTATTCTAAACATATATATATATATATATATGTGTGTGTGTGTGTAATATATATATATATATATATATATATATATGTAAAGAAAGAAAGAGAGAGAGACAGAGAGCCTGTGACAGAGAGAGAGAGCGAGAGCCAGTGACTGAGAGAGAGAGAGAGAGAGAGATAGGGAAGATGAGAGATACCTTATGTGGCATTCATGTAGATTGCATGATCGGTTTCGGTTTGGTTTCTTTATTTAATGGCATATCAACCGTTGTAGGTTATTTAATGCCAAAGCCATTCTCCTTGAAGAACAGTATTGGGACTATTTAACCCATAGCTGGGAGGATAAGGGGGCTCAATACCTTTCGCAAGGTTATTTACCCGAAAGTGAACGTAATAGCGCGACTGGAGTACGAACTCGCTTACTACGATTCCGCGGTCCGTCGCTTTAACCATTACACCACGAGGACACATCCTTGCACGATCGACAATCATATAAAATATCAGTTTGCTTTCGCTGCATTTTCCTTCTATTGAAGAAGTACATGAGCGCTTTACATTAAAAATAATGTGGACCAAATAAGAAATATTCTTGCTTACATTATTGAATGTTTGCTTATGTCTATTGAATGAAAATGCTATAAAAAAGGAATTTCAATTGATTTATTTGGTTAGAACATACCTCTAGTCAGGCAGCTCAATATAAACGGAGTGATAGTCAAAGTAAATATGTTAATGATATGACATTCCAAATTATCAGACACGAATGTTAAAAGTCAATGGATGTCTTACACCAACTAAAAATACTGGCTGGGCGGGAGTAGCAACACCTATTGAACAAGTAGGAATGATTTTCAATCAAACAGACACTGATTAAATATCGGTAAATAGCACTGTCGGCAGTACTTAAAATACACTTATTGTATTTCTTGCCGTCGAGGAAAGCCCGAAATTAAAAAGAGTATGCTACTAATGTTATTAAACTGCATCTGACGGTGAGATCCTGTTGTAAAGATATGGGTTAAACAGAGTATTCTTGACTATCATAACTTCCTAGCTCACCCCGATCCTAAGTGGTTTGACCTGTTAGGTTCTAATCCGTAGGTAATATCATCATCATTATCTTGTCGTGTCACCAGTACGGTTATATCTAACCCTCTCTCGCCACTCTTCTCTATCGTTCATCGCTGCTGGAAGGTCCTCAGGGCTCCATCCCGCATCCTTACAGAGCTGCTGTATGTAGGTTCGAGCTGGTCACCCTGCTTTTGCTCGGCCATGTGAGGGGGTCCATAGGAGAACATCGTTTATGAGCTCATCCCTGCTTCTCCAGCAGTATCCTGCATGTTTATTTCGTCTAACTTTGATAGTTTTCGTGATGGGTGGTAGGTGGCCGTATAGCTGCTGCTTTGTGGGTTTCTGCTTCCAGGACTTGTTCAATTTTGTTCGCAGCATTCTTGTGTAGTTACCGTCAAGCTTTTTCTCCATTCATTTAGTTAGTGTCCATGTAGTGCATCCATATAGCAGTATCGACACGACTGCTGCTTGGAAGAAACTGCGTTTCATTTTTTTTTTTCAATAGGAATATTTGATGTCATATAACTGTCAATTCTTTGTTTTTAGTTTTGTTACTTGAAGCTATGAGCCGGCAGACCGGGGTTCAATCCCAAGTCGAATCATACCAAAGACTAAAAAAATGGTACTTGATGCCGCATTGCTTAACACTAAGCATTATAAGGTACGTATCAAGGGTAAAGTGGAGCAATACGTGGGAAGGAGTAGCGCTCACTCGTAAACCTCGGTGTAGTAGCTAATGAAAGGGGAGCCTTCGAGTCGCCCATGACTTTGGTCGAAAACTTTACTTAGTTTATTATCAGTTACTTGAAATTACATGTAGTGTGCAAACGAATAAGTGCAATTAATGAAAAGAATCACTTCAAACTATACAATTTTTCATATTACATAGGAATACTTGATATCATATAACCTTGTGCAACAAAGTTATGTACTATTATTTTACTGCTTTCAGTATTCTTGTCCTTGGTATGCCATGAAAAGCATTTTGTAGAAAGGCTCAAAATATGGCTCAAAATATTAATCAATGCAATTACTCTAAGGTCCACTTTGACCTGGATTGCTATTATGGCTAGGGTCCTTTCTACAGGTCAAAAAACATTATTTAAAAATTATTCGTATTCCAGATTTTATTATTCGTATTCCAGATTTTCAGAAACACTTAAACGAAACTGTAAATATAAATGTTGAATGAACACGATCTTCTAACCTCTTGTCATAAAACAACTCTAGACGAGGTGACATGACATTAAAATCTATCAATAAATCAAATACGGATAAACGTGAAAAAATTGGCTATTTTAAGATTCCAAGCTAAGGGTAAGTTAACAAGGAGAATAATTGCTGTCAAAAATAGAAAGACAGGGAACAGCTCTTTGTTTCTCAATGGAAGTGCGTATCAAGTTAGAAAGCATGTAAATATAGGAACATGGTCACCGCAAGGGGGTTAAAGTATTTAATGTTCTCATTCAACGCCTTCGTCTGAGATAGTTTTTAGACTTCGAAATAAAGCTGATCTAGCCAAAACCGAACGTATATCATATAAGAGAAGGGCTTGATATATACTATAGTATAATCTATGTCATTTTAATCACAAGACAGTCAACATCCGGACAAAGTCTTTGTCTTAATCCTATTCCCAGAAGCAGTGACAGTTATCGATTCAGAAAAATGGATTCAACATACGCGACTAAAAATCCTGGCTGAAGATTACGTTTATTTGAGCAAAAAATCCTGAGAAAGTCTGGAACACACTGGTTTAGTGGAAGACACAGACAAAGGACGTCAGAAGGAAGAATTGATTGATAAAATATATCCTTAAAACATGGACAAGGGAATGAGATGAATCAACGAATGTCGATTGAATAACGACTTCCCTTCTAAATTCCTATAAGGAATTATGACATACATCTCTTGAAAGCCAGAGAATGCAACGGCCTAAATGTTAAAAAAAAAACATCATCAAGAAATGAAGACAGAACCGATACCTTTCACTTTCTCTCACCATTCGTCCCTATTAGCTACCCCACTAAGTACTTTATATGGTAGCCAGTGATACATACAGTTGAATAATGTAAGTCTTTGCTGATCAGTCAACGTTGGTGTGTCCAAATGTAAAAGTCTATAAAATAATTTGCTCATGAGATATTCCTTACATTCTCAGCGGTGCCAAGTATACTATGCTTGACTTTCTTGGATGGTTCTTGAGATAGGATATAAATGGCTTTGAGCTGATTCCAAGATTTGTTCACAGCAACATACAGCATCCATATGTATGTTCGATCTACTTTTTTCTCCAAACATTTTGTTAGATTCCAAATGGTACAAATTTTAGGGCAAAATACCAAGTAGATCTTGTATATTAAAAATATGATCATGAATAATATTCTACAGTTTCAATAGTTTTTATAAGGACCCAGTTCAATACAGGAACTGGTTGAATAATCTCTCGGGTTTGGAACGTAAATAAAGAAGAAACACAGATCATAACATCGATTCACTAGATGCATTGACGAAATATATCGGCACAGACATAAAACGAAAGGGATTAGAGAAAAGCGATTGAAAGAGTAAACGACACATATGTTAATTACATTATATATCCAGGTCAGATCAAGCAATGTTATTATGGAAAACGTTAACCATATCAGGATCAGTCAACTCAAAACCAATCAACTCTGTCAGCTTAGCTATCTTTCCGTTGCCGGCTATTTTCTAACTTACCTACTCACACCTCTGTGCCATTTGCTTACAATTCTACACAAAATCATATATTTTAAAATTTTCATGGCTATTGAGATTGTCACTTTCAAAATATATGGAAGATGGTAATTATTCCAGGTGTCGTAGATGCAGTTATAAATAAAGAATTTGTTTATTATTTACGATGGGAATAGTCTGATGATTTATGTTGGTTGAATAGACACTTTTTCACAGTTCATGTATCATGTCAAAATAAAAACAAATGCAAATATGAATCATCTTCCTGAGTCCAGTTTTAAACCACAAGTGTAAAGTAAGCTCATTAATTTGATTACCAGTTTATTATCAGAAGTGACTTAACTTCAGACATTTCCTTATGGGAGAAAGTTTCGATGTAGTTTACATATAAAATTTTATTGACATATTCAAGGTTTTAGCAGAAATATAATTCGCTCATGAGTTGAGAATTGCCACCCATAGAAACTGATAACCGGCAGAGAATTAGTTTGTTTTCTTTTTGTTTAGTGGCATATCACCCTTTGAAGGTTATTTGATGCCAAAACCATCTTTATAAAAGAATAGTAGCGATACTCAAAGGATAAGGGGTGTCATACCTTTCCGAAAGTGAACGTAATAACTCGACTGGAGTTCGAACTCGCTTACTACGATTCCACAGTCCTTCACTTTAACCATTTCACCACGAGGACCCCTTGGCAGAGAAAGTTTAGATCAGTGAGCGCGCGCACACACACACACACACACACGCTGACTCGCACGTGCGCGCAAACACACAAACACATCCCGTGTCACAACCCCCTCTTCATTTTTACAAATGCACACAAAAACACGCAGACTGTTTCTTACATACACTCTCATACTTTCACATGTATATACACATGCAATCTCTCTCTTACAGAGAGAGAGAGAGAGACAAAGACAGATAGATTGATAGATAGATATAATAAAACTGAAACGTCTTGAAGGGTGGTGTCGAATTTGTTCGCAGCATAAAGTTTGAATAACATTGATTGACCTCTTTTGCTTGAACATGTGGTTTAGGTAATCAGTTAATATATTTCAGCTATTATTACATTCATGTGTATTCCTGTGTAAAATGAAACACTTATTCGTGATGTTACAATTTATGATGCTGAGTGTTAAGCAAGGCGGCATCAAGTACCATTTTTGAGTCTTTGGTATGACACGAATTGAAATTGAGCCCCGGTCTGCCAGATCACTGGCAAACACTCTAGGCACGAGGCCAATCAGCGATGCATGTAACATGAATTAAACATCTATAAAATGTGAATAAGATAAAATGGTTTTAAATTATTACAATCAGGAAAACCTAATCGGCAATCGTAGCTATGAACTTTTTCCCTGCTTTTTCTGTTGTATTTTACTCTTGAAAAATATTGTGATATTCGACTGGAATTCTTTGCATTAAAGGCAATAAAGATTTCCGGATTAAAAACTTTTCCCTGCTTTAACTTTTAATTATATATATATATATATATATATATATATATATATATATATATATATATATGCAAATAAATATAGATGAACTCGGCTGAAAACTTTTTGGAATTATCTATTTTCAATTAGACTGTTTTTTTTAAATTTTTGTAATTTATCTATGTTGGGTCGATAACATTTCACCACCTCGCGCATATATATATATATATATATATATACACATATATATATATATATATATATATATATATATATATATATATGTGTGTGTGTGTGTGTGTGTGTGCCTGTGTGTGTCTGTGTACCCGTTAAGTTGAGAGTATTTTATTTATGTACCCTGTCCATGTTCAAAGCGTCACTTCTCGACATTTCGGCCGAGGTTCAGTGTGTGTTATCGGCACCGTTTTCCAATCTATAATTTTTTGGGTAGTTATAATATGAAACAAACAAATAAATCAATAAAAACTGACCTGCGACAACACCCCCGTATATCACAAAAGATGGAAACTGGAATAATCAAACGACTTCCAGAGACGGCTTTTTTTTAAATCATTGCTAACGTTTACTTGTCTATACGTTTGAATAAGAATATATTATTTTCTAACCGCATAAAGATGCAGTTCAATCTAGAAGACGTATGTTATGATTGTTGTTTAATATACAATCGGTATATAAAGCTACTTTAAGGCGAAATGAGTTGGTTATAATTATAGTTTATTTTAGAATCAGTGGGTAATAATTAAAGTTTAAGATAGAATTAGTTTGTAATAATTAAAGTTTTATATAATATCAGTAGGTATTAATTGTAGTTTAATATATAATATGTAATCAATTAATGATAATTGTAGTTTATCATTGAATCAGTATGTAATAATATAATTTAATATAAAATCAGTATGCAATAATTGTTGTTTCAAATAAAGTTAATTAGTAATATTTTTAGTTTGATATACAATCAGTATTTAATACTTGTTTAATACGGAATCAATAGGCAATAGCTATAGTTTAATTTAGAATTAGAATATATCAGTTGAATTTTGATATGGAAGCCGAATCTAACTGTTAAAGTTTAATATAGATTCAATATAGAATAATAGTAGTTTGATTTAGAATCAACATGTGATATTGTTATTAGACGTGGCAATGGAGATTTTAATGACTCTACTGAGTTCAAACTCTGCATTGGACAGTGTGAGATAATTCTGCTCTTTAAAAAGACATAGAATATGCCCTTACCGAGCAAAAGGTAACCTTTCCAAAATAAATTAGCAGAGTTTTAGCACAAGATCAGAATTGGGTAATTTATTATTATTATTATTATTATTATTATTATTATTCATTAGAGTTTTTCAAATCAGCGCAAGCCAATGGATTTTCACTGGAGACTGAGTGACAGCAAGTCTCCTCAAGTCTCCAGGACTCTTCTCAGTATTCTGGCCGTTTTCAATAATGCTGTTGTTTGATGGTCTCCACTCGGCCGCCAACTTCTAAATATTCCAGGCCCTTTAATAATCCTTTAGTTACCGTGCCAAAAGCACCAATTATAATTGTTATTATTGTCACCTTCATGTTCCATAGTTTTTTCAACTCTCTAGCGAGGTCGAGGTACTTATCTCTCTATTCACATTCTTTCAATTTTATTCCGAAGTCTGCTGGGAGAGCAAAGTCGACACTTTTGCAGATTTTCTTTTTTGTTGTTGTTGTTGTTGTTGTTGATTATTATAAGGTCTGGTCTTTTGGCCGAGATTAGGGGTTCCATTTGAATATCAAAGTCCCACAGGAGTTTGTGCATGTCGTTTTCTAGGACAGGTGCTGGGTTGTGCATATACCATATGTTGGCATGGTCAAATTTCAATTTCTTGCACATTTCCCAGTGGATCACCCTGCCCTCCCAGTGGTGTCTAGCCTTGTACTTTTTCTGTGCTAATTTGCTGCATTCGCTTATCATGTGATTGCTGGTTTCATCTCTGTCACCGCATAGTCTGCATTTGCTATTTTGTTGCGTCTTATCTATCCTCGCTTTTATGTGACTGGTTCTTATGGCGCTGTTTTGTGCTGCCATTAGGAGAGATTCCGTTTCTCTCTTAAAGTTTCCTTTTCTTGCCATGTTCAGGTTTTGTCGTGTGAGATGTTGTTTATTACTCATTTAAAACGCCCAAAGAGTTGTTTTTCTTCCCATTTTTGATTCCTAGTTTTTTTTTATTCTGTTATCTATCGTGTTGTCATTATTATTTGCCGTAATCAGTCCTCGTCCATCTTTTTCTATGTAGTCTTCGAGTCGTTGTATGGATGTGTCAACGCTGTCTTCGATGCTGGCATGTCCTCTTCCTCCCACTTTTCTTGGTACATATAGTCTATCTGCGTCGTCTCTTGGATGTAATGCCTTGTGCATAGTCATAAGTTTTTGAGTTCTTTGGTCCATTTGTCTAAGTTCATCTCCGGTCCACTTGAGAAAGGCTCGCGGGTATCTAACGAGAGGTACAGCCCAAGTATTTATTCCTTTGATAAGGTTTCTGCTAATGAGTTTTGTCTCGAGTTGTTTTCCAGTTCTCCTGAGATATTCTTTTTGTTTTTGTTTTTTTCATTTCGACTTGTTTAATGGTGTCAGCCTCCAAGATTCCTAAGTATTTGTAAGTCTCGTTTTCTGCAAGTGTTCTGATCTTGTCTTGATTTGGTAGTTCTATTCCTTCAGTTATATGTCGTTTGTCAGCTTTCATTACGAGCAGAGCGTATTTTTCAATGCCAAATTCCACCCCTTTGTCTTGACTGTATATTCTAATTGTGTGCATTAGTGTTTCCAGTTCTTTTTCATTTATTGCAAATAGTTTGATGTCATCCATGTACATTAGGTGGTTGACCTTTTCTTGCAATCTACTAAGTTTGTATACGTCTGTGCATTTTCTGAGTATGTGGCTTAGAGGCATCATGGTAATTATGAATAGATGGGGTGATAGTGCATGTCAATAATAATGATAATTTTCGTAGCAGTACATAGGTATGATTAAGAAAGGCACAGATAAATACATTAATAAAAAAATCTGGCATTCCTAGAATACAAGAAACAAGAAAAATTGCTTTTTTTTAGAAATGCTCATCTCTGTAGGAGAGTGGAATTAAGAGTGGAATTAATTTGAATGGAAAAATAACTCCCAAAAGTGGCAAAGACCCGAGGAAGGATCGTAAGAAATCAAAAATTCTGACTTGAAGTCTTCACATTGTGTTGATAAATAAAAGAAAAATAAAAGATGTTTTGTAGATTTTACAGTTCAGGCGAACCGCATAATGAAAATAAAAGAAAACAAAAAGATAGACAAATACAGATAGCTTGCCAGAGAACTATAAAAGCTGAGAAACATGAGGGTTAACGAAATACCATTTGTAATTAGCGCGCTTGCAACAATCTCCAGGTACATGGAAAAGGTACTGAAGGAAGTGGAAGTCAATGGGAAGATCGAAATCATCCAGACGACAGTATTGCTGTGATCGGCTTGAATACGCCGAAAAATCAAAGAGAGCTGAAGGAACTAGCTGTTTCAAGGAATCAAGTGAAAGGCTGCTAGCTAACACTGGTGTGAAAAACTTAAAAGAAGCAATAATAATAATAATAATAATAATAATAATAATAAATGGCCTGGAGGACTTATAAGTTGGCGGACGGGTAGAGGCTATCCAAATGACAGCATTGCTAAGAATGGCGAGAATCCTGAGATGAGTCCTGGAGACTTGAGGTGACTTGGTGTCACTCAAACTCCAGTGAAAAACCATCAGCTAACACTGATGTGAAAAACTCTAAAGGAATAATAATAATAATAATAATAATAATAATAATGTGCCACTGGGAGATGTGCAAGAATCTTTTTTTACCATAGGAACAAATGGTATATGCACAATCCAGCAGCTGTCCTAGAGAATGACACTCATAAACCCCTATGGCACTTTGACATACAAACGGATCACCTAATCTCGGCCAGATGAACAGTCCTTATAATAATCAACAAGAAAAAGAGAACTTGCCAAATTGTGGACTTAGCTGTCCCGGATAACCACAGAATAAAACTGAAAAAATATGAAAAACAGGATAAGAACCTTGATCTTGCTAGGGAATTGAACACGTATGGACTATAAAGGGGATAATTGTACCAATCGGGATTGGTGCTTTTGGTACAGTAACTAAAGGATTAATAAAGAGACTGGTGGACTTGGAGGTTGGAGGACGAGTGCATAACATCCAATCTACAGCATTATTGAGAACTTCCAAAATACTGAAAAACGTCCTGGAGACTTGAGGAGACTTACTCCCATTCAGACTGCAGTGAAACACTATCAGCTAAAACTGATGTGAAAAACTCCCAATGGGTAAATAATAATAAAAATAGTAATATCTCAGAAGAACGAGAAACTACTCGAAACCAAACTCCATAATAGACTTCCTACGAAATATATAAACACCTGGGCTGCCCCCTTGTAAGATACCTGGGACCATCCTTAAAGTGAGGGAGGAAAGGATTTCAACAAATTGACAAGAGAACAAAAGACAAACATATACTAATGTCACTGCGTCAGGCCTTACATTCGAGAGATGACAAAGGTATATTATATGTATCAGGAAAAGAAAGAAGAGGGATCGCCTGCATTGAAGATAGCGTCGATGCATCGATACGACGATTTGATGATTACATTAAAAAAAGCAAACCAAGTCTAATTACAGGGACCAGAAACAATTCACACAACACAAAGATCAATAGAAAGAATATAAGACTTGACACGATTGGGTGAGGAAGGCGATCCACCGGAAATTGTGCAAGATATTGAAATTTGATCATATATGCACAATCCAGAATCCATCATGGAGAATGAGACACACAAAGTTCTCTGAGATTTTTAAATACAAACAGATATATTAATCTCGTCCAGACGACAAGACCTAATGATAGTCAACAAAAAAAAAAAAAATAAAGATAAACTGCCACGCAGTGGACTCTGACGTCCTGGCAGACTACAGATTAAAATTAAAAGAAAGCGAAAAAAAAAAAAAACAACAACAGATAAATTCATAGACCTGGTGGGAGAAAAAACAACTGCAAAAAACTATGGAACATGAAGGCGACGGTGATGCCAATTATAAGTGCTGCGCTGAAAAGGAATGGAAGACTTGGAAACAAGTGGAGACCATTCCGGGAGAATTAAAGAGTATTTCTGTCACTCAACCTTCAGTGAGAATCCATCAGTTAATACTGGTATGAAAAACGTAAGAAGGAATAAAATAATAATCACCTTATGTACGGAGATGATCTGAAGGTATTCGTAAAAAATGAAAAAGAACTGAAGACCTTCCTATAAGGAATAAAAAAAATATATAACCAGGACAGAATACTGGAATTTGGTATAGAAAAATTTATTATGCTCAATGTGAAAAGTGGGGAAAAAGAAATCGTAGAAAGAATAGAATTAGCTAATCAGGAACGCATTAGAACGCTTGGAAAGAAGGAAAATTGCTAGCACTTGGAAATATTTGAAGCAGACATTATCAAACAAATGAAGATGAAAGAAAAAATGGAAAAGAGCATCGGAGAAGAACGAAAAAATTTCTCGGAACTAAGCTCTGCAGCAGAAATCCCATCAAAGGAATAAACAGCTGAGCAGGCATCCTTGTAAAATACTGAAGACCATTTTTAAGATTAAAAATAAGGACAAGAGAGTTGTATTATGCCCACGGGCTTGATTTCTTGATATAATAGACCAACTGTATGTGTCAGAGAAGTAAAAGGTAGATGACTCACTAGAATTAAGGGTTGTGTAGATGCATCAATAACAAGACTAGAGGACAACATTAAAAAGAACGAAGAAACATTAATCAAAGTAGCTAATAACAGCTTTCTCTACATTGAAATAGAAAGAAAGAGAACAGAAACTAGGAAAAAGATATGGGAAGAAAAAACAACTGTATGGATAATTCAAGCAACAATCTGCATATGATAAGACATAGGCATAGCTACAAAAGGAGAATTACAAGAGAGAAAGTGATTCTCTTCTAATAGCAGTGTAAATCAACGCCATAAGTCCATGTTTGAGCAAAAACTGATAAGGCTCAACAGAATAGCAAGTGCTAGTGAAAAAGATGAAACGATTAATTACTTTGTAAGAGAATGCAGTAAATGAGCACAGAAGAACAAGACTAGGCACGAATGGGTGGTAAAGGTGATCCACTGGAAACTGTGCAAGAAAACAAAATTTTACTATAATCCTAAATGGCATGTGGACAAACCAGAAACCGCCCGAGATAATGAGACGCATTTAATACTATGGGATTTTAAAATAAAAATGGAACCTTACATCCGGCCAGAAGACCAGATCTAATTCTAAACTGAACAAAAAAAATGAATAAATAAATAATAATAACAAATTGAAATTGCTGTCTCAGGGATTTTCCTGTTCCGACGAACACATAATGGAAATATAAGGATCTGAATAGATTAATAAATACTTGGACCTTACCTGAACACTAAAAAAGCTGTGGAATATGAGGGGGAATGTTTTTCCAATTATCGTTGATACGCTTGGAACGCTCCCTAAAATGGGGAAAGTAGAAATCTTGATAAGAATCGAGACGATTCAAAATCCAACATGTTTAAAATCTGCAAGTATACTAATTAGAGTTCAAGAGAACTGAGATGACTTACGGTCACTCAGACTTCAGTGAAAATCCACCATTTTTACCAAGTGCGAAAAAATCGTAAGGGGTAAACAAAACTATATATATATATATATATATATATATATATATAAAGGGTGCTTGGTTTAAATTTGAGAGATTCCCTAAAAACAAATGAAAACTTAATCTTATCCAAAAATAAAAGAATTTCAAAAATTAAAAAAAAATATATATAACAGATTATGATTGAAACAAAACTTTACTCAGGGTGCTGTGCAACTGGTCCTTGCAGAAGTTATTTTCATCTGAGAAGAACCAGATCATGACGGTTCACCAGGATGCATCAGAAGCTTCAGGTGGTTCTTTTGCCTTCGTTAAGCTGATCTCTTTGGACTTTGCTGTCAGAATTTGTATCTTGCAACTCTTGAACAAGTGTTAGCGAAAGTCTTTATTCAGGGCCAACTTCACGGTAACGATTCCACCATCTTTCTCTATCGATAAAGCTCTTCCGGTGCATCAGTCTATGAGTGTACAATGGGATTTTACCCTGTCCCATATTGTCAGCCACATCGGCCAACGCGATTTCTTCTCATAACTGCCATCGGAATTTGTCACTTCCTTCCGATGCATCACTTTGGAATGGCATGTTTGGCCGGGTCGAAGGTCAATATACAACATAGTCCCATGTCATTGATATTACTCTCTAGACCACCCTGACGGAGTGGTAGTACCTTTTTAGTTTTCCATTTATAGATCAAGCAGAACTGTTTAAACATTATTCATATTCGCAGGGACCGTGTATAAAAAACTCTTTAGAAAAAAACTATACATAAATGTATATAAACAAATATAATGAACCAGATACCCTAACGTCTAGGTATAAAGTAATTCTCCATGGATTATCCAGCCGTTAAATCAATAACACAATTGCAAATTATTATGATCGTTTCGTTTAATCATTGATTATGTTGTTCATAATTTCTTTTCTCTAAATTCCCAAATAGATTTTATCAAGAATATCGAGATATAGGAAAAAATATACTGAGAGATTTGCACGATCTTCGATTTAAGGCATCAGTTGTTGACCTTAAATCATATCTCACACGAATAAGAGGGCTCCTAATATCTATGTTTATGGGTGTATATCTCAATGCAATAGATAGGAAGCACGTTTCATTGGCCAATTTTCTTTGTAGCGAAAATGACCTTGGCTTACTGTCCTGGTAGTACAGCATTGGGTTACCTAATCAAGGCGTAGCGAATATCTATAAAGTCTTTCAACTGCAGCTGCAAAGATCTTGGATTTCCAATTTCAAAATAGATAAGAGTTCCTAACTTGAAGGATTGGCATAACAGTCTTATTATATCAACGTATTTCTTTCGATTTTATCTTTATACGAGATTAAACTTGCATTAGAAATATCCTCTTGTTACACGGAGATATTCGTACACGATTGGCTCAAAGTCACAGACTGGGTATAAATAACTATTTTTACTAAGCCTTACTCATTTCTATAGAAATTAACCCATTTCAGTAGTTTATACTTAATAAGCTTTGGTTAGTGTTGCACGTAGACCTTAGTCCACTTTCACAAAGTGTAGTTAGTAAGTGGTCTCCCATGTTAATATTAAACAGTTTAATCACTGTTTAACTTAAGAGATCTGGTGGGAACCACTTTGCAACTCCCTGAAATATGGATATATATAAGTTTCCGATATTTGTTTCTACACCAAGTTCGTTGATATGTGATGGTAGATTCTGAGGAATAGATCGAACCATTGGGCTAATGGGTAGAGTGTTCGCCAGTGGTTAGGAAGACCGGGTTTCAATTACAGGTCGAGTCATACCAAAGACTCAAAAAATGGTACTTGATGTCTCCTTGTCTAACTCTCAGCATTATAAGTTACGTATCAAGATTAGAGAGAGGCAATCCAGCGCCCTACTCTACATCTCATAATAATAGCTTTTGAAAAGGGGAGCCTTCGGGCCCCCTCGACTTTACTTTACTTATTTTGCAATGATTATTGGTCAGATTTTAGCTTGTGTGTCCCTCAAAACATCAAAGAATACTCGATGTTGTTGTTGTTGATGTTGTTGTTGTTCTTCTTCTTCTATTATTATTATTATTATTATTATTATTTGTAGTGGTGGTAGCAGAATGTACGTTTCTTTGGACACTTTTTCATATAGTTGGTTAACGATACAAGTATTTGACTGGCAATTTTTAAAAATTTAACGAGGAAGCAATCGAAGCAAGTCACATAATCTATTAAAAAGGAGAATTTATTAATCCTTCTTCCCATGAGATCAGATTAGACAGAAAGTCATTTTATTGTGGGGAGCCACGAACGAAACCATTCGTGACCTTCACAAAAATGCTTGATCCCCAAAGGCGCCAAGTGATAAAGTTAACATTGCTGAGGAGGTATTCCCTGAAGAAAAAACCCCATGTATCTGGCAATCAGCTTAATACAATCCAACAGCCGTGAATACCGAAAGCAGGTAATTTTATTAAACAGAGGAAATGAAAGCTTATCATTTGTGTCTAAAAATTATTTTAGGATTTTATCAGAATTGATAAGAAAGAAGGCTAATTGTAGAAGAGAATTAAATGTTGATTATAATAATTTTGAAATAAATAATCGGATCATTATTACTGGATAACTTCAGAAGTGCGAGGGTCATTAATATATATATATATATATATATATATATATATATATATATATATATACATATTCGCTTCAAAGAAAACAATAGTTGATTACATTAAGATAATAAATTTATTTCAATCCTGTTAAAAGCATTGATATAAATCAATGCTTTAAAAAATAGTCAGAACGTCTTCAGATCAAACGAGCAATGGGTTAAAAGATTTCCCCATTTGCGACCAGACTAAGACAACCCCGCCAAAAAACCCTTATTTCTCCAATGTATTAATGCAAGCCTAAACCTTCAAGTTACCATAAGTATCAAAATATTATGTCATGTAGAACAACATATGGGTTCATCATACTTCAAATTCAACTGAAGCAAAATTTACAGTTACAATAATACATGTAAAAAATTCAAACATTTAAAAAAAAGATTATTCAGACAATCTAATTTTAGTATATCAATTTTTATCATTAAAAAAAGATTAAAAATCTAAAACTAATGTTAATTATGGTAAACCACCGCCGCTGAAATTACAATTATAGAGTAAAAATCACAAATAGGAATTAAAATTCTTACTAATTTACCGATATAATGAATTTTAGTAATTCATTTTCTGTTTATTCATTTATTTATTCTCTTATTTTTAAAATAGTCTAAATCTATTTTTCTGTCCACATCTTGCTATTAAATCACATCTATGATTTATTAGGTTAGAGAATCAAAGTATAACCTAATTTGTATCTTTTCTTCAAGACACAAATTACATCTACCGTTAAAGCAGCTAAGAGTAGTAAATCTTTTCAATTTTCAACATTGAATTTCTAGAGTCAAAACCATATTTTTTAATTTCCGAAAATGTTTGGATAAACCTGTTTGGTTTCTCAAGCGTTCGTGAGAGAACGAATCAATATGATTATTAAATCTTCATCATCATCATCATCATGTCGTGCTGGTAGCACGGATATCCCTGACCCTCTCTCGCCACTTTTCCCTATCGTTCATCGCCTCCGGCAGGTCTTCGGGACTACATCCCGTATCCTCACATAGTTGCTGAATGTATGTTCGAGCTGGTCGTCCTGCTTTTTTTCGGCCATATGTGGGGGTCCATTAGATTACATCACTTATGAGTTCGTCCCTACTTCTTCAGCAGTGTCCTGCATGTCTGGTTCGTCTAAATTGGATTGTTTTCGTGATAGGAGGCAGGTGGCCGTACAGTTGGTGTCTTGTGGGGTGTTGCCGCCAGGACTTGTTCAAGATTGCTCGCAGCATTCTTATGTAATTGCCGTCTAGCTTCTTCTCCAGCCTTCAAAGATTCTACGGATGGTTAATATTTGTGAGGTCGTGGATCTATTTCTTCGGAAGCCATTTTTTTTTTTTCCTAAGCATGTTGTCGATTTTGGGTTCTATGCGGTTTCGTAGTAGGGTATTGTAGATTTTGGCTGCTATGGATGTAAGTCTTATGCCTCTGTAGTTTTTGGCTAATCTGAGGTCACCCTTTTTAGGGAAGGGGTGGATGCATCTGTCTATCGGATTTTGATTATAGACTGCGTTGCAGTGGCGGAGCAGTATGTCGTCGAATTGTCGGTTCTTCCATACTTCTGGGGGAATCTCGTCCAGCCCTGCAGCTTTCCTATTTTTAATTAGGTGGTATTGGTGGTTGGGGTCGTCATACGTCTGTTTAACTGAACATTTTTATATAGCTAGTGACCGATACAAGCATTAGACTTTGGCAATTAATTAAAACTGAACAAGGAACTTGCATCATCAGTATATACCATTTAATTTTAAATTGTTAGTGCAAGGTTCATCAAAGGATATCATTACAGACGAGTAAACTTTGAAAGCTTTTAAAAGTTAGATCATTAAAATGTCTCATATGTAGTGTAATAAATAAGCATTGAGAATTTTGAGAAGAGCTAGGATCATCGAAAGATACGAGGATCATTAAATAAGTTTCCAGACGTTTTTCGTATGGGCACTTTTATTGATAGTACACACATGAAACTCTAGTCCCCTTCGAAGTAATCTCCTCCGGCTGCAAAGAACGTGTTCTACCGTTCCAACAACTTCTGGAACACCTCATGGAAGTCCTCTTGTGCGAGCGTGTCAATGACCTTCGTCACAACATCTTTCTTCTCGTCAATTGTCTCAGAATAACAGCCTCTGAGTTTAGGGAATAACCAAAAGTCACAGGGAGCAATGTCTGGACTATAGAGAGGGTGAGGAACAATTTTGATGCCTATCTTGGTCAAATAGTCAGTGACAAGGATGGAATTGTGGATTGGTGCATTGTCCTGCTGGAAATGCCACTGACCCGATTACGAAATCTCTTGCTGAACTCCCTTAAAACCTCAACATAGTAACCCTAATGCTAACCCAAACCCTTTGGCCAATCAACTCTGGTCTATTGACTTCCTTACTCCTCCCACACCTCTCATCATCCCTCCCAGACTCTCTGCCTTCCTTGAATCTCTTATGCCACTCAAAAACTGATGCTCGATTTATGCAAGATGGTTTAAAAGTAGTCTGAACATTCCATACGTTTTTATGGCCTTTTTTCCAAGTTTAAAGCAGAATTTTATTGCATATCGTTCTTCTAAAGTATACTCACGTCCAGATTGCATTTTTGAAAATCACCAGCTGTGACAATCAGGCTATAGTAGGGTGTATTCCAATTCCTGCTGTAGCTGTTGATTTGAACCTGAAATCATAACAATTGGTCAGTCATCTCATAAGATGTATAGCAATAACATACTGAATTTTGAAGAGTCTACGAAAATTTTAAATGCTTGTACAAAAAAGTCTGTAATCTTATTGAAAGCCCCACGTAGCATGTTTTCATTATTACAAAAAATTCGAAATCTTTGAAAAGAGCAAAGATCATCAAAAAATCCTATAAACAGTATTAGATAAGATTCGAAAATGTTTTAGAATTCGAACCATCAAAATATATGTAAACTAATACCAAGGCTTCGAACATTTTGAGAAAACGTAAGATCATAAAAGGACACCATTTGTAAAGAATTACGGAAGTTCTGAAAGAGTTAAAAATTGCTAAGATAATCGACAGATAAATTTTTCAGTCTAATAGATAAGATTTAAAATTATCCAACATCTCTCGAAAAATCCTCCATGAAATTTCACTTAATTAGAAAACGAAAATGTGTTTGATCAAACTCAATATTTGACATTAGTATACCTATTCTGATACTTTAGTTGCAATATATCATCGACTGAAAATGGTGACAGTATACGCGTAGGAAAATTATGGACTGTTATTGATAGGTTATCGATAAAATGGAAGTCTGATATCGTTAAAATGAAATGAGAATTTTTGCAAGATCTAGCTATGTTAGTACTATAGTCTGGCTGCACTACTTGGACTCAAACAAAAAGCAGGGAGAAAAAGCTATTTGGGAACCACACAAGGAGGCTGCAGATTATTTGGGACAAATCTTGAAAGCAACATCCCACAAAACAGTTGCCTTTCATCTCATAAAACATTCTTATAAGACGGGCTAGATATTTTGGGCACTGCTGGAGAAGCAGAGAAATTCACAAGTAACATTATCCTGTAGAATCCCCTAAATGGGCATACCAGTGTTTATCGATCAGCATTGGATACTGTGAAGAGGACCCTCCAGGAGCAATGACAAATAAGTTTGGTCTTACATACAAAAAAAGCTGTAAAATGGATCCGATAATAAGTTGATGAAGTAATAAAAGTGACAGAAAGATATGTTAATAATAATAATAATAATAATAATATATATATATATATATATATATATATATATATATATAGAGAGAGAGAGAGAGAGAGAGAGCGTTAACGGAATCTGTGTTTTCAGGTCGACTTGATGATTTTGAATCAATAAGAATATTTATTTATACTAAAGAAATATTCGTGATGAATCCTATCTGAATGAACACAGTGAGACAAGAATGAGTTATTCATTAAACTTTACTTAGTCTGACACAGAGACCTTAATTTGTTTCCGATGCCTTTTACTTCGAATGGAAGTAGTGGACAGGCTCGTCGCTGCTTAAATTGCATGATATAGCGGGAGCCAGTATTTTCAGCGGGAAACAGTACTTTCGGATTTTTACACCACCCTTCAGGTTGGTGAAATAATCACCAATATTTTTCGCATTAAGAAAACCATTTCATTTTCGTGATGTTTTTGTTATCATAACATTGTTTCAGGCAATCCAGTTTTCATCAAGTGGATATGTAAAGAAACAGACAAGTGATTTTTCCTTAGAGATTAATAGCGAACTAGAGGGATTTGTAACCAATATACCAACCGTTTTATCTATTATACAGATCATTATTTCTGTTCTGTTTGCTATTTCTGTAGAGAAGAAACACTCTATTTTGTTACAGTACACACACAAAAAGCTTTAAAATGGATCCGATAATAGGTTGACGAATAATTAAAAGTGACAAAAAATCTGTTAACAATCAAGAATCATGTAATTATTGACAGAAATAGAGTATAGTATATTTCTCTTACCCCTGAGGGTCACGTTCCAAAATCTTCTGCGGATTCTTATATAACAATTGTAAGCTAATGGTATTTGCAAGCGAGTTGAAAGCTAATAAAAAAGAGTCCGCAGCTGGGACAATAACGAGATGACAATGTTCAACATCTCGTTCCGCAGTAACAACATATGCTTGATCAAGCACTACGGACTGAAAGCAGTCGTGAAACAGGACTTGCCGTAGTATCTAGACTGAATTGGTCATCTTAGCAGTAGCGAGATTTAGTCGGCTGATGCAACATACGTGAGTTGGAAGCACAGGTTGGGTATTCGGAGAAACCCGATAAAAGAGGATAGATTTCTCGATTTGACTTCTCTTTTGGTGTCTGAGGTACGAGGAGAACAGCTTTTCCTGGCACTGATTGCAAGGAATGATAAAAAAACATACAGGAAGAGTTTGTTCCCATCAGAACAAAGAAGCTGCTCCGGATATTGCATCAGTTATCCATTTCAATCAATTTCTACTAACCCAGAAACTAAGAGAGAACAAAGCAACAGGGGTTCTAACACGTTAGTAGTATCTTTCAGTTTCTTAATCGACGATTGACCATCATCCCCAGAGTATTTATTAGTGATTATGCCTAAAAGTACAATCAAATTATTATTATTATGATGATCATCATCATCAAGTCGTGCCACCAGCACGGATATCCCTGACCCTCTCTCGCCACTTCTCCCTATCATTCATCACTTTTGGCTGGTCTTCAGGGTTACACCCCGTATCCTCACATAGCTGCTGTGTGTATGTTCTAGCTGGTCATGCTGATTTTGCTCGGCCATATGTGGGGGTCCATAGGAGTACATCACTGATGAGTTCGTCCTTGCTTCTCCAGCAGTGTTGATGAGACGCTGCTTCCTAGGTAGGTGAATTTGTCTACTAAAGAAATAGAATATAGCAATTTGAAAGATTACACAGGAACTTTGAAGTATAAACATATCAGTATATAAATATATAATATAAATATATCAGTATATAGATAGCAATAATATTATTCAAACTGTTTTGAAATTCATCGAATTTCAACAATAAATAAACCATTAAGAATTTATATTTTGTTAAATGAATAAACCGGCTCATTGACCTAGTGGGTAGAGTGATCGCCAAAGGTCCAGGATACCTGGGTTCAATCCCAAGTCGTGTCATACCAAAGACTTTAAAAATGGTTCTTGATACCTCCTTGCTTAACACTCAGCATTATAAGGTACGTATCAAGGGTTAAGTGGAGCAATCCTTGAAAAGGAGCAGCGCCCTACCCTACACCTTGGTGTAGTAGCTATTTAAAAGGGAACGTTCTGGTCGCCCTCGACTACGGTCACCAACTTTCAACCGGCTCATTGGCCTAGTGGTTAGAGTCTTCGGCAAAGGTCCGGGAGACCGGGGTTCAATCCCGGGTCGGGTTATACCAAAGATTTTAAAAATGGTACTTGATACCTCTTTACTTAACATTCAGCAATATAAGGTGCGTATCAAAGGTAAAGGGGAGCAATCCTAGGAAAGGATTAGCGCCCTCCCCTATACCTTGGTGTAGTAGCTATTGAAAAGAGAGCCTACAGGTCGCCCTCGCCTACGGTCGGAAACTTTACAACTTTAAAAATAAATAAACCAAATGAATCCAAAGAATGACCCCTTTCTAAATATCGTTAGGAATACATGCAACTATTTAGATGGTCAAATCGGTTTGTATTAAATAGTATTAATTGGTATCATATAACCATATGCAAACTAACGATTATTATAGATATGAAAAAAGTGCGAAAAAATACAGTGGAACATTGAAAAATATCGTCTCCTTGTGTTGCTAAGAACTGCGCTATCTTCTATTTGATATATAATCTTGTTACAGAAAATGATTATTATGGAGCATTAATATTCTGTCTAATTTATAAATTAAAATGAATATATATATATATATATATATATATATATATATATATATATATATATATAATGCTAGGCTGTTCATATGAATCGAGCTCTCGGTAGCCGTTAAGCGGATATATGTAGACAATAACAATTGTGATTCATAACCATTTAAACTTCCGTCGCTTGCCCTGGTTTCCTCGTAGCTGAGTGATATAATCTTGCATTGGCGTTTGAGCCAACCAGGTTTTGATCCCAGCTTCAGGAACCAAACCCGTCTTGTCACACTGAAGAGTTCTGATAGAACGAAACAGATCGGTCTGTTGATTATTATATATATATATATATATATATATATATATATGGGAACCTTATGTAATTATGTTAATTAGAAATGCTATTTAAAGTTCTGTTTGGTCTAGTCACAAGCCTATGCATAAACCCACGCACACACACTTATACATAATAGTGAAATTATTCAATGTGATTTAAATAATTTACCCAATAAACCATGGCCTATTTAAAGTTTAATTTCATTGTTTGCTTTTATTTTATTTATTCTTTGGTTGATTTGGTTTGGTTTGGTTGGTTTTATGGCATATCAACCTTTCTAGGTTATTTAACGCCAAATCCATTTTTATGTAAATAATCTCTTCTATTTAAAACAATTCAGTTTAGCATAAGTACACAGTTTAATGGTCAAAAACATTTCCATTTCGAACTATTCAAGCAGTTGTATGTAACAATTCGGTTAAGTGTAAGTACAGTTTTAATTTAAATTAAATTTAATTAAAAACAGTTCTATTTGAAATAATTCAGTTAAGCATAATCACGCAGTTTAAATGTAAGTACGGTTTAATTGTAAAAGTCATTTCCATTTTAAACTATTCAGTTTTACTCAAACAATTCATTTTAGCATAAGTATGCTGTTAATTCTATTTAACTTATAGATAGGACCCTTATCAGGTGCTACCACTCCGGGCCAGAGTGGACCTGGGAGCAATGGCAATGAAGGGGTATTCCGCATTCCCCAAAGCTCCAGCATTGCTGGAACCTCACCATCAGATTGCTTAGTGTCATATACAGGACACTCGTTAGTGGGGGGGGGTCTTAACCCTCTGCAGAGGTGCAGTCAGTGTATTCTACAGCCCCGGCTGACTGGGCAATTGGCTGATTTATTTAACAGCATAGATATATACATTATGAGCAATTTAATGCCAACATTTCTTTCATCTCTAAAAGTTTAAATATAATTATATTTTTTCTTCTTTTTTTTTTATTGATTCTAGAACTTTTTAATTTTCTTTTTGGTTAAATGCCAGCATTACTTCTTTTTTGTTGTTGGGACCGTTAAGTAAAACTTGCGTCACGTTTATTTCTGGTGATAAAAAGATGTAGGTAAAAATGAGGAAAGTAATAATGCAGAAAAATAATGATAAATTTAAACGGCATGTCAACTCATCTAAGTCTATTTTATGTCAAGAGGTTAGGGAATCGTATTTATTGTATTTTTCTATTTTCATTTTTCGTGTAGTTGAGTTTAAACTTTGTTTTCCCAAACTGTTCTATTGAATAGGAACAATATTCAAACAGATCTTTAGATGGGACCCTATCAGGCTCTACCTCTCTGGGTCAACGTAGACCGGGGAATAATGGCAATAAAGGGGTGTCCATATTACCCAGATCTCCAGAATTGGAAAGTTAGCTCCCTACGCTGTTTAGTATCATACTTAAAACGGCTCTCTGAGGGTCGTCTTAACACACCGCCAGCCCATGCAAAAAAATGTGACAATTGTAATATTTAAAGAACTTAATTGAATCTGATAGAATGGAAAGTCGTACTTTTTGTGCAGAGCTTAATCTTTATGTAAAGAAAGAGAATTAGGCTTAGGATCTAGAAATGGTATATCTATAAGGAAACTAAAATCTTTCTTTTGCGAATAAATTCTTTTTAAGTCTATGCATTGAGTCTTTCTTAAAGAAGTTAATACTTAAAGTGTCAACATCAAAGACTGAATTTACAATACAAGAAAAGGAGGGCTCTTCTTGTGCTAAATTGCGGTAAACTAAAAGACGATAATTAACTAAGATAAAATAATATACAGTTTTACGAGTTTGAATTACAAATAAGAAGAGCAGATGTTTCCATAAAAACGAATAGATACACAGTGGCTCGAAGAATGAAAATCTTCTTTCATAGATAATTGGTATAACAAAACCAAAAGGATGCTTTGATAAAATGTCAGAGAAAACAGCAACAATGGGGTAAAACAAAGTCAAACAAATAACCGATACCAATTATTTAGTCATATATCATCAATGCTTGTCTACAGCACGGATTCCGTTAACTCGCTCTTGCGATCCACCTCAGTTGGTGAATCACTCGAAACAAGTTTTACGGTGGGTTGAGTGTTCGCCAATGGTCCGGGAGACCTGAATTCAGTCTCAGGTCGCGTCATACCAAAAACTTTTAAAATGGTACTTGATACCTCCTTGCTTAACACTCAGCATTATAAGGTACGCATCTAGGGTAAAGTGGAGCAATCCAGGGAAAAAAGTAGCGCCCAACCACACCTCGGTGTAGTAGCTATCGTAAAGGGAGCCTTCTGGTCGCCCTCGACTATGGTCGCCAACTTTCCTTTCCTGATGACAGATTCAAATTTTTAACGGTCAGGCAAAGTAGTTTCAGCAGGTGTTGGCGTCCATAAAAGTATATCACTTATTTTCATTTTACATTTTGTTGTGTTGATGCGCGATTACCAAAGGAGTATATGTGTTGGAGCCGCTGTACCACTTGTGGACTGAAGTAGCCATGGAGACAAATGGCTGTAAGCCATGTGGTCAACGGAATTCAGATGGAGAGCCGATTTGGACTGTTTTGGGGATGAGGGTTAATCGGCGAATAACGAGTGTGATATACATAGCTCAGCTCGGTTCTTTATATGTTCTTTTTACGAAGAGTAGTCGAATTCTCGTTTGTTTCTTGATTTCTCGAAATACAAACAGGTTTGCGACTCTTTTTCTGGATGTAATATTCATTGCTTCGTCTCGTTAATGCTAACTGACACAAAGCATTTCAGTTTTACAACTATCCTTTATTATTTGTCCGTCAATAACCAATCAAAATATAATTGACTTCTGAATCACAAGAGAGAGAAAGAGAGAGAGAGAGAGAGTATTTGTTTGTGTGGCAGAGAGAAAGAGAGAGAGAGTACGTGTGTGTGTGTGAGAGAGAGAGAAAATGTGTGTGTTTGTGTGAGAGAGAGAGTGTGTGTGTGTGTGAGAGAGAGAGTGTGTGTGTGAGAGAGAGAGAGTGTGTGTGTGTGAGAGAGAGAGTGTGTGTCGGAGAGAGAGATAGAGAGAGAGAGAATGTGTGTGTGAGAGAGAGAGAGAGAGAGTGTGTGTGTGTGTGTGTGATAGAGAGAGAGAAAGTGTATGTGTGTGTATGAGAGAGAGAGAGAGAGAGTGTGTGTGTGTTTGAGTCAGAGTGAGAGAGAGAGAGTGTGTGTGGCTGGCTGAAATTTTTGTTGCTCACAACTGATGCGAACTAGATTCTTTGATTTAGGAGATTGAAACACTTTGACGATCGACTTTAGCAGTAGATTACGGTGACTACTCTCCAAGACCTTCCATTCCCCACCCCTCTCTCTCTCTCTCTCTTTCTGATGAAACACACATTGCCGGTCGCATATTCTCTGACGCGGCCAAGTGTACATTACCAAACAAGTAACTAAAAGCTTATTAACCATAATTTTCCTCTTTTTCGCATCTACCTGAACTTCAAAGCGTCTCTTTTATGTAGACAATATCCATTTGTAATCTGATACTAACAATTTTCTTTTTCTTAAGATGCTAAATTTTATTATAAACTTTTAATTTGCGTGATATTCCATAACCACTTACATTCTTTTGCTTTTATTTAACCGGATTGTCTAGCGTGAACTTCAAAGGACCCGTTTTTATTGGCGCGTCCAAACTATCTAAATCTTTTTATCATTTACCCAATGTGTGTGGGCTGTTCAGTAATTTAATTTATTCATGCATTAATCAGTTTTTTGTTTGTTTGATTGTTTGTTTTTTTGCCGAGCCGTACATTGTGTTTTTTTGGCTTAACCGAGTCATTATTTCAGTTACATCTCTATCTAAAAGAAATCCTAAACTAAGTAATATTTTACTTGACATAATTGAACACTTTTCCAGCAGTGTTCCACATGTCTTGCTTGTCTTAGTTGGAAGGTTTGCAATATGACTAATAAGTGGCTGTACAATTGTTGTTTTATTGAGTGGGGCTTTTGGGATTGTTCGAAACAATACGCATCAGCTATCGAGCTTTTTCTTTTAGCGTGTCATTGGAATCTTAGTGGTGAAAAAACATACAGTATTACTGATAAAACTACAGTTTCAAAAAATTCCTTTTCCATGGCATATATAAACATATATAAAGCTACTATACGTAACTATATTACTCCACTTACCATTGATCTTTACCTTAAAATGAGCAAGGAGGTAACAAGTACCATCTTTTGAGTCTTTGTTATGACTCGACCTTAAATTGAACCCTGGTCTCCCAAAGTATCCGCTATAACACACACACACATATACACACACACACGCGCACCCCCCCACACTCTCTCTCTCTTTGTTTTTCTCTCTCTCTATATATATATGTATATATATACATATGTATGTACCATGATTACTTTAAGGTAACGTTAATAAGTAGAAGAATGGCTAATGATGTGAATTATATTAGTGTATCAAATCATGTGGAATATAATGTTAATGCTGCATGGAAACCCATAAAAACCAACAACCCAATTTGGGAGATATGGAGTTGGTCATGTTGAACATAAGGAAGAATTATCATCATACAAATGGATAAATATTTAACCAGTTTCGGTGTCTAATAGGAACATAAGGAGGTGAATAAAGAACAGATGAACGTGCACCCCTTAAATTAAGTAACGTCGATCTATATCAAATATTAGACATGCCATATTTATTAGGTTTGTTTTGTTTAATTTACGGCTACATTGACAAAGTAAGCGTGAGTATCAAAGTCACTTCACCAGATTATTGTAGAGGACAAATCGTCTTAAGGGACGGAATAGTTTGCAACTCTTCAAGATCAAATAATAATGAATAATTAGTTCCGTTATAATTGAGAGTATATCATATTTACCCAACCCCTCCGCTCGGGCAGAATATGACACAGGTCAATTTTTAAGCGGAGTTTAACAGGTTTGAATTCAGAGTTTTCCTTCTCCTAGACTAGTTGCCTCCCCAAGGCTGAAGAACATACTTTATACTACTACATAGCTGGAGGGAGAATAATTGGATTCATACCTTTTCCCAAGGGTATTAGTTTTATGTGAAATGTTATCAGTCTCGTCCAGGATTTGAACTCGTGTCACCGTGTCCATTTCCCACGACGATAACAATTACACCTCGGGCACCTCACCTAATTGATAGTGTGACGGCAAATCGACTAAAATCCCAAAACGGGACTTTATTTTCGCACGTGTGAAGACGGGGCAGGTTGGCACTTGATCCCCTATAGAATAAGTCCTCGTTCAGAGTTTTTCTCTCAGGCATATTACGTGAGGGATTAATTTAGAGCCAGACTGACCGCCGCTGGCAAGGGGTTCCAAATTTCACACTATCCACACACCCACCAAGGCCACCAAACTTCCTCCCCTAGACAACAGAAGATATGGACCTATAGGTTTTAGTCGTAATAATATTATATTGTAGTAGTCGGCAACTCCGGTTTCCCGTGTGATATTTTAAGGAATTTATAGGACAATTTTAAGCAAGATAACATAAGGCGAATAGAAGCTGAAAGGGAAATGTGACACAACAAATTCGTAGCAGAACTGCAAAGAACAACTTAGAGCACGTGGTAACATAAAAATACATGAATCCTTTACTATACAAAGAGATACACTTTCAAAGTGTCAAATATATATAATGAATTGAACAGTCCACGGACATAAATGTCTTTCTTCTTTTCTGCTCTTTCGTTTTCCTTCAAATTGAGAGAGAGAGAGAGAGAGAGAGAGAGAGAGAGAGAGAGAGAGAGAGGCATATAAAATTTGGGTATAAAGGAGAAATAGCCCCAAAGTTACTTATCTTATTTTTCGACGGGGTTCCACTGGAGAATCTCTCTTCTTTCACGGGCTAATAGACTTTATGCTATTTTTAACACTGGCTTGAAGAACTTGGGCCCCTCGTGTCCAAGATATGTTTTTGTCTTCTTCACCCGGAGTAATGGCTATGGGTCTGTCTGCCACGAGCCCTTTCCAATAACTGATTTTTCTTCTCGTTTTTTTCGCCGACGGGGAGAAGGTGCAACTTCCGTTTTAGGGTCCCAGCCAATCATTTGGCTTCTCTATCCTTCTCCCTTCCGGTGTCCGGCGACCTGAGGTTACTAAGTACCAACATCTGTTGGTATCCCCTCTGTGACCTACATTCTTTCTTAACGGTCACTCTTTGACGCTTTGCCACTGTTCATTCCGACGGGTGGATAGTATTAATCTTATTTCTATCGTCTCCGTGGGATATCACGTGACAATAGTATATTTGCAGCTTCGAGTCAATACTAACCTATTCTTATAATATATACTATCTATGAAGAATATAGTTAAAATAAAATGCCATCGTGTATTAACCTATCAGAATTTTATCAAAGATATTTCGAGTGGAACATGTTAGAATACTTTATTGAAAAAAAATAGTTATTTTGAGTATTTTTCACTATCCACAAAGCTTTTGGGATAAAATCCAATGAAATGTTTTTTTTTATTTCATTCAAATGAAACTTTCTTATTGTGTAGAAACGCAAGATAAGCGCAATTTTCATAAACAGGCCAACTTTTCGTACTAGCATTAAATACCTTTCTTGATTTGTTAGGTTTCAATATTTTGTAACTGCAGTAATGCACATCGTTACTGGCTGTCATTATAAAACTCAGAATTAATCGTAGCTGGTAAACCTGCTACGAGGATCATTAAATAAGTTTCCAGCCTTTTTTTTGTATGGACACTTTTATTGATAGTAAACACATGAAACTCTAGTCCCCTTCGAAGTAATCTCCTCCGGCTGCAATGCACTTGTACCATTCCAACACTTCTGGAAGGCCCCATGGAAGTCCTCTTGTGTGAGCGTTTCAATGACTTTCGTCACAGCCTCTTTCCTTGCCTCAATTCCCTCATAACGACAGCCTCTAAGCTTAGGGAATAACCAAAAGTCACCGGGTGCAAGGTCTGGACTATAGGGACGCTGAGGAACTGTCTTGATGCCCATCTTGGTCAAATAGTCTGTGACAAGGATGGAGTTGTGGATTAGTACATTGTCCTGGTGGAAATGCCACTGGCCCGATTTGAAGAGTGCTGGCCTCTTCCCTAGGAATCTCTTCCTGAACTCCCTTAAAACCTCAACATAGTAACCCTAACCCTAAACCTTTGGCCAATCAACTCCGGTGTATTGCCTTCCTTACTCCTCTCACACCTCTCATCATCCCTCACAGACTCCCTGCCTTCCTTTAATCTTTTATGTCTCTCAAAAACTGATGCTCGATTTATGCAAGATGCTTCAAAAGCAGTCTGAAGCATTCCATAAGTTTCTCTGGCATTTTTCCATGTTTAAAACAGAATTGTATTGCATATCATTCTTCAAAAGTGTCAGATTGCATTTTTGAAATTCACCAACGGTGACAATCAGGTTTTAGTAGGGTGTATTCCAATTGCTGCTGAAGCTGTTCATTTGAACCTGAAATCATAAAAATTGGTCTGTCATCAGATTAGATGTATAGCAATAACATACTGAGTTTTCAAGAGTCTACATCAATTTTAAATGCCTGTACAAAAAAGTCTGGAAGCTTATTGAATGCACCACGTATTTTAGCATTAATGTCTTTACAGTCTGAAGAATCTAGAGAAAAAAAAAGTATTTCCTCCAAGAACCTTCTATGGTGCAGCTATTATATCTGCAGGTATATAGAAGAAGCTTCTGCGGAGTAGGTTTAGTTTTGCAATGCTAGGTACAAATGTCTAAAGCTTTATTGGTGATATGAACATATTTCACTCGGTCTTTTTTTGAAATCTTTTGACATGTTACGCAGTACATATTCGCCTACCAAACACATTGTTTCTTATATGTTTCAGTTTATCCCCTGGCTGCCTGCTGTACTTGAAAAAACAAAAACGACAGATAATTGCCGTACACCACTAGCGTGCTATACAGCTCTCTGCGCTAAGCACCCTATTTGCTTACTGTTTTTATCTGACGTCATATATATTTGAAGCAAATTTAAGCCAATGATTCAACTACACGCAATACAAGTTCAATGTAAGCAATAGAAAAGGTTAAAAGGATAAAGAAGAGCAGCGAAATCAAACCAAAGGGACATAAAATAAGATTAAACAAGTTGATAACGAACGAAAATCTCCATTTTAGGCTGGTAGATTATAAACCCAAGAATCAGTCAGGACACGAAAAGGAAATTAGAGATGAAACGAAATGATAACAAGCGGTTACATAGAAACAAGTCTTTAGCGAATCGCAGAATGGTCCCCTGAGAATTATTCATTCGAAAAGAGAGTCAAAAATACAATAGAAAGGAGAAAATAGAATAAAATAAAAATAAAAGTCATAAATGATTTCATTGAATGAAAATTCTCTCAGTATTTTATAAATCACAGGGTGCCTCCTTGAGCTGCAATATCAAGACATCTAGTCTTGCATATATAATGTATATTGCGTATATATTGTATAAAGCCACTGAATAAACGAATTTATAAATGAAAATGTTGAAAAAATAATTTTGGAAATAATTTTAACGAAATTACCCACCACATTTTATGAATTTTTTTGGAAAGTCTTTATATAATATTATTTGGATACTGAAATATTTACTTCACATTAGATATGCAATACTACAATAAAATATGCTAATGGAGTCACTTCTGCACCCTGTGACATAGCCACCATTTTCCTTTCCTATAGGAATCCATTGTTAATAATTTTTCTATAGGAATAAATTGGAAAGGCTTTTGATTAAAAATAATTGCTTCACAAGATTTTCTATTGTATAATGGTAATGAGAATTGAATAGATTCTACCCAGTTGCACACTTCGTAATAATAAATCCCATACTCTTTAAAGATACACATGATTGATTGATATAAATGGTATATCAAATTGTCTAGGGATGTTTTATGCCTTGAGGTTAGAGAAATGCGTTCACTGTACTGGTCAGAGTAGAGCCGAATACTAATGAAGGGTCAGTCCACACACCACTGATCTCTTGGACTTGAACTTCCCCATCAGATGCAGTTAGGTTTATTTTTTTGGTTAGGTCTCTTAATCCTCTTTGGGGATACTATCAGAATATTCAAATCCCGGCCTATAAGGTGATATTTTCTTATCGGAATTCATTGCGAATTATTTTATGACAGGAATGAATTGACAGAGGCTTTTACTTTGAAATGCATAAGAAATATTTAGCCAGAGTAGTGAGTTAAGTATAATAGCACACTAGGTGACATAAACTAGACAGTAAACTGATCATTTATTTCTTTAGTGATAATCAAAACAGTTTGATTTATTTTGCATCAAGGCTTTGTAAACTTTAACTTTGAAAGGCTATCTCTAGGGCTAATGATTAATCTGTAGACCTTGGGACTTCAAGTCCATAACTTCTTCTACACAGAAATACCTGCCGTAAGCTGTTTGTCACACGGTTAAGACGGGGACTAAAATTTCCATAATAAGTAGGAATAAAACAAATAAATCTGCTACGGCTCTCAGAAGACGCAAATGCCATTATTGCGTTTATTTTGGGGCCAAAGATAAGAATCGTTTGCACTAGAATGTTTGCTAGAAGCTAGAAGTCTATTTGGAGACAAAGGGAATTGAAAGAAACGCAAAAGCTCCTCTGTTGGATTTACTGTCAAGCCGGATGATAGTTGAAAAAAGAATTAGAAGATAGGAGTTAGGGGAAGTTGTAGGAGAGGTTCCAAGTAAGAATGAAACAGAATAAACATTGAAATGTGTAAGAGAAATAACAGAGAGACAGTGAGAAAGTGATAGCATAAAGAGTAAATTTTTGATTTGTTTTGTTTGGCTTCTTTATCTAATGGCATATCATAGTTTGTGGGTTATTTAATGCCAACGTCGTCCTAGTAGGAAATCAGAAGTGGTGCTTGTTAATCCAAAGCTAGAAGAATAAAGGCACTCGTACACTTCCCAAGGATAAAAGACAAGAAGGGAACATAATTGAACTGCTGGAGTTCGAACTCGCTTATTTTGAAGTAAAAATCTAGCAATTTAGCCATAACATCACAGGAACACCGCCCCATAACTTTTGTATATAAACATATGAACGTATACAATAACGACAACAGCAAAAGCAATAACAACTACCACTACTTCTACTACTACTACTACTACTACTACTACTACTACTACTACTAAAAGCACTACTAAAATTAATAAAGTAATAAACACGCAAATGCACGTGAACATACGCAAAGACACATACAAGTTCATTAAGATACTAACACATACACACACGCATATATATATATATATATATGTATATAAACTGACAGAAATTTAACTCTCAGAGCATATAATTATTTATGCATATAGATGAATACATTCACTATTGACCAAATGTTTGTGATCACAATGAATTTTGCATGTATACATATATATATATGCAAAATTCATGGTGATCGCAAACATTTGGTAAATATTGAATATATATATATATATATATATATATATATATATATATATATATATAAAACTATAAACATTTTTGGGAACATACTTTTTTCTTTCAAATTATGAAAAGAATGTATTTAAAAAATATACATTATGAATATATATCTATCACTCTTTCTCTCTCTCTCCCCCCTCTCTCTCTCTCTCTTTCTCCATATATATATATATATATATATATATATATATATATATATATATATATATATAAATGCAATGTATATTTATTGAAAGTCATTCGTTTCATGAGTTTAAAGAAAAACTCACTTATTTCCCAAAACAGTGCTCGGTCGTATATATATATATATATATATATATATATATATATATATATATATATATATATATATATCCTAAAGTCATTGCAATCCCAAACATTTGCGTATATACGCATATATACAAATCGATAGATATATCCTCAGAGATGTATATTTTCGGTCTTATAAAGTTAGACGGGTTTTGATCCCAACTTGAAGCGTCTCGTCTGTTAAGTCCCAATGAAGAGTTGTGATACAACGGAACAGGCTGCCCGTGGATGACAATATTTACTCTCCTACTCCCGGGGTGGGGGTTGAGCAATTTGGCGAAGGAATTAATGGTTGCAACTTACATAATGCAAAGCACGTCTTACGAATTGAGCACTTCGGTATCTGATCGTGTAAAATGTAAACAAACGAAATTTAATATACATTAAATTTCTGAATAGATGTTGGTTCACTTGCTAGCTTAGAGGTATGTCATTAGTCTGACTTAAAGGTAGATGAGTTTTGATCCTTTCTTGAAGAATTTAACATGTCTAGCGACACAGAACAGGTATCATACAACGAAACAGTTTCTGTGTGACTATATGTATGCGTGTTTGTGTTCAGGTGTCTATGCTTGTGTATTTATATATCAAATGATTAATTAGCTTTAAAGAGATATTGTAATGTGTCTTTGTAGTACATGGTATCATATGAACTGTTTTTTGAGGAGATAACTTAACGGTAATTCTTTTTTATTTTCCTGATCATAAAATATTTATTCTCTTTCGAAATAAGAAATAAAAATATTTACCGAGATTTCTTAAAACTCTGATCTCTAATAGAAATCTCATAAGTTTCAGGAAATTTAAACAAATAGAAAATTAAAAGAAAAAGAAAATCACTCCAGAAACATCTATTAAAAAGCATTGTTAATTTTCTGTAATAAGAAATAGCCCGAGCCAACAAATTTCCCAATAATTTATTGCGTTTCGTACACAATATTTAGAGACATGTCCTCGAATTTAATTTTCATTCATTGCGGCCGTAGGGGTCTTCGTGTTGCTACAAGAAAGATCACTTTCCTTATTTGGAAAATTAATGGAACTTACGACAGGATCCGTCTTGATCGTCAAAGTTGCCGAGGATTTTAATTAATTCCAACTCATACTTCTTGAACATTTACTGCCCGCAGCTTATTCCTACATTTTTTTTTTTTTTATGAGGAACAAGGGATGCAATTTTTCAATTAATCATTGTGCAAGTTCGTAGATTATTGTAGAAAATAGATGCTGCCAAGAAACGTTTTTCTTTGCCCTAACACTATAGAATAGCCAACTGTTTTGATTCTTATTGTATATTTTAGAATCAATATACATTGATCTGTCAGAATAAAAGAATAAAAGAAAAAGACCACAGTAAAAGAAACGGAATTTTCTTCGATGTTACCTAAAACACTTTTCACTTTTGGTTCTCATCTATTTATGATATTTAGATCAAAATCTTTACAGACTCTATAAATACGGAAATACAAGTAAAAAGCTATACAATGTTGGTCATACTATGAATCTTTCCTTAAAGTGTAACATAGGTCCAACGTGTTATGGTTTAAAGAAATACGTCCGCAGAAAAAGAAATATTCAAACTCGAAGGTAAGGGAAGAAAATATAGCAGTCGTTTATTATTGACTTAGGGCTTTGATCGTTGCTACTAGAAAAGTTCATTTTAGTCACGTTCTTCTTCTCCCTTCCTCTTGGTGGTAACGGCGGTGTGGGTGAGAGCTGGCTGTTGACACACGCCTGACAGATAGGTCGTAGCAAACTGGGTAGGACGGGTCGGGGCCTCAGAACCTTTGACGCGCCTGTTTTGAAACCTGCCTTCAACTCTCCCAAAATCTCCTGTCTTGTTTTCTTATATAGAGATTTTCAGGAACAAATCGAAGATCCCCGAATGTTCAATGTCACCAGTGAAACTGTCGTGAAACAGGTGATAATTCATCTGTGATTATTTTAAAATCACGTCTAACTTTGCAGGTCATTCTGCCCGCACGCGCTAGTCTCGTGACACCTTCACTGATTGACAACAGCCAATGCGCTCGCGCGCTCTCAACGACAGCGCCCGTCCGTAATATTACAAAAGTAAAACATGGTTTACATATATACGTCGATACATTTCCATACATTTAATATTATGTGCGTTGCTATAAAATAGTTTATTAATTCTAATAATATCTTCTCAGATTTTCCAAGTATTCTTGAATGTTTTGAAAATGATTATTTTACTCATTGCAAGTATTTTGTGCTAATAATTATTTTTAGGTCAGACTGAGTGATTGTTTTTTACGACACGTCAACTAGTCTCAGTTAATTTTATACCATGTGATTCGGGAATCGCATTTAT
Source organism: Sepioteuthis lessoniana (assembly GCA_963585895.1). Taxonomy (NCBI): domain Eukaryota; kingdom Metazoa; phylum Mollusca; class Cephalopoda; order Myopsida; family Loliginidae; genus Sepioteuthis; species Sepioteuthis lessoniana. The sequence continues at coordinate 84,658,251 of OY757927.1, forward strand.
TGCATATATTTATATTTACACGTTTGTGTAGTCGTTTATAAAGACATTTTTGACGCTATTTTATATTAAATATTTTTATTTAATCTAAATACCTTGTCCACAGTTTTATGGTTTCAAGTAATCCTATACTATTACCACTAATACTTCTACTTCTAGCTGTAGAAATAATAATTATGATATTTCTAATGATATGATTTCAAGTAATTATTTCTATTTAATAAAAATAATCATTTACTAATATAGAGATTCAAGTAACTAATAATAATCATTCGTAAACAATTTTAGCTTCATGTAACTCTTCTTAATACATCTAAATTGTAATTACATAGTCATTTGGTATCATGTAGTAAAGTTGGCGACCTTAGTCGAGGGTGACCCGAAGGCTTCCTTTTCGATAGCTACTACACCAAGGTGTAGGGGAGGGCGCTACTCTTTTCCGTAGATTGCTCCACTTTACCCTTGATCCATACCTTATAATGCTGAGTGTTAAGCAAGGAGGCATCAAGTACCAGTTTTTGAGTCTTTGGTATGACTCGACCTGGGATTGAACCCAGGTCTCCCATTGGCGAACACTCTAACCGCTAGGCCAATGTCCGGTCCTATGGTATCATGTACTTGTATCTAATTCAAATAAATTTGGGTAGTTTATGTTTATGAGGCTAAGAAAAAATCTTTGCAGGGTTTTTTTAATTAAAAATACCAATAAAAAATTTTGTATTTTTATAACCATTTTTGGTCTAATGAGTCGACTGTTCACCACTGGTCCAGGAGACCAGAGTTCAATCCCAGGTCGAGTCATACCGACGACTCAAAATATGGTACTTGATTCCGGCCGACTAAGCACTCAGCATTATAATGCAAGAACCGTGGGTAAAGTGGAGCAATCCAGGGGATGGAGTAGCGCCTTCTCCTTCACCCCAGTGTAGTATCTATTGAAAACGTCGCCAACTTTAATTACTTATAACCTTTTCTTAAAGGAAGTGAAGTCAATATTCATATCGATCCTTTGATCTTTATATTTGTTATTTGTGAACAATAATAAATTCTGCTACTGGCTTCAGAGCACTTCTGGGTATCCTTCAACGTCCTGAATAAAACCATTTCCATTATTACACACATTTTCATCTTATTACTTTTTCCTATGCATTAGTAAGTGAGCTATTTGTGTCTTATTTTTTCGTAGAATCGGGTTTATATTTGCAAAAAAAACGATTCTCCGATCGGTAGATAGTCAACTGAGAAATATGCCTCACAGTTCAAAACGCTAATTATACACTTCCTGTTTGTGAGTATAGTATCTCGCTTTGCTTTAGCGCTATCCGGGTCTGTTTAGGCAACTGTGAAAAACAAATATACCTCAGGAGACACCTGAAACTCAAACTAAAAATGACGAATATGAAAACATTGTCACCGCCCATACAGAAAGCGCAGCAGAGTGCATACCAAAAAAATAGCCAAATGTAGAATTCTATGAGAGTCACTTGTTCGGAAAAAACGCTGTATCCATAAAAATATGGATGCACCATATGGACGCGTACACAATGCACAGAGAGAAAGCTGGATGGTAACTACAAAAGAATGCTGCGTGCTGTCTTGAAAAAATCCTGGAACACCACACAAAACAGCAAATGAACACTACTGCAGAAGCAAGGACAAACTCATAAGCCACTTCTTTTCTTATGGAAATCCCAGAGTTGGCTGACCAGCAAAGACATACATCAGCAGCATGCGGACACCAGAGACAGCCTAGAAAACATTCCAGGTGTGATGGATGTTAGAGATGGATCCTGAAAGTGTGTCAGGATATTCTGAGCTCTCAGCGCGACTTATTGATGATGACGTCTTTTTTTCTAATAGAGTACTGTATAAAACTTTGATAAAAAGTATTTCATTGTTCGGAAAATAGCATCCGATTTTAATATAAGCTGTTTAGATTATGTTCTAACTTTTTTTTATTTTAATAGGAGTGGTATAAAAAATACAAATTCTTAATGATTAGTATTGTCTTTGTTATTTTCGATTTATCCTTTCAAAATTTGTTATTACGTAGAATATTCGGTCAATTGAACTCATTTTTTTGTTATATTCTCAATGTTTCGGCCGATATGTCCTTCTACCTTCTTCAGGTGTTTTATACCGAACTCGAGCTGAACCCTATATTTAAAGCACAGGGGTAGCCTGTTCCAATTCTGTTAACCAAAACCAGGTACAAATGTTAAATTATAGAACGTATTCCTTATTATTCGTACCTGTTGTAGAGATTGAATCTGCAACCTCCAGATGATTTCACTTCAAAGAACTTTACAACTAAACGCCTTAACCGGAGCGCTATATGTCCTTGACGAATTTTCAGAATTTGCTTTCAAAGGTTGTGAGAAAGTTATACATGAAAAAAAAAAGTGATACGTTTACTTTTTTGAATTAATTCAAGCTTGTTCAAAATTTTGTTTCAAGACTTGATCGGCTACATGCTGCCAGGATTATATTGTTCGGCTACATGTTGCCCGAATGACACTGCTTGGCTACAAGCAGCCAGAATGATATTGCTGAAGCTCACGGACTTGGCATATGAAACTTCGCAACCTCCACCATATTCTCCCAATCTCTCACCAACCAACAACAATTTTTCAAGTATCTGTACACATTTGCACAAAAAAACTTTCCTGATCCAAAAAAGCAGAAACTGCATTAAAAGATTTCTTAGTATCCAAAACGTAGGCTGCCCAGGTATAATAACCTCGTTAATCGATGGCAGAAATGCGTAGATATTTAGGGATCATTTTTGTTGTACTCCCTACATAATGGACACACCCTCCTCCATAAAAACACATCAACGAGAGCGTCAGACGGAGTTCACCAATCAGCGTGACACAATCCTTTGTTATACCATTTGCGTTGTGGACGGATAGTCACTACCACACTGGACTTTCAGCTTTCTATCAACTAAGTTTTGTTTAACCATGTTCACTTGTATCTTGTTTCTGTTACATGAATATATATGTTTTTGCTCTCAAACCTTTTGTGTTGCCTGTGTCTTTCTTTGGTCAGCGTCACAACAATTTTTTAACTGATTAAAATAATGCTTGAATGCATTAATTCAGGAATATTTTTTCCTAAACTCAGACATTATTTTCGGAACAATCAAATATTACAAACACTATATCGAAGGGCAGTAGGAAATGCTGACCATAACTCCTGCATTGAGGTAAGATACTTAACTGTATTTGATGGTGAGACGCCAGTTCCTGAGATCTGGTAAGTGAGGCGCCAGTTCCTTAGATCTGGTAAGTGAGGCGCCAGTTCCTGAGATCTGGTACGTGAGGCGCCAGTTCCTGAGATCTGGTAAGTGAGGCGCCAGTTCCTGAGATCTGGTAAGTGAGGCGCCAGTTCCTGAGGTCTGGTAAGTGAGGCGCCAGTTCCTGAGATCTGGTAAGTGAGGCGCCAGTTCCTGAGATCTGATAAGTGAGGAATGCACCTTTATTACGATTACTCTCAGAACAACTCTAACTCTAGTAGAATCTTTTACGGGTCAAATAAATCTGTTTTAGAATTATTCGAATTAGATAGGACTTAAGAAACTAGAAAGATATAAATACGTGATTCCCTAACCTCTTGGAATAAATCAACCAAGACAAGCCAACATATCATCAAAATCAATCGATCACTTAATCAAGAGTGCTAATATACACTTTACTTGAAAAATCATGCTGAAAGTCAATATCAGTTTTTGTATTGCTCTTAGAAAAAATTTATGTAGTCCGGCTAAATTCAAATTTCAAATGAATTTTAAAAATGTAGTACAGCTAAATTCAAATTTCAAATGAATTTTAAAAATGTTTTGGGTTTTTTTTCAAGAATATTAAAAAAAACAACTGGTTAACAAAATCAAAGATTTTTTATTATATAAAAACTTACAATAAATTATAACGAAAACATATCTGCATGATAAAATTTCATGCATGTAATCATAGTTTGGTTTGGTTTGGTTGTTTCGCTTTTATGGCATATCAACCTTCCTTGGTTATTTAACGCCAAATCTATTTTATGAAGACAGTCAGTTCTATTTCAAACAATTCAGTTTAGCATGAGAACACTTTTTCATTGTCAAAAATATTTCTATTCCAAGCTATTTAGTGGATTCAAACAGTTCTTATTCAGTTAATTCAGTTTAGTATGAGTATTGATTTTGTTTACACACAGTTAAATGTCAAAACAGTTCTATATTAAACAATTCAGTTTAGTGTAAGTACAGTTTCAATGTCAAAATAGTTCAATGTAAAACAATTCAGTTTAGCAGAAGTACACAGTATAAATGTAAGTACAGTTTAATTGTCAAAAACATTTCTATTTCAAGCTTCATTTTAGTCAAACAGATCTAATTCAAACAATTCAGTTTTAGCATAAGTACGCAGTTAGTTCTATTCAACCCATAGATAGGGCTTTATCAGGTGTTACCACTCCGGGCCAGAGTGGACCTGGGAGCAATGGTAATGAAGGGGTGCTCCGCATTCCCCAAAGCTCCAGCATCACTGGAACCTCAAAATTTAGTGTCATATCGAGGACAATTATTGGGTGGGGTGTCTTACCCCTCTGCAGAGGTACAGTCGGTGTATTCTACAGCCCCAGCCAACAAGGCTATTATCATCGTTTAATCCTAAGCAAGTTATTTAGAGCGATTAATAAGTCTTGAGTTCAATCCCTAACATCTGCCTAATATTTGACTTAAATACAAGCTTCGCTCATTTTCATTTTATCTTTTATAATGGGTAGCACTTCAGCCAAGCAAGCCATTATCAAAAAGCCTAATATTTTTGAGTGCTCAATATTTTTGACCTTAAGCTAAAGTAAGAATTTAACCAATGCTCCCCAAAACTGGCTGAATGTAATACAAGGAATTTTTTTAAGCGGAGTATTGTGTTTTCAATTGAGTTTTTCTTCTTTTAGACTGTTTATCTAACGATAGTTAAAGAAGCCTGTCTTCACAATTATTAACCCACAGCTTGCGGAGGAGAAAATCAGATGGATTTATTCCTTCCCTAAAGGCATTACCTCGACATGTAACGTAGAGAGCTTCGTCCCAGATTTGAACGAGTAATGGATTCCATTTTCTATAACGATAACTGTTGCGCAGAGTGTTTATCTTTCATCCAAAATAAGGGAAGTTTCGTCGCAAGATTTATTTTAACAAAGAAACATGCAAAATTTCATTAAAATATATATATAAAAAGAATTTATTCAAGTTGCTTCCGACATACTGTTATAACAAATTTTTTTGTTAAAAATTCAATTGTAAATTTTCTTACCTTTCTGTCTATACTGAAAGGCTTTCAAACAAATAAAACAATTACTTACATAGTACATTGAACATTTTGTCATGAAACCTTTGTCTTAAAATTCACTTCTAGAGGAGCATGCACGATAAGTAGATGGAGGTAATGGAGTGTAATTTAAAAAGAAAGAACTTTTGAAAATGTATTTTAAGAAATTGGCTAAAAGTTCAAACACGATATGAAAATGAGTTGTCAGTTTAATCGTTGAAGTCAGGCAACGTTGAATATGATTGATGTCTAAAGAGATTACAACACGAGAGAGAGAGAGAGAGAGAGAGAGAGAGAGAGAGAGAGAGATTAAGTAAGCTTTGTTCCACACAAAGCCACCAAAACACGTTCTATTCGAGAAAATAGCGTTTTTGCGAAGATGACAAAGTTAGTCAAACTATTCCATTTCTAAGAAAGAAACAGACGCTTAATTACGTACATAATTTGATTAACGTAGTTAATTTAATTACTGGATGAGGAATAAAGATATATAGATATCAATAAATGGAACAGACAAGTCAAGTACAGAATAATTTATGTAATTCTGACTATGTCTTTATATATATATATATATATATATATATATATATATGTATACTGATAGGAAGTAGGAAGTGAGACAGAGAGGCAGAAAGAAACGCAGATAATTTTTAAGAAAGTGATGAATATTGTATATTCTCGGACATAAATCAAAGATTGAAGATCTAATTTTTAGATGACAATTAGCGTCAGATACAATAAACAACAATTTTCTATGGTAAAAATTTTAACCTAAAAGAAAAGACGATATTAGCTTTAAAATTACTTTCTTATATTTATGATTTAAAAACTAAATCAAAATATAAACCCGCTCATGAGACGACAGGCGTGTATAAAAATATATCTCTACTTGTGTCTGTCTTGAATATATAAATTGCTAGGCACAAAAGTATAAGGCACTTAAACAGTGCATACGAATCGAGTGTACTGAGATCTTTAACCACAAAAAGTTCGGGTCTGCCACCGTTGTACAGTAGCTGTATACATGCCCAAGTGGAATAATTCTAAGAAAATAGGAAGAACTTGGGTAGAGTGTGCGCTAATGGTCCGGGAGAGTGGGGGTTCAATCCCAGGTCAAGTCATACCAAAAACTCATAAAATAGTACTTGATGCCTCTTTTTTAATAGTCAAAATTATAAGGTATAGATCAAGGGTAAAGTAGAATAACCTAGGGAAAAGAGTAGCGCCCTTCTCTACACATTTAGGTCGCCTTCAACTACGGTTGCCAACTATTGTATTGGAGTATGTAACTTGTAAATTTGATGTGCTACCTTTCAACCTAAATCTTGAAATACACCATTTGTAGAGAAATATAAAAGGCAATTCAATTTGAGATAAAAAAGGAAAAATAAAAACCTCTTAAATTTACCGCTGGACAAAAGAGCTTTCCGTTCCTTTCATTGCATTAAATTAAATGGTTTGAAAATCTCATAAATCTAAAAAGAAGTGTCATAATGTAAAATGATTAATTAAAATAACGTTGATTACACAGAAATGAAATAATAAGCAGAAGTCGTAAGACTTAATTAAACATATGTGGGATAATTGAGCTTTAAATGATTTGATACAAAGAAAATACCAAAAAATAAGGCAAAAAATTACGTTTAAAATAGAGAAGTCAAACTCCGTGATAATGAAGTATACGAGATCCATGATCGTAATCATCTTACCCCGGCCTGTCAATGGGTATCAGATTCAAGGTGAGAAGCGTTTTCTTACTATTCATACCTGCATGAAGCATGGGAAACAATAGGATGCAACACAATATTTATGAAGCAAGGCGGAAGGTTCAACGTCACCCTTCACCTGATTTTGTGGGGAAGAATCTTGAAAACTACTGCCACTCATCTATAAAGGTGTAGTCTCTTAATGAGAAAAAAGGACCCTGAATAATTTGTACGACTCGATTTATACCAAATGTCTAAACCCTATCGCCTTTCATCACCTTTCCTCAGAAAAGAGGCGCTGACCCCAATCTTCGAAAATTCAGCTTCAAAAACAACCAAATATACTTTGAGGCAAGAATACTTACAACATCACAACTTTTAACGTTAGAGTATTAAACACAATAAACAAACTACACGAACATATTGCATTTGCAACAGAAATGGATAAAAACATCATCTACGTACATGAACGTAGATATCATCTTAGCGAAAAACACATAAAATCAGAAATAGATGGATATTCGTTTCGGCATCCGTATGGAAAAACACCTTCAATACAGTCATTAGTGGTGTAGTAATACATCTCAGTTTGCGTACTTTAAAAGCAATACGTAGCTTATAGAAAATATAATTTAGAATGTTCGACATTTAATAGAAATACTTGTTAAACAAACGTCTCATGCTACAGACCAACTAATGTTAAAAATGGAATAATCATCTTCTATGAGCTATCTTCCTCTATCCGACATATTTCCAAACAAAAAGACAATGATCATCGGTGACTACATGCGCAAAGATGAAAATATTTTTTTTACATGACTCTCCAAAGCAGGAATGGTGAATTTCTTTTGAAAAGGTTTCTATTAGGTACCACTAAAGTTTTGAGAAGAAAAAAAAACAATAGACTCATAATCACCATTAAGTCAAGCTGAAAACACGAAGTTTTCTGACTCTTTCACCATCCATCCCTATCTTAAGTCACTACTAAAAGGTCCTCTTGACTACATCCAGTGTCTACACAGAGGTGATGTACGTAGGTCCTAGCTCGTTGGCTAACATTAGCGCGTCCATGAGGAGGACGTCGTCTTTACTCATCCAGGTGTGCTCAACAAGTCTTGTTTGTTTTATTTAGATGATTTGTAAGATGGTGCCTAATGTACATGAACATCTCACCCATCATTCCCTGGGAAATACTAAAACTAGCAGCGCTTACCGCAAGATATCAAAAAATGCCACCTTAACCTCCATGAAAAACTCGAAATTATCAATCACCCAACACTCATCTATCACAAAATACCCTGTTAAATAAACAACGAAATACTATCCAAATGCCGACATGAAAACAAACACCTACTCTCAAATTTGACCCATACACGTAACCCATACCCAACTCCTCTATCCACCTCCATCATTAAAATTCCCACACCCTTTCACCAATAATTCCACAACAAACTCGACGCACCTTAAGCAGCATTTTCCTCCATTGAACCTTTATATCCATCTCTAAGCACCCCCACCACCTGTGGACATAATTTTCGCCATGATTTCTTGATTGTTTGAAATACTATTTAATACATTATATTTACCATAAACCTTACGTCAACGCCATCATAGATTACAATAACGTATAAGTAATATAACATTAACACAACATTGTCAGCTAATACAAATTATCATTGTAACATCTTAATACGGTATATTTAACACACCCATTACGTCCGTACCATCGTAGAGAACAATAAAGTATACATGATATAACATTAGCACAACATTACTATTGCAATTCAACACAGAACATATTCCAACATATGAATATTAGTATTTCATAATACTCCATAGTATATAACAGAATAACATATCTCTTACACCTCGATATTCCTCCCTCACCTATTATTATTCAATTTTAGATCCAGAATCCATTTTCGTCAAACTGAGCTATTGGTCTAATGAATAGAGTGTTCACCAATGGTCGGGGAGATCGATGTTCAATCCCTAGTCGAGTCATACCAAAGACTCAAAAAATGGTACTTGATACTTGATGCCGCCTTGCTTAACACTCAGCATTATAAGGATCAAGTGTAAAAGGGAGCCATCCCATCTCCTATACCACTGTGTAGTAGCTACTGAAAAGGGTACCTTCGGTTTGTCCTTGAATACGGTCGCCAATTTTACTTTTTACTTCTTTCTTACATGTCAAATCTGAAAATTAGTTTTCTTTATAAATCAATGATGATGATAATTTGTTCCTTAGTTAAAATAATCATAACGCAGAAAAAACATTATTTGCCCAAATCTCCCTCAGTCACCGCGACTTCCGTCACACATCGTTACACTTATATTTAAGAGACAACATCAAATCTGTTGCGAGGCGTATGTATCATCATTCCCACACACATACTAACGATCACATATACAATTATTCACAATAATACGCAAATTTAATCCACAAAGACACAAGCACACGCGCACACAAAGATTTATACGTAATCCCAACGTAAACACATTCTTTTGACTGCATTTTTCGATTATTTTATTTCTCCAATGTCTTTCTCTCTCTGCCTGATGATTGTCGTTACAAGACGGCATGAAACCAGTGATCGCAGATAAGTACCAATGTTCTTATATATATATATATATATATATATATATATTGAGGCGTAAGAGAAAAGAATCTGTTTTATATCAGTGATATTTATTATCAGTTTTATCAGTCAGTGTAAGAGCCCAGGTAAGATTTCGATTGCTGAGTTACAAGTCCAAACTCCATTTAGCATGCTGACCTAACTTAATGTCATTTCTCCCAATCATAACAATTTGAATTTGTACTTCAATCAAATAATGCAAACATACAATACCTCTATGTCTTTATAGATTTGAAAGTTAATATGTTTTTTCAAGTTATCAAAATATTCAATGCCTTTATTGATCTTGAAATTTGAGTCTTTGTGTGTGCGTTCATGCTCTTGTCGGAATAGGTACTTATTTGACTGCAATGGTGCATGATAAAGAAAAGAGAGAGAGTGAGAGAGAGATAGAGATAGGGAGAATGAGAGAGTGAGAGAGGGAGAAGAAAGGATAACGTGTCTAGCTACTTTCCATGTAGGTGATATAATTTTTTACACCTCATCAATACTGAGTGTGAGTGTTTGAACTCAAATGTGTTGTATTTGCATCAATTTCGTTGGATATTTCATTTTATATTTTATATAAAAAATGAAAATTTCAAGGTTATTTGGTTTGGTTTCCTGGCATATTAACCATTATAGATTATAGAATGCCAAATATATTTTATAAATATATGTTAAATCTATGATTTCTAAACACGTTTAGTAGATAACATCTTTAAACGAGTCTGAGATCATCTTTTTTAAATAGTTATATGGATTCTCTCATTTCTATCAAATACGGACAATTCTATTTACTATTAATCATTTATTTAGGGAGGTGCCCGTGGTGTAATGGTTATCGTCATAGGAAATGGACACGGCGACACGAGTTCAAACCCTGGACGAGACTGATTGCATTTCACATAGCACTAATACCCTTGGGAAAGGTATGAATCCAATTATCTTCAGCTATGGGTAAATTGTAGGGTAAACTGGGTTCTTCAGCCTTGGTGAGGCAATTGGTCTCGGAGAAGGAAAACTCTGAAATCAAACCTGTTAAACTCCGCTTAAAAATTGACCTTGTGTCATATCCTGCCCGAGCGGAGGGGTTGGTAAATATGATTAATCATTTATTTGCATACAGTTAAATGTTTTCAATTAGTGCCATACGTAACTAATAACTAATTAATCATCCGTTATTTGTTTACACACAGTTACATGATTAAAGAGTTTTTATTTGAAACAACTCAGATCAGCATGTCAACAAAGTCAAATGGTTTCAAGTATTGGTATGTATTACTAACAATTCAATTAAACATAAGTCATTTGTTTACACACAGTTAAATTACCAAACAGTTCTATTTCAACCATTTCAGCTTAGCATAAGTAAACAATTTAGTTCTATTTAACCCAGTGATACGACCCTATCAGTTGCAACCCCTCCAGGACAGGGTAGACCCGGGAGCAATGACATTGAAGGGATACGACGCATTCCCCAAAGATCCTGCATTATTGGAATCTCGCCATCATATTTTTAGTGTCATATCCAGGACACACGTTGAGGAAGTCTAACCCTTATCAGAAATGCAGTCAGTGTATTCTGCAACGCAAGCTGACTGGGAAAGTTTCGAGGTATATTCGAAAGTATTACAGTTTTTCTATTATCGTTCATTTTTGCATAGATAGATTGATAGATAGATTGATATTAATCAGTCTCTTTGTTAATAGTAATGCTGATCAATGTATTTATACTCAACTTTTGTTAGGACTAAATTTTTAGACTGTCGTTTTATATTCCACAGGAGGTTAAAGCATAAAAACCATTGACTTTTTTTTGAGTTCTTATGATACTTAGTAATTTCAGAACATTAATAAATTTTTAGAGATTAAATCCCAAAATGAAAGTAAATCTTGTGGATTGCTTTTTATGAAAATCTCTTGGTTAATGTTCCAACTTATAACTATTAAATTTCTTATTCTCTGAATTATTTTATTTTTTTTTTTATTGCGGACTTTTTTGTCCTCATCTTGGTAGTTTTTGTGTTGTTTCTTCTTTTCACTACGTTTCTGCCAAATTTAATTACTGGGGATACGGTTACAAGACTCAGCATTACTATCCGAGGTCGTGATAAATCACCTGAAGAAGGCCAGAGGTGAAATTTGGTCGAAACGTAGTGAAAGGAAGAAACAACAAAAACTACCAAGATGAGGACAAAAAAGTCCGCAATAAAAAAAAAAAAAATTTTCTTAAAAATTAATTCTCAGATAAAGAAGCCTCATCTCAAAAAATGATTCCAATTAAAGACAATTTACTTATTCGGTACGGACCCGTCAATGGATGACCAGATAAGGAGAACAAATAATTGGATTCATAAGACAAAAAAATCCATCCTTGATCGCCCTTCAGAGCCCGTGGCGCAGTGGATAGAGGCTTGAATCTCTACGGTTCCAGGTGAGCATTGTCAGAAAATAGCGGTTTCAAATCCTACCCAAGCTGGCCAGAGGTTTACTTGGTAAAAAACGTGGTGCGATAGACAACAACTATAGACGGCAGTAATTAAATCGCAGCAAATCACCTGAAGAAGGCCAGAGGTGAAATTTGGCCGAAACGTAGTGAAAGGAAGAAATAACATAAAATCTACCAAGATGAGGACAAAAAAGTCCGCAATAAATAAAAGAAAAAAAATTAATTCTCAGATTAAGAAGCCTGATCTCAAAAAATGATTCCAATTAAAGACAATTACTTTTTCTCTTACGAAAGATAAAACAAATATTTTCTATTCATCCTTTGTTTTGCGTGGAAAATTCATGCTCATTTATTCGGATGAGACCTTTCTAAAATTGTGATTCTGACAATAAGTTTATAATGATAAAAAGCAAACAACTTGATCCACTGAAAATTTGGTAAAAATTAAATCTAACATACAAGGTGAATTATGTCCCGTCCGTAAAAAGTCTGCAAATTTAAAATAAATTCTTGAAAACTTTTTTTTTTCAAGTGGGGAATGCTTGATTAATTTAATAATAAACATCGAAATTCTATATTTTTACGTACCTTCACGAAACGACAGCAAATAGGGGTAAGAATTAAGCAACTGTCTCAGCCATTAAATAAACTTAGGAGAGATAATAATAGAAAAAGCATAGTGAATATTTCTGGTTAAGAAATTCTCGTCTTTCTGACAGCAACGAGAATATTCAACGCATGCGCGGCGTGTCTTATCTCATTTCCGGACCCAAGATATCCGAAAAACGCGAAAAGAAATGCAAAATAAACTAAAATGCTCCACAATATGACGAGGATCTTCAAATGACAAGAAAGCTAAAACAAAATCAAACTTGAGATGCCTATTTTAGCTGCATGAAATGCAGCAACAAAATGACGTTCCTTCGCAGATATAGAATATTTCCCAAGGGACGGATTTAGATTCACGTAGCATGAAATTAATTTTCTGACAGTCTTAACATCTGTAACGTAAATAAAAATCGGTCGCTTCTTGAGACAAGGAGAAAAAGACATTTTTAAAGTGAATACTTCTATCTTGAACATTTTTATTTACTTTTTTCCCAAATCGTCTGAAGAATACAGAAATTTGAGTCGAGATTTCGAAAACTTGCGGGCTTCGAAAGGAACGTGTTATAATATTGTAAATCTTTGTTTTCTTTTGTTAGATTTGATAGAAAACTCAACAACCGAAATAGAAAACTGCATTAATAAATGAACTCTCGTTGCTTTCTCATGTTAAACGGAAGGTTGAAATAGTTTCTGCTTCATAGGAACATTAACTTTAAGTAAAATTTGCTAGTGAGATTTTTTTATGTTTTAAAAATGAAATAAAAACCACGTTGTACGGTCTACTTAAATTGAGAGGGCTAATTTATCAAGATTCAATATTCATTTTCATCAAAAAGGATAAATAGTATATATATATATATATATATATATATATATATACGTATGAATGTATTTATATATACATATATGTATACATATATATATATAGAGTGAGAGAGAGAGACAGAGATAGAAAAAGAGAGAGAGAGATCTGCATGCATATATATATATATATATATATTGGATTACTTCCTAAAGTATCATGGCCAATGCAAATATATGAGGTATCAATTACAAAAATCGAAGCAATGCAGCGGTTAATCAGTAAATTTAGGAAAGAAATGGTTGAGAGTGCCAAACTCTTTAACAAATGTAGCGCCATACCGTTCATCAACGAAGCTAAAACTTAAGACGTTATAACTTGTTGAGGAATTTGAATTAAGTAAAATGTGGGTTTTCCAGATGCCGCGTAACTCTCGCGACTCACTAATGAAGAACGCCCAGCCTTCCGTAATAACTGGTCGGAAATGGAAAGCAATAATAACTGTAGAGAATGTAGAATTGGCCCTTAAAATAAAAGAACTAATTGGCGCTGTGGCAAATGGAAGAGCAGGTGTACCCTTTTATCCACACTGTTGGTGGTCCAAGGAATCTGTAATAAACAAAAGAAAAATGGTTTCGGAAGAAATCTTCATCTCGAAGATGTCAGGCCTATTGCTACAACAGTAGGACAAAGGAAAAAGGGCGCATGGACCAAGTGGGAGAGTGTAAAAGTCAGAGCAATCATATGGGGTGGCTTTAAGAATACAGAACATCTAAAATTAAGTATCCTTATAAAGGCAGTCTACGATGTTTTACCAACACCAGTCAACCTTTATAATTGGGAGTTAACTACGTACGACCGATGCAGACCATGTGGGAAAACTGTCAGACTCAAACATATTCTAACTGAATGCAAGTAAGCTCTAAGAAGTTACACGTGAAGAAATAACGAACTCCATGAGATTTTTGCTGAGGCTACAAAGATATTTGTGAGACTGCCAATAAATCCCTAAATACTATCACCAATAGATCGATTCATTTCATTAAAGAAGGAAATATCTCGAAACTTTCGCGTAAAATCAAGCGCAGATCATCATTGCTCAATGGCTGCATGGACTGCCATGTCGCGACTGATTTAAAACATCATTTCGTATTTGCAACTGAAATAGCGTTAACGACCCAGCGTCCATATATTGTCATTTTATCCGTTGAATTAAGAAAGTTTTCGTTATTGAGTTAACATCTCCTTTTTAAGGAAAATTCGACTGGACACATCAACGTAGGTTGGAAGAATATGAGGATCGGCGAGCACAATGTGTCAGAAATGTATATCCTATAAAGGTCGGATGCTGAGGTTTAATTACCAACTCGACCTCCGTATTCTTGACTATCTCCGTCAGACAAGACGAAATAAATAAAAAAAAAATCCAAGATAAGGCTCTCACCGCGTCAGTCTGGTGATATCATGAGTTACTGTTGGAGGGCTCTGGGTTAGTGTTAATGATGCTTCGGTCCCGAAATCCAGCTTTACCCTCAGCATCTTCAGTAAAGCAATGGTCGTCTTGGAGGTTTGCTTGTGGTCATTGTTATGCTGGAACACTGCCTTGCTACCCAGTTTCTGGGGGGAGTGGATTTTGCTCTGCTACAGTATTTGACAGTACATGTTGGAGTTCATGTTTCCCTCAATGAAATATAACTCTCCAACACCTGCAGCACTCATGCAGCCCCAGACCATGACATTCCCACCACCATGCTTGACTGTAAGCATGACACACTTATCTTTGTACTCCTCACGTGGTTACTGCCACACATGCTTGAAGCCATCAGAACCAAACAAATTAATCTTCATCTCATCAGACCATAGGACGTGGTTCCAGTAATCCATGTGCTTTATTGACATGTCTTCAGCAAACTGTTTGGAGGCTTTTTGTATATTGTCTTCAGAAGAGGCTTCCTCCTGGGGTGACAGCCATGCACACCAATTTGATGTAGTGTGCGGCGTATGGTCTGAGCACTAAAAGGCTGACACCCCACCTCTTCAATCTCTGCAGCAATGCTGACAGGACTCCTATGTCGATCTTTCAAAGAAAGCATTTGGATGTAACGCTCAGCACGTGCGCTCAGGTTGCTTGGAAGACCTACCCAAGGTCTTTTCTTATGTTTTTTGTTAATTGTCTATAGTTTAAATTTAGCCCAAAATTTAGGGCTAAATTTAAACTATCGATAATTAAATTTTTTTTTTTTAAAAAGCATAGAGTTAAATTGAGAATTAATGTAAATGAATAAATAAAATAAAATGTTAGATAGAAAATTGTGAAAAAGCATATAATACGTACGTACTACTCTTAAAAAGTGTAACTGATTAATGGTTTCTAAATAGTTTTTAAATTTTAAAATATTTTAAATCAATTAAATATTTGTTTTAGTTTAATATATCTATTACTGTATCATTACGTAAGGTTATTAATTAAAGTTTAAATCTAATTCAATATAAAATCTGTAATTTAGGTCAAAATGTAATTAAATTTTTTTTTTTTTTTTTTAATAAATTTACTACATTTCTAACCGAAATTAAAATTTAAACGGAAGTGGGCTTAATGAGGAGATAACTCTTCACCCCTCTTCTATCTCCTACCACTTTTCTGTGTCTATTCTTTTTTTTTTTTTTTTAGCTAAAAGATCTGAAGAAGTCCTGTTAATTTTTTTTCGTGTTTTTGGAAATTTCAAAAATGTGTAACAGGATGGAAATAAATTTATAATCCTATGTGACCGGTTTTGTTGTTTTTCTTTAAAAAAAGTATTGCTCTGTATTGTTGTTACATTGAGCTCTTTACCAGGGAAATTTAAATATTCACTCATGAATAATTTCTTGTCCTGATGGAATTACTCCCAACTCCGGTTTAACAGGACCAAAGAATACTTATATATATAAATATATATATATATATATATATATATATATATATATATATATATGGCATATGTCTCGCTTACAAGATAATTGTATCACCTTGAATGTTCAAGATCAATCCAATCGGAAGTGGTATTTTAGGTATCTTTGCAATCTGTTCTTATACGACAGTTTTATCGCTCTGATATTGAAGACAAATATGTATAGTAGATCGAAAGCGGTTAGTTGTCTTTTGTTACTGCCTTATTTTCTGTCTCATAGCTTTTCTGAAATGTATATATTTGTTAAAAATTGAAGTGACTGACGTCTCGAACAATGATTATTTTCCGCACCATGAATGTATGATGCACAGAGAAATTCACTGGAGACATTAGGTAATATATATGGAAAAATGACAAGTCATTATTTTGGAAAATGAGACTCATACCAATAATTGCTGCGCAATGATTTCGATCCTCACTATGTGGCTTATATTTGCAGGTTTTATGCCAAATCTAAGTCATACTTATTTGTTCTATTGCTTCCCAATGTTCAATCGTTCATGTTATTGACTGGCTGACAGTTGTTACTGAGTTCAATCCTCACTATGAATCATATATTTGTTGGCTTTGTAACATTTCAAAGAGATTTAGGAAGGTGCTGTTTTAGAAGATAAGCCTGGAAGCCACAGAAAAAGAGCAATGACTATATTCACAGAAATTGAAATATTTCCAACGTGTCAATCGATCCGATCCACAGCTTCTCTCCCTCTCACACGGTAAATAAAAGAACTCATTTGATTGCTGCTCTCATGCCTTTTAAAATGTTTTACTTGTTAAAGACACAGTAGAACGTAGATCGCTTTTAGAGAGAAGAAATATATAATCAAAACATTGTCCTACTGTTAATTTATATATAATTTTTCCCATTGATATAAATAATCGACAAAACTCTTTCTTATAGATTCAAGTAAAGTACTGGCCCTTGCAAAAATTATAGAATCATCTCTCTCAGATAATATTCTCTTAGATTATTTTATTTAGCCGAAAAAAAAAATAATTGCAGATGAGATGTAAAGATATTTTGATATAATACTTAAAACTTCTGGCTTCCTAGAATGTTTTTAAATCAATGAAATTATTTTTTTAAAGCAATGCCGAGGAATACATAATAGTATAACTCACTATGGAGGAAAGAATTATGGAATCTACTGAAAGAATACTTTGTTGGTCGTGGTATGATTTACAAACTTAGAAACTAAGACAGCTATCTTTTCGGTTAAAGACTGGAAATCAACAATTGCACCGATATCCATTTACAAGGTTTATAAATACATAACATTTTATGATCAGGTTTTTATGAGCGCCATCTTGTGAGTAAATTAGTCCCCTTAAAAAAATTCACATTTTCTTTACTAATTCATTTCACTCCAGACATTAGTTTCATGAAATATACATGGGCATCACGTTTCAGGGTTAGAGATTTTAATATTGTTTTTAAATAATGCGGATATTAGTTTTCCAATAATTGTTTTTGTTTAACTTTTCTTCTTTGTATGAGTCCCACGTTTTAAGTAGAGGATGATAGTTCACGTTAACGTTGGCATTGATGGTTTCTACTTAAAAAAAACAAACTATGATGAGTCTCTTTACCCTCATTTGCATTCTTGAACTGCTTTCTCTAATTTATTAATTTCTTTGAAGAGTCTGGGTTTTTAGGTACTTCGAATGTAAGCAAAGAATAACTTCCTATAATCAGATACTGTTCTGCTCTTAAAACATCTTTACCTACAAAGAAACATGACCACTTCTTAAGAGACGAACACGATAAAACGGAAAATAGTTAATTCGTTCAAAATAGAAAAATTTGACTTTTGCATGAGATAAATTCTACAAAAAAGAATTTGGCATTTGGAGACTTTAACAATGGAGAATAAACTCACTTAATTGGCTAGTTTCATTTTTTTTATAAATTCTTCATGTTCTGTCTGCTTTTTGCCCATATATCAGTATTGTCCGAATCACGATCGGAAAGAAGTTCTTATCCGAATTCATAATGACACATTTAAGAAGAAAAAAAAAAAAACAATGTAGAAGAGAAATATATAGAAATTGGAAGTATCATGATTTCCCAATTTAATGTCCAGATTTTGTAGACAAAGATGTTAGACTGAAGGAGGAATATATTTTTTCTTTCAATTTCCAGATAACGTACACACACACACACACACACACACACACACACACACACACACATATATATATATATATATATATATATTTCAAGAGAGAGAGAGAGAGAGAAAGAGAGAAAGAGAGAATTGTGATCTGAGTACTGAGGTGAACATGATTTCCAACTGGTTGTTGAGTCAATGCTTTCTTGCCCACTGTGTCTTTTTTAAAGTTCTGCCGTACAGGGAATGAGGCAACTACGTCTGCACCTCTCGGAACGGTCGAAAGCTTAGTAAGAAATAGTTTTTTGAAAACGTTGGCATCTCAAAGAATGAGAAGATACTCGGTTAATTATAAGAATGATAGCTTTTATTACAATATGATTATTTAACCTTACTGAAAAGTGAAAGAAATTATTTCATTCAATAAAAAAGCTTCAGAGTCCATATTTTAAAGAACTCGTTAGACCTAAATATCTCTGAGTGGTCAGGTAATTATACATCATATATCGCATCTCATTGGCCAGCCAACGAGGACTTAGCTTACATTTACAGATTGCTCAGTCGGTTAGTGCTGTAGAATATTCCGGCTACCTCTCGGCAGAGGGGTAAGACCCCAGAACGAGTGTCCTGTATATGATTCTAAACAATCTGATGGTGAGGTTCCTGTAATGTTGAATCATTGGGGAATGCAGAGCACCCCTTCATTGCCATCCCTCCCAGGTTCATTCTGATCCGGAGTGGTGGTGCATCATAGGGTCCTATCTATGGGTCAAATAGAAATTAATTAAATTACTAAACTGAATTACTTGTAAAAAGAACTGATTTTTTATGTTAACTGCGTACTTATGCTAAGCTGAATTTTTTTAATCGGAACTGTTTTTGTATGCTAAACTGAATTGTTTGAAATGGAACTGTTTTTGACATTGAAACTATACTACGCTAAACTTATTTTTTTAAATGGAAAAGTTTTGACATTTAACTGTGAGAAAAGAATATCTATACTTATACTAAACCAAATTGTTTAAATCATAACTGTTTGACCTAAATCGTTTGAAATAGAACAGTTTTTGACAATGAAACTGTGTACTGATGCACCACGTTTTTTGACCAAGTAAACCTCTGGCCGGCTTGGGTAGGATTTGAAACCGCTATCTTCTGACAATGCTCACCTGGAACCGTAGAAACTCAACGCCTATATTCACTGCGCTGTGGTGCGATAGACAGCAACTATGTAATGCAGTAATTACTGGGGATACGGTTTCAAGACTCATCATTCCTATCCGAGGTCGCGGTAAAATCACCTGAAGAAGCCCAGAGGTGAAATTTGGCCGAAACGTAGTGAAAGAAGAAACAACTCAAAAAAAACAAACTACCAAGATGAGGACAAAAAGTGCGCAATAAATAAAAATTAATTCTCAGATTAAGAAGCCTCATCTCAAAATGATTCCAATTAAAGACAATTGAAAGGGATATTGTTCCTTGAGCATATCTAAAGTGATATAAGTGGAGCAATATTTTGACAGTAAAAAATGGTTTATTTCATTAGTTTTTTTACTTTTTGTAGTCTAATTGACTTTTTTTAATTTTGGTCTGTTTTGTATATAGATTTTTCAAAATCTCCCTTCGTATTTTTCTGAATAAATGGTAATTTCCAAGGTTACAATCACTCTGTTAATTTTCTTTTTAAATTCAGCAATCATCTTTCTCAATAGTTGAGATGATATCTTTCCAGAGTGTTGATATTGCTTGCCTAAAGAGTTTTGTTACTTTCTTCTTTCATTTTTAGGTCGTTGCATCTCCAGGACATAGCAAACGTTAGGCCCGGTATGAACTGTTTAAAGTAGGACACTTTATTTTTCTTATAGAATACATCAGGTAAGTCACTTATTAGGCTGAATGCTATTTAGTTATGCTAGAAATATCGTTTTTTTTTTTGTTGTAATTATTGCTTTTAGTACGTGTATAAGTATTTTGGAGTTTATGCAATGTAGTAGGTTTGTATAATCGACTTGTTTTTTATATTATTTGTCTACTTGGTATAACAGTCGGCTGATTCTGATGGTTAGACTCCAGTTTTAGTGCAGAAATATCCTTTGTCATAACTCCCAGGTTCACAAAGACTGTGAGGTACAATCTGGTAAGGACCCATATATTGGGCAAATAGGTCTTTTTAGAAATTCTTCATATCAATTAAGAACACATGATTCCATATAACTGTGTTTATTATTCGAATCAAGAATAATTATCTGAAAGTGTAATTATTTACCAAGGTTTATTTTCACTAGTTACCAGAAACTATATAAATTGTTGCAGAAATATTATTGTAGAAATTGTTATTTGAAACTCTATCATAATGCATAGAATATTACTGTTACATAGCGATATTCGTAATATCACAGAGCGCAAAAAACAAAAAAAAAAAAACAATAAAAG